>CM031080.1:11142999-11742999 GCA_018257905.1 Gillenia trifoliata | reverse complement strand
AGCCAAAATCCCATTCATAATTCCCAAATATCAAGTATTGCATAAATAAATATTTCCCTCAAAACCATATAATAAAATATCATTTAATATTTATGCAAAAGTGATATCGAAGTATAACCCATTTCATATCATAAAATCATACTTGATAAATAATCTCAATCACCAATTAAATCCATTTCCCAATATATATACCATAAATAGAACAAATATGGTTGCATAAATAATTATCAACAAGTATATATATTTAATAATAAATATATATAAATAAAAATACTTTGAAAACCATTTAAAACTATATAGAAATCAAATCCATATTCATTTCCAATCATAAAAATTATTTAATAAAGCAAAAGTCTACTCACAGGTGATCGGGAGTGAAATCTCCCTCAGTGTTGCCCTCCTCGGTGTGCGGAGTCGAAGAATTACCTATTTAATATTAGGGAATAAATTAGAACTTCCCTAAAATAAATTAAAAATAGGCCTTAAAGAGAAATACCCCAAAAATAATACTATTTTAGCGAAAACTAAAAAACAACGTACATAATGAAAACGTGATCAGTAAACTGTTATTGTTTAATGGTCAAGAATTAGAATTTTCAAAACGTTCTCATTAATTTGATGGAACAAAATACCAAACACAAATCGAAAATTACGGCATTCACTAGTATAGTATTTTAGATGTGTACATGCAGTACTATTTAACAAACAAAACGAGTGGACACGATTTTGTCTGCGAACTATCGTCGTCCTTTTGCATTTATTAGTTTAGTACTACTCCCAGAAATTCTTAAAACATTTGGACGTGGAATTTGTTATAATTCATTTTCTAATTAAGTGTTTGTTGTCACCAACTTGATCTTTCGCAGGAACCATATGTCCAAACAGGTCTGAAAAAATTGGTACGATCTCGCTTTCAGAAGAACCAGTCAAAGAATTTCATTATATCTCAGGGCTGGTCCCAAAATTTAAGTCGAAGTTGGGACATCCACCTACAAGCGCACAAAAAAACCATAATTGTTGTCGAATATTTTAATTTTCCTAGTTTTATGAGGAAAAATCTTTCATGCTCCCCACTATTAAATAGTCTGAAAAATTAAAAGTTTGAGATTTAAAGAGTGTCCAGACCATTGAATCCTGGTCTTCTAGTTTCTCGGACCATTTAATGATCCAGAGCACGAAAGCCGAACTCGTTTCATGGACAAAATAAAAAAAATATTTTTTTGACACTTAAAAATGAAATTACAACTTGGATCCAAATTTCAAACAGGTCAAATTTTAACTTATAAATATGTTAATCTTATTAGAGTAAAAGAAAAAACTAGAATTTAATTTTTGTACCTTTTTCTATACAACGATATTTGGAATGAGGGATTGGACTATTGAACTCGTTTTTATGAGAATCGAATATAAGGTTCTCCACATACAAGTGAAGATGAATACAACTACATTATAATGTTAGTGATAAAATTTATATTTTTTATTTTTTATTTTTGTTATATATAGAGTTAAAGACTGTAAATCTATTTTGCTATTCCTTTTTTTCCGACCAAAAAGGAATAGCAAAGTAGGATAGACTAAAAAGTGGCAACAAAACAAAACATAGCTTCACATCATAACTGTTACAATTAATATTGGCATAATGTGATTGTGTAAATCCTAAGTAGAGATAAATTAGGAATCATTTGGGATCTAGAAGATTTTTCCTTGTACAACTTGTATTACTTGGAGAGCAAGTTTCTCTCCCTCTTATTACTATAAATAAAGGCACTATGCATGAGGAATATTATCTTAGAATTCCTCAAACCCTTCTCTCTTTCTCTCTTCCTTCTTGCCAAACCCCACTTCATCTACTCTCTAGATTTTAAGTCACAACACGTTATCAGCACGCTCTTGACGTTACGCTAAAGAGAGTTCTACCATCTTCAATCATAGGGAGTATTACTTTCAATCATTCTTTTTATGATTTTCTTTTTATTTTATTGAATTAATACACTTGATATTGATTCAGTTTTCTCCCTATTATTTTATGTTGAACAATATTCAATGCATTAAAGATGGAAATCCGGAGTTGAAGACAAGTCTACTACAAATCGGTCTACCATCATCATCTACAATCCAAGTACTTCTAAAACATGGTCTCAATGTCGATATTTTTTCAGCCTTGATTGCATGAAACAGTCACCATGATGCCTAAACCCAATTTTTACGCTTTTAAAACAATTATAATCTTCTGCTAAATATTGTGTTCGCATTAAAATTAATATATCTGCAATATATTACTGTGAATTGATGATTGTGTGTGAAAAGAAAAAAAAAAGGTTGCTTTTTCCAAACCCTAGGCGCGTAAGAGCAGCGGCTTGAAGTCGCGTGAGCCTAGCCGTCAAAGCCAGTGAGCCATCAGCTCCTAGCCCAGCACACAAAAACGACAACGTTTAACGTCGTCTTCTTCCTCTGTCAACCTTGCATTGATCTTGTCGAGGCTCACCGCGCTAGACGCCACAATCCACCACCACCCGAGAATTCAGCTTTAATTCTCACCGAAATTTCTCTGGACACCCAAATTGCCTCATTGTGAGATTTCCTCCTCTTTGTGATGGAATTAGTGACCACTACCGCCTCGACTGTAGTCGAGGCATGGTCTGTACCTCACGGCGACCGTGAACCTCATTCCTGCGTCAACAGTCGCAGAGCTCGATGTTGAGGTTTCGTCAACCTAGGGTTTTGTTCACACCAACAGACCTCGAGCTTCGTGCTCGGTCTTACTTACAATCGCCCTGACCTCTTAGTTGCACCATTGGACTCCCCAACAAAGAACACCCCAGCTTCTGCTGGGTTGAACCATACACCTGCGAGCCCTGTTGGGCTTTCTCGCCCTTAGCCCGCACCAAAACCCAGCCCCAGTTTGAGCCTAGGCTTTTTTTTGCTCCCATTTTTTTCTTTTGCCCTGAATGGGCCTTGGCTTCCAGCCAGCACTCACCAGCCCTGCTTTGGGCTTCGGCTCGTGCCCACTTCTCAATGCTGACCTGCAACCCAGCAACACCAACCTTTGGGCTTGCAGCTCCAAAGCTCGGCCTACCCCAATTTTTGGTTGTGCCGTTCACATTCTATAGATCCTGTAGGCCTACTTTTATCTACCTGTTTGTGCTATATATTGTGTTTGCTTACATGTACCTATGAATGTGAAGTTCATAAAATTCGAACTCGTAGTTTTGAAAAAGTGTCATAGAAATATTTTTATGTTTCCTAAAACTCACCATTCATGTAGACACCCGAAGTTCTCCATGAGTAATCCACTAAACTAAACCATGTTTTAGAATCCGAAGGTTCTAACTTTGATGCTTATGGAGAATTTAAATCACATAAGCACCAATCACAATACTGTTCCCTCCATCCAATGGATTTTCGAACTGTAACAAGTTTGACTTCACTAACATGGAAGTTTCTGGCAGAAACTACTTTATGTGGGGAAGAGTTGTGAAGCTCCAGTTGACTACCAAGAAGCTGAGAAATCATTGAAGCCATCAATGACGTGGATAAAGCTAAATAAGCCTCTGCTGTGATCTTCATTTGAAGACTTATGTCTGAAGCATTCTAAATGGAAGTACCTCGATGACGAGAATTCCATGGCCCTTTGACTTGCTCTACAGACCCTTCTAATCATGAAAAGATGATTGCCCAAAACAAGACATATCTTGCCTAACGCAAGATATGATTGAACCCCATCTGTGAATAGGTACAATTTTGAAGTTTATAGAATCCGATTGAATTTTGACTGGAGAAGATTTTTCTCGTCCTTCCATGCTTCTTAACATGCTTCTAAAGAAACACTGTAGAGAGCGGAAGTTAACTAAATTTTCGGATCTGATTACTACCACATTGCTCATTGAAAAGCACAACAGTGAAAGAGGTACCCAGTGATTCGGCTGGAAGGTACCAAACGGTATAAACCCAGTTTGGGCTGGAGTCTACCGAATGGTGTAACCCAGCTTCGGCTGGAGTCTACCGAATGGCATGCCCTACTTCAGCAGAGATGTATCGAAGGTCATGCTCTGCTTCGACAGAAGTGTACTGAACACAAAGCTCTGCTTCGATAGACGCCTACTAAATTTGCTCATCCATCTTCACCTGGAAAGTACCGAATAGTTGTAGAATCACGGTCTACCAAGGAGGTGGCATCACGACCAAACACGCGATCCCTTGGCAACTAAGACCTAAAACTTCAAGAATAAAGGACAATATTCCTAGTGAGTGAGTGGGTCATTGTTTTGATAAATTTATTATTACATATAGTTTCCACTGCTTTCTTTAAATTGTTAGCAAGACTTATATAATATGTTATTGTTGGAGGTAGAACATCCTTATTATATTTGCCATACATTTTTCTTATACTATTGCTCATCAGTAGATGTAGAACACTCAAGTATCAGTACTCAGTCCTATGGCCAAGACTAGCCCTCACTTTTGAAGGTTCACACCCAGTACCGCTTATCAACTTTGGGTCCATTATAGGTACTAGCCTGTTCTAGGTTGCACTAGGCAACTCGAACTTGTGTGTGAGGCACTTTGCGCACAACGATTAGTGTTAGACTCGTGTCATTGTAGTACTCAGCGTATTCTTATTTACCTAGCCTGTCCTAGTAGCTTACCTACTTGGGCTTGTGTGTTTACATATGAATCAGCATTCAGTTTGATTTTTTTCGGGGAGTACCCGTGCTTTCAGCATTCCGTTTTGTTTCCGAGTTGTCCAATACGGTTTTACCATTGGTTTTCAGGGAGTACTTGTATTACTATTATAGTATTTTGAGGATCATACCAGAGAGTATGACGTATTTTCAAAAACTATACATGTTTTCCAACGAGGGGATAGTACGCTCTTGAAAACAAAGGTTTTATCAAACTTTACTTTTTGACCCACTCACCTTTTATGTTTTGCGCCCCTCCATGACTTAGTGGCGGCCTTGAGTACCAGTGAGACGAAAGCTTTCTTCAGCTGTGGTTGGTGGTTCTGACAGCTTCTGCAGACTAAGTAGGATCCGTTGCTACCTTTAGTTTAATTTTTGTTTATCCATCCCGATGAGGATGTGAATGTTTTATATTGTCTGCATTAATTACTATGCTCTGACTGTTATGTACCTGTAATAATGAGTTTTACCCATCACCGCACTTTTACTTCCGCTTTCAACTCTAAATTTACTCACTTTTCTCAATCACATGCATAATTGGCTCTCGTTACTTAACACGTATCGGCCACCACTTCCCGACACCTGGTGTGTCAGGATTGGGATGTTTCATTGCCAAGCTTGCTCGTTGTGGAAATTGGATTTTTATATCATCCATAGCAAAGCCACTACATAACCCTTTTTTTTCACAGTGGATTAAATGGAATAATGTGGACTAATCTAACCAAAATGTAGATCATGTAATTATGGTTTTTTTGGTTGATATATCGACACAATGGTCACATGTTTGTCCACACACATTGCTGCTAAACTCCTAGCCGCTTCTTACCTAAAGGCTCACCACCCTAATTATCTCATAAAGTTCTAGAACACTGGATAATGCCGAAGATTTTATATCGAAAAGTTTTCATGAGTATTGTATGTCTTTTAGGTTTGAAATTCAACATTGAATTTCTCATGTTCAACTCCCAAACAAATTTCTAACCGATCGTAAACACACTATCAATTGACGCTGTACTCTGTGAATGCAATAAGCTTTGGGCCGCTTAGGCTAAGAATCTTGTATGTACCCATGTTGGTCCGCTTTGGAGGCTCATTACAATTCATACTTTTAGCATTACAGCTTGGTTACCGTGGGTACCGAACTTGATGTTTCGTGTGATTCAGGCGCTTTTGGGTATACCTATGCCATATCAATCGGGCCGCAAAGTACAAATACGGGTCCTCAAAGATGATGTGAATCTTTTTGTCGACAGATTTTCCTTCAAATTAGCTATTTAGAGCCCTTGCATGCGATCTCTTTACCTCCGCTATGATTGTCACTGATGAGATAGTCTTCCGCCAAGTTAGAGGGAGATAAGAACGCCAACGTTCCTAAAGAACAATAAGTGAATTATCGTGGACGTGCCCACTATGTCTCATCTCGATCCCCATATTCTAGATTCCAAAATGCTCCAAATGCTTTCTCTCGATCTAGCTAAAATGGTGAGATCATACATACCAGTTGAAAACATGCTTGCAAGGATGTACGCACGCAATGCACGCCCGCTAATATCTCCGAAAGGTGTGCAGCCCCCGAATGATGGTTGACCGCCGTTGGACTGCCTGGCATGCTTCTGGCCATTAGCCAATCAACTGCTTTGAGCTTGAAGCACCACAGCATAACTCGGTTCGAAGGATTCACTTTGTAGCTCCCAGAAAACATGGCACAAAAATGAATCCCTTCCTCACTGCTATCTCAACCATTCCACCTCAGAAGTTAACTGATTATCCCGAGACTTGTAATCTTGGTCCATTATACATGCCGCATGGACGAAGCAGAATTGGAATGAGATTACTATCTGGCAGATATTCACGTATATGGTAGCTACCTAAAAATAGTGAAAAGTGAGGATATCGAATCAAGGCTCGTCATTTCTAATGCTTCCGCATAGAACCCATTGGTCAAAATGGTTGCCAATCCAGGTTAAACTTGATTCACTTCTCAGAAACGAAATGTTTGGGTCAGAGTTCCTGCTACACCTCCACATGTGAAGCTAGTTGGCTAAGCAAGTGGGTTTTCAAATGAGAAGAATGAGATAGTGCTGGTTGTGAGGCACGCCCTATGGCACACACAAGGTTTCTCTCTCAAAGTCATGGGATTGATTACTTAGACATGCTCCCCATAATGGACGCTATAACGTTTCTACTACCTTATTAGTTTGGTACTAAAATCAATATAAAATGCAGAACGTGGTTGTAACATATCTATGGGTGACTGCGATACATAAATCTATATGAAAATTTCTCAAAGACTTTCATAGACTCGGACACCAAATAGTTCTAGACCAATAACACCCGTATTAAATTGAGGTATTCACTTAATGGATTGAGGCAATCTAGATGGATGTGGTATAACCGTCTCGATTGAGTATTTGATCATTAGGGATATGTGAATAAACTGTTCTCACAAAAACCGAATTTATAGAGTTGTACTATGTCAATGACATAATCTCATGTAGACTCTAGAAGAGCTTGGGAAAACTACCTAAAGCACCTCAAGTCAGAATTTGATGAAAGATCTTGGGAAAACTTCATTTCCCATCTAACCAAGTTTCGAGCAAAGTTTAGATGGTACTCGTCCACTACCCTAACTACAATCTTAAGGTGTCGCTTTCTGAGTACACCTATAATCGCTCACGCTAGATGCAAAATGAGATCCTTAAAAGGTTGGGGAACCCAGTTCCTATATCTAAGTTCAATTGTGCTTATTGTACTTAGCTTATTGCATTACATGATATCTTCGTTGTTGATTCTTTGTGTTGATACAACATCATATCTACACGCTACCACTCAAATTGGTGTTAAAGACATTTTTCGTTACTATGACCTGGGGCTTATTCTATCTCTACGCATCAACGTAATTCAACCACAACCCCTTGACATTTAATAATGCCTACCTTGTGGATACACTAGCACGTACTACATGTCCGATCCATACAAGGCACGCTTTCTAATGAATTATGTCTTTTAAGCCGTTAGAACACCTGCGTAATATCTTGAGGTTAACCAAATAGGATCTTTAGTTGCATTTGCCTTCGAGTTCATCGCTATACATGAAGCCACACGTACATGGGAGCATATTCACACTGTAATTCTTCATCCTTCGCTGGAGCTCCCAACGACTATCGATGAAGTCAACAATTCCTGCCATATATTAAGGCTTCACATCACATCAAAGATGAGCATCGAAGATTGAAGCCAAGCAGACTGATCTAAAGACAACCTGTTGACCACTTCACGAAGTCATTGCCGAAGAAGCTTGTTTGAGGATTTGCATGCGCAAACTTTCTTATTTGCAACGCTTGTAGTTCCTGTGGGAGCTTTGTCGACCTCCGTGAGGAGCATCCTAAAGTATACTCATTTGACCTTACTCTGTACTCCTTTTTCCCCACGATTAGGATCTTTCACTTGACCTTAATGTACTCCCTTTCTACTACTTCTACGCCCTAAAGATGTTAAGTATCGACATTGCATTAACTCACCTTTTTCTCCGCCAGACTATAGGTTTTGGTCCCACCTTGGATTTCTACTACATAGCTAGGTCTTGTGAGACTCACTTTTATGTATAAATTCCTATGGGTATGAGACTCACGTATTTTCTATCAATGTGGTCTACAAGACGACCTATCAATTATCTCTACATCGTCTTGGAAGATCCGATGCGATATCTACTTGAGTATTTACACACACTCAAGGAGGAGTGTTATAAATAATATTGGCATAGTGTGATTGTGTAAATCCTAGGTAGATATGGGGATTAGGATACTATCATAAATCTAGTGTTTCTATCCTATTGTGTGTATGTGTACTTACTTGGAGACAAGTGTATCTCTCCTTGGGGAAGCCAATATAAATAAAGCGCACTAGGCAATGGCTTAATATGTACTACAGCTCCTCAAACCCTTCTCTCTTTGCCGCACTCTCTACTTTCTCTCTCTCTAATTTTAGGTCACAACAGCTTATAGCGTTTTTATTGTGAATTGATGATTGTGTGAAAGAAAGAAAAATTAGTTTTTTTTGTAATTAAAAAAAAACCTAGCATGAGCCATGGCTTGTAGCCGAGCCAAGCCGCCCCACTCAAGACTCTAGATCTAGAACAACTCCGCTTCTGGTGTCTTGCCAGCGGGACTCAGGCCGCGGGAACATGATGTGGCTTGCAGCTCACCTCGCTACCCTACGACGACCTCGTAGTTGTCCCTAAGCAACCCGGGCCCCAAAATTTGCGTGAAATTACCAAAATAATTTCCTAGGGCCAATGTTGACTTTTGTTGACTTTTTGAGACGACTTGTAAAAATTTATTTCTTTACATTTTCTCAATGTACTCATCTATTACCTTAACGCGTGAAGGCAAACAACTCAATTCGGAGCTAAAACCGAACAAGCTTACATAACTTGTGCTGCAGTGCATTTAATTTCAACCCTGAAGCAGTTAGGATTTTGGGTTTAGGATTGGTTGCTGTGCAGATAATCCCTAAATTTCTAATCAGCCAAATCCCCAAATTCCCACTCCAGCCGACTCATTCCCTCTCTCTCTTCTCTCTCTCTCTCTCTCCCTTCTGTCTCTTTAATCATACCGAGCATCTCATTTTGGACAGCACGAAGGATCCACCCTCACCATAGGCTGCCTTTGCTGTTTAATTTTCCCCCCATCAACCTCCTCCTCCTCGCACTTCAGCATCTGGGTTTAAACAGTGATTAGAAGTTTCTTCTTTGCTGGAAGAAGACATTGAAGTTGGGGTTGCAAATCTGGATGTACAGAGTCCAAGGGTTGTACTGTTAGGACTGATTTTCGTGGTCGAAAGCTTGAGTGAATCGGGAAGGAGAGATTGCGGTTGAAGGTTAAGTTTGGGATCCCAAGTCGATTCTAGCTAGGATTTGGGTGTCCTTTCGAAACGCATATTTTCTGTGTTCCAATCAATTCTGTTGATTTGATTCTTCAGAGGATGCTGCCTTGTGGGTCGGAGAACCCGCTTAACCAGTATAGTGGTTTGTGGAATGGATTGGCTGTATCTGTACACCGTTAGCTTTCGTGAATGATGATCAATAGGTTGGAAGGGTGACGTCTCTTGGGCTTCACTATATTGTTCTCAGGATTTTTCTTATTAAAAGTTGGTTGGAAATGGTCTTCGTAATGCAAAATGTGGGATGGATGCATTCGAATCTGGAATTAAGCCATGTGACCTTGCTAGGGGAGCCCTTCATCAACACCCATTAACCCCTCTGACTTTTTCCAAAGCCATCATTGTTGGATATTTGGTACAAAGAAGACTGTTTTATTGGCTGAAATGGCCACACCAGAGGACATGAGAATTAATGCAGAACACATCAGAATTGCCGATCGTTTGTGGAAGTTCCCCAGTGGAACTAATAATAATTATACGGCATAATGAGTCGAATATCACTACTGCCACCCTTTGATGTGGCAATCTGTTTTGGTGAATGGTTCGTGGCATATTTTTGTGAATGGGTCCAAGAAAATACATAAGCTTTTAGTATCCCCACTACAACAACAACGGCGGCACAAAAGCCGTTCTTCCCTGCAATTCTCGCCCCCCACGCTCCATACACCCAATAATTCTTCGACCGACGCTTTGGCGGAGTGCAACGCCGAGGGAGATTTCACCCCGAACACCGCGAGCGACATTTACTTTATAAAATGGTTTTGCGATTGGTGAATGATTGCGTTTATGATTATATATGGTTTTAAAATGGCTTTTAAGCATGTTTACTTATATATATATATTTATTTATAAATATATATACTTGTTCTTAATACATTTCATGCTACCTAAGCGATTTATTTGCTTTATAAATTTATACTGATAAATGGATTATTTTATGATTTAGATATTTTATCATCTATGATTATATAGTATAAAATTGCTTTTATACTATGACATTTCGCATAAATACTTAATCGACATTTTATTATATTGAGAATGATTATTTATGCAATATTTGATATATGGGATTTATAATGGATTTGGTTCCTATTTACATATGAGTATGTATATATGTTTTCAAACACACTAGGTATGCTTTCACTACGCCAGCACTGGTTTCCTGCGCCATGCGATACCACATGTAATGTCACACGCACTGCACTATGGTGATTACCTCGGTAAATACCTTAGTGCAAGCTTGTCTTACGCTTATTGTTGTTGTTTATGGGGAAAAGGCCTCATCACAGAATGACGGTGTGACGTGGGGCCATGGCGCCTGTGACTTACATGTGTGTGGTACTAGGAGTACAAATTATTGATTAACATGGGACTTGTACGGTGATTGGAGAGTCGCTCAACCCGGCATGTGTGATTACATACATCTCATGTCATTTTACTTTATTAGTTGATATATACGATGAAAGGATCTACAGCAATATGTTTTGCTATCTACGAATATTGTATATTGACATACGTTTTCGTATATACTTGTAAAGCACGCTTTTGATACATATTATGATAGTATGATTTTACTATTATAATCGATTTTCAAATGTGGGTTAGTACTTGTTATAAAGGTTTGCTAAAACTTTGATTTTCATTCACTCATTACCTTTGTTTTTGCTTCCTTCGTGTCATAGTGAGATCAAGCTGAGAGGTCGAGATACGGCGCCTTCTCGATCGATATCCCAACCATGAGGATTTATCTTTCTCATATTCGCTTATAATAATATCCATCCTCGTTATGGATAGAGATTTTTAGAAATTTCTGACTCACTATTATTTTTCCGCTCGTTTTCAAATTAGTACGCTCCGAACCATATGCATATTGACATTGAATTTTAAATGCCATTACAATTTAATTTCATTTTCACAAGTGTTGTCATGCATTTAATGGCTTTGCCACTTTCGGGAGTGTCACAAGACGCGCACTCCTAGATTCACGTGCATCGAGGGGGTGTGTCGCTGGCATCGTATAGTCTAGAGAATTTATGACAAACACTTTGTGGTACGTCATTCTTGTACCGAGTATCTCAAGATTTCTTATTCGTAGCTATGCCACCTCGACGTCAAATAGATTTATCCGACTTTGCCTATCCGGGGCAAGTCATTACCAATGTAGTTCTTGGGAGTATAGGTCGCACTTTCCCCGAGAGTTTTCTCGTGGTTTAAGAGTTAATACGTACGTTAAAGTTCATTTCATGCTAGAATTTTAATTGATCCTCGGTGCTACACATTCTGATTTCCCCTATGTTTGCTAAGAAAGTGAATCTCAACCCTCACCTCTTGAGTGTGAGTTAGTTATTTCTCACCCTACGGGGCGCACTAGTGCCATTAAACGGGAATTTAGGGATTGTCCATTCATACAGATTTAACTCATGGAGGCGAATTTCATTCCTTTAAATATCGCTGACTTCGATCTTATTCGTATGAATTGGTTATCCAAGTATCATGCTATTGTGGATTGTCGTACTAAAGTGGTCACATTCCAAACACCGGTAGACTGCAGGTTGTCTTCCAAGGCGAGAGAAGGGTGTTACAATTAGCTTTGATTTCATCACTAAGGGCGAAGTAAGCATATGCATGGTTGTCAGGGTACTTGGCCTGGGTGTGGTGATTTTACGAAGATTCTCCAACCCGTGTCGAGGATGTTCGGGCGGTCAATGAATATCCCGACGCTTTTCCCCCGAGGGGACTTACTCCTTCGGGTTTAGCTCCCATTAGAGATCGAGTTCGCACGATTGATCCGATACCGTGCACGGATCCTATTTCGAGCGCCGATCGCATGGCTCCACTAATTGAGGGAGCAAAGACTCAACTTCAGGAGTTAGTTGATGTGGGTTTATTCAACCGAGCACTTCACCTTGGGGTGCTCCTGGCATGTTTGTTAAGAAGAAGGATGGGAGTATGCGTTCATGCATAGACTACGTGCACCTAATCGTGGGTGACGGTGAAGAACCGTTATCCATTGCCTCGATTGATGACCCGTTCGATCACCAAGGGAGCACGTAGTATTCTCCAAGATTTGACTCGGCGATCCTGGATATCATCAGCTGGGCGATCCGCAAGGGATGACGTGCTTGCGATCGCTTCCGAACGGTGATATGGATATTATGAGTTTCGTGATGCCGCTCGATTGACTAATGCCCAAACAAGATTTGGCGGATTTGATGAACAGTAGCCTTCACCGTATTCGGGACCTATTTGTGATCGGTTCATCGACGATATCTCCGATTTACTCCCGCAGTGAGACCGGCAATGGTGAACATCCTCCGAGGATTGTTTTGGAGAGTCCGAGAGCGCCTTCGCTGTACGCTGTTCGGGCAAGTGTGAGTTTTGGCCGGATAGTGACGCTTTGGGACATGTAATATCTCAATAGGCATTTTTGTATGATCCACGTATGTGGAGGCTGTGGTGAATCGGGAACAACCACCAATGTGTAATCGAGGTGAGAAGTTTCTTGGGTTTACTTGCCATTATCGCTGCCGCGTGCACTTCTCATCTATAGCTCTAATTTCTACCAAACTCACCAGAAGGATGTTAAGTTCATTTGGGATGACAACAGAGCTGAGTTTCCAGGAACTTAAACATCACCTTACTCATGCACCTGTTAAGGCTTCTTGGATGAGAGCGAGTTCGATATTCATTACTGCATGCTCGCTGCATGGTTTGGGTCAGGTGTTGATGCAACATGGTAAGGTCATTCGCCTATGCATCCGTATTAACCAAACTAACACTCTAAATGAATTATCCTACTCACACCTGACCACCGTATAGTGGTCTTTGCTTGAAGATTTGCCATACTATTTGTACGGGGAGATTTGCCGTGATCTTCACACTGACCACAAGAGTTCCAAGTACATCTTTACTACAGTAGGAGTTGAATTCTGAGACAGAGGAGATGGATGGAGTTGATCAAAGGATGGTACTGTACCATCGATTGTCATCCCGGTAAGGCGAATGTAAAGGGCCGACGCCTGAGCTCTGAAATCCCAGACGGCGCTTGGCATCGATTAGAACGACTCCACATTCCGATGTTGGGTGAGTTGAGGAGCACAAAAGTACCTTTAATGTGGATAATCATGGAGCGTTGTTAGCTCATTTCTGTGTTAGGTCTCTGCTTTTGTGGATAAAGTCTTAGAGGCTCAGGATTGATTCTCGAGTGTATACGCCTTGCAAGGATGTAAGTTCTTAAGGTAGGAGAGAAGATTATGTGATCGTGAGGATGGAGTGGATCGATGTTGGGTAGTCGACATTCGCACTCAAAGGTGATAGTGTGATCAAGAGGGAAATCTCCGGATGAAAGTACACATCTCACCTATGCTTTTGTATCCGCTAGCATTTAAGATGTACCGTACTCATCCGACCTTACTACTATTGGTCGTGTGATGAAGAAAGATATCGCTGCAGTACGTGAGTCGGTTGTTTCACTTGTCGCCAGTGAAGGCGAGAGGCAGAAACCTTCGTTTGTCGCAGAGGCTTCCTATTCCGCTTGGAAATGGGAATGTTACCATGACTCTGTCGTAAGCCACCACCACCCAGAAAGCAAAGCAGATGGTATTTGGGTGATCGTCGACTGACTGATTTAAGATAAATATTTTCTTGCCAATTCGCCAGGATTACTAAATAATAATCGCGAAGATGTCATTGATCGGGATGTTAAACCCATGAGTACCAGCTTCATCATATCTGACAGAGACCCGAGGTTCACTTTGGGCCTGAAGGCATTTCAGACGCTGGTGGGAACGAAACTTCGTACACAAAGATGCCTTTTCCACCTACGTGATGCATGGTCAGCCTCGAGAGGACGATGACCTTGGAGGACATGTTGAAAGTTTCCCGCCCTTCACCCTAGGAGTCGGGACGATCATTTAGCGTTGGACAGAGTTCTCGCCACAATAACAGCTTCCACTCTAGCACCTGGAGTGGCAAATCGTACGAGGCGTTGTATGGTAAGGCGTGAACCCCACGGTGTTGGATCAAGTAGGGAGCGAGCACTGAGGGCCTGCACTGGCAGTGATGACACTGGCTAGCAGAAGGTTCAGTGATTAAGCGTAACCTCGAAGCTACCAGATAGACAGTAAGCAGTATAGCATAAGCACTCTAAGGACCGCGAGTATGCAGCTGGTGATTTTGTATTCTTGAGATTGTCGCCCGAAGGGTGTGGTGAGATTCAGAACTAGGTAAGTCGAAATCCCCCGGCACATTGGTCCGCATGAAATTGTGGCGCGTGGACATGCCAGCCGCTTATCGCTTGCTTTGCGCCACAGTAACTACATTCCTGTACACGGTGTCTTCCATGTTTCTATGTTGGAGTAGCAGGTACCACACGAAGTCTCATGTACTTCTCACCGCAACCCTGCGCTGGATGAGGTTGAGTTACGAGGAGGAACCGGTGAGCTGGGAGTTTAAAAGACAAGGTTCGAGGAATGTGTGATACTCCTCTCGGTGAAGGTTGTGAGTAACTACGAGGTATGAGGCTACTTATACCGAGGAGCATATGAGAGCCAGTGATCCGCATTTGTTTTAGCATTTCTTGTTTGTACTTTCATGACGAAATTTTATTTAAGGGGGTAGATTACAACCTCGTCCCAAAATTTATGAAATTACCAAAATACCCCTAGGGTCAATGTTGACTTTTGTTAATTTTTGAGACGACTTGTAAAATTTATTTCTTTACATTTTCTCAATGTACTTACCCATTACCTAACGCATGCGTTTTAACTCACCTCGTGAGCTAAATGAACAAGTTACATAACTTTTAAAGTGTAGGGCATTTTAGTAATTTCAACCCCGTGAGTTAAAGTTAGGATTTTGGTTTAGGATTGGGTTGCTGTGCAGATAATCCCCTAAATTTCTAATCAGCCAAATCCCTAAATTCCCACTCCAGCCGACCTATCTCTCTCTCTCTCTCTCTCTCTTTCTCTCTCCCTTCTTCTGTTCTTTTAATCATACCGAGCATCTCATTTTGGACAGCACGAAGGATCCAATTTCACCAGAAGGCTTTGCTGTTTAATTTTCCCCCATCAACCTCCTCTCGCACTTCAGCATCTGGGTTTGGGTCACCAGTGATTAGGAAGTTTCTTCTTTGCTGGAAGAAGACATTGAAGTTGTAGGGTTGCAAATCTGGATGTACAGAGTCCAAGGGTTGTACTGTTAGGGACTGATTTTCGTGGTCGAAAGCTTGAGTGAATCGAAGTGAGGAGATTGCGGTTGAAGGTTAAGTTTGGGATCCCAAGTCGGGATTCTAGCTAGATTTGGGTGTCCTTTCGAAACGTATATTTTTCTGTGTTCCAATCAATTTCGTTGATTTGGATTCTCTGAGGATGCTGCTTGTGGGTCGGAGAACCCTGCTAACCAGTATAGTGGTTTGTGGAATGGATTGGCTGTATCTGTACACTGTTAGCTTTCGTGAATGATGATCAATAGGTTGAAGGTGTGACGTCTCTTGGGTCACTATATTGTTCTCAGATTTTTCTTATTAAAGTTGGTTGAATGGTCTTCGCACGCAAAATGGGATGGATGCATTCGAATTGGAATTAAGCCATGTGACCTTGCTAGGGGAGCCCTTCATCAACACCCATTAACCCCTCTGACTTTTCCAAAGCCATCATTGTTGGATATTTGGTACAAAGAAGACTGTTTTATTGGTTGAAGGCCACACTAGAGACATGAGAATTAATGCAGAACACATCAGAATTAAGCCGATCAGTTTGTGGAAGTTCCCAGTGGAACTAATAATAATAATTATGCATGGCATAATGAGTCGAATACCACTACTGCCACCTCGATGTGGCAATCTGTTTTGGTGAATGTCAGCATATTTTTGGTGGAATGGCCCAAGAAAATACATAAGCTTAGTATCCCCACTACAACAACAACGGCGGCACAAAAGCCGCTGCTCTTCCTGCAATTTCGCCTCACGCTCCATACACCCAATAATTCTTCACTCGACGCTTTATGAGGCAACGCTGAAGGGAGATTTCACCCCGATCACTCGTGAGTGGACATTTACTTTATAAAATGGTTTCTTATGATTATGAATGATTATGTTTATGATTACATATTTAAAATGGCTTTTTTAAAGCATGTGTTTACTTATATATATTTATTTATAAATATATATACTTAATGAAATATGATTTCAAAGTACTTCAAGTGATTTATTTATGATAAATTTATATTGATAAATGGATTATTTTGGTGATTTGAGATATTTTATCATCTATGATTATATAGTATAAAATTATACTATGATATTTCTCTTGCATAAATACGAATCACATTTTATTATACGGTTTTATAATGATTATTTAGTAACATTTTATATATGGGATTTATAAATGATTTATCTTTACTTACATATGAGTATGTGTATATATGTTTTCAAACACACCAGGCATGCTTTCACCACGTTGTAAGACTGCCTCACAACATGGTGACAGCTCACATGTAGGTCACACGACTGCATCTGTGTGGGTATCATTCCAACACTTAGTGCTTTGCTCTACGCTTATTGTTGTTGTTTATGGGGAAAAGGCCTCACCGCTGTGAATGACTCCGGGTGTGATGGTCACAAGCGCTGTAGATTCTTACATGTGTGTGGTACTAGAGTATAAATTATTGATTAACGTATTGGACTTGTACGGTGATTGAGAGGTCGTTCCTCAACCCGTGCATGTGTGATCGCGCATATACCCCGTATACTCGTACTTTATTATTGATATATACATGAAAGGACTATTGGCAATATGTTTTGCTATCTACTTAATATTGTATATTGACACGCTTTCTTTGCTATACCAGAAAGACGCTTTTGGATACATATTATGATAGTATGATTTGCTTCATTATACTGATTTTCAAACAGGGGTTAGTACTTTGGAAAGAGAAAGGTTTGGCGTAAAATCTCTTTGATTGGCCCACTGCCACACCTTTTGTTTTTTGCGCCCCCTTCAGTCAGTGACCTGCTTTCTGAGAGGTCGAGGATACGTGGCGCCTTCCGACGATATCCCAACCATGTAGGATTTATCTTTCTCATTCAGCTTTATAATAATATCCATCCCATGGATAGAGATTTTAGGAACTTGACTCACTATTATTTTTCCGCTGCTTCAAATTAGCACGCCCAACCATATGCATATTGACATTGAATTCGCAACGTTTATTATAATTTAATTTCATTTCACAAGTGTTGTCATGCATTTAATGGTTTCGTCACTGAGTGCCTGGCCAACATTTCGCACCTTCCCAGATCTCACGTGGCATCGAGTGGTGCGGTCACTTTGGTATCGAGCATAGGTTCAGAGAATTCTTATGACAAACACTTTGTGTACGTCATTCTTGTACCGAGTATCTCAAAGATTTCATTCGCAGCTATGCCACCTCGACGTCACCTGCATTTATCCGACTTTGCCCATCTGGGGCAAAGTCATTACCAATGAAGTTCTTGGGAGTATAGGTCGACTTTCTCGGAGTTTTCTCGTGGGTTTAAGAGTTATCATGGGTACGTTAAAAGTTTTCACTTTCATGCTAGAATTTTAATTGATCTCAAAAGGCATGATCTTAGATTTATGTTTGCTAAGAAAGTGAATCCCCAAACCTCACCTCTTGAGTGTGAGTTGGGGTTATTGCTCACCATGGGCGCATTTCAGTGCCATTAAATGGGAATTTAGTGATTGTCCAGCTGCTGGTGACGAACCTGAGGCGAATTTCATTCCTTTAAATATCGCGACTTCGATCTATTCCTCGGGTAAGGAATTGCTATCCAAGTATCATGCTGATATGATTGTCGCATCAAAGCGGGTCACATCTCCAAACACCGGGTACTGCAGGTTGTCTTCCAAGGCGAGAAGGGTGTTACAGAATGTGCTTGATTTCATCACTAAGGGAAGTAAGAAGTTGACATGTATGTTGTCAGTGTACTTGGCCCATGTGGTGATGAAGGAAGATTCTCCAACCCGTGTCGAGATGTTCCCGCGTGGTCAATGAATATCCCGACGTTTTTCCCGAGGACTTACTCGGTTTAGCTCCCACAGAGAGAACGAGTTCACGATTGATCCGATACCGTGCACGATCCTATTTCCTTGAGGCTACCGTATCGCATGGCCTGGTACCAATTGAGGGAGTTAAAGACTCAACTGTGGAGTTAGTTGGATAAGGGGTTTATTCAACCGAGCACTTCACCTCGGGGTGCTCCTGGTGTTGTTTGTTAAGAAGAAGGATTTGGTATGCGTCTATGCATAGACTACGTGCAACTCAATCCGTGACTATGAAGAACCGTTATCCATTGCCTCTGACGATGACCCGCTCGATCACCAAGGAGCACGAAAGTATTCTCCAAGATTGACTACATCCGGATATCAATGCTGCGATCCCAAGGATGATGTGCTTAAGATCAAGCCCAACGAGATATGGACATTATGAGTTTCTCGGATGCCGTCGGATTGACTAATGCTCCAAATTGTATTTATGGATTTGATGAATGAGTCTTCTCCGAATCGTATTTGAATCGGGTTTGTGATTGTGTTCATCGACGCATATTCCGATTTACTCCTGCAGTGAGACCGAAAGATGAGGAATATCCGAGGATTGTTTTGGAGAGTCCGAGGACAAATTTCTCGCTGTACGCCAAGTTCGGCCATGTGAGTTTTGGCCGGATAGTACTGTGGGCTTTGGGACATGTAATATCTCATGAGGGCATTTGTGGATCCACTGCACAGGTGGAGGCGGTGAATTGGGAACAACTCACCAATGTAATCGAGGTGAGAAGTTTTTGGTTTAGCCGGTTATTATCGCTGCTTCGCAGAATTTCTCTTCATCTATAGCCTACCTCCTCTTACCAAACTCACCAGAAGGATGTTAAGTCTTATCTGGGATGACAGCCAGGAGCGGAGTTTCCAGAACTTAAACATCACCTTACTCATGCACCTGTTAGTGCTTCTTGATGAGAGCGTGTGGAGTTCGGAGTATTCGCTACTGCATGCTTCGTATGCATGGTTTGGGTCAGGTGTTGACGCAACATGGTGGGCACATCGCCTATGCATCCAGGACACCCAAACGCACCTAAAATGAATTATCCTACCTACGCACTGGAATTAGGTCGCAGCGGGTCTTTGCTTGAAGATTTGGCGACATTATTTGTATGGGAGATTCTAATGTATCTTCACTGACCACAAGAGTCTCAAGTACATTCATTGCAGTGAGTTGAATTTGAGACAGAGAGATGGACATTACCGCTGATTATAATTGTACCATCGGCCATCATCCCGGTAAGGCGACGCGGGGCCGACGCCTTGAGTCGGAAATCCCATGGGCAAAGCTAAGTATCGATTGTGAACGACCTACATTCGATGTTGGGTGAGGGGTCAGAGCACGGCATACCCTTTTAATGTGGATAATCATGGAGCGTTGTTAGCTCATTTCCGGTGTTAGGTCTCTGCTTTGGTGATAAAGTTCGGTGAGGCTCGTGTGGGATTGATTCTGAGTGTATACAAACTTTTAAGGAGGAAGTTCTTGGCGGTGAGAGAAGATTATGTGATCAGGAGGATGGAGTACCGATGTTGGGTGGGGCCGATTATTCGTACTCCAAAGGTGATAGTGGATTGAAGAGGGAAACCTGATGAGGCACACATCTCACTATGCTTTGCATCCGGCAAGACAAGATACCGCACCATCCGACCTTACTACTATTGGTCAAAAAGGATGAAGAAAGATATCATTGCACGTGAGTCGTTGTTTGACTCGGTCGCCAGTGAAGGCGAGAGGGGCAGAAAACCTTCTGGTTTGTCGCAGAGGCTTCCTATTCCAGCCAAAATGGGAGAATGTTACCATGGACTTCGTGTTCGCTACCGACCGTGAGCAAAGTTGTGATGGTATTTGGGTGATCGTCGATCGATCGATTTAAGACAGCCTTCATTTCTTGCCAATTGCCAGGATTACTAAATCAATAAATTGGCGAAGATGTTCATTGATCGATTGTTAAACTCCGTGGAGTACCGCCCATCATATCGGGATGTGAGACCCGAGGTTCACTTCTAAATTCGAAGGCATTTCAGATCATGGGAACGAAACTTCGTACAAAGCATGGGCCTTTTCCACCCATGCATGTATTGGTCGGCCTGAGAGGACGTATTTAGACCTTGGAGGACATGTTGAAAGCCTCGCCTCTTCAATTCGGGAAGTTGGGACGATCATTTAGCGTTGATAGAGTTCGCCACAATACGTCACCTAGTACCTGATGGCACCGTATGAGGCGTTGTATGGTAAGGCGGTAGAACCCCATTGTGTCGGGATCAAGTAGTAGGGGAGCGAGCACTCGAGGCCCGCACTGCAGATGACACTACAGAAGGTCTGTGTGATTGCCGTAACTCCGAAAGCGGCCCGTGATGCATGTAAGAGTATAGTGCATAAGCACTCTAGCGACCGCGCAGTACGCATTGGTGATTTTTGGTATTCTTTGAGATTGTCACTCGAAGCGGTGTGTGAGATCTTGTGAACTGGGTAAGCCGAGTCCCTAGACATTGGTCCGTATGAAATTGTGGCGCGTATTGGCTAGCCGCTTATCGCTTGGCTTTGGAAGCGCGTAACTATCTCGGGGCATGAGGTGGTCTTCCACATGTTTCAAGTGTTGAGAAGTATACCATTAATGAGTCTCATGTACTTCAAACCGCAACCCCGGTAAAATTGATGAGTTGAGTTAATGGGTGGAGGAACCGTGGAGTTTTTGGACGTAAAGACAAGGTTCTCGAGGAACAAGGTGATACCTTCCTCCGGGTGAAGGTTAAAGGGAGTAACCATGAGGCAGTAGTGAGGCTACTTCGGGAGACCGAGGAGCATATGAGAGCAAGCAGCATCCGCATTTGTTTTAGTATCTTTGTTTGTAATTTGCCGGACGAAATTTTTTTATTTAAGGGGGTAGATTGTTACAACCCGTCTCCCAAATTTATGTGAAATTACCAAAATACTCCCCTAGGGGTCAATGTTGACTTTTGGTTGACTTTTTTGAGACGATTTTGTAAAATTCTGAGCTTTACATTTTCTCAATGTACCTAATGACACGAACGCGTGGCGCAAGCGAACTCAATTCGAGCTAAATGAATAAAGCTATATAACTTTAAAGTGAAAAGATTTAGTAATTTCAACCCCGCGAGTTAAAGTTAGGATTTTGGGTTTAGGATTGGTTGCTGTGCAGATAATCCCTAAATTCTCTAATCAGCCAAATCCCTAAATTCCCACTCCAGCCGGACCTATCTCTCTCTCTCTCTCTCTCTCTCTCTCCCCTTCTGTCTCTTTAATCATACCGAGCATCCTCATTTTGGACAGCACGAAGGATCCACTCACCAGAAGGCTTCGCTGTTTAATTTTCCCCATCAACCTCCTCTCGCACTTCAGCATCTGGGTTTAAACAGTGATTAGAAGTTTCTTCTTTTGCTGGAAGTTAAACATTAATAGTTGTGGGTTGCAAATCTGGATGTGTACAGAGTCCAAGGGTTGTACTGTTAGGACTGGATTGTGGTCGAAAGCTTGAGTGAATCGAAGTGAGAGATTGCGGTTGAAGGTTAAGCTTTCGGGATCCCAAGTCGGGATTCTAGCTAGGATTTGGGTGTCCTTTCGAAACGTATATTTTCTGTGTTCCAATCAATTTCGTTGATTTGGATTCTTCAGAGATGCTGCCTTGTGGGTCGGAGAACCCCTGCTAACCAGTATAGTGGTTTGTGGAATGGATTGGGCTGTATCTGCACACTGTTAGCTTTCGTGAATGATGATCAATAGCTGAAGGGCGTGTGACGTCTCGGGCTTCACTATATTGTTCTCAGGATTTTTCTTATTAAAAGTTGGTTGAATGGTCTTCGTAATGCAAAATGTGGGATGGATGCATTCGAATCTGCAATTAAGCCATGTGATCTTGCTAGGGGAGCCCTTCATCAACACCCATTAACCCCTCTGACTTTTTCCAAAGCCAATCATTGTTGGATATTTGGTACAAAGAAGACTGTTTTATTGTTGAAATGGCCACACTAGAGGACAGAGAATTAATGCAGAACACATCAGAATTGCCGATCAGTTTGTGGGAAGTTCAGTGGAACTAATAATAATAATTATGCATGGGGCATAATGAGTCGAATATCACTACCGCTACCCTTTGATGTGGCAATCTGTTTGGTGAATGGTTCGTATATATTTTTGTGAATGGGTCCAAGAAAATACATAAGCTTCTTAGTATCCCCACTACAACAACACTGGCGGTAATAGTGCCGCCGTTTCTTCCCCGCACTCGTCTCAATGCTCCATACACCCAATAATTCTTCGACTCGACGCTCGAGGAGGGCACCGCCGAGGATTACCCGATCACCTCGTGAGTGGACATTTACTTTATAAATGGTTTATGATTATGAACATTATGTTTATGATTATATATGGTTTTAAAATGAAGCTTAAAGCATGTTTACTTATATATATTTATTTATAAATATATATACTTAATGAATATGATTTGTGCTACCTAAGGATTATTTATGATAAATTTATATTGATAAATGGATTATTTTATGATTTGAGATATTTTATCATTTTTCCTATGATTATATAGTATAAAATGGTTTATACTATGATATTTCTCTTGCATAAATACGAACGATATTTTATTATATGGTTTTGGGAGAATGATTATTTATGCAATATTTGGATATATGGGATTGCTAAATGGGATTTGGTTCCTATTTACATATGAGTATGTATATATGTTTTCAAACACACTAGGTATGCTTTCACTCACGCTGTAGCAACCGTTCTCATGGCCATAGGACACCATGTATGGGTCACACGACTGCGACTCAGTGGGTATTGTCCTAAATACCTTAGCAAGCTTGTCTTACGTTTATTGTTGCTGTTTAGCGGGAAAAGGCCTCACTGCCAGAATGACTCTGGTGTGTGACGGTCATGCGCCTGTGATTCTATATGTGTGGTAACTAGGAGCACAATTCCTATTGATTAAGGGAGCTGGACTTGTACTGGGATTAGAGGCCTTTCTCAACCTGCATGTGTGATTGCGCATATACCCCCGTGTTGGTTTTCCGTGACTTTATTATTGATATATACGATGAAAGGACTATTGGCAATATGTTTTGCTATCTACGAATATTGTATATTGACATACGCTGTGATATACTTGTAAAGTAATGCTTACGTACATATTATGATAGTATGATTTTACCACATCGATTTTCAAACAAAGTTAGTACTTTGGAAAGAGAAAGGTTTATAAAAACTTTGATTTTTGTCCACTCACACCTTTTGTTTTGCGCCCTTCCAAAGTCATAGTGAGACTCAAGCTCGGAGAGGTCGAGGATACGTGGTACTGATCGATATCCTGTCCATGTAGGGATTTTATCTTTTCTGTTATTCGGGCCATAATAATGTCCATCCCCGTTATGGATAGAGATTTCAGGAACTTGACTCACTATTATTTTTCCGCTGCTTCAAATTAGTACGTCCAACTATATGCATATTGACATTGAATTCAACGCTTATTACAATTTTTAATTTCATTCACAAGTGGTTGCCATGCATTTAATGGCTTCACTACTTCGAAAGTGTCGCCGAAGACGCCGCACGCAGATCCACGTGGTATCGAAAGGCCCTTCAAATCGCTTTCGTCTTCGGCGACGCTATGGCGATTTCCATTGAAATCTCGAGGATTTTTAGATCTTAAGTCCGATCCCACGCTTGGAATAATTCTCGACATCAAGAACTACTTCTCCGTTGAATTTTTGGTGCCTCCTGTCAAAACCTGTCACTCAACCTCCTTCTCTCGTATGTGACACGCCATCGACAGCAGCGCCGCTGAATCCCCTAACAAAGCACACCCAAATCTCTACTGATTGAACCAGCCACCCTAAGGCTTTCTAGGCCAACTTCCCTTGCTCGACTCCACACTAAACTCCGGCAAACTTTGGGCCTGGGGCCTCAACTTTTTTTTTTCTTTCTCTGCCTCCACGTGGGCTTCTGTGGCCTTCTTGCTCACTCACATGCTGGTATGCAGCCTATCAAGTGCAACCTTGGGTCCTCCAGCCGAAGCCCTACCGGGGCTTCTAATTCTTAGCCCATGCCATTCACACCCCATAGGCCCCCGTAAACCCACGATCATCTACATGTTTGTGTTGTACATATTGTTATTGTTCTATATTGGGCGCTTTGTTTGCAGGGGTACCATGAATTTAAAGTTCATGTTTTCTTTAAGTCGAAACTAAAGTTTCGAAAAAAGTGCCAGAAATATTTTTTTATGTCTTCTAAAACTCATCACCATGGTAGAATTGCATTTCCAATTAACTAATAAACAAAACCATGTCTTAGAACTCAATGTTCTAACTTACTCGCTATGGAGAATTTATTTTCCATAAGCACAACCATGATTTGTTCCTCTTCCATCTAATGGATTGTAGAACCGTAAATGTTCGATTTCACTCGACATGGAAGTTTCTAGTAGAAACTACTTATGTGGGTACAGGCGAGAAGCTTCCCCGCTGACCAACAGAAGCTGAGAAACATTGGAAGTAACCACAGCATGGATAGAGCTAAATAAGCTCCGCCATGATCTTCATTCAAAGACTTATGTCTAAACATTGTAAATGAAGCACCGATGAAGAGGACTCCATGGTTTCTTGACTACTACAGAAATTATCTAATCATGAAAATATGATCTTGTCAAGCAAGACATATCCCTACCTAACACAAGACATGATTGAAACCCATTCAATAATAATTACAATTTTGAAGTTTATAGAATATGATCAATTTGATTGAGAAATTTTTGGTCCTTCCATGCTTCTTAACATGGTCTCAAGAAGCACCATATGAAAGCAGACTGGGCCTCCTCGAGGTCCTGGACACACTACATTGCTCACTAAAACGCACAACTATGAGAGCAAAGGTACCCTACAGCCTTAAGTGTGGATGCACCAAGGACACACTTACTTTGGCACAGTATACCAAAAAAATTTGCTCATCCATTTTCTTCTCAATAAGAGTTCCTCAATAGTGTAGAATCAAGGCATACTAAGGTGGCATCAAGCCCACCAGTGATCCCTTGGCACCAAGACTCAAAACTTCAAGAATAAAGGACAGTATTCTCGAACCTCAATTGTGTTGAATCTACTCATTTTATTGAAGAGATCATTGGTTGTGCACTTGTCTCGTGCCCCTACCAATGTTGTTAAGGAGTACCATTCCCCGTAGTGAATCAGTGAGACTAATTTGCACCAGCCTAACATATGGAAGAGCAGAATTTTTGACATGGAAGGCCATGTTAGCCGAACCCCGTATCTAAAAAATTGGTTTACTTTTTTGAACAATTTTCTATATTCCCTGGGATTCAAGTTCGTGTTTGCTTTAGTGATGAAAATGTTATGGATATTGTCCTTGAATATGAGTTAATTGAATCATGTTTCTTGGTGTGACCGAATTCAATTAAACACGTGATTAGGTATAAATGTGGGGAAGAAGGTGTGGATGAATGCGCTACTATGCACACTAACTTCATACCTAAATCACTCGCCTAGTAACGAATTCTGCCCCATCCAACCCGATACTTGACACCGCTTCCCGTTGTCTTAATGGTACTAAAATTACCATTATGGACCTCGACATTCTCTCCGTTTCAAAGAACATCATTGAGTTTTAAGGATATTTAAAAAAGAACAATGATCATGAAACTATCAGAAAATAAAGTGAAGTATTTTCGCATCGCCCTCCAAAATACATAGCCTTCTGGGCCTATGTTTCTCAAAGCGCCGGGGTCGCTCCAATTAGGACGGCAGCACATATAGGCCGACCGAGCGAGTGATTCGAGCACCACTTGCTTTGGCACGACCGCTGGGACATTCATACGAAACACGATGCAATTCGCCTTACACAATGCACACCTTACCTCGGAGTAAGCATTTTGTGGCTACAAGCACACTTTGCCAAGCCTCGCTTGTCGGGATATTGGATTTTTTATATCATCCATAGTAAATATACTACATACCTTCTTTTCGGTTTTGAACATCGCATTCCCATGTTTCGCTCTAGAAACAACCTCGCAAAAGCTATCATAAAGCGCATTATCAATTGATCAACTGGACTTGGTGAATGCGCCCAAGCTTTTTAGTTTCACTAGGGCTATGCACCTTATGCCTATGTTGGTCCACATGAGGCCCATTGCATCCAATAATACTATTTTGGTGTTACAATTGGTAATCGGGTACAAACTTGACGTTTCGCATTTTCACGATTTTGGGTGTGCATCTCATGTGCCATATTGCACGCTTACAATGTACCAATAGCTGGGTCCTCAAAGAAGTGATGTGACCTTTGTCGATTATGATTCTCCTTCGACTAGTTTCCTTAAAGCCCTTGCACGCGATCTCTTTACCGCCATTTTATGGATTGTCACTTCTATAAGACAATCTTCCAAGCAGCTAGGGAAGATAAGAACTTTAATGTTCTCAAGAACGGCACAAATTATTGTAGACGCCCCCACTATATCTCACATCGATCCCCATATTCCCAAATTTCGCAGTTTTGCTCTGCACGCTTTCCTCGATCTAGAAAAGTGACGAGATCACACATAAGAGTTGTAAATAATGCCCGCAAGGATAGATGTGCGAATTTAACATTGGTGCCATGGCCTCAAGGATGTGTTGCCTCAAAGGACTGCTGGCCGCTCTCATTGACAAACCGGGTATTGGCATAATAATCAATCTATTCTTGGCCTGGCGCGACAGATTTACTGGGTCAAGGATTCACCTCCTGATATGGAGAAACATGGGCATAAATGAATCCCTTCCTTATTCACTATCTCAACCATTCCACCTCATGAAATTAATCCAGATTATCCCAAGACTTGAAGTCGGTCCATTATGCATGTATGAATGAGTTATGGAATTGAATGAGATTATCATCGATGATATTCAAGTATATGGTAGCTACCCGAAATAGTGAAAACGACGATACGAACCGCTGCCTTGATGAATGTCGGTTTAAAACCGATTGGTCAACTAGAAACAATCCATGTCGAATTAGATTCCTTAGTGCAACGGAAAGTGTTTGGGCTTCTGTAGTTCCAACACCATCCAATGCAAAGGAAGTGTAATGAGATTAATGAAATAGTGCGAAATAACGCCGCCTTATGGTGCAAGGCTTCTCTCATATGCCTTGGATTAATAGCAACTTATGAACGTGGGTTTTAACGTGATCCTCTTGATTCATTGAGGGGTTCACTTTACGGATTGGAAGAATCAGTGGATATGGTAAAAACCTGCCTAAGTGAATATTTTGATCGCTAGGGATATGTGAACAACTATGCCCTCACGTGTACAAAATCGAATTTGCTAGAGTTGCGCTTCATGTCGATAATATGAATCTCACTTAGAATGTGAAAGAGCTTGAGAATATTGTCTTCGCACCTAAAGTCGAAATTTGAGATGATAGAATTTGGGGAAAACTCATTTCCATCTCGACCTAAAGTTTTGAGCAAAGTTCAAACGGTATTTTGGTCCACCTCACAAACTACACCCATAAAGTGTTGCCTTCGAGTACACCCATGATCGTACACACGCTAAAATGCAAATGAGACACTTAAAGAGGTTGTGCAACTTAAGTTCCATATCTAAAGTTCAATTAACGCTTTATTGTACTTAGTCCATTGCATTGGGCAAGACATTCCCTATGTCGTTAATTCTTTGGTAAGATATAACACTACGCTACACGCTACCACCAAATAGGTGTTAAAGATAATTTTTTGTTACTAATGAATTTGGGCTTATTCTATCCTTTACGCATCTTGAAATGAACCACAACCCTTGGTTCGTGGAAAGATGTCTACTTTGTGGGATACGCCGAGACGTACTCATTTGTCTCGATCCGTATATGCATGTTTCAAACGAATTATGTCTCACTGCTAGGGAACACCATATTATCTTGAAGGTCAACCAACAGACCTTAGTTATGACGCCTTCTGCTTATCGCCATACATGAAGCCATACGCGGCATACGGGGAGAAGTATTCGAAGTACCATTTTCATCTCTATCGTTGAGTCCCAACGCGATCTATGGCAGATAACGCCGCATGTATCGGCTCGCACTACAGTAGGATACATCCAAGAAGTCAACAACAAGCATATTGGCGCTTCACATCAAAGATGAGCATCGAAGATCAAGTCAAGGTATTCAATTCAAAGACAACCTTGCCGACTCTCTTCAAGAAGTCGTCAAGTCAACCTTCTTTAAGCTTGTTCAAGGATCTGGTATGCACAAATTTTCCCATTTGCACGTCAGACTCAAGAGGAGTTTTGTCAACTCAAGGGGAGTATCCTCAAGTATATGCACTTGACCTTAATGTACTCTCTTTTTCTACAATCGTGGATCATTTTTTCCATTAGGTTTTTGTTACCTGACGCAGGCTTTGATGAGGCACTGCTATCGTAGAGATGGTCATACCTTTTGTGTGTTTTCTTACTACTTTTACGCTCTGAAGATGTTAAATATCGACATTGCACTAACTCACATTTTTTTCTCCTTAGACTATGGGTTTTACCATAGCCGTGTTTTGGTGAGACTTACTCTTTTGTGCAACCCTACATGAGACTCACGTGTTCTCCATCAGTGCCTACAAGACGGTTTCATCAAATTATCAACTTTCAAAGTGAAAATTCTGATGTGTCTACTACTAGAGTATTTACACACTCGGGGGAGTGTTACACACATTGGCATAGTGTGATTGTGTAAATTCTAAGTAGAGATAAACTAGAATCATTCGAATCTATAAGATCTTTCCTAATAACTTGTATTACTGGAGAGCAAGTTTTTCTCCCTCTTATTACTATAAATTAAAGCACTAGGCATATGAATATTATCTTAGAATTCCTTAAGCCCTTCTCTCTTGCTCTCTTCCCTCTTGATGCACCCTTCATCTTTTCTCTAGATTTTAGGCCACAACAAGAATTTATTTTTTCTCTTCTTACATGCTAATTTTAGTTGAAAAGTGGCGATTAAGTTACCGTCTTTAAATTGTAACAATTCAATTAAATTATAACAAGTGAAACGTTATAAACTAAAGTGAAACTGAAGTGGGGTTCACTCCACATCAACTTCAACTAAAGTGGCGATTAAGTTATTGTCTTCATATGTGTATGTATGCATGCATGCCTATTTTTACAACAACAACAAAAAAATGGGGACTAGTTGTGGGCAGACCTCTACAGCCCGGATAAAATGCCTATAAAGGTCTCCGACCTCCCAAATATTTATTTCGACAGGGAGGACAGACCTACGACTAGGACTATATGGGCTACGTCTAGGAAACTTATATTGTTAAATGACATGTAGTCAAAATTCTGGTGTTGTGCATACATTGAGGAGGCGTGGAGGAATTGCAGCAGCCTTGTTGTCAGGAAGAAGACGTGTGGAAACTCATTTTTTATTCTGCTACGTCGTCGTTTCACATGACATGGAATTCTCATTCTATATGGGCTACCAATTTAAAGAGTGATAAAAGCCCACTAAGTTTTAGCTTTACTGTGTCTTTGTTGTTTGTTGAAGTTGACAAAAGTTCTTAATACCATAATCCTAATAGGGAACCATTATCTTCGTTTCTTTTAAACCAAAAAAAAAACTTGTTTTTTTCTTTCTTCATAAAATTCTGAAAAGCTATCAATGTACTTATAAATTATAACACACCCCGACCCGAATGTACATGTGGACACCCAAAAGCCGGGTGTGCTGGCCGACACCTCGTGAGGTGACGAAAGCCATTTAGAAGAATTGAAGGATAAATAAACAAACTGAAGTAAAATAAGCTCAGAGTGCACGAAAGTGTGCGGGCGGAAAGAAATAATAAAATAATGAGTTGTGAATAGAGTAGCGGATACAAAATAATTACAAGTGTACCTTTCCTTTCTGAAAGTAATAACCCCTCGCCGTCAAAACAAGTAATAGTTTCGGAAAACCTTTCTGGAAAACATACTACAGTAGTAGGTGGAAAATCAGTGTAAGTACGAAAATGTACTTATAGCCCAAAACGGGCAGAAAGCCACGACTTAGTAAAAATACTTTACTAGAAAATCCGCATAATATAAGATAGTACGGGAAACCCGTAAAACAGTAGAAGCCTTCGTGGCATTAGTGAAATCCGATAATAAAATCACAATATAAAACAATAGGGTATACGCTCGATAGGTATGGCAGACACACAAGTTCATACAGAGGTATTCTGTCATGAACAGGCTGGGTGTATAAATAATGGTACGCTCATGTACTACATACACGTGAAGCTGGCGCTAAGCGCATCACAACAAGTTCGAGTCGCCAAGGCGACCTAGAACAGGCTGGCACCTACGATGGATCCAAAGTGAGCGTGTCGGTGCGTGTGAACAACCACGTGAAGCTGGTCCTAGCCCCGGACAGTACTACTGACACCGTGTAAGCATTCCTAATTGAGCGTGTAAAAACATACCACGGAATATTTCTAAATAAAATAAGGTGGGGTAATTTCCTTTCTGAGATAAACCTCAAAATAAACGTATAATTAGGTATTCACGGATGCCGTACCCGGAATACCAAGTATATACCAAAATACTTAAAATACCAAGTATAAACCACAAGGGTACCAAGGTACAAATACCAATTTAATAACATACTAAATGAACCAAAATACGATATAAATAATAAACCCAAGGTTCACCGAAATATAACCCAAGGTTCGCCAAGTATAAATATAAATCCCAAAATCACTAGGTATAGGTATAAACCGCATTAAAAGCATAGGCAATAATAATAATTTCCAAAATCCCTACAAATATAGCCCGGTCAATACTAGTAAACCGAGTATAATTATATTACTAAAGTTCACTAAGTATAACAATATAAATAATATTTAAAAGTGTAGGCATAGCCTAAATATAATTTCCCATGCACAAAAATAATCAATTTAATAAGGAAAGGGCCCGGTCACATATACCGATGCCGAAGTAGCCCAAAAGCACGCTCTCCGTACTCCACGGGTCGCCAAAACCTATTGTAGAACACCCACAATTAATAAAGTATTCGAAAATACGAAGAAAACGGTGTTCGGAAACCCGAAAATGGAGTTACGGGGTCGGAAAACCCAAAACCGCCGCCGTGGGCCGCCACACGCTGCCAAATGGCCTCAAGCGCCGCCACGCGTGGCTGGAAGTCCACCACGCGCTGCCACGCACCGCACGCGCCGGCCAGTCGCCAGTGACACGCGCCGGTCACGCGCCGTTAGAGTTAACGGACGGAATATACCTTGGAATATTTCGGTCCAACCAGGTTTGGACCGTCACCGGTTCGCTGACGTCAGGGCCGGGCCGGCTGACGTCAGCTTGCCGGTGACCTCTGCATTTTCCGGCCACCGTCTGCCGGCCGGAGCTTCGCCGGAAACTGGAGATTTGGCCGGAAACTTGCAAATTGTCCTAAAACCTTCAAATCTCAACCATTTTTCACGATTCAAGTGTCAAAATGAAGCTGTGAGTGAGGGGAATGAGATTTTACCACTTTGGAGGCCAAAAACTGGCCTGAAGTGGCCTGAAAATTGAGAACAAGTTTCAGCTCCAAAACGGCCGATCACCACTACGTCGTTTCTTGGTCGTTCCCAAGCTTGCAGGTCCAGATTAAGGTTCTAGAGATCACCAGGAAGTGAATGGTGATGATTTGAGGGACATCGAGGTGGAAATCGACGAGAAACTCGTCGGGGAAGGATCGAGGTCTCATCCGGAAAAATCTTGAAAAATTTGTTCTGGGGCTCGAGCTCAGGTTTGCAGGGTCCATCTGGATATTTTGAGGTCGATGAAGATGGTGGTGTGGTCTGCAAGGTTGATTGAGCAAGAAATGGCTTGGTGAGGAGGAAGAAGGCCATGGGTGTGTTGAGGGATTGTGAGGTCTGTGCGTTTGCAGACAGAGAGCACGGGAGAGACAAGATCCAGGATTTGTGGGATAGGCCACATGGGCCAACATGGGTGTTGGGCCCCAACCCAACCACCAACCTGTCCAAATTTGAAAATACGGGAAACGTCGGAAATCCAACGCCCGTAAAATATTCGTTCGGACTCCGAACGACGTCCCGCTGGCGTCCACGCGTTCATAACGACGAGCACAACAAGAAAATACAAAGAGAAGGGTCGTACGAGTTACGACGCAAAAGTCAACCAAAAGGTCAACCAAGGGCATTTTCGTCATTTCCCACTTCCGGGAATAAAATACTATTATTTTCTGGAACGAGATGTAACAGGGACTACCAAGAATACTTTCTCTGTCTGCTTAAATTCTGAGCATTGTCTTGAAGTAAAAGTCTGGAGGGTGATGGAATTCAAAGGCAGCTAGGAAGTTTATTTTTCTCTAGTAATAGGGGGATAAATAAACCTAGAAGTACTTTGTATTTTCACACAAGAAAGAGAGAAAATAAAAGGATATTTTGTAACCCCTTCCCCAATTTTCTTCTTTGCATGCCCATTTGGAGAATTGTTCGTTGTCTTAATCTTCATCTTCAACGCATCAAAGGTAAGAAAAAAGTTTTAAAACTTTTCCTTTTTTCTGCTGCTATTGTCGTGGGCAGATGAGATTAGGTGGATTAGGGTCCACGTGGCGAGGAGGCTTGGCTCAGGGAAGCTGTTACTGCCCGTTTCAAAAATTAGAAGTATTTTATTCCCGGAAGTGGGAAATGACGAAAATGCCCTTTGGGTTCACTTTTCGTTTGACTTTTGCCTCGTAACTCGTACGACTCTTCTCTTTGTATTTTCTTATCGTGCTCGTCGTTCCGAACGCGTAGACGCGAGCGGGGCGTCATTCGGATTCCGAACGAATATTTTACGGGCGTTGATTTTCGACGTTTCCCGTAATTCATTTTGGGACAGATTGGTGGTTGGGCTGGGGCCCAACACCCCTGTTGGCCCATGTGGCCTTATCCCTGAAAATTTGGATCCTTGTCTCCCAGTCCTCATCTTCTTCTGTTACAACCCGTCCCAAAATTTATGTGAAATGACCAAAATACCCCTAGGGTCAATGTTGACTTTTGTTGACTTTTCGTGACGACTTGTGAAAATTTATTTCTTTACATATTCTTGATGTACTCGTCGACACGAACGCATGGGCGCAAGCGGAACTCAATTCGGAGTTAAAACGAACGTTTTACGAAGCTTTAAAGTGTAGGGGCATTTTGGTAATTTCCACTCCGTGTATGGGAATTAGGGTTTTGGGCTGACTGCACAGCAGCCAACCCTCCCCCATTTGCTGCACGTCACTTTTTCCTCTCTTCCTCTCTTTCTCTCCCATTCTCTCTCTCGGCAAAAACCGTACCGAGAGCAACCATCCTTGAACGAATCCCAAAACCACCAAACCAACGCCCAAAAATCATACCAGAGTGTTCCTCTCGTCATTGTGGACGAGACTGTGATTTTGGAATCATCAAACTCGAACCCAATCGTTCAAACCGACGTCGGAACGGTTTCGGAAACTAACCGTCAATTTCCTGTGCAATCCAGACCAAGGTAAGCCTCGAGACCATTACCATTGGCTTTGTTGGATTGAGTAGGTTCAATTTGATATAAAGTACGTCAAATTTGGTGCAGTATTGAAGGAGAACGGAATTAGGGTTTCCCGAAGCTTTCCGGCCAATTTCAGGCCATCTCCGGCCACTTTTCCGGCCTCAAATAGGTATAAAAATATTCTACTCCTCAATACCTTCAATTTGATATATGGCACGTCAATTTTGGACAAAGAATGAAGAAGATACGAATTTTTGAAGTTTAGGGACTAAATCGGCAAAATTTTCCAGATTCCGGCGAACCAGACGGCGGCGGACGGCGGCCGGCGGCGGAGCTCCGGCGACCGGTAAGAGGAAGAAGGAGAGGGAATATTCCGTTAACGGTAACGGAATATTCCTAACGGCGAGGGAATATTCCGTCAGAAAAAGGTATATTCCGTTAACTTTAACGGTGCTGACGTCAGCAGGCGCGTGGGGCGCGTGGCTGACGTCAGCAGCGCGTGGGGTGACGTCAGCAGGGCGCGTGGGGCGCGTGACGCGCGTGGGGGACACGCGCCAACGCGTGGGACCACGTGCCAGTGCGTGGCGACACGTGCCAACGCGTGACGGCACGTGCCAGCGCGTGGGACCACGTGCCAGCGCGTGGCGACACGTGCAGGCGCGTGGCGACACGTGCCAGCGCGTGAAGCCACTCGCCGGCGAGTGGCCGGCGCGTGAAATGATTTTCCGGCGCGTGGGGGCGCGTCCGGGGGTTTCCCGGCGCGTGCCGGCGCGTGCAGGCGCGTGAGACCACTTCCCAGCGCGTGGAGTGGTTTTCCGACCGTTTCCCGGCGCGTGGCGGCGCGTGCGGCGGAGCACGGCGACGCCGGCAGCGGTAGGGTTTTCGGACTCCGAAAATCGTTTTTCGAACCCGTTTTCGCTACAATAGTATTATTTTTGGGGTATTTTTCTATTGGGCCTATTTTTAATTTATTTTAGGGAAAGTCTAATTTATCCCTTAACTTTAAATAGGTAATTCTTCGGCTCCGCACACCGAGGAGGGCAACACCGGGGGAGATTTCACTCCCGAATACCAGTGAGTGGACTTTTGCTTTCTTAAATGATTTCTATGTTTAGAAATGGATTTGAATTGGATTTATACATGGTTTTAAATGGTTTCCAAAGCATGTTTATTTATATATATATATTTATAAATATATATATGCAATACTTGATAATTGTTTACACAACCATTATTGTTTTATTATGGTATCTACATTGGGAAATGAATTGATTTGGGATTATTTATCAAGTATGATAATATGTTATGAAATGGGTTATTCTTGATATTGCTTTTGCTTAAAAATGTTAAATGATATTTTAATATATGGTTTTGAGGGAAATGTTTATTTATGCAATATTGACATTTGGGAATTATGAATGGGATTTTGGCCCCTATACACATGAGTATGTATGTATGTTTTCAAACACACTAGGTATGCTTTCACTACGTTGTAGTACCGTTCTCATGGCCATAGGACAGTTCTCACATGTATGGGTCACACGCACTGTACTCCAGGGGTATTGTCCGGTAAATACCTTAGTGCAAGCTTGTCTTACGTTTATTGTTGTTTATGGGGAAAGGCCCCACTACGTAAGGACTCGGGTGTGACGCGCTGCGGCGCCAGGACTTACATGTGTCTGGTACTAGGAGTACAAATGATTGGATAACGTATTGGACTTGTACGGTGATTGAGAGGCTGTTCCTCAACCCGTACATGGGTGATCGCGCATATAACCTGTGTTGGTTTTTCCCGTATTAAATTATGTTTAAATTATGAATTGTGATTTATGGTTATTATACATTTTGATATGTTTCAGTATACTCATAAAGTACTTTTTGAAACTATACTATGATAGTATGTTTTTACGATTATACTGAATTTCCAAATAGGGGGTTAATATGTTGAAAAGAGAAAGGCTTTGCGAAAACTTTGATTTTTGTCCACTCACACTTTTTTTTTTACGCCCCCTTCAGGACATAGTGAGATAGTATCTGGCGAGGTCGAGACTTCTACGTGGCAGCTCTGATCTTTCATCCCGACCATGTAGGGATTCTTCTTTCTTTCAGTTTCTATAATAATATCCATCCCTGTTATGGATAGAGATTCTAGGAACTCAGTTTATTATTTGATTCCACTGTTTCAAATTTAGTACGCTCTGAACCATATGCATATTGACATTGGATTTTTGCAACTTTAATATAATTTAATTTCATTTTCACAAGTGTTGTCATGCATTTAATGGCTTCGTCACTTACGAGTGTCGGCCAGCACGCTCGCACTCGGTATCCACGTGGGTATCGAGGGTGGGGTGTGTCATCTTCTTCTCTGCAACACGAACCAAAAAGCTCCAAATCACTAAAGGCACCCGAGCCTTCCTCTCCCTCTCCCCGAGCTCTCACCAGGCCATTTTTCATGGCCAAGCTATCACAACCAACTCGTTTGGAACCCAGCAACCCTGCAAATTCTAGGAAAAACCCAGAATCCAAAGTTTGTAAACCGTCGGCGAAACCCGACATTTTTCCCGTCGACTTTACCGGTGATACAGAGCCCAAAACACTTCAAACTGATCACCATTGAGTTCCTGGATGTCCATTGTACCTTGCTCGAGCCTTGGATGGCAGTGGTTGGCCGAGAATCGAAGAACTCGAGATCGGTCGGTTTTGATCCATGGACTTCTCCTCACTTCTAGCTTCATTTTGGTACTTGAATCGTGCAATTTGGCCTTGAAATGAAGAAGTTATGAAGCTTTGAAAATTACCCTGAAATTCCGGCCAAATTTCCCAGATTCCGGCGACGGCGGCCGGCGCTGGCGACCGAAAAATTGGCAGGGATGACCATTGCTGACGTCAGCGATGACGTCAGCAAACCGGGTCAGACCGGCCTTGCTGACATCAGCAAACCGGTTCAGACCGGCGCTGACCCGCTCGGCTGAGCCGCGCGTGAGCCGCGCGTGGGGGCGCGTGGGGGCACGTGGGGACTCCTTTTTCAATTCCGTCTTCGCGAGGCGACTCGTGACGACGCGTACTACCTCGGGGCATTACGCACGATATTTTTCAAGGTGTTTTGGACCTCCTGGTTGAGAAAACAAGGGATAGGTTTAATTAATTAGTTAAATAGTAACCTTTATGAGTTTAATCATTATTACGGTGATATCTCATATAGGTGAGACCTATCCAGAGGACTACCGGGGCTACCCAGGACCGGGGGGCTACGACCCGGCTACCTACAGGTGAGTGAGTGGGTCTTTGTTTTGATAAATGTATATATACGTATGGTTTTCAATGCTTTCTTCAAACTGTTAGCATAATTCATATCATATACGTTTGTTGGAGGTAGAACATTCGTATTATATTTGCCATACATGTTTTCATACTGTTGCTCATCAGTAGATGTATAACACCCCAGGTATTAGTACTCAGTCTTGTGGCCAGGACTAGCCTTGACGTTTGGAGTAGTCACTACCAGTACCGTTACGCAGCTTTGGATCCATTGTAGGTACTAGCATGTTCTAGGTTGCACTAGGCAACTCGAACTTGTGTGACTGCACTTTGTGCACCAGCGCTTAGCGTTAGACTCGCGTCATTGTAGTACTCAGCGTATTACTTTTATACCTAGCCTGTTCCTTGTGGTTTAGCCACTTGGACTTGTGTGTTTACATATGGGTGAGCATGTCAGTAAATCATTATCGGGGAGTACCCGTGTATTTTCTTATAGTATTTTGAGGTTCATGCCTGAGGGTATGACGTATTTTCTCAAACTATACTTGTTTTCAGCGAGGGGTTAGTAGACTTTTGAAAACAACGGTTTTATCAAACCTTACTTTTTGACCCACTCACCGTTTTATGTTTTGCGCCCCTCCAGGATTAGTTGGCTTGGAGCTTGTGACGTCGAGACGCGGTGGTATGACAATGTAGGGGGTTCTCTACTCTTGTAATTAAATTTGTATCCTCTACTCTATTCACAACTCATTATTTTTATTCTGTTATTTCTTCCGCCCGCACACTCCGTGCACTCTGACCTTGTCTTAATTCAATTTTCCTTATTTATTCTTAAATTTTTCTAAATGGCTTTCGTCACCTAACGCGTGTCGGCCAGCACTTCCCGACACCTGGCGTGTCTGGGATCGGGATGTGTCAGAAGCCGAGGTCTAAATGGCGCAGCTGGGAGCCGCTGATGAGGAGGAGCAGGCTCAGGCCTGGATTGGTGCACTAGTGTGCTAGGTTGAGGCTTGGTACGCTGGTCCATTGGGCTGGACCATGGCCTGGCATATGTGAGGGGCTGGCCTCTTACACACATGCATATATTTTTTGTTTTCTTCAAACAACTTTTTGAATTCCTCCGCATTATTGCCATTGGTAGCTTGGAATGAGTGGATTGGGACCTATGTGGGCGACATGGCAGCAAAGGTTGCATGTTGCCTACCAGTGGAGGTCGTCGCTGCTGAGGTGGCTGGCGTGAGCTAGCAGCTAGACTTGACACGCCTCGACTCCGATATCCACGTGGACACCTTGATCTGGTCGTGCTGACTGACACATGTAAGGTGACTCAAGCCAAAACATGCATAAAAGGTATGAAACTGTAAATTCATAGTAGCCCTACAAAAACTTTGGCATAGTTGGCCTTAAAATGTGGTTAAAACCAACCTGCACAAAGAGTAGTTCACATCTATTTAACCACAGAACATCCTCGAAGGGCCACACCTAATGGGTCTCAGACTCTCCACTACTTGCATGTTAATAGTTTAGAGCATAAGTACTAATAGGCATGCGGAAGCTAAAGTACTCAAGAAAGTCTAGATATTCTAATCCATACGAAGATGGATTTATTACAAAGGTTCTACATAAAGATAAGTCTCCCTACTCTTTTGGGAGTGTGTCAGAGCTGTCCACTAGTCCTCGACGTCGAACCGATCACTGCTACTAGGTCTTGAAGGGGGGTGCAAAACAAGAAAATGTGAGTAGACAAAAAGAAAGTTTTCTAAAACTCTCTCTCTCTCTCTCTCTTTTGAACATACTAAACCCCTGTTTTGAAAACCATAAATATACAAGAGAATATACTACCCATAAATATACATATATACGTACTTCAAAATCCGTAGAAATCAATAAGTACTTCAAATCCCATAATTCACAAGTAATTCCAAAATCATAAAATATTGTCATCATAGAGCAACATCGCAAACATAATAATTCGATACATCAATAATCATTAAGGTAATGCATCGCACATGCCTAAGCCGGGACTCTACCCAAGCATAGACAAGCTGCATGTCATAAATAAATCCCAGTAATGAGTACCTCATGCAACGTGCAAGCTGTGTGCTAAAAGAATGACATGCCCATGCTGGATAAGTCAAGACACTGACGAGCTGGGCACAGGGTGCATGACATGCCTATGAGTTGGGACTTTAACCCAAAACATAGACAAGTTGTGCACTAATAATATATAAATAAACTGAGAATAGGCTATTGCGGGCATGCGACATACACGTGCAAGTTGTGTCATACGGCCGTAGACGAAGGGTACTAAGACCTAGGGGTGAATGCATACCAAGTGATATAAACATCATAGTGTAATACAATATTTGTATCAAAATGCTTTCAAAACACATAATCATTCCCATGAGTAAATCTCTAGATTCATAAATCACAAACGTCAAGAAGTCACGTTTCTTTAAATAAAATCATGCATGGGCATAATTATAATTATTCAAGAACTCAATTATCTAAATATATTACGTCAACCAACAATCATTTTAAAAATAAAAGTCCACTCACAGGAACTCCGGTCTATCCTCGTTCTGAGAAGGATGCTCTCTGAAGCGTCTAGTCGATCTAGAAGAACTTGCACCTGCACAAGCTATTTTTACTCAAAAATTATTCAATACATAAAGCTAATTCAATATGGATAGATTCTAATGAATCTACCCAATTCCACACTAGACCAAAACTTCTTAGAATTACTTAATTTCTCAACAACACAACATAATACACCAATTTACTCAACCTAGTTCGTAAACCCAAAAGAAAAAGATTTAGGGTTTTATCGAATTCTCACCAAATTCACGTCTTAACTCGAAGCCGAGTTTTGATTACACGCCCAGTCAACAACTCGAGTCTAAACTTCAATAAACAACCAGAATTTCAAGTTAAAACCTTGAATTTTAAAAATTCTTCAACATCCTAAAATTGAAATGTAAGGAACCAACTTACATAGGTAGAAAGCTCGTGAGGAGAGGATCAACTTTCTCTCTTCGGCCGAGACCCAATTCCCGAAGGTTTGACCAGAAAATCAATTTTTCTTGCGGATTGACTTACTTCCTCGCCTTCACTCTGCCTGGTGTGGTTGTTTTTCCAAGATATAGAGGTGACAAACGCATTAGCCTCGACAAGGGCTTGAATTTTGATCTAAATTTTATCAAAATTGGTGTTCGAATGAAGGAGATACGAAAATTTGAATTTAGGAGAAGAAAATGGGAAGGAGAAAAAGAACAACAGCTAGGACCTGCTGTCTGCACGCAGTGAAGAAGAAGAGAAAAAGCTTATGGCTTCTAAAATTCTCCCTAAAAATGACCAAATTGTCATTTGTTGTAAAATGCTCATAACTTGCTCGTTCGAACTCCAATAAAGTAAATATTGACCCTGCATGTCTCGTACTTAAGGGTCCAGCAAAAGACAGAATTTACCCTTTGAAAGGCATTTTGGTCATTTCAATTAAGAGGATTATTTTTCTAGAAAAATTTGGGACGGGTTGTAACAGGACTACTGCTGAACCATGAAGGGATTCATCAATATGAGCGAGTTCTTTGATCTAGATCTAACTATCAAAGAATTCTGGTACTTCTTTGAAATTGGTCGTTCTAGCAATGTTGGACAACTGAGGATGCGCCATAAGCTGTTTGACACCGTGAGCAGAGGGAACCATGATTGGCCCAAGGTTACACTGGAAATCAGCGGTGAGTGGGAGTCTGACACTTCACGTGAGTTGCGCATCCCACAGAAGTTTGTTAGTGATGAGTGAACTACTCCAACCTCATTCTGCCTGAAATTTTGATTATGACTTGTCTTGACTTTAGTCTTCCTAAATGTCCTCTTTCCCTTGCGCAGAAACTGAATTTGGTTCGACTCTGAAGAGCAGTCCGAACATGAAGAAGGTGCATGTTGCAATGGGCATCCCAACACACTTCCGAGAATGGCACTGGCAGCTTAGTCCACTTCGTAGGGAGAAGGATGGGCTGCCTTCAAAAGATGTAGTTCAGCGTATCATGGAAGATGCGCTTGCTCATCCCATTGTTGTAGATGAGTCCGCTAGTCGTGAAGGAGGAAAGGAGAGATCTGCGTCGCCTGGCAAGGAGGCGTCAGTGGAGAAGAAGCCCAGGGTTTCTTCTCGCAAAAGCCCTACTATTTCTAGAAGGCTTGTGATTAACCTTTCTTCCTCAAGGAATAATAAAGATGCTGCTAAATTTGTGAAGCACAAGGAACATGCTGATGCTGCCAAGTCCGTTACTCCAAGAAAAGTTAAGTCTTTATCTGAGAAGATGGCTGAGCGTAGGGGTTTTGTGCTCCCCCCAACTTCTGGACTTGGTGAAAAGGTGAGACATCATACTGCGGATGCGGTTAGAGTGACTTCTGAGAGACTCAATGCCATGAAAAATGGAAAGGTATCGGTGGCCACACAGAAGGATTCTGCAACTAAAGGAGCGTCGAAAGCTGATCCTGCTGTGCCTGAACCTGCAAGGAAGAAAGAGACTGCCACAGTGGGCTTTGGAAAAATTTGCAAGCTGCTTGACTTTGACCTGCTTGCTACTCTGGCTTCCTTTCCCAACCTTGCTGAGTGCGTTGGGTAGGCAATTGGGGTAGGCGTCTTGTCCGAGTATTCTCCCGAAAGAAGAAGAAACTCGCTCCTTGCCGCTATGCAAAACAACTTGATTCTTTTTGTTGAGTCAATGCAGTTGGACAATACAAATTAAAGTCATAAAGAGATTCTATCATCCTCGACTTCTGATAATACAAATTAGCCACAAGTCCTTAGGGTTTTTCTACTTTAGGCGTCTGCTACAACATTAGCTTTTCCCGGATGGTAATGTAAATCAAAGTCATAATCTTCTAAATATTCCATCCACCGTCATTGCCTTACATTTAAGTCTTTATGTGTGAATAAGTATTTCGAACTTTTATGATCATAATAGAGTTCAAAACCTTCCTGTACAGGTAATGTCTCAACTTCTTCAATGCATGAACATTGGCTACCAACTCAAGGTCATGGGTGGGATAATTGTTCTCATGTGGCTTCAGTTGACGAGAAGCATAAGCAACAACTCTGTCTGATTGCATCAAAACACATTCATTCTTGAAATGATTCCTCACATTCATCAGTCCAAATAAACTTAACTCCCTTTTGTGTCAACTTGGTCATTGTAGCAGCTATTCGAGAAAAATCTTTAATAAATCTTCTATAATAGCCAGCCAAACCTAGAAAACTCCGTATCTCATGAACATTTTTCGGTTGATTCCAATTCAACACTACTTTCACTTTTGAAGAGTTCACTGCAATACCTTTATTTGAAATAACATATCCTAAAAATTTCACTTCAGTCAATCAAAACTCACATTTGCTTAACTTGGCATACAACTTATGTTCCCTTAATGTCTACAAAATGATCGACAAGTGTTCTTCATGTTCCTTTCTCGACTTTAGATCCAAATAAGATCGAAAAACTCTATTAGCAAACGGTAATCAATACAGAGCCTAAGGGTTTGATCACTTTTTTTTACAAATAATGCGGGAGCACCCCAAGGTAACGTGCTAGGCCGAATAAAACATTTCTCTTGAAGTTCTTGAAGCTGCTTTTTGAGTTCGTTCAATTCCGCTGGTGCCATACGATATGCTGGTATAGAAATAGGTGATGTGCCTGAACACAACTCTATGGAAAATTCTATTTCTCGAATGGGTGGTAATCCTTCTGTGAATACATCAAGAAAATCCTTGACAACTGGAATATAATCAATATTGGATTCGTTTATACCCTCAGCAATAATTTGAGTGATCAATCTCACATAATCAACATTTCCCTTATCCAAAATCGAGCTAGGTTTTGAAGCACTTTTATCTCCGTAGAAACTAAAATTATCTCCATCAGAGGTAGTCATAGCCACCAATTTCTTATCACAATCAATAATTGCTTTATTTTGTGAAAGTAAATCCATTCCAAATATCACATAATATTCTAACAATTCTAACAATGCCAAATCACATTCAAGCTTATGATGCAATATATCTATTGTGGATGACCTACATACCCGATTGACTTCCACACAATTTACTAAAAGAGATCCGAGAAATAATGCCGGCTTCATAGATTTAGAGCACCAGGGTCAAATAATGGATGCAAATGATGTGGATATAAATAAATTTGTAGCACCAGGGTCAAACAATATCCTAGTCAAAGAATTGAAGACTAGAAATGTACCTTCCACCAATCCCGGATCTTGTTGTTTAGCAACTTGGCCAACAACATACACTCGTCCTTGAGCAAGTTGTTCGGGTCTCCTAGCAGCTACCGGTACCCTTGGTCTCTCTTGTGTAGGTTTTCCACTTGGACCCTGCATGTGCCTGTTGATTAATAGGACCCCTAAATTGATTATGTGGAGGTTGGTACAAAGCACGATATAGTGGTAGTGGTTCATGGAACTGTGGTTGTGGAATTCTAGGTGCCTGATTTATTTGCAACCTTGGACATTCCCTCTGGTAGTGTCCCAATTGTCCACAATGAAAGCAAGGTTGACCACGAGTTTGACTATGTTGAAAACGAGATGGAACAAACCTTGGGCATTTACTATTATGCCCTCCACCAAGGTTCTTATATTTCAAAGCACTCTTAGAACCTAAAATCCTCTGTTCTGCCATTAAAGCACGATCAACAATCTCAACATACATTTTTAGTTTAAAAAGTTCCACTTTTTGTCACATCCTGAACCGGCTCCGCCGTAGCACGATATTGTCCGCTTTGGACCATGCCTTCACAGTTTTGTTTCTGGGAACTCACGAGGAACTTCCCAATGGGTTACCCATCTTGGGATTGCTCTAGCCCAAACTCGCTTAACTTCGGAGTTCCGATGGAATCCGGAGTCAGTGAGCTCCCAAAAGGCCTCGTGCTAAATGGAGGTGGGCATGTACATATAAGGCCTTAAGGAGAACCCGGCATCCTCGCTAGCACATCCGTACCAAACGGAAAAGTAGCTCTGATACCATTCTGTCACATCCCGGATCGGCTATGCCGTAGCACACTATTGTCCGCTTTGGACCACGCCCTCACGGTTTTGTTTCTAGGAACTCACGAGCAACTTCCCAGTGGGTCACCCATTCTAGGATTGCTCTAGCCCAAACTCGCTTAACTTCGGAGTTTTGATGGAATTCAAAGCTAGTGAGCTCTTAAAAGGCCTCGTGCTAAATGAAGGTGGGCATGTACATATAAGGCGCATCACCCCCTCTCTGTTGGTCAATGTGGGATGTCACACTTTTTCCTTGATCTCCACTCTTAATCCTTCTTCCAATTTCGTTGCTTTAGTAGTCTCATCTGGAATCATGTAAGGTGAAAACCGCATTAATTCCTCAAACTTAGATACATATTGTGTCACAACCATTTCATTTTGGCATAGATTTGCAAACTCTCGAGTCTTCATAGCTCTCACAGTCTCAGAGAAATACTTCTCTAAAAATATAGCCTCAAAGGTTGTCCAAGTTGTAATTTAAAGATCAAGATTAACTAAAACGGATTCCCACCATTGATAAGCTTGTCCCTCTAGGTAAGTACAAACAATGGTTACTTTCAGATTTTCCAGAACCCTCTGATCGTTCATCTTTCTCTTGATCTAGCGTAACCATTCCTCTGCTTACATTGGGTTTAGGTCACCTTTACATTGGGTTGAGGGTCGGGTCTTGCAAAATTCCCCTTGAATGCTCATTATTTGATCACTTTTGGTTTCTTGGTGAGGTTCGTGGTTATTTTGATTCGTCTCGCGAATCGCTAATGCCATGTCATGAATAACTAGTAATACTTCCATATTGCTGCTCATACCATTATCACCATGTCCTTCCACTTCAACCATCTGTAAAACTAAAATAAAAACAAATAAATCTACCATAATAAGAAGTCTGTAAGTTAAATCGTGACCAAGCAAAGCAATCTAATAAAATTAACCCTTTCACTGGATTATTCAACCAATTAAAGAAACTTGATTAGCTTTACTTGAAAAAAAAACAAAAATAATTTGTAGCAGCACATTAAGAAATAAGAATACAATACTAATCAAAAGCAATCTTTCAAATAGATAGTAACACAGATTGAACACAAAAGAAAGATTTGCTGGGTTGTCATACTATGCTAAATAAAACCAATCAACAATCACTTTTTCTTTTTCTATTCATCAACAATTCATTTAACATAGAACCATGCAAAATAACATAATACAGTATCAAAAATATAAATCAGACTCTTGAGGTTAAAATTAAAACACACACACATATTATACACTGATTAACCTATTGGTTATAGGTTAACATAAGTAGTCAACAACATAATTTACAAAACTTTTCCAAAAGCTTTAAGGAACATGTTTCAAAAACTAACAAAAGTACACCAAAACTTCTGTTATGAACTTCAGCAAAAACGCATTAAAGCATATCCTTTAAAGGCTATTTCTTCTCTTAATACATCCATAAGGCTGCACACTATTTACACCAAAAATCAACCATTCATATCCGCCCTTCAGAACAGAATATTTACACTAGTCACTTCCCAAACCTGAACTTAGTCTTCATTTAAATCAAACCGACGTTTGAAAAGTCCAACACTTTCAAAAGGTCCAACAGGTCCTCTTTAGGGTCCTCTTCATCGTCAAATTCAGAATTGATGTAGATAACAGGTGGAGGAGTAATCGGTGGTGTAGGAACAGAAACTACACTATCGGATAAGTCTTCAAAAACTTCTAGGACAATTTCTTGAGCTGGAACTTGTGGAATATTCCCTGGAATTGGAACATGGGGTAAACTAACACTTGGCGGAGGCCATATATTTCCACCTAGAGCCGTCACATGGTCCATAACCTGACCATAAAGGTTCTCACTAGACTTTATCAGAAAACAATATTGAGTCTTGATGTTCAGCGACCTATTCAGATGCCTAACTATTTCCTGCTGCATCTCTAGTCTGTAAATCATCCTTCTGTAGTTGCTTTCATATGTATCATGCGCCATATCCATAAAGGCTTCATTACGGAGGCAATGATGGTACAAGTCTTCATCATAAGGCTATAAACCGTTAGGTCCTAACTTAAATCCTCCCAATGCGTCATTACCATTTGCAAGTTGCATCTAAACATCAAAATACAAGGTTAGTAATCAAATAAAAAATTAAATATGTATAGCTAAATAGAACCTAGTGCTCTGATACCGAATTGTCACGCCCCAACTCAAGGATTAACGTAAACCTTGCTTTAGAACGTGATTCACACCTTAAATATAAAACTTAGCTAATATAATTAAAATGTAAAATAAGAACATGTATAATTCACTTGAAATAAATTCAACGGAACAAACATATCATTTGTTATACAGTACAACCAAATTACAAACCTTAATATGTTTTTATTATAGGATGGATCGAATCGGCTTTGCGCATTAAATGGATAAATTGTGAAGTTTTGGAGCCGAGAGGATTATGTCAAATTTTCAAGCCTTAATTCTATGCGGTTTGATCGTGAAGAACAATTGAAGATGGATTGAGTAATTCGGACAGATTCACGTTTTGGGCTTATTTGGCATATAAGTGATCCAAGATGACGTTTGTGGGCTGAGGTTTCTTCTAAAAAGTTGTAGAGGACGTTTTTAGCTTTCCAACGACATATTATGGGCCTAATTCGGAGCTGATTTGGTCAATCAAAAAGACGATTTTCTGCAGGAGTTCAAATCCTTGTTGGAAAAGGATTCTGTAATTTAATTTATTTTTATTTTTGTTTCCTGATTTTTGGGGAAGCCCATTTTAAGTAGGATTTGGTTTTTCTAGTAGTATATATAGCCGAGTCTCTAGGGTTTAGAGGGGAGAACGAATTTGAAGATTAAATTGTGGAGAACTCGGCTCAACTTTTCTACAACAGTGTTTTCTAAACTTTTATTAATTTATTTTATGATTTCAATTATGATTATGCGTAACTAATTCTTTTTCTAGGGTGAGGCCTTGAGCCTTTAGCATGAATATGTAGTTTCTTTTCAATTGCTTTTGATATTATGCATGCTATTTTGAATTGTCAATCACCGGTTTAAACTATCTATTTATCTTAATGCTTGATCACCATTAGGATGTGTAGACAAGTAATTGGATGCAATTTATGTTGGAATATCACCCTTAAATTGGCTAGGGCTTCTTGTGATTAATAATTATAAGTTCACTTAAGGCGAATATCACGCTCTTAAGGGTTACATGGTTTTTCAAAAGGTTTTCACAAAACTTAATGAGTCTTGCATGTTCATATTTGATCTGAATATCACAGACGGGTTGCATGTTAGATATACGTTTTAGCTAGAATATCACTAGTAGAATATGCAATAGGAAAACCTTCAAAGTGCATGTGTAATTCATAAGTAATTGGTAGAACTATATAGGATTGTTATTCATAGATATACCTTCAAAGTGCATGTGTAATTCATAAGTAATTGGTAGAACTATATAGGATTGTTATTAGTGATGGTTGAACTCTAGAGTTTCTTATCTTTGATTTTTGAGAATAGTTGACGAGCTTTATTTTTAATTATTTAAATTCCTGCGAATTTTGATTTATTTTTATTTTAAATTCATGATCACAAATTTCTATCTTTTTGTATTAAATAATTAATTAAGAATCGGTTCTAAATACAAGTTATTTATATCAGTTTCTGTGGAAACGACCTTGCTTGAGTTGCTATATTACGATAACCTTGTACTCTTGCAAGTATTTTTAAGTGATTTTTGCCTAAAATTTGAGTGTGGGAAAATTGCTATCAACATGAATGATTATCAAGTTTCATTTCTTTTTCCACACAACAAAGATAATCAAAAACCAATCCTTAAACCAAATCACATTTAGAACAATCATACACAAATATCATTCAAAAACATTATTCACATTCAATTCACATTCAACATACTATCAAACTTGCATGTATACTTATCTATGTAAGCAATAATTAGAACAATATATATATAGAAGGTTTCCCATTACCTCCTACCTTGTATTCGATTAGTTTTGTCCTCCAAGCAACCTAATCCAAAACACAAAATACAAACAAATGATATAAGCACAAGTAAAACGCATTATTAACCAAACTAAGTGTTTAATCACAAATTAATATTATATGAAGCAAATTCACTAGTTTAGAGATATTATAACTCAAATAATGGCTACCATGACGATAGTCTAGGTTTCTAAACCTTCCACCTCATGCTTATAGACCAATGTGGCTCTTATTGCTTCATCCTCTGCCAAACACACTCCTGGGAGCAATAGGAGAAGAACACCTCCACAAACCTGACACACCTCGACCCGAATATCCAGGTGGACACCGGATATCGAGGCGTGCTGACCGTCATCCCGGAGGAGTGTCGAAGTCAAGATGAAATAATAGAGAAATTAAATAGAGGAATAATATGAATTTTGAGAAAATTTGAGTAAAACAGTGCGGAACTGTGTACTGTGGGATAAGACCCATTATTACACATAATATCAGAGCTAGGATGCAGTAAAATTAAAAGAATATTCTCCTCCCGTAGGATGGATATAAACACAACTGAAGTGAAATAACATACTTCCACGGAGGGTAAAAAGGTAATATCAGCAACAGCCACCAAACTCGTCTGCCAACTAAACTCTAGGACCTGAAGGGGCGAAAAACAAAGGTGAGTGGGCCAAGTACTGTTTTGTAAAACCTTTCCAAAAGTTTGGGTAATAGCCCCTCGCTGTAAAACCCGTAGTTTGCCAAAATATAAGTTTACTAACAATAATACTCAAATCTCAATAATTGGGACTGCACCCACAAGGATACGGGTATAAAAGATAACAACAGTAAAAACATCACATTACCTATCGCATAATCAAAGCACACAAGTCATGCAGAAAGTAGCTACATGACAGGCTGGGTGTTTACAATTTACGCTCTAGCACTACATGCACGTGAAGCTGGCGCTAAGCACATCACAACGAGTTCAAGTTGCCAAGGCAACCTAGAACAAGCTGGCACCTACGATGGATCCAAAATGAGCGTGTCGGTGCGTGTGAACATACACGTGAAGCTGGTCCTCGCCCGGACAGTGCTAACACCGTGCAATATGCGTGATAAGTAATAAATCTCTAAAACGTATAGACATGCCAACATTTATTCAAATATGCCAAATAAGGATGATTAATAAATCATAATAGGCTAAGTAAAACATTTATCAAATTTAATAAAACATGGCATGCTATACAAGTCACAAAATCACATTTAAACACATATTAGAAATAATAATATTTTAATAAAGAAAGGGCCCACTCACTGGTATGTCGTCGGGTCGTAGCCGCCGTACCTAGCCTGAGCTCGTAGCTCCTCGGCATAGGCCTCACCTATATGGGAATTCACTATACTAATCATTATACAAGTCTATTTCAAATTAAATAAGGAAAAGATTCGAAATCTCCTTTGTTTGCTCGAATTGGAGGTCCAAAACACCTCGAAAATTACCATACGTACCACCCCTAGTTAGTACGCGTCGTCACGAGTAGCCTCACGAAGACAAAAATTCAAAATGATGCTCCACACACCCTCACGCGCAGGTCGAACGCGGCTAAGCCGCGGCCCCACACACGACTCCACGCACGGCTCACCCGCGCCGGTCAATGGTTGGTCAATGCTGACGTCAGCGCCGGTTTGAACCGGTTGCTGATGTCATCACTAACATCAGCAGGCCCAATCTGAACCAGTTTGCTGACGTCAGCGCCGGTCATCCCTGTCATTACTCCGGTCGCCGCCACCGCCGCCGGAATTTGGAAATTTTGGCCGAAAAACTGGAATTTTTTCAAAACTTCAAAACTTCTTCATTTCTAGGCCAATTTCTACGATCTATATATCAAAATGAAGCTAGGAACGAGTAGAGTTCGAATATGCTTACCAACACCTCAAAAGGTGGTCGGAAGTGGCTAGAAAATGGCTCGAAATAACCGGCCAAAAGTCAACGTCACCGTTCTCGACCAAAAACTGCTTCACAGGGCTTGGGTTGGGTTCCCAAGGCTTCCAGAAGATGTTTGATGATGAATTTGGGTTGATTCGAGGTCCAAATCCATGAGTTCTTCGTTGGGAAATTTTGTGAAAATGGTCGGGAAAATCCCAGATTTTCTAGGTTTGGTTTGCCTCGGTTTCTGGGATCACAGTGGCTGGGTTTCTCGTGAGGATGGTGACTAAGTTTCACCAGATGGTGTTTGGTTGGAGAAAAACCGAGAGAGAGAGGAGTGAAGAGCCACGGGGTGGCTTGAGTAGGTTGTATGTATGTGTGTGTGTTGTGTGATTTTCTGCAAACCAATTGCAGAAATCACAGCAAACTTTGGGGAAAAGCAGGGGACAAGACAGAGATAGAGAGGTAGTAGCTGGAGTGAGGTGTGGTGAACCCACACGGAATTGCTCAATTTAAAGCGCCAGAAAATCAAAAGGTGAACATGCAGTCAAAGCGCATGCAGTCACGTAGTCAGAAAATAGTAGAGGTGCAGAGCACCTTGGTTTGGCTGAAAACCACGGGCGTACAGCCCACAGAAAAGAAATATACTACACAAGAAAAATTTGCCCAATTATCGTAACATGTCCGTTACAAGTCCGAAAATTATCCCGTTCGCGTCTACGGGTTCATGGTGAAGTGTACAACTCAAAAAGTACGGTAAAAGTACGAGATTAAGTCAATAGGAAATAATTGTCCACGTAGGACATACGTGGCCACTAAGGGCATTTTCATCAATTTACAATGTCAGGGAATAAAATACAATATTTTTAGGGACGGGATGTAACAATCTTCCCCCCTAATAAAAAGATTGACGATATTACAATATTTTTACAAATCACATCTAAGTGCGAAAGAAAAGATAAGGGTACTGCGCCCGCATGCTGTCCTCTGTCTCCCAAGTAGCTTCCTGCACGAAGTGGTTCCTCCACAAGGCTTTGACGAGATTGACTATTTTGTTCCTCAGAACCTTCTTCTTCTAGTCGAGAATCGTCACTGGTTTCTCATCGTAGGTCAAATCATCATTGACCTCCAACGGCTGCGTCTAGATGACATGTGAGGGATCGGACACGTATCTATGTAACATAGACACATGGACGACATTATAAACCCTCGAAAGTTCGGATGGTAGATCGAGTCGATAGGCAACTGCTCCTACTCACTCGATGATCAGATAAGGCCCGATGTAACGGGGACTGAGCTTTCCTTTCTTTCCGAATCGCACCACGCCTTTCCACGGTGACAACTTCAGAAACACCCAATCACCTACCGCATAAACACGATCCGTAGAGTGTCCATCAGCAATGCTCTTCTGTCGGTCTTGAGCAATTTTAAGGTTCTCCTTAATCAACTGGATGTTCTTTGTAGTCTCGTCGACAATCTCAGGACCAACTAGAGCTCTCTCTCCAACTTCTGACCAACACAAAGGTGTACGGCAAGGTTTCCCATACAGTGCCTCGAATGGCGACATGCCAATACTCGAGTGATAGCCGTTGTTGTATGCGAACTCCATCAAAGGCAAGTGCTCTTGCCACTTGTCACCGAACTGAAGAATTAAGGACCTCAACATGTCCTCGAGAGTTTGGATGGTTCTTTCAAATTGGCCGTCAGTCTGCGGATGGTAGGCTCTCCAAAACTTGGAAGTGAAACGGGGATCACGATCAGATATGATGCTGACTGGGACACCATGGTGCTTAACAATTTCGATGATGAAGAGTCGGGCTAGACGATCCAAAGAATAGTTCTCCCGAACGGCCAAGAAGTGTGCTAATTTGGTGAGTCGATCGACAATCACCCAAATGCCGTCATAGCCCCCACGTGTACAAGGCAGCTTGTACACGAAATCCATGGTGATGTTTTCCCACTTCCACTTGGGAGTAGGGAGTGTCTGCTGCAACCCAAAAGGTTTCTTCCTCTTCGCCTTGACCTGCTGACAAATCAGGCATCGGCTAACATACTCTGCAATCTCCCTCTTCATTCCAGGCCAATAGTAGAATGGCCGAATGGTATGGTACATCTTAGTGCTCTCTGGATGCATAGCATAAGCTGAAATGTGTGCCTCATCAAGAATCTCCTTCTTCAAGTTTTCGTCATTAGGCACATACATATGTTCGCCTTGCAGAAGTAAGCCGTCGGAATTCCGGATTCTCAAATCTCCTCTACTGCCGTTTAGGACCGCCTGCATGAGTCCTAAACATTCTGAATCGTTTCGTTGAGCAACACAGACACGATCCAAGAGTACTAGTCTAACCTGAAAGTTGGCTAGTAAGGCTCCACCGTCGTCACAACCCAAAGTGACACCAGTGCTTCGAAGTTCAGTCAAAAGAGGAATATGACAAGCTGAAAGAGCATTCAGTCGTCCGTAAGACTTCCGACTGAGGGCATCAGCTACTACATTTGCACGACTGGGGTGGTATTCGATAGTGCAATCGTAGTCTCCATCCATCTCCTTTGCCTGAGATTAAGGTCTCTTTGAGAGAAAAGATACTTCAAACTTTGGTGGTCGGTAAACATTATGCACGTCTCACCATAGAGATAGTGTCGCCAAATCTTCAGAGCAAAGATAATGGCTGCAAGCTCCAAATCATGGGTAGGATAATTCATCTCATGCGATTTCAACTGTCTGGAGGCATAAGCGATTACCTGTCCATGCTGCATCAGCACGCAACCCAACCCGCTCAGTGAAGTATCACTGTAAATCTTGTAGTTACCGCTGTCGTCAGGAAGTGCTAATACTGGAGCATGAGTAAGACAATATTTGAACTGTTGGAAACTTTGCTCGCAGTCGTCGTCCCACACAAATTTAACATCTTTCTTGGTAAGTTTCGTGAGAGGCAGAGCTATATAAGAGAAGTCCTTCACGAAACGTCGGTAATAACAGGCCAGGCCAAGAAAACTTCGAATTTCCATAACATTCTGCGGTCGCTCCCAATTCTCCACCGCAGCAACCTTCTGGGGATCGACAAGAATACCATCTGCAAAAATCACGTGCCCCAAGAAAGATACTTGGTTAAGCCAGAATTGGCATTTGCTGAATTTGGTGTACAGCTGATTCTCCCTTAACTTCCTCAAGACCATGCGCAAGTGCTTAGCATGATCGGCCTCGGACTTGGAATACACCAGGATGTCATCAATAAACACTATAACGAACCTGTTGAGATACGGGCAGAATACTCGATTCATCAGGTCCATGAAAGCTGTTGGGGCGTTGGTTAGCCCGAAAGGCATCACAAGAAACTCGTAGTGCCCATAACGAGTCCTAAATGCGGTCTTGTGCACATCATCATTTTTGATCTTCAGCTGATAATAACCAGACCTCAGATCAATCTTGGAGAAAACCTGTGCACCACGGAGCTGGTCAAAGAGATCATCGATTTTAGGCAAAGGATAACGGTTTTTAATCGTCACCCGATTTAGTTGCCTATAATCGATGCAGAGCCTCAGAGTATCGTCTTTCTTCCGAACAAACAAGACTGGAGCTCCCCAAGGTGAAGTGCTAGGCTGAATGAATCCCTTATCGATAAGTTCCTGAAGCTGAACCTTCAGCTCCCTCAATTCTGCTGGAGCCATACAATAAGGTGCAAGAGATGTTACAACCCGTCCCAAAATTTTTGTGAAATGACCAAAATACCCCAAGGGTCAATATTGACTTTTGTTGACTTTTCGTGACGACTTGTGAAAAATTATTTCTTTACATATTCTTGATGTACTCGTCGATACGAACGCGTGGGCGCAAGCGAAACTCAATTCGGAGTTCGAACGAACGTTTTACGAAGCTTTGAAGTGTGTGTAGGGGCATTTTGGTAATTTTCCACACTCCGTGTATGGGGAATTAGGGTTTTGGGCTATTTGCACAGCGACCAACCTCCCCCCATTTGCTGCGTCTCTCTCTCTCTCCCTCTCTTTCTCTCCTTTTCTCTCTCGGCCATTCTGAACCGAAAGCCACCAAACCAGACGGATCACGAAACGCGCAAATTCAACGCCCAAATAGCCTGAAGAGTGTTCCTCTGCGTCATTTTGGGCGAGTGTGTTTTAGTTTCGTCAAATTCGACCCCGATTGTTTCAAACGGCGCTTGAGCAGTTTCGAGAAAGCAACCGTCGATTTTCTGTGCAATTCGAGGCCAAGGTAAGCTAAGACCATTACCACCATTAGCTTAGTTGGGTTGAGTAGGTTCTTTTTGATACTTGAAATCGTCAATTTGGTCGGTATTGAAGGAGGAGAGCGAATTAGGAGTTTCCAAAGCTTTCCAGAAAGCCAATTCAGGCCATCTCGAAGCCGCATTTTAAAGCACTCAAATTGGTATGAAAATGTTCTCATAATACCCTTTGTTTGACATATTATGTACGTCCAATTTGGCCAAAGAAGCAGAAAGATATGGACATTTAAGTTTAGGGACATAATCGGCATTGTTTCCCGATTCCGGCCCGGGCAGGCCGGCGGCGGCAGCGCCGGCCGAGCTCGGCGACGGCGAGAAGGAGGAGAGGGAATATTCCGTTAAACCATGAGGAATATTCCCTAGCAAGCGAGGGAATATTCCTACTTGGCGAAGGGTATATTCCGTTAAACTTAGCAGTCTTGTCCCGGCGTGGGCGCGTGGTGGCGTCGTGCTGCGTGGGTGGCGTCGGCGAGGGCGCGCGTGGCGCGCGTGGGGACGTGCAGCGCCAGCGGCGTGGGACCCGCGATGCGCAGCGGCGTGAAAACCCTTTCGCGGCCCAGTGGCCCCAGCCAGCGTGAAAATAGTTTCGCGGCGTGGGGCGCGTCGGGGACCCCTCGGCGCGTCTTGCCGCGTGCGGCCAGCGTGGGACACCCGGCGTATTGGAGTGGTTTCGGCCGATTTCGGTCTTGCGTGGCAAGCAGCGTCTTACGTGGCCTTGGCGGCAGTGGGTAAGTGATAGGTTTTCGAACTCCAGGAAATGCGTTTTTTAGAGCCATTCCAGCTAATAATATTATTTTTGGGGTATTTTGCCTATTGGGCTTCTATTTTTAATTTATTTTAGGGAAAGTCTAATTTGTTCCTAATATTAAATAATAATTCTTCGACTCATACACACGGAGTTCCTCCCGGTCACACAATAGTGGACTTTTTGCTTTCTGCCAAATGATTTTTATGGGACTGGCTACGATTGCTCACCAAGCAGTGAAGATACTCACACCTATCTCACCATCCTTCCACCCCTCTCTCCTCCCTCACTCCCTCTCCTTTTAATATTGGGAAATGAATTTAAATGGTGATTGTGGTTTTATATCCACCCGATGTGAATTTTACTTTGTGAAATGGTTTTACACTATGATTCTACTTTTGCATAAATATTAAATGGCATATGATTTTATGGTTTTGAGAAGAATGTTATTTATGCAATATTAAGCATTTGAGGAATTATGAAAGGAATCTTGTATCTATCATATACACATGAGTATGTATGTATGTTTTCAAACACACTTGGTATGCTTTCACTACGTTGTAGTACCCATGTTCTCATAGCCATGGGACAAGTCTCCACATGTTTGGGTCACACCTGTGCCACTCGAGGGTATTGTCAGGTAAATACCTTAGTGCAAGCTTGTCTTCACGTTTATTGTTGTTTATGGAAAAGGCCCACTACGTAGGACTTCCCGGGTGTGACGCGTTGCGCGCAAGTGCTTGTGTGTGTGGTACTAGGAGTACACAATTAGTGGATAGCTAAAGTGTATGCACGGTGTTGAAGGGGCGTTCCTCAACACATTACATAGGTGATGGCGCCTATATACCTTTGTGTTGGTTTTCCGTATTATATTATGTTTAAATTATGAAATGTGGTTTATGAATATTTACATTTGATATGTTTCAGTATACTCATAAAGTACCTTTGAACTATAGTATGATAATATGTTTACGATTCTCTGGATTTTAAATAGGGAGGTTAATATGTTGAAAAGAGAAAGGTTTGAAAACTTTTGATTTTTGTCCACTCACACTTTTGTTTTGCGCCCCTTCCAGAACATGAGAAGTGAGATATAAGCATCCTGGCGAGGTGGGGGCTTCTGCGTGGCAGCCTCGTCCTTTTATCCACAGACCATGCCAAGGTTCTTCACTCTTCCGGTTTCTATAATATCCATCCACAGTATGGATAGAGATTCGAGAGGCACAGTTTTATTATTTGTTTCGCTGTTTCAAATTTAGTACGCTCTGAACCATATGCATATTGACATTTGATTTCCACCAACTTTATTACTAATTAATTCCCGTTTTTCACAAGTGTTATCATGTTTAATGGCTTCGTCACTTACAGTGTCGGCCCGGCACGCTTCGCACTCGGTATCCACGTGGGTATCGAGGTGGGGTGTGTCAGTTTGGTATCAGAGCATAGGTTCAGAGAGAATTCTTATGACAAACACTTTGTGTGTCATTCTAACATCTTGAGAGTATCTCGGTGTTTCCTTTCCTTGAGCTATGCCACCTCGCGGCCGTCGGCCAGTTTGGCCAGGCTTAGCCCGGTTGGGGGCAAGTCGTACTAACAAGTTCAGGGCAGCAGAGGCCGTACTTTCCCTGAGATTGCTCGTGGGTTAGGTGTATGGGAACTTGAGGTGTTGCTACGAGGTGAGGCTAGAGGCTATGGCTTGAGAAGGTAGAGGGCCTTAGCGGTATATGAATTGTCGGGAGGATCGAGGATACTACAGGCGCGCTGCTTCCTCACTGGGAGTGCCAGCAGTTGGTGGGACACTTAGGAGGAAGTACTTTCCGCGAGAGGCATTCACATTACTTGGGACCGGAGTTTAAACAGAGGTTCCGTATGAGATTTTCACTCCACAGTACCATTCGAGGAAGAGGAGGAGTTCTTGGATGCGGCAGGGCACTGTAATGGTATGCGAGTATGGGACACAGTTTCGTGAGCTTATGAGGTATTGCCCGGTATTGGAGAGAATAATGCAGCGGAGTTACTGCGGGGCTTCGATTTCGCGAGGGAGGCTGGCGTGACATCGGGATCATTGCTGCTGGACACCGGTGTACGACCTATCGAGATGGGTAGGAGTTAGCTTTGGACATTGAGCGATCGATGATTAGTGACTATCTTTGGGGGCAGCAGTACGGGTGGTGGCTTGAGAGGGGCGTCGTGAGGGAAAAATTGTTGGCGGTCCGAGGAGACGAGGCGGGGCTTCAAGAAGCGGTCGAGCTCTAGTTTTTACGGTGGAGGTTCTAGCACCAGGTTCGCCGATCTGGTGGAGTTAGCATGGGCGCTCCACGATTATTCTGCTGGTTTAGTCGACCTGGTCGACCTTTTGTGGTATTGTAACCGGCGACATTTGATCCTTATTCCAAAATTAGTCTAATAGTTTTGCCATAATTGTGGAGCGTCTGATCATTGGCGTCGTGGTGTCCCTTACTACAGCGGCCGAGGGTAGTGGGAGTGTGGCTTGAGGACCCCCACAGGGGTCCAGTGGTGGTGGTCGTGAGAGTGGGACGAGAATCGAGGGTCGAGAATGCGGTCTTTGTGTCTAGCGGCGTGCCAGACTAGTCATGTGAACGCGGTGATCCGTTTCGGAGGAGCCCAGCGGTGGTGGTCGTATTGGAAGGCCGTAATGGGCCAGGCACATGGCGAGAGTCTACGTCTTTCTCGCGGCGAGGATGCTTTCGGGTCGAAGGGAGTTATCATGGAGTGCGTTAAAGGATTTTCGATTATCATGCTAGAATTTTTAATTGATCCGAGGTGCTACTCACTCTGTTATATCTCCTATGTTAAGCTAAGAAAGTAAATCCCCAACCCTCACCTCTTGAGTGTGAGTTAGTTATTACTTTCGACCTATGGGGTAGTGCCCGTCTGATTAAATTTAGGGATTGTCGAGTTCGTTGGTAGCGAACTCATGGAGGCTGAAGTCTTATTCCCTAAACATCATTGACTTGATATTGTGCAGGTATGGATTGGTTATCAAGTATCATGCCATCGTGGATTATCGTACCAAGTGGTCACATTCCAAATACGATAGACACGGGGTTGTCTTCAAGAAGCGAGAGAAAGGTGTTACGAGAAGCAGTTTGATTTCATCACTCGGGGGCGAAGAAAGTTGTTGCAGAAAAGAGTTGTCGAGGGTACTTAGCCCATGTGGTGATGAGAAAGGAAGATTCTCCGGTCCATTAATGAGGATGTTCGCGTGGTCAATGGGTATCCGACACGTTTTCCAGGACTTACCTGGTTTAGCTCCTGGCCAGTCGAGTTCCGATTGATGCGATGCCAGGTGCGGATCCTATTTCGGCCGTATCGTATGGCTCGGCTGAATTGAGGGAGTTGAAAACTCAACTTCAGGAGTTAGTTGACAAGGGGTTTATTCAACCCGAGTACTTCACCTTAGGGTGCTCCGGTGTTGTTTGTCAAGAAGAAGGATGGCAGAAGTATGCGTTTATGCATAGACTACGAACAACTCAATGTCGGGTGGCTGATGAAGAACCGTTATCCAGCGCCTCAGTTGATGACCTGTTCGATCAGGCGAAGGGAGCCGCAGTATTCTCAAGATTGACTGCGTCTGGATATCATCGATTGCGTATCCGCCAAGGATGATGTGCCTAAGACTGCCTTCCGAACGAGATATGGACATTATGAGTTTACGTTGATGCCGTTCGGATTGACTAATGCTCAGCGCATTTTATGGATTTGATGAAACGAGGAATCTTTCGGCCAGAGTATTTGGACCGGTTTGTGATTGTGTTCATCGTGACATTCGGGTTTTACTCAGTGAGACCGAGCATGTGGAACACAGGGATGGTTTTGGAGAGTTTGAGACGGTACGAGTTGTATGCGGATTCAACAAATGTCGAGTTTTGACTCGATCGTATTAGTTTCTTGGGCCATGTGATTTATGGCGAAGGGAGTATTTTTATTGGATCCACAGAAGGTGGAGAGCGGTGGTGGTGGGAGCAGCCAAGCTAATGGCCCGAGGTGAGAAGTTTCTTGGGTTTTAGCCAGGCTACTACCGTCGTTTCGTGCGAGAATTTCTCGTCTATAGCGGACCACTTACTAAACTCACTAGGAAGAGTGTTAATTCGTTTGGGATGGCGATTGTGAAGGAGTTTCGGGGAACTTAAACATCATCTTACTCACCCACGATCTTAGTGCTTCTGATGAGTGGTGAGTTTGATATCTGCCCGATGCTTCGTTGCATGGTTTGGGTTGTGTGTGTTGATGCAACATGGAAAAGTCATCGCCTATGCATCCAGGCGACTCAAGCGGCGCGAAATGATTGCCTACTCACGACACGGAGTTAGGCTGCTTTGTGGTCTTTGCTTTGAAGATTTGGCGACATTATCTTTATGGGGAGCTTTGTCGTATCTTCACCGACCACAAGAGTCTCAAGTATATTTTACCTTGGGAATAAAGTTGAACTTGGCGAGAGGAGATGGATGGAGTACGTCCCGGTGACTATAATTGTACCATCGATTACCATCCTGGTAAGCGAATGTAGTGGCGGCCTTCGGTCGGAAATCCCATGGACAGTTGGCATCCCATTCGGGCGACCTACATTCGATGTTGGGCGAGTTGAGAACGCGGGTGCTATCCTTAATGTGGATAATCATGGAGCTTTTTTGCTCCCGGCTCATTTCAGGTTAGATACATTTTGGTGGATAGTTCGAGAGGCCCGGGGATTGATTAGAGTGTGTATGCGACTTAAGGAGAGTTCTTGGGTGTGGCGGGATTATGTGATGGGGAGGATGGATTCATGATGTTGGGTGATCGATTATTTGTACCCAAGGGGATGGTGGATTGAAGAGAGAAATCCTGGATGAGGCACACATTACGCTTATGCTTTGCATGTCGGGATTAGTACGAAGATGTGTACCACACCATCAGACCTTACTACTATTGGTCGGGGATATGAAAAGATATCGCCGTTCACATTAGTCGATTGCTTCACTTGGCAGCCAAGTGAAGGCGGAAGAAGCGAGCAACCAGGGAGTTATCGCGAAGGCTTCCTATTCAGTTTGGAAATGGGAGAATGTTACCATGGACTTTGTGTTTGGGTTACCGCCTACCCGAGCAAAGTGTGATGGTATTTGGGTGTCGTCGACCCGGTAGCGAAGTGACTCATTTCTTGCCAATTAAATCCGGGATTACGATTGAATAAATTGGCCGAAGATGTTCATTGATCCAGTTGTTAAACTTCATGGGGTACCGGTTCCATCATATCGGATAGGAGCCGAGGTTCCTTCCAAATTCTGGGGGAAGGCATTTGAGAGACGCTATGGGAGCGAAACTTACGTACGATCTGACTTTCCACCCACGAGACGGATGGTCAGTCGAGAGGGCAGTCGAGACCTTGGAGGACATGTTGAAAGTTTAGGTCCTTCAATTGAAGTTGGATGATCACTTGGCGTTGGTTGAGTTCGCATACAATAACGGTTTCACTCCGGTATTGAGTATGGCACCTTTTGAGCATTGTATGGTAAAGCGTGTAGGACCCCATTATGTTGGACTGAAGTAGGGGAAGGCGAGCACTTGAGGGCGAGTTGGTAGACCGACACTACGAAGAATTCAGGTGATTAAAGCGTAACACGAAAAGCTGACCCGGAGACCAGGCAGAAGAAGATTACTGGAATAACATTCTAAGGGTAGTGAGTATCACGGTGGGTGATTTTGTGTTTTTTGAGATTGTCGCCCTGGAAGGGTGTTGTGGGGTATTGGTAAGCGAGGTAAGTTGGTCGGTGCATTGGTCCTTATGAGATTGTGGCGCGTATTGGCGCCGATTGCCTCGTTTGGCCTTGCCGGCGGAGTTATCTCGGGTACATGATGTCTTCCATGTTTCTATGTTGAGGAAGTATGTACGCACGGTCTCATGTACTTGGCGCCCAACCTTTGCGGTTGGATGAGAGGTTCAGTTCACGAGAGGAACCGGTGGAGATTTTGGACGAGAAAGATAAGGTTCGAGGAATAAGGTGATACCCCTCACGGTGAGGTTCGGTGGAGTAACCATGGTAGAGGAGGCTACTTGGGAGGCGAGGGAGCATGAGAGCACGATATCCGCATTTATTTTAGTACTTTTGTTTGTAATTTAGCGGACGAAATTTTATTTAAGGGGTAGATTATTTACAACCGATCCCAAAATTTTGTGAAATGACCAAAATACTCCTAGGGTCAATGTTGACTTTTGTTGACTTTACCATTGACGACTTGTAGAAAAGGAAATTATTTCTTTACATATTCTTGATGTACTCGTCGATCACGAACGCATAGCATAGCCAGGACTCAATTCGGAGTTCGGTGAGCGTTTTTACGAAGCTTTGAAGTGTAGGGGCATTTTGGTAATTTTCCACTCCGTGTATGGGAGTAGGGTTTTGGGCTGACTGCACAGCAGCCAACCCTCCCCCATTTGCTGCACGTCTCTCTCTCTCTCTCCCTCTCTTTCTCTCCTTTTCTCTCTCGGCCATTTCACGAACCGAAAGCCGCAACCCAGACGGATCACGAAACCGCCGATTAACGCCCAAAAATCATACGAGAATGTTCCTCTGCGTCATTGTGGACGAGACTGTGTGTTTTAGTTTCGTCAATTCGACCCGATTGTTCAAGCGAAATGGCCAGGAGCGGTTTACCGGGAAATACTTGCGTCGATTTTCTACGTGCAATTCGAGGCCAAGTGGCTTCGGACCATTACCATTAGCTTAGTTGGGTTGAGTAAGGCGAAATTTTTGATATAAAGTCGTCATTTTGGTGCAGTATTGAAGGGAGAACGGAATTAGGATTTCCCGAAGCTTTCAGCCAATTTCAGGCCATCTCCGGCCATTTTCCGGCCTCAAATTGGTATGAAAATGTTCTACTCACTCAATACTACCTTTAATTTTGACATATTATACGTCCAATTTGGCCAAAGAGCGAAGAAGATATGGACATTTTAAGTTTAGGGGACATAATCGGCATTATTTTCCCAGTTGACGAACCGGACAGCGGCGGCACCGGCGCGGGTGGCGACCGGTGAAGAAGGAGGAGAGGGAATATTCCGTTAACGGTAACAGAATATTCCTACTTGTGAAGGTATATTCCGTTAAGCTTACTTGGTCTTGGCAGCGTCGGCTTGGCGCGTAGAGCGCGTGGGCGCGTCGGCGGCCCAGCGTGGGGCGTGGCGTCGAGCGAGGGCGCGTGAGGCGTGGCGTGGGGAGACAGCGCTTGGCGGGTAGGACCACGTACGGCGCGTGAAGCCACTCGTCGGCGAGTGGCGGCAGCGTGAAATGGTTTCGGTGCGTGAAGCGGCGTCGCAGGGGTTTCCAGCGTCTTGCGGCTGCGTCTGGCCGTGAGACCCTTCCGGCGCGTGGTGGTTTTCCGACCGTTTCGGCGCGTGGCGGCGCGTGCGGAGGGCAACACTGAGGAGATTTCACTACAATAGTATTATTTTTGAGGCGCGTGGCGTATGGTAAGGTTTGGGCTCAAAATCGTTTTTCGGAAGCCCCGTTTTCGCTACAATAGTATTATTGTTGGGGTATTTTCTATTGGGCCTATTTTTAATTTATTTTAGGGAAAGTCTAATTTGTTCCCTAATATTAAATAGGTAATTCTTCGACTCCGCACTGCAGAAATTTGCTCCGGTGATCACTGTGAGTGGACTTTTGCTTTCTTAAATGATTTTATGCTTGAAGCTGGAATATGATTTTGACTATAAATGGTTTTAAATGGCTTTGAGGCATGTTTAATTATATATATATTTATTAATAAATATATATACTTGTTGGCTTATTGTTTATACAACCTTATATTTTGTTTTATTTATAGTTATATATTGGGAAATGAATTTAAATGAGTGATTGTGGTTTTATATCACAGTATGAATTTACTTTATGAAATGGTTTACACTATGATTCTACTTTGCATAAATATTAAATGGCATATGATTTATGGTTTTGAGAAAGTCTATTATTTATGCAATATTAAGCATTTGGGAATTATGAAAGGAATCTTGTATCTATACTTCTACACACTTGAGTATGTATGTATGTTTTTCAAACACACTTGGTATGCTTTTCACTACGTTGTAGTACCGTTCTCATGGCCATAGGACAAGTCTCACATGTTTGGGTCACGCATATTACTCCGAGGGTATTGTCCCAGGTAAATACCTTAGTGCAAGCTTGTCTTACGTTTATTGTTTATGGGGAAAAGGCCCCACTACGTGGAACTCGGGTGTGGCGCGTTGCGAGCGCAGGGTGCTTACTTACATGTGTGTGGTACTAGGAGTACAAATTAGTGGATAACAATAAAGTGCTTGTCTTGTTGATGATTGAGAGGCGTTCCTCAACCCGTACATGGGTGATCGCGCATATACTTGTGTTGGTTTTCCGTATTATGTTATGTTTAAATTATGAAATGTGGTTTATGAATATTTTACATTTGATATGTTTCAAATTATACTCATAAAGTACCTTTTGAACTATAGTATGATAATATGTTTTACGATTATACTGGATTTCCAAATAGGGGGGTTAATATGTTGAAAAGAGAAAGGTTTTGCGAAAACTTTGATTTTTGTCCACTCACACTTTTGTTTTTGCGCCCCCTTCAGGACATAGTGAGATAGCATCTGGCGAGGTCGAGACTTCTACGTGGCAGCTCTGATCTTTCATCCCGACCATGTAGGCATTCTTCTTTCTTCCAGTTTCTATAATAATATCCATCCCTGTTATGGATAGAGATTCTAGGAACTCAGTTTATTATTTGTTTCCGCTGTTTCAAATTTAGTACGCTCTGAACCATATGCATATTGACATTGATTTCCGCAAACTTTATTATAAATTGTTGTCATGCATTTAATGGCTTCGTCACTTACGAGTGTCGGCCAGCACGCTCGCACTCGGTATCCACGTGGGTATCGAGGGTGGGGTGTGTCAAGAGAAATAGGGTCAGTACCTGGAAGTAAATCGATGGTGAATTCCACTTCTCGATCAGGCGGCAATCCAGGTAGATCATCAGGAAATACATCAAGAAATTTGTTGACAACCGGTACAGCGTCAGCCCGAAGAGAATTTCCTCCCTCTAATACCATATGTGCGATATAACCATCAGAGCCCTTACTCAACAGTTTCTTCGCCTTCATAGCTGAAATTAGCCCATGCTTAACTTTCCGGTGCTCTCTGGTACATGTCACAGTCGGCATGCCAGGTGGTTGGAAGGTGATAGTCTTCCACCGACAATCCACAATGGCATGATTCTGGTGTAACCAATCCATTCCTAGGGTCACGTCGAAATACACGACATCCAGAGGAATAAGATTAGCTGGCATTACTTGGTTGGCGATGATAACAGGGCATCCTCGATACTCCCATTGGACACGACAGACCTCGCCTCTCGGCATAGCGATTCCCATATCGTACCCGATAGGAGTACAATTTGGCTGAGTAGTTTGAGCAAACAAAGGCGATATAACCGAGTGGGTAGCACCCGGATCAATTAAGACTCTAGCAAAATGGCCAAGAATATTCAACATACCCATAATGAGATCGGGATTGTTTTGGGCATCCTGCTGGTTGATTGCATTAACTTGCCCATGAGCCTGCTGTGTTCCAACGTGACCTCCTCCGCAGTTACCATGCTGCTGGTTTCCTCTGCCCTGATTACCTCGTCCCTATCTGCCTTGGCCTCCTCCGCCAAGCGCTGCTGCTAAGGCCGAAAACTGGCCTCCACCAATCCACTGATTCGCCGTCTCCTGATAAGGTGGATGTTGTGGCGCTCCTCCGTAGTATTATGGTGCTCCCCATTGGAACTGCATAGCACCACTCTGATACTGAGTATCATAACCAAGATACTGGGGAAATGTTCCAGGGTATTGAGTGACCTCTCCCTGGTAGTGGACGGCTCCTCCATACATAGGCTGCTGATAAGGGACTGTTCCTCCAACCTGCTGGATAGGAACAGGTGCTTGAGGCTGATTCTGTCGGTTTTGCTGTCCTTGCGGACACTGGTTAGCTCTATGTCCCATCTGCCCGCAGTTATAGCACCCTTGGTTTCCTTGCTTACACTCACCGAAATGGAGAGTGTTGCATCGATGACAGAACTGGGCATTAGACTAGCTGGAATTACCTTGCTGACGGAAACGAGATCCACCAGTGAATCTCCCTCCACGGTTTGTGCTGGAGTTTGATCCACCACTGGATGATCTAGAGCTGTAACCTCCACGTTTGAAAGACTGATTTTTCTTGGGACCAAGATATGATTGCTCCTTACCCTTCCTCTTGGTGTTAGTTTCCTCCCCCTCATCAATAGTGTCATCAGGAGCATTCTCTGAATCCTCAACACGCAAGAGTGCCTCATAGAATTCCTGATAAGTCTCACAACGCTCAGCTGCAGCAAGTGAACGGAGTCTCTTACGGGCTCCCTTCCAGAACTGGTGTAGCATCTTGGACGGACTAGCTGCAACCACCGGATTGTACTGGGACAAGGCAGTAAATTTCCGCTGATACTCAGAAAAGTCATCTTCCCCTGTTTGAGATTCATAAACTCATCTCTCTTCCGCGCCTTATACTCCGGAGAAAGATATTTGGTCTCGAACCGCTGTTTGAATACAGCCCATAATCCATGCTCATCATGTGGAAGGTGTCTCCTCTCGTATTTCCACCAAGCTTTCGACTGATCTCGGAGTAAAAGAATAGCAGTTGGAACCCACTGCTCATCTGGAAAATCTCCATGCTCCTGCATCGATTTGAACACGTCCTCTATGTGTTCGAGCCAAGCTTTCGCTACTTCAGGCGTCTCGGTGCCCTGGAATGGCCTCACATCCATTCCTTAAGCGGTCTCTACGGGGTTCTTCCTCGCTGGACAGAAAGCAGCCTGTATGGCTTGAGCGATGGTATTCCCTATTTGGGTAAAGTCAAAGGCAGGAACCTCTGGTGCACGACGAGGTGGCATGATGCTGACAAGAGAGAGTCAAGAATTATTAGTGAATAACATCACGTAAGTGTGATGAAGATCGGACTGTAACACCTAGAGCTCTGATACCAAACTGACACACCCCGACCAGAATATTCAGGTGGACACCGGATATCGAGGCGTGCTGACCTTCATCCCGGAGGAGTGACGAAGTCATGACGAAATAATAGAGAAATTAAATAGAGGAATAATATGAATTTTGAGATAATTTGAGTAAAACAGTGTGGAAGTGCGTAGTGTGGGATAAGACCCATTATTACACATAATATCAAAGCTAGGATGCAGTAAAATTAAAAGAATATTCTCATCCCGTAGGATGGATATAAACACAACTGAAGTGAAATAACATACTTCCACAGAGGGTAAAAAGGTAATATCAGCAACAGCCACCAAACTTGTCTGCCAACTAAATTCTAGGACCTGGAGGGGCGAAAAACAAAGGTGAGTGGGCCAAGTACTGTTTTGTAAAACCTTTCCAAAAGTTTGGGTAATAACCCCTCGCTGTAAAACCCGTAGTTTGCCAAAATATAAGTTTACTAACAGTAATACTCAAATCTCAATAATTGGGACTACGCCCACAAGGATACGGGTATAAAAGATAACAACAGTAAAAACATCACATTACTTATCGCATAATCAAAGCACACAAGTCATGCAGAAAGTAGCTACATGACAGGCTAGGTGTTTACAATTTACGCTCTAGCACTACATGCACGTGAAGTTGGCGCTAAGCGCATCACAACGAGTTCGAGTTGCCAAGGCAACCTAGAACAAGCTGGCACCTACGATGGATCCAAAGTGAGCGTGTCGGTGCGTGTGAACATACACGTGAAGCTGGTCCTCGCTCGGACAGTGTTAACACCGTGCAATATGCGTGATATGTAATAAATCTCTAAAACGTATAGACATGCCAACATTTATTCAAATACGCCAAATAAGGATGATTAATAAATCATAATAGGCTAAGTAAAACATTTATCAAATTTAATAAAACATGGCATGCTATACAAGTCACAAAATCACATTTAAACACATACTAGAAATAATAATATTTTAATAAAGAAAGGGCCCACTCACTGGTATGTCGTCGGGTCGTAGCCGCCGTACCTAGCCTGAGCTCGTAGCTCCTTAGGATAGGCCTCACCTATATGGGAATTCACTATACTAATCATTATACAAGTCTATTCCAAATTAAATAAGGAAAAGTTTCAAAATCTCCTTTGTTTGCTCGAATTGGAGGTCCAAAACGCCTCGAAAATTACCATACGTACCACCCCTAGGTAGTACGCGTCGTCACGAGTCGCCTCACGAAGACGGAAATTGAAAATGATGCTCCACGCGGCCCCACGCGCGGCTCCACGCGCGGCTCACGCGCGCCGGTCAACGGTCGGTCTGGACCGGTTTCTGACGTCAGCGCCGTTCATCCCTGTCATTACTCAGGTCGCTGGCCCCGCCGCCGGCCACCAGAAAACTAGAATTTTTTCAACACTTCATAACTTCTTCATTTTTAGGCCAATTTCTACGATCTATATATCAAAATGAAGCTAGGAACGAGTAGAGTTTGAATTTGCTTACCAACACCTCAAAACGTGGTCGGAAGTGGCCGGAAAATGGCTCAAAAGAACCGGCCAAAAGTCGACGTCGCCGTTCTCGACCAAAAACAGGTTCACAAGGCTTGGGTTGGGTTCCCAAGGCTTCTAGAAGATGTTTGATGATGAATTTGGGTTGATTCGAGGTCCAAATCCACAAGTTCTTCGTCGGGAAATTTTGTGAAAACGGTCGGGAAAATCCCAGATTTTCTGGGTTTGGTTTGGCTCGGTTTCTGGGCTCACAGTGGCTGGGTTTCTCATGAGGATGGTGACTGAGTTTCACCAGATGGTGTTTGGTTGGAGAAAAACCGAGAGAGAGAGGAGTGAAGAGCCACAGGGTGGCTTGAGTAGTTTGTATGTATGTGTGTGTGTTGTGTGATTTTCTGCAAACCAATTGCAGAAATCACGGCAAACTTTGGGAAAAAGCAGGGGACAAGACAGAGATAGAGAGGTAGTAGCTGGAGTGAGGTGTGGTGAACCCACATGGAATTGCTCAATTTAAAGCGCCAGAAAATCAAAAGGTGAACATGCAGTCAAAGCGCATGCAGTCACGTAGTCAGAAAATAGTAGAGGTGCAGAGCACCTTGGTTTGGCTGAAAACCACGGGCGTACAGCCCACAGAAAAGAAATATACTACACAGGAAAAATTTGCCCAATTATCGTAACTTGTCCGTTACAAGTCCGAAAATTATCCCGTTCGCGTCTACGGGTTCGTGGTGAAGTGTACAACTCAAAAAGTACGGTAAAAGTACGAGATTAAGTCAATAGGAAATAATTGTCCACGTAGGACATACGTGGCCACTAAGGGCATTTTCATCAATTTACAACGTCAGGGAATAAAATACAATATTGTTACAGTATTTTTTTATTTATTTTTTAAATAGTACTTCCTAACTATACCCTAATAAATTCCTTATATGTACCATAACAAATAATAATAACAATAATAATACTAAAAGCTACTAAACTCAAAGATTAGCTAAATGAATCAAAATTAAGCAAACAAAAATATTACATAAAAACAGTAATAAACATATTCAATTCTTAATTAAATGAGGGATATTGCAGGTCCTTCTCTTTCGCCCTGACTTCTGAGCAGCGGGAAGCCGTCGTCAAGCAAAATGAAGACCTTAAGCTCAAGCTGATCTTGGCTCGTTCCGAGCTGGAAGCTGCACATAAGGATAGGGATCTCAACTTGCAAAAGATTCAATGTCTAGAAAGCATCAATTCTGAACTTCGTTCCGCCTGCTTCACTAAAGACTGAGAGATCGTAGAATATCTAAATGAGATTGACCTTCTGTGGAAGACTACTGCTGAGGTTGAGTCCAAGAACAAGGAACTGCAGTCTGTGCTACTCGTTGATGAAGAACTGCAAAAGGATTTTGATTAGCTGCATGGCATTAATGAAAATCTTTTGAAGTTGAACGAGCAGCTATAGGGTGAGCAGGTGAGTCATGAGAGTGATCTCGCTCAAGTCCAAGTTAATTTCTACAAGCTGGGCTACTCGGATCACGTCAAAAGCAGGTTGCCTAATTTCCTCTTTTGTGAAGAGGACTTTAAGACTTTCGGCATCTCTCCAGAGGATCTGCTAGAATTTGATTTCTTAGCCGCCATGGGTGGAGATGCTGAAGATGAAGCTGCGGAAGGTGATGCTGCTGAGAGCGAAGTGGCTGTAGGAGGCGAGGTGGCTACTGAAGGCATTGTGGCTGCTGAGGAGCCTGAGTTAATCCAAGCTGCTAAGAAGTTGTCTACTTCGTGGACTTAGAAAATTTTCTCTATTTTTCGTCTGGACTTTGTTTCTCAGTCGTTTAACTTTGTTGGATTTTGTTGGCTTTCGAGTCTGTTTATCAATTTGCTAGAAATTTAATAAACTACTTATTCTATTTTTCTCCATCTTCTTCATTCACTACAAAACAGAATGCTATTAGCAAGGGCCGAATTTGGTCGCAAACACCCATTTCCCGTTGGAAATAAGCTTTTTCGACAGCATCATGCCGTCGCTAGTCGTCGGTAATTGTGTTGTCGTAAATACTTTTTTTCCGACCAACTGTCGGAAATAGTACTATTTTCGATGAGTAAGGGCCGTCAGTATTGCTTATTTGTTTGTCGGAATTTGATTTTCAAAACGACCATCTCAATTTTGTTCCGACCCATAACTATGGTCGCAAATATTTAGGAGTTTGTCGGAAATATTGTTCGATCAAAATTTTTTGCTTTTGCAATGACATATTTTCGACCAAAAAATGTTGTCGGAAAATGTTTTTGCAACAACGAAACAGTATTTACGAGGGCGCTGCATCGTTGTAATTAGTATTACCGACAACACGTTTTTGTGGGCAATATATAATATTTTCTCGGAAATAAGTGAATAAAAATATTTCCGATGCAAAAGTATTGGTTAAAAATATATATTACCGAGAGGGAAACGCAGTCGAAAAAGGTTATTATTTTATAAAAAAAATATTAATAATATATTCCAATTGTAATATTTATTAGAAATATATTTCTAATCATGCGCAATTATTTGGTAGCCACATAAGAATAATGATACCATTTTACTGCAATTCATTAAAATGAAGTTATTCATAAATAGAAAAGATAAAATAAACAAAACATCCAAACATTGAATTTAAAAATAGTTATATGGTAACAAAATAAAATTGGTGTTGCACTACACATCTTCGAGGTGAGCATCTGAACAGCTATTAACATTGTCCTGTCCAAAAACATAATGAAAAGATAAGAATTTATCAATTTGAGAATAAAAATAACAAATACAATATTCAAAAGCGAAAAAAATATTAAACAGGCAAGAAAAGAATTTACCACAGAAACAGATTGTCTAAAGTGTGCAGAAGTATTTGAGTTGTTATCCCTCATACTTTGTCAAACAATTACATATATGTCAAATTAAAAGCCATTTTCCTGCAATCCAAAACAAAAAGAGAGAATCAGACTATACATATGTTAATATCATCATTCGAACTAATAAGTTGAAAACATGTATAGAAAACCCAAATTCTAAACATAATACCAATAATTCAATAAATTGACAACTCAAACAAGAAGGTAAAAAAGTAAAGAAAAATTAAGTAGCGCTTAAAAGAAAATGAACATAAATACATTTCAACTAAGAAAATGAACAACATCCTTACCTGCATTCATTCGACATATTAAGACCTCACACTAGAACCTTTTGAGACTATCAAAAACTAAGCTCAATTTAAGATGCTACAAAAAAGGAGGGAAAAGAGATGAGTGAAAAATACATTAGATGCCTTATGTCCGCAGAGCATAACCTTTAAAGTGGCAAGAAAAACGTTACCAGCAAATAATTCATAACAACAGGTCAATGAGTGGAAAAAATCTCTGCACATGTTGAAAACAAAGAGACACATATCCACACAAGCATAAATAATACAAAAAATATGATGGGATAGTCATTTGACTAAGAAACACAAAAAGTATAGGATTATATAATACCAAAATGTTTCTAAGTCATATACCTAGCTGGTTGTATAAGGAAATTAACAAATCTTAAGGTTATAAATGTTGTAACCCAAAGCAACCAAAGTTTTCTAACAAGGAAAATGAACTACTACCTATTAAACAATAAAGTCAGGAGCATATACATTCATGTATGTGCATATAGCTGAGTGAAAGAGTAGTATAGCAGTCAGTAATTTGATTCGACCAACATACGCTCAAAACTACAACTCGAAAAACTCACCATTTGTTGAAGAAGATTTTGCACCTACAAAAAATAAATACCGAAAAATCATAACCAACCCAACATTCTTGTATAAATGATCCAATAATCACAAAATCCTACATTTTTCGAACAAAAATCGAAACTCAAAAGCTATGAGAACAATTTAGGCACCCACAAAAGTAGACATATCTGCAGTGCTCTGCCTCGGATCCTCCAAATCATGCCCGTCCTGCTAAGAAAAAACAAATTCACAGTAAAATCATACACTTGCACAACCAAAGTGCTCCATAGAGTTGCCCCAACGATGTTGTACTAGCAACAATCGCCAAATCGACGCACATATAGGCGAATTGCAACAATCAGAGAGAAAGACATAAGCTTTTGCGGTGGAAATCAAAAGTAAACAAAATCTGGGCATCGAAATTTGTAGCTAATCGAATCGGAGTTGGAAAATTAGGAACCCTAGCGACAAAATTGGGCAAAATTAAACGACCTCAAATCAATCCGATCACCGACATGCCCTGCAAAGTACATTCCAATCGAATACGCGGAAAGAAATGCAAGATCAAGCTCTCCTAGCCGGTGGGTGCCCCGGGGACCATCGAAGGGAGCCCACCCCGTATCGACGGAGCTCGAATTGGCCTGCATTGAGGGCCCAAGCACGCTCTTGACAATGCTTGGGGGTTTTCTGGAGGCATGGAAGGAAGCATAGGCGAGGAAGGTGATGATTAGGACTGAAATTTGGTGGAAAGCTAGGGTTTTGTGTGGGGGTTTGAGATTTGGGAAAAAATTGAGAGCTGGAGCTAGGGTTAGGGTTTTGGATTGCATTTTGTATTCGATCCCAATATATGCAATTATTATACACAAAAATTCTATACAGAAATGCTCAGATTATACAGTAACTGTAATTACAGAGAGATGGTAGATCCATAAAGTTCGAGTCTTTAATTGCACAGAGAATTGACCCACTACAAAGAATTGAAAAATGTATAAAACCCTAATTTTTACCTTACTTTTCCGATCGAATCTCTGATTGTTGCAGAGGGGAAAAGGGGACGAAGCTAGGGTTAGGGTTCTGGGATTTGCCACTGATTGATCCGATATCGAAATTTGTGGAAAAAATCTCTGTACAAAAATAAAAAGAATAATAATAATAATAAGGATTTCGGATCCGTGTTGAAATTTGGAGGAGGAAGGCCTGAGATTCAAAGATTGGGGCTTTCCTGGTAATGCCATTTCTAAGAAAACCCTCTGTTTACCTAATTAATTATTAAACTTGAAAATTAAAAGATAAAATGGAAGGAAAAGAAACGAAGAAAAGTCTCACCTACCCTTCTAGCTCTAGGTCAATTAAAATTTCTTTTATGACAACGAAAAGGGCAAATCATGGAAATGGAAGATCATGATGACAACATCGGTATTTAAAGCTAATCACACACTGTCATGCATAGACGTTAAAACACGCAACTTTGAGATACATGTTTTGGAGTTAATGAATAAAAAAAAGATTGCATTGCTCCTTAAAAAAAAACTGCATTTCTCCTCAAAAAGAAAAAAGATTGCATTGCTCCCTTAAACATAGTAATTCCAACGATGGCTACAAGCCATCACAAATAGATACCCTTTTGCGAGAGCTATAGATTTCTCTTGGAATTAAATACTCATTTTCAACAGCCTCTAATTCCCCTCGTAAATGCACAATTACTTCCGACAGCGAATAATTGCCCTCGGAAATATAAAACTACTACCGACAACCACTTTTTGCCCTCGGAAATAGCCTACCATTTTCGACAGAATGAACTTACTGTCGGAAAAAGAGTAACTACTATCGACGACCGTGAGGTTCGTTGAAAATAAGTTTGGCGCCACAGTTCCCGCAAAAAAAAATGAGATTTCCGACGAACAATGAATTTTCTTCCGAGGGCATTTTGTGTGTCGAAAATAGTAAGCAGCTTGTTGACTCAGTTCCGACGGACGTTGATTTTTCGTCGGAAGTAGTACCTTTTCCGACGGTTTTTGAAAGCCCTCGAAAAAGTTTGGTCGGAAATGACTGTTTTTTTTGTAGTGATTCAATGTGACTTGAACGCTTCTGCTTGCTTGAAGCTTGTTGAGAAGTTTCTAGCCTTCATGAATGATAACCAATTGAGTATCTTGCAGAGAAGTATACATTTCTGGTTTGCTTGTTTTGGGCGTTTACTTCGTCTTTTAAGGACTTCGAGCTGCGGATCTTGTTGTATGCTGCTTCTCGTTGATTGCCTGTTGCTGGCCGCCATGCCCTGCCGACAATGCCAAGGCAGCTGGTGCGCCACTTAAGGATCTTGTTAATGTATTTCAACCGTTTTCCATTGGCCACCATGTGTTACCGGCAATGCCAACGCAGCTGGTGAGCCTTGGATGGTTGAAACTTGTTTTATGCGACTAAGGCTAGGTTCTGTCAGTAGCGGATCTCGAACTTCGAGATACCTCTCAAATCCACATGTTGGGGCCAGCCACATGCAGTGTTGTTGGAATCTCATTGGATGCCACGAGTGAGTAGTGGACCCTGTGAGCTTCGTAGCATATTGTGCAACATAGAAATTCACGGGCAGCTGTTCTATAGAACGCACTGCACTTGTGTTTTCATCGTTTTGTTGTTGGCTTTCGTGCGCTACTAGCAATGCCAAAGTAACTGGATAGCCATATGTTGGTCGTTTGCCGTAAGATCCTGTGTTGTGCGACTGAGGTTAGGTTCCATGGACAAACTCAAACGCTACTCTCACAAGCAGCACTTCACACATTGTGGCCACAACATGCTAAGTGTCGAATTTTTGAGTCGCCTATTATATTCCATAACTCATGAGCTGCGTAGCATGTCGTGTAGCATGCCTCTTAATGGACGTATCGCTACTATGTCCTGAAGGGGGCGCAAAAGCAAAAGGTGTGAGTGGACGAAAAATAAAAGTTTTCTAAATACTTTTCTCTTTTCAACGTAGTAACCCCCTGTTTGAAATCCAGTATAGGTGTAAAATTATACTACGGTAGTATAAGTCAAAACATACTTTATACGTATAACTGGAAACATATTTCAACATAAAATTTGTAAATAACCGTTTAAATTTCCATAAATCAATCCGCAATATATATATATCAATAATATAAAAAAGAAAACCAACACTGGGTATATGTGCAATCACCCATGTACGTGTTGAGGAACATCCTCTCAATCCCCGTAAAAGAACTTTACGTTATCAATCAATTTGTACTCCTAGTACCACACACATGTAAGCAATTGCGCAATAGCGCGTCACACCTGAGTCCTTACATCGTGGGGCCTTTCCCCAAAAATACACATAAATGTAAGACAAGCTTGCACTAAGGTATTTACCGGACAATACCCCTGCAGTACAGTGCGTGTGACCCAAACATGTGAGACTTGTCCTACGGCCGTGAGACGGTACTACAACGTAGTGAAAGCATACCAAGTGTGTTTGAAAACATACATATATACAACATGTGTGATATATTCAAACCTTTGCATAAATAGGTATAGTCATTGGAGTCATATATTAAATACCAATATATTTATGCATAATCGAAATCATAATCTAAAACCATTTTATAATATGTATATATATATATATATATAAATATATATTCATGCCTCAAAATCATTTAAAATCATTTAATATATCAAAATCGTAATCATTGCAAAGCATAGAAATCATTTATTAAAACAAAAGTCCACTCACAAGTATTCGGGAGTATATTCCTCTTCGGTGTTGCGTTCCTCAGAGCGCCAAGTCGTAGGATTACCTATTTAATATTAAGGAATAATATTAAAAACATCGCTAAAATAAATAATAATAACCCTTGAATAAAAAGAATCTAAAAATAACATTATTCTAGCGAAAACGGGCTCGAAAAATGATTTCCGGGACCCGAAAACCTTCCCGCCGCCGTGCGCCACCACGTGTTGGCACACGCCTCCACGCACTGGCACACACCTCCACACGCTGGCACGTGTCGCCACGCGCTGGCACGCACCTGCACGCGCAGCTGACGTCACCCACGCGCCTGCTGACGTCACCCATGCGCCTGCTGACGTCAGCGCCATTAAAGTCAACCGCGTCAGTCAAAGTTAACAAAATATACATTTTCTGACAGAATATTCTGATGTCATCAAGAATATTCTGTTACCGTGACAGAATATTCCGTCACCTTCAACCTTTTTCCGGTAGCCGAAGCCGTTGCCGCCGCCGCCGCCAGCCGCCGTCTGGTTCGCCAGAATCTGGAAAATTTTCCCGAAATAATTCCAAAACTTTAAAAATTCACATCTTCTTCATTCCTTGGCCAAATTCAACATGCTATATATCAAAATGAAGGTATTGAAGAGTAGAATATTTTCATACCAAAATGGGGTCGGAAAAATAGCCGGAGATGGCCTAAAATTGGTCAGAAAGCTTCGGACGAACCCTAATTCTGTTCTCCTTCAAAACTGCACCAAAAATTACATTCCTTATATCGATTTGAACCTACTCAACGTGATAAAACCAATGGAAATGAATTCGAGGCTTACCTAAGCCGAGATTGTACGAAAGCTTGATTGGCAGTTTGCCGTTTCCGTTCTGATTTCGATTTAGCCGATTGGGTTCGAGTTTGAAGATTCTAAAATCACAGTCTCGTCAAGAATGACGAGACGATCGCAATGGTTATAGTCTCGTGTGGTAGTTTGACAGTTTTGTGCTTCAACCCAATTCTAGGGTTTCGTTTGTTAGTTTTGTGAGGTTTTGGCCGAGAGAGAGAGATAGGTCATGGAGAGAGAGTGGGGGAAATAACTGCACAGCAGCCTGCCCCAAAACCGCAAAACCCTAATTAAAGTAACGGGCGTGAAAATTACTAAAATGCCCCTACACTTTCAAGTTTCGTAAAACGTTCGTTTTAACTCCAAATTGAGTTCCGCTTGCGTCCACGTGTTCGTATCGATGAGTACTACTGGAATATGCAAAGAAAATAATTTTCACACGTCATCTCGAAAAGTTCAACAAAAGTGATGAAGGTTTTTCGTAGGACTAGATGTCCTAGCTGGAACTGTCGAATCTTGGCCTTTTTGTTGTAGCTAGAGAGGAGTTGTTGTTGGTAAGCTGCAATTCTGGTGACAAATTTCTCACACTGCTCCTTCACCAGGTTCGGGTTAGTGGTGATCTCCTTGCCGTTTCTGTCAGGATCTAGCAGCTCAGTGCTAATTGCTGGTACAACAACGTTAAGAGGAATGATGGCTTCTGTTCCAAATGGAAAAAAGAAAGGAGTCTCTCCGGTAGCTTGTCTTTTGGTTGTCCGATAAGCCCATAGGACTCTCTGGAGCTCGTCTGGTCACTTCCCCTTCTTGTCAAGAGATTTCTTGAGTCAGTCCAAGATTGTCTTATTAGACACCTCTACTTGTCCATTACCCTGAGGGTATCTCGGAGTGGACATGTGCTGCTTGATGTCGTACTTTTAGAAGAACACTGCCAGGTTCTTTCCCACAAACTCTGAGCCATTGTCGGTGACAATGGAATGTAGGATTCCAAATCGGCAGATGACGTTTTTTCCGATGAATCGCTCTATGTCTGCTTAGGTAGTTTTTGCCATCTATTCTACTTCAACCCACTTGGTTAAGTAATCAGTTGCTACTATCATCATGTTTCTGCCCCCAGTATCAGGTGGCATTGGTCCCACTAGGTCTATCACCCATTGCATGAATGGCCAAGGACTTGTGTATGGATGAAGTTCGCTGGTAGGTACCGCTAGGATCGACTTGTGGCGTTGGCACCTGTGCATGGTTGGCCAGTAGTAGCCTGTGTAGAGCTTTCTAAGCTAAGGATCGGCCTCCAAAATGATTGCCGCAAGCACTTCTGTGAATGAGACTCAAGACTTTGAGATCTTCAAGAGGCTTCAGGCAGCAGAGGTGCGGTCTGTCAATGGATCTTCGAACGAGCATGTCATTCTATATGTAGTATCGCGTTGCCTTCGTCTAAGCTGGTGGTCTAGGGTAGAGCCTAAGGTTGCCAAGGCGTCTGCATGAGCGTTGTCTACTCGAGGAACTTATGTGCAGGTATAGGTGGGGAATGCGCTAAGCAGGTTTCGAACCTTCTCCAAGTATCACGCCATTCTTGGGGGCTTTGCTTCATACTCCATTGAGGCTTGGTTAGTTTTCAGCTGCGAATCAGAATGAATTGCAAGCTTCTTCACTACTAAGTCTTTTGCCAAGCGAAGGTCTGCTAGTAGGGCCTCGTATTCAGCCTCATTGTTGGATGCTCGGAAACCTAAAGTGATGGACTGTTCCAGGATTGAACCATCTGGGGTAACAAAGACCAGGCCTGCTTCTGCTCCCTGATTGTTGGAAGCCACAAATCCTTTAAAGGTGCTGCTGCTGGGTCTCTTCATTGTCCGTTCGTCTCAGGCACTGCTTAGGGTTGCGCTGCTGTGTCCGCGAAGGTAGAAGTGAACTCGACTACGAAGTCTACCAGTGCTTAGGCTTTGATTGCTCTGCAGGGTTGGTACACTAAGCTATATTTGTCAAGCTCCAATGCTCACTTCATGACTCGTTAAGAGGCATCTGGGCTATGCAGGACTGCTCGCAGCGAATATTTGGTCATGACGATGGCGAAATGCGCCTGGAAATAAGGTTTGAGCTTTCGAGCTGTTACAATTAGAGCCAAAATCAACTTTTCAATCTTTGGGTATCTAGTTTCCGCATCGAGGAGAGCATTAGACGTGTAAAATACGGTAGTTGAGCACCCAGCTCTTCTCATATGAAGGTAGAGCTTACTGCAACTTCAGATATCGCCAAGTAGATGAACAAATCTTTCGCTACTTCAGGGTTGGATAGTAGCGGTGGTTAAGCGAAGTACTTCTTTAGGTTTTGGAATGTCTTCTCACACTCCTCATCCCACTTGTCCTTTTATGCCTTCTTCAGTGCCTTGAAGAATGGTTTGCATTGGCCGGTTGCACGCCAGAGGAACCTTTTAAGCGATGCTGCTTGTCTGGTCAGACTCTGAATCTTCTTCGTTGTGGTTGGGGACTTCATCTTCAGGATGGCTTTGATCTGCCTCGGATGGGCCTCGATTCCTCGCTGGGTAACAAGGTACCCTAAGGATCAGCCAGAGGAGACTCCGAATGTGCACTTGGTGGGATTGAGATTCATGTTGTATTCTCAAAAATACTGAACGTTTCTGCTAAGTTCGTGATGTGGTATGACCGTTGTTTCTTTTCGGGGCTCTGTCTTGAGCCGATCTTTGCTGTCTTCTCCGGTTGATTGGGATCAAGAGTGATGTATTCAGCGTCTTCTTCGAGATTCCATGCTGCCTCGTCTGGTGAGGTGTCAGCTTGAACTCTATCTTCTTGATCCGCATTGTGTAATTGCTATTTGGTGGAGGAAGAATCCTGCATTACTACCTCAGCTGCTACGACAAGGTTGCAAGCATTCTGTCTCGTCTGGTGAGGTGTCAGCTTGAACTTCATTTTCTTGATCCGCAATCTGTAATTGCTACTTGATAGAGGAAGAATGCTGCTACGACAGGGTTGGATGCATTCTGTCTCATCTGGTAAGGTGTCAGCTTGAACTCCATCTTCTTGATTCACATTCTGTAATTGCTATTTGGTGGAGGAAGAATCCTGCTTTACTACCTCACCTGCTTCAATAGGATTGGAAGCATTCTTCTTCGACTCCTTTAGCACCTGTACAGCACAATGGCATGACATGGCTTGGCCGGACTTGATCTCTCAGTCTCCTCCGCCTGGGATATAGAATCGGATCTTTTGGTACTCCTCGAAAGTCATTGCTTCAATGTTCATGAGCCAAGGTTGACCCAAAATCCAATTTTGAGGAGAAGGGTTGCCGATAATTATGAAAGTCTGTGAAGAGACGATTGGAGGAGTGAAGACATCGAGTACGATCGTACCTATGGCAGTAAAGGTGTATCGGTTGAATCTGGTGAGTAGCTCTGCTCTGCGCTTGATCGTGCCTTCTAATCCCATTGCCTAAAGTATTAGCAGTTGAAGAATGTTTACTGTGCTACCGTTGTCCACCATAACATGTCCACTACTCCCTGAGCTAGTTGGACAAAGATTAACAGGGAGTCGTCGTGGGGAAAGTCAACTCTCGCAGTGTCCTGCTCTGTGAAGCCAATGATTGGGCCGGCCCCATTATGCGTCGCTTGGACTTGTGCTATTAACCTCGCCTACTAGATCTTCCACTTCTTAGAACTGTTGGTGGCCCCCAAATACTCAAACTCGATGAAGATGCCATTGATACGGATCACCTTGGAGAGGGGTTCGACATTGGCCCCCGTGTTGCAGGCCTTCCATGTGGCTGGCTTGTCTATGAACTTGTCGCATTTGCCTTGCTTCGTAAGCTTCTCAAGGTACTCATTCCACTTGAAGCAGTTGTCAGTGTCATGCCCAGGTTTACAATGGAATGCGCAGTAATTTGAATGGTCTAGCTTGGACGCGTCTACCTTCAAAGGCGGTGGCCGCTTGAACCAAGGCTCGTCTTGGAGTTCACGGAGAATCTGGTGAATCAGGATCGAGAACTTCGTGTTGGTCTTGGGCGCTATACCTTGCTTTACGGGGGAACAGTCTCTACGCTTCTTCCTCCATTGCTTCTTGTTGGACTATGACTACTTCTCATCTGGCATCCTTTAAGCAGCCTTCGAGTCTTTTTGTGGTTGTTTTGTTGTTTTCTGGGCTCACTCCTCGTCGTCTTATAGCACGTGCTTCTCTACCAATGTATATGAATGTTCTAACGTCATCTCCTTGCTCATGATCAGCTCACCGCACAACGGGTGCTCAGCAAGGAGCCCCCGTCATAATGTAGCTTTGGCAGTTGAGTTGTCGCAGCCGATGATCTTTGCCTTCTCTGCCTTGAATCTTTGCTCATAGTCGCGGATTGATTTTTTCAGTCCCATCCTCATGTTGAAGAGGTGGTCGGAGTCCTTCCTTATAGAAAGGTAAGATGAGTATTCTTTGGTAAAAACCAAAGAAAGCTCATAGAAACTCCAAATGGAACAGGGTGCTAGAGTGTGAAATCAGTCTAGCGTGGCGCTTTGTAGAGTTGTTCCAAAGATCTTGCACATTAGTGCATCGTTGCTTCTGTGGAGGACCTTCGCGCTTCGATAGTGCCTCTCGAGTTAGTCAGCTCTCGCCTGATGACCTCTTCTCGAGTCTAGATTTGCAGGAAGTCGTGTAGTCACTCAGCAATAAGTCTCTCTATCTGCTCCTCAATCTGCCTTTGCTGGGGCTGTGGTGACTCTGGCTGCTCTTGGTGGCAATTTGCAGATCTGTGCTGCTTCCAATGATGGTCTGCATGTTTGCGCCTTGGACGTGGGGCAGACTGCTCGTCTCTAGCAAGCAAGTGAACAATTAGTGATTGTGCTCGGTGCTAAGTGCCAAAGGAGCTTGACTTTGAATCGACCTGAAGATCGGGAGGTCGAGTAATTTTCTTTCCAAAGTTTATTGGAGGCCTATCTCTTAAATAATAAGAATACGTTCTAGTAACTTCTATTTTTATTCAATCAATTACCTTGAATGCAACGTCTTCCCAATTTTTAAAACGTTTTGTTTAAAATAAGCATTTTAGATTATGTTCACATACCCTATTTTGTTATATTTGGTTTTCGATCTAACAACTACCATTTTAGTTCAACTTAGGGTTTAGAAGCCTATTTTTGTTACCGAACAACTCAACTCAGTGTTTCTAATGCTAAACCATCAAACTTCTCTCCCTCATAAGTTTCCTGATCTATCCCCAAAAGTCACCATGCAAACCTTAAAGCACCTAAATCCAAGTTTCGGATTAAAAACCTTCACAATCTTTGTTTTTTCATTGTGGATTTTATAACATATCCAAAAATTAGCAAAGTGTTTCTCAAAAAAATATGCAAGGCAAAGTAAACAGTTTCGGATTTAGTCGATTATGATGAAGATAAAGGCATCAGATTCAACTATTGATTTATTCATTCAAGTCTTAAGAAGAACATAATGCAGACCTAATATAAGTACAGAATTAAGAAAATAGAAACCCTACGAACTTAAAAAATAAACAACAAAAAACTTAACAAAAGAGGAAACGTTCTCTCTCCTCAAACTTAACTAAAACACCGCAATGTAAAGCAGAAGAGTAAACTACTATTTGTACCCCCCATTTAAGAATTGAATTGCATAATGAAATGGGAGTACAAATAGTAGTAAGGGGGTACAAATATCAGCTCCCTAGTGTAAATATTCAAAAAGAAAAGCCAAGTTCAATTTACTCTCATATATATCACTCGTGTGCTAATGTAATCTAAGTTCTAACAGTTGGGGTAATTAACCATTTTCATTAGGGGCGCGTTTGATAACCATTTTATTTTCAACTTTCAGTTTTTGGTTTTCACTTTTTTGAAAACTGAAAACAAAATTCTTGTTTGATAACTAGTTTCAGTTTTCAAAAAAATGAAAACTGAAAACCAAAAAGTTAAGAGCCCGTTTGATAACCATTTCGTTTTCAATTTTTATTTTCACATTTTTGCAAATTGAAAACTGGAATCTTGTTTGGTAACTACTTTCAATTTTCAAAAAAATAAAAACTGAAAAACTACTTCCTTGAATTTGGCCTTGAGTTTTCAGTTTTTATTTTTTTGGTAAGGGGGTACAAAAAACTGAAAAAGAAATGGTTTGCCCGTATTTTGCAACAATTTATTACTTATGTAACTAAAAGCGTAAAAAAAAAGCGCGGAAATTGAAACTACAAATTGCAAAGTGCCACATTGTGTTCATATAATAGATTTTCGAACGATACTTTCTCCACCTCTTTGGTGCACCACCGTTTTTACTAAGTGATGACTAACGTATTTTTCATCATAATAATGTGTAATCCAAACCATTAATCCTCTTAAGCCTTGTTCAAAGATCATCTCTGTAAAAACACGACCAAATTGGAGATTGTTTGAGCATTTGTATGTATACAGTTTATCATGAATTTAAATTGCTACTAAAATCATTGGTAATGTTTGTTACATCTTGATGACGAAAAGATCTCTCATTTGATTTTTTTTTTTTTTTTTTTATAGATGATCTTTAAATGATAATTAAGAAAATAAACGATTCTATTGATGGTATTATGAGTAAAAATACGGTAATTACAACTAGATTGACAAGGAGGTGTCCCATAAAGTGGATGGAAGTATATTGTGGTATCCATACAACAATGCTATGATAATATATACTAATTAAATCTTGCAGGAAGGGCAGTGGCTGATACGGACTCATCTGTTAAGGATTGATCCAAAGACGAGCTTTCATCTTCGTCGACTTCTGATTCAGTAACCCTTATATTGTCCAGCTCTCTCACAATTTCATGCATCCCTGGTCGCTTCTCAGGGGACGGATCGCAGCAACGCATTGCAATTTGTAGCAGTCTAAGCATGCCACTACTGGCCGTTCTGTGCATAGTTATTTCCCTATCGAATATCTCAGCCGTCCATTCCTCCCTGACAGCTCGGTGAACCCAACTGCAGAGGTCTACACCATTCACGCCGCGTTGGGCCGTGCAAGTTGAGATCTTTCCCGTCAAGAGCTCTAAAACAAGGCTGCCGTAGCTCCAAACATCAGACGCCTTCGAGACTTTCTTGATCTTTTGGTACTCTGGCGATTTGTATATAACCATTCGCTGCTTTGCAATTGGAATCGCAACAAGCGAAGCAAAACCATAATCAGAAACAAGAACCCCATCATTATCATCCAGAAGAACGTTCGACGACTTTAAGTTCCCATGAGGGGCTGTGCTAGTGCTGCTGCTGCTGCCTTGTACTGATGAGGTCGCATTCTTGTGGAGATACTCGAGCGCCAGGGCTACACCTCGAGCAACTGATAGTCTTGACCTCCATCCAAATGGAATGCGGTTTGCACCTCCTTTTCCTGCATGTATATAAATAACTATCTGCGTAAATATCAATTAAAATAATTAACTCGCTCGTAGTCGAAATATATAGGTACGTACCAAACATTCGGTTGAACAAATTTCCTTTGCGAACGTATTTATATAACAACAACTTCTCATCCTTGGAGAAGTAGTAAGCAAGAAGAGGCAGCAAATTGGGGTGCTTCAGACTGGCAATCAGCTGCAACTGCTTTATGAAATCTTCATTAACCAATGGCTTCAGATCCCTTAGCCGCTTAACTACCACGGATTGCTTAATTTGCTTGCCCGCCACGTTATTCATCGTCACTATCTCCGCCTTATAGCTATTTCCAAAGATGCCATTCCCCAAACCCTCCGCAGAAGCTTTTAGAAGATCTCCCATTTCAAACATGTGATGATCATCTGCTCCATGGGGCTGAAAGAATTCCAGCTTCCCACTCTTGTGTTGATCCGGTCCTTTAACCTCGGCAGCTTTCAATATCTGATCTCGACGCCCTTCTTCTATCTTGTTTTTATCATCACGAACGTCGCCTTTTTCATCCTGATTCGTTGAAGCCGATTTAGTCTTCCCCAATTGCTTCATCATCTTCTTTAGCTTCTGTGATTTCTTATAGTAAAGAAGGAAAAGCAAAATTACAGCTACAAGACCAGCAGCATCCAAAAGAAACAAGTACACGTTAAACTGATCCTTATACTTTGAAGAACTAAGTTTACCAACTTGACCAGATGCTGGGTTGTCAATTCCCCTTGTGGTGCTAGAAGAGTTGCACAAAATAGGAGAAGGCAGCCCGCACAATCCGGCGTTGCCAGAAAAAGAATCGTAGCCAAATGCTTGGAGAACATGAGTTGTTGGGATGGATCCATTGAGATTGTTATCTGAGACGTTGAATATTTTTAAGGTGGATTGGTTAAGTTCTGGAATAGGACCCCCGAATTCATTATCTTGAAGCAGCAGCGATTCTAACATCGCAAGACTCAAAAGCGAGGGTGAAATTTGCCCATACAATATGTTGCTAGACAGATCAATATGCTTCAGTTTCGGGTTGAGACTAAAATCCATCATGTTTCCCCATAGAGAGTTGTTTTTCAAGCTCAGGGTTGACAACTCAGCAAAGTCCATGAACGCGTCGAGCTTGATGTTTCTGCTGAGTTCCATACTGTCCAACGCAATTCCAGTGACGCGGCCGATGCTGCTGAAATTAGTGCATTGAATTCCGTACCAGGTGGAAGGCTGATTCATGAAGCATGGAGCACCCGTCCAGTTAGCATTTAGGAAGGGGTGATTGAAGCTAATCTTGAGGGCCGAAAGAGCATCCGTCTCCTTCCCGCTGTACCCAACTTGGGCTGTAGCGCATCTCGAGTGCAACAGCAAACACAGAACAAGAATAAGAAGAGGAATATGATAATGTTTGATTGTCATCGATATTCAATACTGGTACTGATGCTGAACAAGCAGCGGAAGGCACAAAGATTCAATAAGTAATCGAAAATCTCGACAGACGATTTGTAGCTAAGCAATAGCAAATATTCTCATAAAATTCTATTGCACACAGCTAGCTAACTAAAAGTTTCTATGTCGATCGAGGATAAAAACAAGGACATGCTGCTACTCATGAATTAGCCTTATATATCTTGTTGCACTTTCTTGCTGAGAAACCGAGGAGAGGGGGGCTGTTTTTACATTGTTCATGTCGACATCGTTCCCATTTTCCAGCTACAACTGAAAAATGCTTTGGTTGTATACACAAGTGAATTATCCAACAAAAAAAAAGTATATACAAGTGAATTATTGTGATGTCTCTAGTATTTTCCAATTAAGAAAACATAAAATCACTTTCGTTTAATATATATGGAAGAATTTGGATTAGTATGGATAATACTTGTGTTCCCCCATGGTGGAATGCACATATCCCACTTTTTGAAAAGTATTTTCACCATATAAACTTCATAATCAAAACCGTTCAATTTCCTAATCTTCATTTGAAGATCATCCCTATAAAAAAATTATTCGAATCGGATATCGTTTAGTCATCCAAATGTATCAAATAAATGGGCGGTTTATTATGAATATGTTACTTGATACTCATATTGTCAATTTGTTCCATACATTTGAATGACTAAACGATCTTCGATTTGAATGACTTTTTTTAGGGAATGATCTCCAAATGAAGATTAAGAAATTAAACGTTTCCAATTACGAAACTTATACTGTGAATATACATTATTCTTATTCATAAAGAGTGAAATATGTGCATTCGCCCATGGGGGAACACAAGTATTATCCGATTAATATATATTACGTAGATAATGCGGGTTGAATTTAGTTAGCAAGATCCAATTTAAACTCTTCTAAGAAGATGTTTACATCCTTCAAATCAGGATGAGAAGAACTCGAAGTGAGCATGAACTGGAAGACAAAGGAAAAAGAAATGAGCGTACATTAGAATTAGGCATTCCCATTAAACTGTTTATTAATTAGGCATTCCCATTAAACTGTTTATTAATTGTAAGAAATGAGCACAGATTGAATATGTTTTCACCATTGGCCCAATTTGTAACTCCAATTTCTGTCTAGTTTTGAAAATGTGCTACTCACGTACCATAAAGAGAGCTTCTATCAACACCCAAATCTCTTCCCACACAACCAAAACTTCAAAATTGTAAGTACTTACTCAACAATGGCCGAACCTTCAACAATCATCACCATCAAGCACATCAAGGAATAACTGATTTACATCCATACTCTTAGGTTTTGAGATTAGATTGCACCAAAACGTAAAGATTTGAATGATTATGTAACATTTGGAGTTAAAAAATAGATAAATTCAAACTTTTGGATGGAAAAACGCAAAACGTTCAACCCTGATCTGCCGAACGTTCTTGTCCTTCGGTAGGGAGCTGCCAAACGGTCGCGCAAAATATTCAAGATACTTGTTTAGCCATGTACTACTGAACCTTCCATATGTTTTCGGTTGTGGGTTACAGAACAAAACGCGAACCCATAAATCATTAGAAGTTGGAAAAGACATGTAATACTTGAAAAAACCGTTGGCATACCTTATTTCATTTGGAGCTTCCCAAACGACTTCTTGGAGGATGAAGTTGTGTTTGTGGTTTGAAGAGTTGAGTGTCCTTTATTGTCATTTCATGGAAGGGTATAACTGGAAGAATAGATTTCATTAATTTTGTTTCGTGGATCATTGGGTGTGAAGTGAACAGAAGCTCCCAGTAACCCCACCCCCATCGGCCATCGCCACAACACCCCCCCTCCCCTCTCGCCCTCTCTTCCCTTCAGCCATGAAGAGCATAGCGCAAGGTGCTACATCCATCTTTCAGCCAAGACCAGTTCACTTTTCCAAGAGTTTGAATTGCAGAAATTGACACACCTCCAAAGCCATCTTCGCACATTTGCTGCAAAAGCGAGACCCCGAATTTAGTCATTCTATCACGCTTAGCACGATTCAACTTTTTCATTGTTTTTGAAATTTGAGGAAGACCAATGCCAAAAAAATACCAACTTTTTCATGATCTGTAATCAATGATCTTCGGACCCAATTGCTTCAAGGGTTTGGTCTGAGACCAATCCACAATATCCCAAATCCAAAAAATGTCGAATTGTATCATAACCTCACAAGCAAAACAGTTACAAAATCCCCACCATCCCACTAATGTGCCCACCCAACCCCCGTCACCACCTACCACACCTTCTAAGCCCACCTTCCCACAATTGACTCCACCAAGGCCCTTCCCACAAATCCGACACCACAGCTTCCTCTAAACATTGAGGCGGAGAATTGACCTAAAAGCCGGCACATGTACAAAATTATACAGAAAATGGAGTTAACAGATTGGACCAACAGTGGAAACATAATAAATCTACAAGGATGAAAATGAATAACAAATAATAATAATAATCTATCGACGAAAGTCAAAATGCAGGTAACTGCAAGGACTATTGATGCAATTTGGCGTTATCGTAATAAGTTAGTAACTATCCTCATAAGTTCATTACAAGTCTTTAAAAGGAAAAGGGTGCACAATATTTTCAAAACAAATGAAGTTAAAGAAGGTATATAACAGAGTAAAAGACAAGACATTGCAGCTTGTACTTTTCACTTTTTCATGTGCAGGAGGTTTGATGGGATATTAAACCATGTTTTGGTTAACTTTTGATATGTTAAAGGGTATTTATCTATTATCAGAAAAAATGTGTAGATTAGGCAAAAGAAGTCGACTCCCATCGACCATTTCCCAATCCCACCTCCCTCAGCAATCCAATTCCTTCAATATGGCGAACAACATTGCACATTTTATGTGGGCCCCACATAGCGTTTGATTGCCATAGTGTTAGTAAACAAGGGATAATCTGGGAATGTGAATGACTCTCATTCCCTGTAAGTCCATGCAATAGGATTTTAGGAGTGAACATTATATTTTCTAACAGAAGGGTGTAATATTGTAGCGAACTAGTGATGACCGAGAAGTGAAAAATCAAAAAAAAAAAAAAAGGAACAAAACCCATAGACCCAAGTGACTATTCTCATGCAAACCATATAAATAAAAAGTTAAAACAAGTATTAGTAAGTGCATGTGTCAAAACATTTCACATGTTAATGAAATATTCATGATTTCAAGCATACAGGAACTCAAGGTCAAAATAAAGTTTGTGGGGCGAAAGGAAATTACCTAACAATTCATGTATTGATCAAAGATTCTTGTGCCGCATCCTCATTTACTCTCTTAAACCGAGCTACGTGCTTGTGATACTCTTCTAGTTCGTTCTCAAGCTTTTCAATGAACTGACTTGTATGCTCAAGGGACTGCTCATATCGATATTTTTCCAGTGCCTGCAGTGTTTTAAACACAAAAGCAACCGTAACATTTAACTTTTGCATTCCTATGAGAATCAATGCCTTATAAACAAATTTATCAATTGGCCTTTATGAAAAAGTCATTTCCAATATCACAACCTTCCGGGGGTAATGGTTTTATTATAGAATCATAATGTCAAGTACAAATAAGATTAGCTAAATTTAATATCATTCTATTCAAGACCTTTGAAAAAAGAATAATTTTGTTATGAAAGACGAAGGCGATAACCAAATTTGACTAGCAGTCAACAAAAGATACTATCCTCAACCTAAGAAACAGGACTAAAAAAAACTAAAAGTGTCTCAACCAATAAGCAACCACAAACAGTAACCACCTAATCTACATTTTTATTAACTTCAAAAAGGCAGCATCGCAAGACACTCAGTACAAAACTCCTCCCCAATCAAAAAGAATTGCACACCACCAACAGAAGCTAAAAGTCTAATATTACTTCAAATCCTCCTCCTTGTCTTCAAAGATTCTCTTGTTCATTCTGAACAAACACACAAAAGAGCTGAGATGAACTCGTCTCCAAACAGTAATACGTTCTTGTTAGCCCCTACACCCGAAAAGTGCCCCGACAGCAACACAGAACAGTTTCTAGGGCAAGCAACACCTTCAGAAAAATTACAAATCTGACTAGAGAGATTGCATTGCAGGAACTTGTGGTCCACATGGTCTTTCCATTTACACAAAACATACCAATTTGGAGATAAAACCTAACAGGTCTTCTTATCTGGAACATATCGCAGATCTTTATTTTTCTATGTGCCAAGCAAAAGTTTGCACCTTAGTTGGAGCATCATCCTTCCAAATCATTATAAATGGCTTGAAGTGTCTGTCTAATTGAGATTTTGACGAAACTGTAAGTTTGGAGAAATAACAGCATAAATAGGTGAATAACAAGTTCAATGAAGTTCCATACAAATTCAGAATAAATGTCGGAAAGACGACTCCCCACCCAAATATCTTCAATAAGCCCAACCCTCTTCTCACTACCAACAGCAAGCTTCACAAAAGGGGAAAAAGAAGTGTAACCTTGAGAAATGTATTTCAAAAGACTTCGCAGAGAACCCCACGGTCCACCCTTTACTATTACTCTGCCTGGTTGCTTTCAAGGATTGAGGCCTGGAAGGTTTGCTCAAGAGGAACCTCCACAACCACTTACCAAGAAAAGCCCTATTTTCCTCCTCTAAAATTCTCGTTGCTAACTGTATCACCCTTGGTTATTTGCACAAGGTACCTGAAATAATATTAGCGTGCAACTCAAAACCAATTGAACAATAAGTTGAATGCTACTCAAAACCAATCGAATAAGGGTAACCCTTGAAGCACAACCTTTCCTCCACCCTTCCAAATTCTTCCTAACTTTCTCTACCACTGAATTGCAAATTTTAAGGCACATTAGATTACCACCAAAGGGACCTGAATAACTGAGGCCACTCAACTCTCCAGTGAAACTAACCTACTGTCCCCTATATTGATGCCGAGCAAACATACTCTTGAAATATCCGATACTAGCCCAAACAGCTCAATAATCTTGACGAAACTGCCGTTAGAAAATTGGAGGAGATAAACTCATTCCTAGCGATAAAAAATCTCCAATCATGTTAAGAATCATAGCCATCTCCACCAGCCCACGAAGTTAATCAACTGGAAGGGTGAAGTGAAATGGGAACAGGAGGTCCTATTGTCTCAAGCATCTACACACTCTTAAAGAAAATACTTAGATGGAATAAAGTTAGAGGACTTAAAATCATTCATGGCAACCAGTATTATTTCTTATTTATGCCTTTAAAAAAAATAACATTCTTACTTTGAATCAAACAAATTGTGAAATTTCAGTCCTCCTCTACGATATCCTTTATCTCCGTAAAGGTACTAAAACAAAAATGACAGTTTAACCTGAATCAAAATTTAAATTTCTTGTAACTCATCTTTCTAATTAAAAATAGTTTATGTTTCCTATAACACAGAGATTAGAACTACGCATTTAAAGAAAAGTTTCTTTTTCAGATCACATTTTCTGTGTCAATTGTTATCCACAAAAAAATGAAAAACAGACTTCAATTCAAAAGACGGCAGCGATACTCTCAAAAATATTCATGTTTCGTTTTACAATATCGAGTACAGTAAAAACACAATGCTGCACAGGAGAGAATGTGCAAGACTAAAAAAATATATATAATAATAATATTAATAATAGCAATAATAATAATAGTAATAATAATAATCAACTGGAGAAGTATAAACAAGTGTTAAGTCCAGTATATTTGCAAATACAAGAGAAATCCCTGAAAGAAAGTATTCACTCCCACTGATGCACAATCTTTAGAATAAAGCCAATGAAATAGTTTTCAGATTCCATATTTTAAAGAATCTTAGTCACAACTTAGAATTCTGAATAAAGTTCAAAAGTTCCCTAAAAGATGAGACCTGTACCCTTAGAATTCTGAATTAGAGCAAAGGACTGGGGCAAAATACTGAAGTTGTATCCCTTTTTCTACATCTTTCGAAAGCTGCCATTCATTTATGTAGCCATAGCAGTTACTTTTCCTTTTCTCAATTAGTGTCATATGTAGTTCTATTTTTAATATCCATCGTCTCCATTGGCATTAAACTTGAATTTTGTGACTCTTTGATTATTTATTCTATATATTGTATAAATTTACTGACACAGCTTAAACTTAACATGAAGGAAGAAATCTCGCACACACAAAATGATGTGGGAGTGCTAGCTTATAATGCAACAGCTAGTAGCCATTCCTGCATTGCACACTCCTTGCAATGACAATCACATTATATCCACTCAGGCATTAACAGATAAATTATTCCACTCAAAGAAAGAGATAACTTAGAACATGTTAAAATGTCACGAACGCTTTATTTTCAGGAAAAGACAAAAATCCCAGTCTAAAACCCCCTTATTTTCTCGCACTGAGTTCCATTTTCAGAAAATGAAAATCTAATGAAAGCTGACAATTACCTTATTTTTGGATAGCGTATCTGGAGGTGACATTACTTGCGGCTGCACATAGTTCTTTCCCCGGTAGAAAATAACAGTATTATTAGGTTTTATGTCAATCACAATGCCTTTACTCAGCCGAGCTAGCTCTTCAGCATATTCGTGAACCTGTCCTGGCTTACAAGGCTTGCAAATAACCTTAACTGTCTCATGCTTCTTCCAATGCAGATGCATATTTAGAACCACACCTCCGAACACTCCTCGCCTGCCTACTGGGACATAGTTCTTCTTTTTCTCTCCGGTTCGCTTAAGATAATGTTTTTCTTCTTCGGTTAAAATTTCAGGATCATGTGTTTCAGCGGGGGGTTTGGGAACCTCAAATTTCGTCAACTTCTCAATCAACCACGCTTCCTTTCGTTTTGCCTAAAGAATACACAAGTTGACTGAGATAAAGTAATAAAAGAATGTAGTTAGAAAGAAAATAGTTATTTGTAAAGATCAAGGTAATAAAACCATAGATGATGATATAGATAATACATATCATTCAAAAATATATTGTCCCTGTCTGTGTCACCGAGGAGGATCAAATACATAATAGTTCCAAAGCAAATGTGATTTGCACTACAAAATACAAGATTACATGAAATGCTCCGGAGATATCAAATATGACTTATGTAAGTATACCTAGCAATTCAAAAGTAATACTAATAACAAAAAGGAAAGACAGGTATATTTAAGAAATTTCTATAGGTTCTGGTATGGTTAAAGCCCAGACAATGCAGAAATTTAAGAACAGAGAAAAATAGAAAACTTTAAAGAGGTTTAATCTGTAAACATAAAATGTTGTTGCCATAATCAAGGTTATTAGAGAATGTTTTGTTGAATAAGTTAAGGGAAAAAAAATTTAATTCAAATTAAGTATGAGAAACATAACTTTCAGTAAACAGAATAAAAAAGGTAAAGAATAACAAACAAGGAGCCCGCTACTGAAAAACTAAACAAGAAAGCTGCAACACAACAAGTCTACCCTAATAAAGAAACACATCAACGCAAAACTAAAGTATTCCATTGAACAGCAATAGCAGCGCTAAGGGCATCAAAATACAAAAATACTGAGATAGTAGCATCAAAGCATTTACAGATAACAAAGCATCCAACCTTTTCAAGTTTGTACATAATTCTAACTTGTGGGTTTGGAGAATTAATCTTCTTTTGGGCCTTGAGGCGATAAAATCGCAGTTCATTCAGTTTGGCCTTCTTGGACATTTTAACACGTCGGGCCACCGCCATCACCTTGTTCCCATTGTTTGAGGGACCATTTTTATCAATTGGCTTACCAATAGAAAACCTGACAACATCATTGTCTGTCTTCACCTCGAATGATGTACTGCTCATGCATCTAGCAGTAGCAGGCAGGCAGTTTCGAAGAAAACTATGGGACGCAAACACATTTGACCTCCGCATGAATAATGAATCCAATGCGGAGGATATACATGAAGCTTCTGAAGGAGAGTGTGTAAAGCATGTTGTGGATGGCAACGAGTGATCGAAAACATTTTGGGCTACACAGTATAACCACACAAAAGTGTCCCTGTATAAAAGATGCACATTCTAATACAATCAATCCAGAGTTTGATAATTTCGTTACTCGAATAGTAATAATTGTTGGCAGAAAGATGAATGAAAATACCAAAAAACAGGGGAGGGAGTGAAATCAAAGGAAAAAAGTACCTTTTGATAGCATTTGGGCAAGAACGGAAAACGGCTCTAGCAGAAGCTGAAGCTGAAGAAGCTAACATTTTGGGCGTCAACCAAAACCGAACCTAACAATGAATTTGACAGGATATATGAAAAATTCTTAACCCAATTCTTAGTTAAATTCTTAAAATTCTAACCAAAATACCTAAGTAAAGTAATCACCCTTGGAATTAAGCACCATCATGTATTGAAACTTGTACAGGACTGGGCAGGGGAACTCCTCCGGGAGTGACCGAGGTCAGGCAGCGGGTTGCTCCTGGTGATGCGGTGGGGGAAATGGTAGCCCTAGGTGGGTCGCGATGTAATATTGTTGTCACCCCCGATTTGGCCCAAAGTAACGGGAATGGCTAGAGTGCTTGTGCACTCAATGCTATCACCAAATAATTTGAGATAATTTGAGATAAAAACTGCTTGCGTAGGTTATTGGTAAAAGTTATACCCACGTGGGCACGTGCCTATTTTCTCCAGCTAATTCTTCCGTCCTCCTCCCCTTACCTGAATCAAAACCTCACTCCTTTTCCCAGGCCACCACTCACAGATCCGACCAAATACCCCAGAGTAAGTGAAACTCCCATACCCAAATACCACCACCTAATGAAGCACAATCAATGCCAATCGAACTACCATCACTATCCAATTGACTTACCAACTCCTCTGTCTAAACAACCTACCTGAGATTTTAGTCGAATCCAATCTCAGACCGTTGAGCTCTGGTTTGACCGAAAAATTCGAGCCCACCCTCCCCAAATTCGTCATCGTCCTCAGCTTTGCAGTCGACCCCCCATTTAAGGTGGTTCTGGGTGGTGGGTGGTGGAATTGGGTGATGGTAGGTGGTGATGAAGATTAAATTGGATTTGAATGTTGGTAGTGGTCTGGGATTATATATTGTAAAAGCTAGAAAACTCAACCAAATCGAGTTGCTTCAGCAACTCGGCGTCGATCGTGTGGCAATTCGAGGTGGTTCTGGGTAAAAATAACCAGGTGGGATGAGGGGCAAAGAATTTGTCACAATTTCAGAAGTTCTTTTGTGGCAGAGGGCACAAAGAATTGATGCGGCACAGACAAGGGGTACGGATTTTGTTTTCTGCCAACAAGCTCAATAATAAAGATTTAAGGAGAAAAATGACGAAAACGACGAAGATTTAGATCAAATCGAACAAAAAATTGAAAATCCAAGGCGAGCAACGACTGATGTTGATGAACTCAAATTGACGGAGGTGCAATTTGGGCCTCTAGGGTTCAAAGATTTTGGGATTTTTTTGGGTTTCGATATTGACTAATGAGTCTGAGAGAGATTAATGGCAGAAGGTGGTGATTAGTGGCTCAGTGGCTTGATCCATTGGTTGCTATAGAAGTGGAGTCCAGAGAGAGGATGCAAAAGCCCATCTCATTTTGGCAAGAATAGAAGGTAGTGAACTGGTGAGGTATTTTTTATAAAAATAAAAAACTTAAATAGAAATAAAAAGCAGCGTAAACGTAAACCACAATCGACGATTCATTGTAATTCTAGTTTTCATGGATTATGGTGTCGAATGTCGGAGTTGACCCATTCACGAATGTTGTAGAGCTTGTCATTACAAGCGTTTGTATATTTTCTTTACATTTTTCACACTTGTACATTAGTTATTATGAATTTTTATTTATTTTTAACTCAAACAAAAGACATTGTTTATGAGGATTTGTATAGTTTTAAAAATCTGAGCGTGATATCAACGATCTGAACCGTTCATCTTTCCACATCCACTAAAAGATCATGTTTTCAAAAAATAAAATCTGAAAAAGATGTAACCTTCACGAAAGTTGTAGAGTTTGTCATTACGAGCGATTTTATATTTGATTTTATATTTTTCACACTTGTACTGTCACATCCCGATCCCGGACAAGCCAGGTGTCGGAAGGTGATGGCCGACACGCGTTAGCGTGACGAAAGCCAAATAGAAATTTAGAATGAATAGTAAGAACAGAGTGCGGAAGAATTGTTAGAATACACAGCGAGTAGAGTAAGGGATACAAATTTAATACAACGTAGAAACAACCCTACATTTGTCATACCACCGCGGCTCGACGTCACAAGCTCCCAGCCAACTAACCTGGAGGGGCGCAAAACATAAAACGGTGAGTGGGTCAAAAAGCAAAGTTTGATAAAACCGTTGTTTTCAAAAGTCTAATAACCCCTCGTTGAAAACAAGTATAATTTGAGAAAATACGTCATGCTCGTAGGCATGAACCTCAAAATACTATCATTTAAAACATTCGGGTACTCCCCGATAAATCTTTACTGATTTGCTCACCCATATGTAAACACACATGCCCAAGGGGCTAAATCCCACAATGAACAAGCTAGGTATGAAGAATTACGCTAAGTACTACAATGACGCGAGTCTAACGCCAAGCGCTGGTGCACAAAGTGCAGTCACACAAGTTCGAGTTGCCTAGTGCAACCTAGAACAGGCTAGTACCTACAATGGATCCAAAGCTGCGTAGCGGTACTGGTAGTGACTACTCCAAACGTCAAGGCTAGTCTTGGCCACAAGACTGAGTACTAATACCTGGGGTGTATACATCTACTGATGAGCAACAGTATAAAACATGTATGGCAATATAATACGAATGTTCTACCTCCAACAAACGTAATGATATGCAACTACGCTAACAGTTAAAGAAAGCGTTGAAAAACCATACGTATATATACATTTATCAAAACAAGGACCCACTCACTCACCTGTAGGTAGCCGGGAAGGCCCAAGTGTACGTCCTCCGACGCCATGGTCGCCCAAACCTAAAGCTTCCGGAGCAAAACCAACCCAACGGAGATTTCCGTAAATCAAGCATCCAAAACCACAATTGAGCAAGGGTGACAAATCTTCCACTTTGGATTGGTGCCACAAGCATTCGGCCCAACTCAAATTAACCAGCCAGCCCACAATTGCTTAGCAGCCCAACAACTAAATCAAACTTCCCCTGCCAAACACTTCCAGGTCCTGGGTATGAAGGTTGGCGTGCAAGTGCTGCCTGCCGAGTTAATCAGCCACCTCGCCCTGAACATCCTCGTCGTCAACACTTAAGATTCTTGCAGGGATTCGAACAATTCACGGTGAGTCCACAATTGGAAGAACAAGATTGCAGATTGCACTACAAGAAAGTAGCATCAGAAAACCGAAGGCCCTTGAGATTTGGAGTGAAAGGTCTGCTGCAAATCGATCTTCGATTTTGTCCTTGGTCAGTCATAAGTAGCCAGTTGGAAGAAACTGGGTTTGGTTTGTTTTACTTCACCAGCATCCCAGCTGGTCATGGGATCAAAATTGGCAGGTAGAGACAGAGATGAATCAACGCAGTTTGGGTGGCACGGTGAAGGTTGGTGGATGCCATGGGTTTCCAGAGAAAAAAATCGTGAAGATGGTGCATGGGTTCGTGTGGGCAGCAGCTTCATCCAGTGCACAAACAGGTTTCAAATCGAGCTCCAGTGTGAGCTTGGCCATGAAAATGGCCTGGTGAACTTTCGGGGGAGAGGAGGATGAAGGCACGGGGTGCCAGTAGTGATTTCTGGGTTCAGTGCAGTCTCCAAAATCCTGGGTTGCAGGTGGGTTGCAGCGAACGTTGAAGAACAGCTCCAGTTCTGGGTTCAGTTTGTTCTTCACTCACAGTGGATTTGAGGTTTGTTGGCTAGCCATGAAAATGGCTTGATGCAGCAGGAGGAGCCTCGGGGTGACTAGTCAAAAGGGTGAGATTGTTTGGTTTGTACAGAGAAAAAGTGAGGAAGAAGAGAGGGCTCGGTGTGATTTTTCTTTGCAGAGAAGAAAAGAAGCCAAGTCTGGGTTCATTGAATGGACAAGGTCCAGACAAGAATCCCCAATTCATGGGATTGGTTGTGATTGGCCACATGGGCCAGCTGACAAATGGGCTCCACAAATTCAAAACAGCCCACAAAGTTAAAATACGGAAACGTTGAAAATTCAACGCCCGAAAAATACTCGTTCGGAGTCCGAACGACGTCCCGCTCGCGTCTACGCGTTCGTATCGACGAGCATGACAAGGAAATACAAGTGGATGCGTCGTACGAGTTACGACGCAAAAGTCAACCGAAAAGTCAACCCAGGGGTAAAAACGTCATTTTCCACTTCCGGGAATAAAAGAAGTTAAATTTTGAACGGGATGTTACAATCTACCCCCCTTATAAAAATTTCGTCCCCGAAATTTCCATAAGAAGCACAATGAGGTAGATAAGAGTACTAAACTGTTCACAAAACATCTTCTCCGAGCCGTTCCCCCGAAAGGGATGTAGGAGAAGAAGACAATTGTCAAAACCGAAAGCTGACAAACAGTGCTCCGACGTCACCACAACCCAAGGTGACACCAGTGCTTCGAAGTTTAATCAAAAGAGGGATACGATTAGCTGGAAGAGTAATCAGTCGTCCGAAGGACTTCTGACATAGGGTACCAGTTACTACGTTTGCACGACCGGGAGGGTGTTTGATCGTGCAATCGTAGTCACTCATCAGCAACATCCACTCCTTTGACAAAGATTGAGGTTCCCCATAGCACATAAGTCATGCAGAAAGTAGCTACATTGACTTAATTTCATACTTTTTGAGTAGTACATTTCACCACGAACTCGTAGGCACGAACGGGATAATTTTCAGACTTGTAACGGACAAGTTATGATTATTTGGGCAAAATTTCCTGTGCGGTATTTTTCTTTTCTGTGGGCTGTACGCCCATGGTTTTCAGCCAAACCGGGTGCTCTGCACCTCTATTGTTTTCTGACTGCACGTCTGCATGCGTTTTGACTGCATGTTCACTTGTGGAAATTTTTCGCGTCAAATGGAGCAGCTGCGTTGTGATTTTCCATCACACTTCAGCTACCACTAGCTATCTCTCTCTGTCTGATTTTTGTTCCCAGCTTTTCCCCCAACATATCCCGTGATTTTTGCAATTTCTTTGCAGAAAATCACACACACACACTCAAGTGCTTAAGCCACCCCGTGGCACCTCACCTTCATTCTCAGCCTTCATCTCACCAAGCAAATTCACAAACTCAGTCCAGCAACTCATCCTCACCTTCCTAGGACAAAAACCCAGGCTTTGGTGCCCAGAAAACCAACTAAAACTCAAACCCAGAAAATCGGAGTTTTTCCGTCAACTTTCGAAAATTTTCCCGATGAAGAACACGTTGATTTGGACCTCGAATCAACTCAAACTCTTCACCAAACATCTTCTCGAAGCCTTGGGAACCGAAGAAAACGGCGAGATCGACGACGTCGACTTTTGGCCGGTTCTTTCGAGCCATTTTCCGGCGACTTCCGACCACCTTTTGAGGTGTTGGTAAGTAAATTTGAACTCTACTCGTTTCTAGCTTCATTTTGATATATAGATCGTAAAATTTGGCTTAGAAATGATGAAGTTAGGAAGCTTTGAAAATTCCCAGTTTTTCCAGCCAAAATCTCCAGTTTTCGGCGACCAAAGCAAGGTCAGGGATGACCGGCGCTGATGTCAGCGATGACATTAGCAAACCGGTTCAGACCGGCCTGTTGACGTCATCGATGACATCAGCAACCGATTCAGACCGGCCTTGCTGACGTCGGTAAACCGGTTCAGACCGGCGCTGACATCAGCGATGACGTCAGCGTGACCGTTGACCGTTGACTGACCGTTGACCGGCGCGCATGAGCCGCGCGTGGGGGCGCGTGAGAGGACCAGCTTCACGTGTATGTTCACACGCACCGACACGCTCACTTTGGATCCATCGTAGGTGCCAGCTTGTTCTAGGTTCCCTTGGCAACTCGAACTCGTTGTGATGCGCTTAGCGCTAGCTTCACGTGCATGTAGTGTTGGAAATGTGCCCTAAAACCAATCATATGATGATACTTTACGGACATTTCAAATGTTAAACTAATTTAGTTTAATATAAAGGGCAATGATTATTGTTTAAAGTAGTCTCATATAAATGTTATATGCTTAAACAATAAGTCCAAGGAATATGTGCTTATGAGAATGTAATCTAAACAAGTTAGGTTCATGAGACCATTCTCGTTCACATACATATCCTAAACGTTCCTGATCATAGGATTGCTAATTGGGCATTGACAATCCGTTAAGATCAGTACATGTTATGTCTTCTCTCAGGGAGAGTGACTAGTCTCGAGTCATTGGTGTAACTGACACCAAGACAAGCATGCAGGTGCTCAATATGGACTGAGTCCACTGAACACGATCAACGATGAGTTTTCATGATCATGTCACATGAGAACTCATAGTTGGGATAATGCAAATTAGTCCTTTGACCTGAGGCATCACAGTTGTCTTGTGGTGAGGTCCTTGATCTTTGATTATGTCAAAGTCACCCCCATCCGAGGGTGTCCACGGCATAGTTAGTTAAGCTACTTAGCCATGGAGGCAAGTGAATGCGCAACAAGGGATCTCTAACCTTCAAACCGTTTGAGGGAGAATACTCTATGATATGATTAAGAATCTTCAAGCGTAGTATGAATAAGATTTAGGAAGTCGCCTGAAATCATATTCAATGTAATCATATATTGGAATCACATATTGATAGTAGACAGAATAAACTATCAAACCAAACAATGTGGCCGAGAGTATTGTATTAGAGAAAGACCGTATTGCACAGAATCCAAACGAATAGGTTCCACCCTTCGATTAGCTTGGGTAGCTACACATACCGCTAGGTGTCACCATGGTTTGTGGATGCCCTATAGGTGTATAATCATTTCAAGGAGAATTGAAAGTATGTTTCAATTCGGAATTGATTTGAAAGAGTTCTAATCCTCCACCGCCTCGCTAAAAGGGAAACTCCAATGGATCGCACAATTTGAGTAAGGTAGATTTTACGAAACAATGGAGATGAGTAAGTATCAATTAAATGGTTTAATTATTTATGGCAAGGATTAATTAATATGTTAATTAATCAAACGAATAAGTTCGTTATTGACCTCGGTTAGTTTGGGCTCAAGGCCCAATGGGCTTCAACGTCGTTTCCATTGACTGCTGTATGACAACTTAATGACTAATAATACATTAGGGCCCAAAAGCCCAATGAACCCAAGATGGCCGCCATATGGTGGGAGTGTGTAGCAAACTTGTTTAATTGCAAGTTTGCTAATTTCACATTGTGAAAGGCTATAAAGGAAACTTTATAACATTTCATATAAAAAGAGGTTTTCTTTTTGGGAGAATGGATGAGAGTGAAAGCTCTCTTCTCTCAAAGAGGCTTGGCCCCTAGAGGAATTTAGCTAGTGAATTTCTTTCCTCTAGGGGGCACTCATCTTCTCATCAAGGCTCTCTTGGTGTGGAGACTTAGAGGTTCTCTACTTTGGGAACTTGAGAATCCGATTCATCCATCATCATCCAAGCAAGGAATGAAGGCCCTCTCCATGGTGATTAGCCTTTGCTTTGGCAAAGAGGAATCTACAAAGCAGATTTGATTTCTCAACTCAAAATTTGTTTTGATTTGAGTCTTGTCTACCATATCTACTAGGCTTTGAATTTTCTTGGGTAAAGTTTCGTTTTTAAGTGCATAGAAGCATGTTTCCGCCTTTAATTGTTAAATGCATGCTTAATGATGTTGCTTAATGAACCTTTGCTAATCCACAAATTTCCTTCAAGTGGTATCGTAGCCTAGGTCTAGTAGATTTGTGAATCCTTTATGGTTTTGTGATTACATAGTTTGTGATTTAAATGTTGTATTTATTACAAGATTTATTCTGTGCATCTTTTGAATGTAAATTTTGTTAGAAAAATTTGCCATCTCAAATGTTGTAGATGTAGTTCATAAGGAGCATGAATTTTGGAACTAAAATTTGGTGCCATAAATTTTGGGAAATTCGGCCAAATCCAAAGGTTGGATTTTTTGGGGTCTTGTTTGACTTGTTAAAATGGTTTTAATGTGACAATAGGAACCCCTAAGTGCCCTATTATGGTAATATGATATTTCCTTATGTTTGATACAATTTTGAGGTGTTTTGGATGAAAATGTTCATGAGTTCTTATGGATTTTCATGGATGTTCTTCATTGTTCTTGTTAAGTTCTTGGCAAGAACAAAAGGTTTGGTGTTTGATTCAAAATGTTTGTTGTTTTTCAAAAATGTTTTGGTTTGTTTTTTGAATGGTAGGATGATTATTGTTTGCGATTGAAAAATGTTTTCAACCCATACCAATCACCCAAAACCCATACCAATCAAACTTACAAACCTTACCTTCACTATTCAAACCTATACCTGGTCTTCCACTAAAATCCCACTTCCAATCTCCCTCACTAAACCGCCACCCCACATTTGTAAATTTTTGGGGGCTTTTTAGCAATTACATAAAGTTTTGATACTTTTGGTGTATTTGCACTTTGACCCGAAAGTTTACGTTTACGTGAAGGGCCTAAAATCACTAAAGGGCAAATTGTTTTGTTCCTTTAATGAAGTTTTTGTGTTTGCTGAAATTTTTGGGTTCTAGTTGTAATTACATGAAGCATTGACTTATGTGTTTTTACAAAGTGACCCCAAAAAGTTTATGTTTTTTTTTTGCAATATGGCCCAATAGTTGAGGTTATTGCATTTCTGGGCCCAAATTGGATGAGAACAAATGGTTTTGTCTCTTAAATGAGAATTGATTTTCATTTCATTTAGCTCCATTTAAATCAATTCTATGGATACAAAAACCAAATGCAAATGCTGCATTCTTGTTTAATTAGTTAAAGCGTTAATTAATTAAAGAAAGGGTGATTATGAACCTAAGCCTACGATAATTGAGCTTTCTGTGTGGAAAGGCCGTCTCAAATTTGTTTGAACCATGGGAATGTGTAGATTAGATTTTGGTTGTAATTTGATATGATCAAATAAGTTGTAAAAGTGAGCATAAGCTCTTCTTACTTTTAAAGTACTCTTCTTGTTTTATTTGATATGCATGAAATTGAGTAGTTGGGGTCCACCGCTCAATAAGACAACACGCCTTAATGTGATTAAACGCATAACTAAAATCAATCACCATCCCTAGACTTGGATCCAACACTAGGCTCGTGTTGGATCAAATCAAAGGTTCATAGTCATCCTAAGGCCCCAAGCAACTATAGTCCATCAAAGAATGCAATCTTATGTTAGTAGTACCATATTCTTGCTTTAAAACGCTACAAGCTAAGCGGGAATATTATATACTACTAAATCAATCAAATGGACCACAATAGTTGTAATAGGACCAAATTGTTTTAATTAGATTAAAATGATTATATGTATGTGATGAGACCTAAAACCCCTGCCAAATCATTATTAAGTTGATAAGCGTGAGAGTGCTTTGAACACTCTTTCGTGGCCTTCCACCATGGTAGGCTCCAACGCTTGTGACTTGTACACCGACTTCACCCTATCATGGGGGGAGTACAAAGTGCATGCTTACACTCAGGAGGAGTCTATATGCATACATGATGTTGTGAAGGTAGGCAACAAGAATGATCAACATCATATCATTGTGAGGTTGTTCTCAACCCCTACCCGAACTTGCATGGTGGGAATGACTTAACTATGCAATGGTGCCAACATCATATCATTGTGAGGCATCATTCTCTAGAGGCCAAATAAGATGGGTACTTACATTAGATGTAAATGAGTAAGTGTACTTTATTATTATTAATGCTAGCCAACATCATATCATTGTGAGGTGGGCATGGTAATAGTGAGCCTCTGATATCTCTACTAAGAGCCCTCCGAAACTCTCAATTCAAGGAGGGATATGGAATTTGCTAAAATAGTGGGTGGTGCTATTTGATTTAAAGACCCGCACGAAAATGGCTTAAAATCAATCAATCTATTTTTCGTTATGTATTTATTTAATTACATATTTGCAAACGCTATCCAAAACTTGACAAAGAAAAGCTAAGGCCTAAGTTTCCGAACTTGGTACCACAACTTGCTAGATTGTCTTGAATGGATTGTATACCTAAGAAGCCATTCTCACAATCTTCCCATTGATAACGATTGGAAGTTAACATGTTAGATAAGTCTATCATAAAGAGAACAACTTTTGATAGTTGGAAATTATGTTTGGAACATAATGGTTGTTTGACAAAAATAGTCCATAAACATGGACTTATAATGATTTTGAATCATTAAATGTTGAAGTGTTAAACCGCTTAAGGAGACGGAAAATGAAGGCAAGTGACTTCACCTTGAGTCCCTATCCAATTGGTTCATTAAGTTTATTGTAAACTATATAATGAATAATAAACCGCACTCTCTCCAAAATCGTTGATGTGTATAACACAATTGAAATGTTTCAAGAGAGATAGTGGAGTTTAGGGACCCATGACTATTAGAAATAATGGAGAAGTCAAACAAGAAGGCAAATTAACTCCAAGGGAACAAACTTTTTATGAAAGGATGGACATTGAGGGGTATTTGCAAGTAATGACTTGCAAGTGTCAAGAACACATCTTCGAAGGTGTTAAATTCTTGAATAATTCAAGACAGCTTGGTTCCTCTACTTGAATGCTTGATTCTCGTATTTGTGACTATGTTTACAATCGTTGTAAAAGTGTGGCAAATAAGAAGTAGAAGATTAATGAGAGAAGAGAAAAGTACTTCACATTCGGAACGTGAATCAAACATAGATCTCTCATAAAGCAGATAGTACTTACTTCCTCATATGAACTACCAAAACATTGGATTAATGTAATCTAATAGATTGTCTCTATAGTAGAGATGATGTGGTAGTGTTAACTTTTAGAATATAACGATGCTTAAAACCCAAAAGGTTACAAGGTAGCACTAATCCTAACCGAATTGTGACACTCTAAAAGCATAAATTACGAGCTGGTCATAGATGGATGCTATGGATCGTTAGGATCCTGGATCCAATGCCTTCTTGTTAAAAGTGTATAGAGGCGAAATGTCTGAATCTTTTATTCTTTTGGAAAGATTAAAGAATCACAAAGTTGTTGAGGTTAATTCACTTAGATGTTAGTGGCACTTGACCACAACATACTACTCTCATGTTATATGACATTCACCGAAGATCGCTCCCTGGGCTGGACTATCGTGCATTTTGAATAAACACAAGTCCGAATACTTTGCAAAAGGTTTCAAAGAATTCAAGAATGTAGGATGATGAGTAAGATGTTCCAAAGTATTTACCTCCTTAGGATTTGATCCAATGAAATATGTAACACTTTAGAAGAGTTTTTCTGGAAATATCAAGGAAAATAAGCATCATAAGATAATAGTTTTCTCCATTAGGAGAAGAACGAATACGAATAAGACGATTCATGACGTTATCAAAATACCCATATATAAGATATATATATACTTCTAAGACAATATGATTGCTTAATTAGAATATCTTCCAAAGGTTTCATGACTTCATAAGATGCTGGGAAAGAAAGACAAGTCTTAAGCATGTTAAAATTGGGGTTGTATGTTAATAAAGCAATATTGGTTGAGAACAATCTTGTAGGATATCCTAAGATTAGTCTTTGATATCACTTCTATTAACCAACTAACAAAATGTTGTTTGTTGCGTTCATTGTAATCCTACAAATAGACGGCCTAAGATAGAGCAAGTGAACGAGGAAATAGAATTCAAAGAATAGGTTCTTTGAGGACAAGATGATAATCAACAAATATAACAACCTAGTTCCAATAACAATAGCCCAAGGTAATCAAGAAGGATTTGTAAGCCGTCTTTATTGAATGGTTTGAACTTTATGACTTTGTCATAGAGTTACACCTCTTAATTCAAAAGAAATAAGAATGAAAATCCTTATGATTACATTGAATGTGTATACGACACATACCAAGGAAATGCATAGTAATTATTTGACTCAAATAATGAAACCTACATAGCTAATTATAGCTTAAGGTGACTACAATCAGATTAATACTCAAAGGAACCATCTTTGATGTAGTCTTGGTTTCATTAATTCGGTTAGTTGTTAGCTACAACTTAACATGATTCAATGTTTGGACATAATATGGGTTTCTAAACCATTATCAAGATTGTCTTGATAATATGTCTAAAACTAGAAATCATAAGCATGTAAGTTGCAGAGATTTCGTCATTGTGAATGGCAAAAGCCAATGAGAGCTATAAGCATTTTTATGAGAGAAATATCAAATCGTTTGATTTCCTTACAAGATGTAAAATGAATCTTTTTGTTCACAAGGCTTGGTGTAAAGATTAGTGGGAGTTAATCATATTTCTAAATTTGAACATATATATGATATATATTAATTTTGGAAATGAAAGAAATTCTTCATTAAAGTTAGCGAATTTTAAACAAAAGTATAAGGGAGACATAGTCTATAACATGGGATGGAAATCTATAATGATAGATTTCGTGGATATAATTGGATTATATCAACCCTCAATAGACGAGCGTTAGAAGTTTCATATGATGATAAGCCTAAACGGAAGGACAACTCTTGTAAGAGACTAGGAGATTGCTCTTCCCCAAAGGAACATACCCTTGACTCCCAAAATAAATAATGCGTGAATAGAATCCTTTTATGCATAGGCGTAAAGGTGATTATGTGTATTTCATATTGTATGAAAACTATTGATATGAGTTGTACCTAAAATGGTACAAGACGATATCAATGCAAGGCTTCCAGGATCGAACCATGGCAATCGGCCATGAATCCTTAAGTGTTTAAGAAACACTAAGGGAATGGATTCCTCAAGAATGAGGAAGAGTTAGTAACATAATGGGAAGCGTAAATGTATTATATTATGAATCTAATCCATCATTGAATATCTCATTATTATGACTAGAGAGATATTTAGGTGGAAACATTAAAAGTAATGACTTTAGTGTGCTTCATCGTACATGCAAAAATATATACCGCCATATAGAAGCTTACAACGTTGTTGTTTGATGGGAAAGTTCATTTATGAACTCTATTTGGTTCCAACTACAGAAAGTGTCATTAGTGTGCCGACACTACGACACTAATGGGGCGATAGCCTGCCAAGGAATCGAGGTCTCATCAAGATCCGAACTCAAAATGAGACTAAACCACATGATTGAGAATCATGTATACTTGGTGAAGCCGTTAATCTCAAGGCTCGCTTTCCGTGCATAACATGATATCCACCACTGTTTCTACTACTCAGCCATTTAAGAAATGAATTAAGAGGTATCATCACCGATGATCAAGCTTCGATTGGCTCTAGTGCAAGTGGAGATTGTTGGAAATGTGCCCTAAAACCAATCATATGATGATACTTACTGACATTTCAAATGTTAAACTAATTTAGCTTCTAATATAAAGGGCAAACATTTATTGTTTAAAGTAGTCCTTTGCTATAAAATGTTATATGCTTAAACAATAAGTCCAAGAATACGTGCTTATGAGAATGTGTAATATAAACAAGAAGTTCATGAGACATTCTCGCTCACATACATATCCTGGGATCAAGGATTGCCAATTAAGTATTGACAACCATTAAGATCGCATGTTATGTCTTCTCAGGGAGAGGACTAGTCTCGAGTCATTGGTGTAACTCGATACCCAAGATAAACATGTAGGTGCCTCAATATGGACCGAGTCCATCAACACGATCAACGATGAGTTTTCATGTGATCATGTCACATGAGAACTCATAAAGTTGGGATAATGCAAATTAGTCCTTTGACCTCGAGGCATCACAATTGTCTTGTGGTGAGGTCCTTGATCTTGATTATGTCAAAGTCACCCCATCCGAGGGTGTCCACGGCATAGTTAGTTAAGCTACTTAGCCATGGAGTATGAATGCGCAACAAGGATCTCTAACCTTCAAACCGCTTCGAGGGAGAATACTCTAAGATATGATTAAGAATCTCTGCCAGAGCATGAATAAGATTTTGTGGGAAGTTGCCCAAATCATATTCAATGTAATCAGTTATATATTGGAATCACATTGATAGTGTGACATGAATAAACTATCAAACCAAACAATGTGTATTTGAGAGTATTGTATTAGAGAAAGACCGTATCGCATTGCAATCCTAAACCGAATAAAGTTCTCCACCTCTTCCGATTAGCTTGGGTAGCCATGACATACCGCTAGGTGTCACTCATGGTTTGTGGATGCCCTATAGGTGTATAATCATTTAAGGGAGAATTGAAAGAGGTTTCCAATTCCGGGAATTGATTTGAAAGAGTTCTAACTCTCCACCGCCCTCGCTGGGCAAAGGAAATCCCAATGGATCGTACACCGAGTAAGGTAGATTTTGATGAAACAATGGAGATGAGTAAGAATAATTAAATGGTTTAATTATTTATGGCAAGGATTAATTAATATGTTAATTAATCAAAACTTTAATAAGTTCGTTATTGACTTTCAAGTTAGTTTTGGCTCAAGGCCCAATGGGCTTCAACGCTGCTTCCATTGACTTAAGTTGTATGACAACTTAATGACTAATAATACATTAGGGCCTAAAGCCCAATGAACCCAAGATGGCTCTGCCATATGGTAAAGTGTGTAGGCAAACTTGCTTTAATTGCAATTGCCACTACATTGGGAAAGGTTATAGCGAAAACTTTATAACATTCTCATAAAAAGAGGTTTTCTTTTTTGGGAGAATGGATGAGAGCTGAAAGCCCTCTTCCTCTCAAAGAGCCAGCTCCTCTCAGAGGAATTTAGCTAGCAATCTTCTCTTCCTCTAGGGCACTCATCTTCTCATCAAGGCTCTCTCCTTGGTGTGGGAGACTTAGAGGTTCCCTACTTTGGGAACTTGAGAATCCGATTCATCCATCATCATCCAAGAAGCAAGGAATGAAGGCCCTCTCCATGGGTGATTAGCCTTTGCTTTGTCAAAGAGGAATCTACAAACGTATTTGATTTCTCAACTCAAAATTTGTTTTGATTTGAGTCTTGGTTCACCATATCTACTAGGCTTTGAATTTTCTTGGGTAAAGTTTCGTTTTAAGTGCATAGAAGCATGTTTCCGCCTTTAATTGTTAAATGCATGCTTAATGATGTTGCTTAATGAACTCGGTTAATCCACAAATTTCCCTTCATGTAGTGCTAGAGCGTAAATTTGTAAACACCTAGCTTGTCATGTAGCTACTTTCTGCATGACTTGTGTGCTATGATTATGCGATAAGTAATGTGTTGTTTTATACTGCTGTTGATTATATCTTACCCGTATCCTTGTGGGCGCAGTCCCAACAAATTATTGTTATTTGAGGTTTATTGTTATTGAACTTATATTTTGGCAAACTACGGGTTTTACAGTGAGGGGTTATGACTCACACTTTTGAAAAGGTTTTACAAAACAGTACTTGGCCCACTCACCTTTGTTTTTCGCCCCTCCAGGTCCTAGAATTTAGTTGGCAGACGGGTTTGGTGGCTGTTGCTGATATTACCTTTTTACCCTCCGTGGAAGTATGTTATTTCACTTCAGCTGTGTTTATATCCATCCTACTGGATGAGAATATTCTTTTAATTTCACTGCATCCTAGCTCTGATATTATGTGTAATAATGGGTCTCATCCCACACTACGCACTTCCGCATTGTTTTACTCAAATTATCTCAAATTCATATTATTTCACTATTTTATTCCTCTATGATTTCATCATGACTTCGTCACTCCTCCGAGATGACGGTCAGCACGCCTCGATATCCGGTGTCCACCTGGATATTCGGGTCGGGGTGTGTTAGTTTTGAATATTCAAACGATCATTTAACCATCCTCAAAGCGTAGAGGATGCGTTCACGAGTGTTTGCACAATTTTTTTGTATTTTACACACGTGTAAATTGATTATTATGAATTTTTTAATGTATTTTGGTTTTTTTTTAAATTATTAGGAAAGATTAATTTACATTAAAAAATTCGTAATAATTCATGTACAAGTATGAAAAACATAAAATCAAATATAAAATCGCTCGTAATGACAAACTCTACAACTTTCGTGAAGGTTACATCGTCATTTGAATTTTTAAAACCCTCCAAGCCCTCAAAATAAACTTTTAGTGACATAATACACGTTTGTATATATTTTTTTTCATCTTTTTACACTTTTACATTAATTATTATGAATTATTATTAATTTTAAACTTAAAACACTATTCATGAGGGTTGCGAGGGTTTTAAAAATACAAACGACCATGTAACTATCGTAACAACGTAAAGGATGTGATTACGAGTGGTTGCATATTAATTCACATTTTTCAAATGACACATCCCGATCCCGGACGAGCCAGGTGTCGGAAGTGCTGGCCGACATGCGTTAGCGTGACGAAAGCCAAAAAGAAAATTGAAGGATGAAATAAAGAATAATGAATATTTAATTGAATAAGATCAGAGTGCGGAAAACAAATTTAATACAGCCGTAGAGGAAATCCTACATTGTCATACCACTGCGCCAACGACGTCGCAAGCTCCCAGCCAACTAACCTGGAGGGGCGCAAAACATAAAACGGTGAGTGGGTCAAAAAGCAAAGTTTGATAAAACCGTTGTTTTCAAAAGTTTAGTAACCCCTCGTTTGAAAACAAGTATAATTTGAGAAAATACGTCATACCCGTAGGCATGAACCTCAAAATACTGTCGTGAAAACATGCGGGTACTCCCCGCTAATACTTTACTGACATTTGCTCACCCATATGTAAACACACATGCCCAAGGGGCTAAATCCCACAAGGAACAAGTTAGGTATACAAGTAATACGCTGAGTACTACAATGACGCGAGTCTAGCGCTAAGCGCTGGTGCACAAAGTGCAGTCACACAAGCTCGAGTTGCCTAATGCAACCTAGAACAGGCTAGTACCTACAATGGATCCAAAGCTGCGTAACGGTACTGGTAGTGACTACTCCAAACGTCAAGGCTAGTCCTGGCCACAAGACTGAGTACTAATACCTGGGGTGTATACATCTACTGATGAGCAACAGTATGAAAACATGCATGGCAATATAGTACGAGTGTTCTACCTCCAACACACGTAATGATATGCAACTACGCTAACAGTTAAAGAAAGCGTTGAAAAACCATACGTATATATATACATTTATCAAACAAAGACCCACTCACTCACCTGTAGGTAGCCGGGTCGAAGTACCTCGTCCTGGGTAGCCCCGGTAGTCCTCTGGATAGGCCCCACCTATATGAGAAATCACCGGTACAATGATTAACTCAAAAAGGTAACGAATTAACGAATTAATTACACCTATCCCTTGCTTTCTCAATTTGGAGGTCCAAAACACCTCAAAAATTAACATGCATACTACCCTGAGGTAGTACACGTCGTCACGAGTCGACCCGTGAAAACAGAACTCAATTTGGACCCTCCACGCGCCCTCACGCGCGGCTTGAAGGTCGGAGCCTATGGCTCCACGCGCAGCTCCACACGCGGCTCACGCGCGAGCTGGTCAACTGAGCCGGTGAGCCGGTCAACTCGGCTCGACTCAAGCCGGTCAACACGACTCGGCTCAAGCCGGTTCGGTCAATGCTGACGTCAGCAAGTCCGGTCTGAACCGGTCTGCTGACGTCAGCAAGGCCGGTCCAACCCGGTCCGATGACGTCAGCGCCGGTCATCCCTGCCAGGATTCCGGTCGCCGGCGCCGGCGCCGGCCGCCGTGCCGGCCGCCGGAATCTGGGAAAAGTGGCCGGAAACTGGGGAATTTTTCAAAGCTTCATAACTTCTTCGTTTTAAGTCCAAATTGGACGATTCAAGTACCAAAATGAAGCTAGAGATGAGGAGAACAAGATTGTACCATTTTGGGGACCAAAAACTGGCCAGAAGTGGCCTGAAATTGAGGAAGAAGCCACGGTGCAAAAAGGCCGATCTGGTTTCTTCGATTCTTGGCCAAACGTGATCAACCAAAGCTTGAACAAGGTACTTGGGACATCCAGGAGTCTAATGGTGATCAGTTTGATGTGGTTTGGGATCGGTTTCACTGAGAAAAGGCCTCGACAAGAAATTTTGGTTCGTCGGGGTGCCTTAAGTAATTTCTGGGGTTTTTGTCCAGTTTCTGGACACCCACGAGGTTGAAGAAATCCAGGTGAGGATCAACAGGTTTTGGGTTTGATTTGGTGAGGATTGATGATGCCAAAATTGCCACGGTTTGGTGATGAAGCTTGCTGAACAAAGAGGAAGAAGAAGGGAGGAGGGGCTCGGCCACAAAGAGCCAAACCCAACAAATATCCCAGAAAATCTGGGATTGGTCACTGTCTGCAGACAAATGGGCCCCAGCCCAAACCAGACAAAACAGACCCAAATGAAATACGGAAAATGCCGAAAATCGACGTCCGTAAAATATTCGTTCGGAGTCCGAACGACGTACGGCTCGCGTCTACGAATTCGTATCGACGTGCACGTCAAGAAAATACAATTGGATGCGTCGTACGAGTTACGACACAAAAGTCAACCGAAAAGTCAACCCAGGGGCAAAAACGTCATTTCCCACTTCCGGGAATAAAATAAGCTAAATTTTGAACGGGCTGTGACATCAAACTTGTCATTTAATTATTATTTAATGTAATTTAATTTTTCCTACAAAATTTGGTAAACATTAAAAAATTCATAATAATTAATTTACAATTGAAAATAATAGGAAAAAAATATGAAAACGCTTGTGATCACATTCTTTACGCTTTTATGATAGTTACATTGTTGTTTGGATTTTTAAAACCATCCAAACGCTCATGAATAGTGTTTTTTGTTTGAGTTCAAAATTCATAATAATTAATGTATATGTGTGAAAATTCATAATAATTAAAGTACAAGAGTGAAAAATGGAAAAAAAATATACAAACGCTCACATTGAGAAGATCTACAACTTTCGTGAAGGGGTCAACTTCAAAATTCAATACCATAATCCATGAACCTTAGCTTTATATTTTAACCGTCGATTGAAGTTTACGTTTACGCTCCATTATTCTCACCAAATTTCTTTTTTTTTTAGATTTTCTTTTTTGAAAACATGATGACACATCCCGACCCGGATGTACACGTGGACACCCAAAAGTCGGATGTGCTGGCCGACACCACGTAGGGTGACGAAAGCCAAATTGAATAAAATAAGGAATAAATTAAACAATTGAATACAATAACAGTTGTACAAGGTACAGAATACTGGAAATTTACAATTATAAGGAGATTCTAAAGATCTTCATACCACCGGGTCTCGATGTCGATAGCTCCAAACCGCTAAACCTGAAGGGGCGCAAAACAAAAGGGTGAGTGGGCCATAGCTAGTTATTTTGTGAAAAACCTTTCCTTTTTGAAAATACTAACCCCTCGCCGTAAAACAGGTACTTGGTTGAAAAACCGTTACGGAAAACGTACTAATATAGTAGATAGAAAAACAAGGTAAGTACGGAAATATACTTACCATCCGAAACGGGCAGAAAGCCACCGTTCGGCATAAAACAATTTGTCAAAAAGTTCATAAGATTAAGTTATACGGGAAAGCTGTAAATCCAATAGTAGTATCCGTGGCATCAGTGAAAATCCGAGATAATAACACAATCCACTACAAGATAAATGCTCGGTTAGGCAAGGCGTACACACGAGTTCATACGTATATATCCTTGCCAAGGAATGTAGCCGGTGTATAAAATAAAGTTACGCCATGTACTACGATCACGTGAGCCGGCGCTAATCGCATCACAACGAGCCCTGGGCGCCTGCGTCCTTCGAACAGCCGGCACCTTACTATGGATCCATAGTGAGCGTATCGTGCGTGTGAACAATCACGTGAAGGCCGGTCCCGCCCTGACAAGCATAATAAAACACCGTAAGCCTCCCAAGTTGAGCGTTTGCAATATGCCACTGAGTATTCTTAAATAAAACAACATGAGGTAATTTCCCTTGGGATAACCTTAAAACCACTAATCGAACAGTATTCCTACCGTACACCCAAACTACCAAGTAATTAACCACAATACGTAAAATACCAAGAATACGCCATACTGCTACCAAGGTATAGAAATACCAACTTAATGGTAGATTAGGTGAACCCAAAATATGATAGGAAATTCATCGTTCCCAAAGTTCACCCAAACACGCCCATGGCCCGTCAAACGAATATAAGATCCAACGCATAAATAGGGAATTAAAATAATTAATTCCCTAAACCTCGAAAATAGGGTTGGTACGATAATTGTAATACGCATACAAGATAATACACATAAATCACCAATTTAATGGCATAAAAATCCAAATGGAAATATGGGCCGAGGCCCACTAATTTCCATGGCCTAATACATTACCGAGTCGGTCTACAAACATCAGTCTATCCGATAAACCAAGTAAATACTACGAAGTACCGTGCTTGACTAAATACTAACAAATAATACATACTACAACATAAAAGTATAGACACAAATTAAGTTTCTCTGCCAACAAGTAGTAATAGTCAATTAAGTCATAGGCAAAACCATTTATATAATTAAACATATAAACATTTAAATTAAGTGAGGAAGGGGCCCACTCACAAATACCGGCCGGGAGTCAAAATGCACGTCCTCCCACGCTACTTCGGTCAGCCAAAACCTATTTTAGAAACCCACAAATTAGTAGTATAATGAATAGGTGAGCCATGTTGATAATAAAACGGAGTTTCGGTCGGAATCCTCAAACCGCCGCCGTGGGCCGCTGCACCGCCGCACGCGCGCCACACGCCGCTATTTAAGCTCACGCGCGCCACGCGCCGCCGTGAGGTCCCACGCGCTCACGCGCTCGCCACGCGCCGGTGGAAGTCCACCACGCGCGCGTCACGCGCGCCACGTCGGCCACGCGCCGGTCACGCGCGGTGACCGACGCCGCATCGTTTCCGTTAGCACCAATATTCTAACGGCTGCTAGAATATTCCGTTAACGCCGTTACAGCAACTGATCGAATATTCCTTGGAATATTCCCGTCCGACCTGCTGAACCGGCTTGTCGACATCGCTAGACTGCCCGACTCTCGATCGCCAGCGCTCGGCCACCTTTCAACTCAGTCCGCCCGGGCGCCGCTGCCGCCGCGGCCGCTCGCTGCCGAACCGGGAAAGGCAGCTTCAACCTTCACCATTTTTCACAAATTTTATGTCGAATTGAAGTCGGAGATGAGGAGAGATCGAATTTACCCGAGATTGGCCCAAACTCGGTCGGAGTTGGCCGGAAAATCGAAAGCTCACGGGTCCAAGTGAGCCGAGCCCAGATCCATTTCCGGCCATGCAAGGCCCTAGCTGAATTCCAAGCCTTCCAAACAAGCCCAAGCATGTTGATTTCGGGTGCTGGATCGAAGCCCGGATTGACCGAGATCGGGTCGATCTGCCCGCCTTAGAAATGGCTGCTCCCGGGGGTTTCCTAGGTTCCGCAGCCTTTTCCCGGGCCGAGGGATAGGTTTTACTCGAGGAGGATGGTGGGTGGAAGCCCCACCAAAGAAGACGGAGCGAGTAAGGTCGAGGGGAGAGGGTGGTGGTAACTGGTGTCTTAAGAAATTTTTGGGTTTTCGGGTCGCTTTGGCTCCGAAACAAGCCCCGATTTTGTTCATCCCGGGTTCAAAATGAAGATGAAGCAGCCTGTGGATGATCAAAGTTGGTGGGGAATAGGTGGTTGGCCACCACTGGGGAGAGTTGGGAGAATGGCCACCGTTTGGGCAGAGAGGAACAGAGGAAGGATCGAGAGAGGACAGAAAAGACAAGACTCGGGAGAAGAAGGTTGGGGCCCAAGTGGGCTGGGCCTAACCCAAATTGCCGGGCCCATGCGGGCCCAAATACGAAACGCAACCAGATTACGTCCGTAGCAATGCCATTCCAATTTCATCACTGCCCGTTTGCGCCTCTCTACGAGCCCGTAGCGCGACGAGCACGTCACGAAAATACAAGTGAAGCCATAGCAGACGCAAAAGTCAACCGAAGTTCAACCAAGGGCAAAATCGCCATTTTGCACCTCCCGGAATAAATATTATTCTCCTGTGACGGTCAGAACACTATTTCAGAAAATTTCGTCCCGAAATTTCCATAAGAAGTACAATGAGGTAGATGCGAGCAAAATAGTCATTTAAATACGTTTCCTAGAGGCTCCTCGAAAGAAACGCAAATAGAGAAATATTATGTCTGCACCGAGAGTCGGCTAAGAACACTCCCGGCATCATCACAACAACTCATTGTGACAACAAGGCACCGAAAAATCGATCGAAAGAGGAATAATACCCCCTAGCTGAACGAGAAATCGCCGTCCGAGCGACTGCCTGATGAGGGTGCTCGGCTACTACGTTTGCACGACCGGAAGTGTATGCGATAGTGCACCGTAGTCACCAACAGCCAATCCATCTCCAAGGCGGAGGCGGGAGGTCTCCTGCAGGAATGAGATGCCTCAAACTTTTGGTGGTCGGTGTTCGCCTACACGTCTCACCAAAAGAAAATGTCGCGAACTTTAAAATAAAGTTACCGGCAACCAACTACGAAACACGAGTACGATAATTCATCTCACGCGGTTTCAGCCATCCGAAAGCATGAGTGATTATCCATCCATGCTGCATTAGTAATGCAACCAACCCGCTCAAAGTGACTCATCATCAGAGAACACGTAGTACCGCCGCCTTGGAAAGCTGCATACAAGAATAAGAGTTAGACCAAATTTGAGCAAACAAAATTTGCTCGTGGTCGTCGTTCCGCAAGAAAATTAACAATTACCCGAAAAGTTTCGGGGTGAGAGGCAAAATAACAGAGGAAGAATTGCTTCAATAAACGCTCTGTGAGAACCAACTAAAACAAGAAAGTTCTCAATCTTGTAATATTTTCTCGGTCGCTCCCGCATCCCCGCCACAGCCTACCATCTAGGGATCGACAAGAAAGCACCCGCAGTGAATCACATGTCCCAAGACAAAGACACATGATTAGGTAGAGCTGATAATAATAAAACTCCTAATCTCAACAAAATCATGCAAGTGCATTTTGCATGATCGGCCCTGCACTGGAATACGCCTTGTAAGTCAACCTAAGATTTATCACGACCTTGTCGAGATACTCTGACATGTACTCGAGCCATCAAGTCTATGATTTAATGGGGCGATTGTCATCCCGGGAAGGTATGACAAAGAAAACTGTGAAGGCTCGCAACGAGTCCGTATGTGTTATAACAACGTTTTTGATCTTCGCCAACAGTTAATCAAACCCCGTATCAATCTCGAAGAAAACTGTGGCACTTTGGAGTGGTCAATGAAGTCATCGATTCTAGGCACGAGGTAACGGTTTCTAGTCGTTACCTGGATCATTTGCCTAAATCGATGCAGCCTAGGATACTGCTACTTCGCTCAATAAACAAGACCAAACAGCTCCACAAGGTGAAGTGCGAGATTGAAAGAATCCCTACGTAAAGGTTTCAAAAGTCGAATTTCCTTTGGCTCACACAACTCGCTTGGAGCCAAAAGATAAGAGGTAAGAAAAAGAGGTACAATCAATACCTCGAAAGATCGATGGTGAATTTCACTTCGACGGGGCGCGTAATCCGATAAATCGTCGTAAGAAGTCTCAGATGATTCGTTGACAACCGGCAGATCGTCAACACGAAAGGAATTTTCTTCCTCCAACGCTCGAAAATGTGATACAACCATCACAAACCCTAACTTCATCAGCCACAGCACTGCCAAAGTCGCCCCACAAGCCGATTTCCTTCGGCCAGCCAGAACGTCACACCAATATGCCAGTGGCAAGAAGGTGGTCACTTTCGCCGACAATCCACCGGCACGAAATTGGGGTAACAACTATCTAGATCATGTCGAAACCACGACATTCGAGGAATGAGATTGGCAAGGAACTTGATTAACGATGATAACCGAGTATCACCGATAACCCCAAAGAACAAGACATACTTCTTGCCTCACGACATAGCGATTCTAAATCGTACTCCTGGGCTGGAGTACAATATGGTCGAGTAGTTCGAGTAACAAGGGCAATAGCCGAGCAGGCAGTGACTCCATCCCACTCTGATCCTAAGTAAAGCCTGTAGAACATTAACGTTTCCGAAGACAAGATCTAATCGTTCGAGTATTCTCGCCGATCAAGGTACGAATTCACTCCAAAAGTTAATAAATATTGCTTCAACACCGGAACAAATGTGCACCACCAGATACAGAAAGCAGATAACAAAAATTTGGGAGAAAGGTTCCGTAGTATGGAATGACATTGCCTTGGCAATGCAATGCCTCCACCGAAAGTAGATTGTTGATAGAAAGTTTTAGGTCGAAATTTCACATTGAAAGATGCATTCTTTCTGAGACCGAAAGAATGACTGTCCATACCTAACCCACGGGTGCAAAGAAGTCGCATTCCATCATGATCCTGTGCCATTTTAAGCCGTGTCGAGCTCGAGCCCCGCTCCTGGGACCACTTAGGAACCTCGACTGAAGCCCTAGGCTGGGCTGAGTCCTAAAGAATCCGCCTATGAGCCAATATCGGGCTTTCTCGGGTCTGGCTCGGGTGGCTTGTTTCGTCACCATGGATATGCACCATACCGTCGCCGGCGAACAGTTTAGATAACCGCACATGCACAAGTGGGAAGATGATCATTTGAATGACAAAAGTCATGAGTGGAAAGAAGTGTCGACTTCAGAAGTACGAAAAGTTCTTCAACGTCCGAAGAGAATTGAGTCACGACAAAACAACACCGTCGTAAAGACTCCACACAATAGATCAACATCACGAAGATGGAAATTGTCCCAACTACCGAAAAGTAGTAATACACCTGAGCGAGAAAAGTCGACTGATTTAATTGGTGACACCACGACACGTGACACCCAAAAGTCGTATGTGCCGGGGCCGACACCACGTAGGGTGACGAAAGCCAAATTGAAGAAATAGGAAATAATTGAATGAATTAATGAACACATGCATATCGCACGAATACGAAATACTAAAGTTTACAAATACACCGATAAATTTAATATCTTCATACCAACTGGCCCCGACGTGGCTGAATAACTTCAAACCGCTACACTGAGGGCGCAAAACAAAAGGGTGAGTGGGCCGTAGCTAGTTATTTCGGTGGAAAACCTCTATGAAAATACTAACCCTCGCCGTAAAACAGTACTTGGTTGAAAACCGTTACTAAGACGATCAATATAGTAGATAGAAACAAGGTAAGTACGGAAATATACTTACCGTCCGAAACGGGCAACAAAGCCACCGTTCGGCATAAACAATTTGTCCAAAAAGTTCGTAAGATAAAGTCATACTAGAAAGTCAGAATCCAAAAGTAGTATCCGTGGCATCAAAGGAAAATCCGAGATAATAACACAATCCAACTACAAGATAAATGCTCGGTTAGGCAAGGTGCATACACGAGTTCATACAGACATATTCTCGTCATGAACAGCCGGGGTGTATAAATAAAGCTACGCTCATGTACTACGATCACGTGAAGCCGGCGCCACCGCATCACAACGTAGCTCCGGCGCATGCGTCCTCGAACAGGCCGGGCACCTTACTATGGATCCATAGTGAGCGTATCGGTGCGTGTGAACAATCACGTGAAGGCTGGTCCTCGGCCCTGACAAGACAATAAACACCGTAAGCCTCCCAAGTTGAGCGTATAAAAATATGCCACTGAGTATTCTTAAATAAAACAAAGATGAGGGTAATTTCCTTTGGGATAACCTTTAAAACCACTACCGAATAGCATTCTCGGGTACCGTCCCCGAACTACCAAGTAATTAACCACAATACGTAAATACCAAGAATACACCATACGGGTACCAAGGTATAGAAATACCAACTTAATGGTAGATTAGGTGAACCCAAAATATGATAGGAAATTATCGTTTCCAAAGTTCACCCAACACGCCCATGGCCCGTCAAACGAATATAAGATCCAAACGCATAAATAGAATTAATATACTAATTTAAACTCAAAATAGGGTTGGTAATGATAATTGCAATACCATGCCAAGATAATACATAAATCACCAATTTAATGGCATAATCCAAAGGAAATATGGGTCGAGGGCCCACTAATTTCCATGGCCTAATACATTACCGAGTCGGTCTACAAACATCAAGTCTATCCGATAAACCAAGTAAATACTAATGGCACAAGGTTTACCGAAATACGGAACAAATACTATACTACAATATTAAAAGTGTAGACACAAATTAAGTTTGCCAACAAGTGTAATAATAGTCAATTTAAGTCATAGGCAAACCATTTTAATAACTAAAACATATAAAACAATTATTTTAAGTAAGGAAGGGGCCCACTCACAAATACCGAAGCCGGAGTCAAAAATGCACGTCCTCCGAACGCCACGGGCCGCCAAAACCTATTTTAGAAACCCACAAATTAGTAAAGTACACGAAATTACAAGAAAACGATGCCGGGATACCCGAAACGGAGTTTCGGGCCTGAATCCTCTAAAACCACTGTGGCCGCCGTGCGCCGCCGCACGCGCCGCCACACGCTGCCGTTTGGCCTCACGCGCGCTCACGCGCGGGCCGTGAGGTCCCACGCGCCCCTCACGCGCCACGCCCGTGAAGTTCACCACGCGCTCTGGCCACGCGCTCACGCGCGTGGGATCGACGCCGCATCGTTCTTCGCAGTTAACGGAATATTCTAACGGCGCGAATATTCCGTTAACGCCGTTGTTATGGACGGAATATTCCTTTAAATATTCCCGGTCCGACCTGTTGAACCGGCTTGTCGACATCAAGAGACCTGGTCGACTCTGGCCATTGATCAGCGCCGGTCACCTTCAACCTCAGTCCGGTCGCCGGCGCCGCCGCCGATCGCCGCCGGTCGCCGTCGCCGGTTGCCGGAAACTGGGAAAAAGTTGCAGAGCTTCAACCTTCACCATTTTTCACAAATTTTATGTCGAATTGAAGCTGGAGATGAGGAGAGATCGAATTTACCTGAGATTGGCCCAAACTCGGTCGGAGTTGGCCGGAATTTGAAGAAGTTCAATCGGCTGGAAAATGGCCGAGCACCAGGCCATCGATCCATGGCCATGCAGGGCTTGAGAAATATTTCTGGGACCCTGGGGAATCAAATGGTGGTCAGATTGAAGGCTGCCATGGTTGATATCACCGAGAAAATGGGTCGGGAAAGCTTGAACATTCGCGGGGGTTTTCGAGCTTCGGTGTTCAACAATGGTTTAGGGTTTCTGGGTTTCTGGAAATGCCCAGAATGATGGGACTGATGATGCTGGTGGAGGAAGGGTGGCTAAGCCACCATGGCAGCTCGGGAAAAACAGGTTTGGGTGCATTTAGTGAATTCTGAGTTTTCAATTTCACTGGTTCCTGGGTTGCATGTTGAGCACAGTGGCTCGATTACCACTGACAAAGAAATCTGCAAAATCGATTGGCCAGAAAATGGCTCGGGGAAGGGAAGGATTTGCACAGGGTGCTCTGAGTAGTTTCTCTGAAATTTTTGGTTTCAGTAATACAGAAAAGAAGAAGAAGGAAATGGGATCAAAGACACGATCCATATTTTCAGGCATAGCCATGGGCTTGCAGACCAATGGGCCTAAGCCCAAATAACTCAAAACTGTCCAAACGTAAAATACGGAAACGTCGAAAATCGATGCCCGTAAAAACTTCGTTCGAAGTCCGAACGACGTCCCGCTCGCGTCTACGCGTTCATATCGACGAGCACGTCACGACAATACAAGTGAATGCGTCGTACGAGTTACGACGCAAAAGTCAACCGAAAGGTCAACCAAGGGCAAAATCGTCATTTTGCACCTCCGGGAATAAAATAATATTATTCTCCGGTACGGGGTGTAACAATCTACCCCCCTTATAAAAATTTCGTCCCCGAAATTTCCATAAGGAGTACAACGAGGTAGATACGAGTAAAAACAATCCACAGCAATACGTCTCCCCAGAGACTCCCTCGAAAGAAACGCAAGTGGAGGAATAACAAATGTCTCAGCCGAGAGTCGGCTAAGAACACTCCATCATCACAAAAACTCGATGTGACAATAGAACACGAAAATCGGTCGAAAGAGGAATAATACCTCTAGCTGAACGAGAAATCAGTCGTCCGAGGGACGTCTGATAAAGGGTACCAGTCACTACGTTTGACCGACCAGAAGGTGGTATGCGGTAGTGCAATCGTAGTCACTCAACAGCTCAATCCATCTCCAAGGCGGAGGTGGAGGTCTCCCAGAGGAATGAGATGCCTCAAACTTTGGTGGTCGGTGTACAGTCTACACGTCTCACCAAAAAGAAAATGTCGCCAGAACTTCAAAATAAAGTTACTGGCAACTAACTACGAATCATGAGTACGATAATTCATCTCACGCGGTTTCAACTATCTGAAAGCATGAGTGATTATCCATCCATGCGGTATTAGTATGCAAGCCAACCCGCTCAGTGACTCATCACTGTAGAACACGTAGTACCGCCGCCGTTGGAAAGCGGTAATACGAGAATAAGAGTTAGACCAAACTTGAGCAGTCAAAAAAAATGCTCGTGGTCGTCATTCCACACGAAAATTAACCATTACTTGAAAAGTTTCGTGAGAGGCAAAATAACAGAAGAAGAATCACTCACGAAACGTCGATGAGAACCGACTAAAACAAGAAAGTTCTGAATCTTGTAACACTCTGCGGTCACAAACAGATCCCCGCTACAGCAACCATTTGGGGATCGACAAGAAAACAATCGGCAGAAATCACATGTCCCAAAAAGACACATGATTAGGGTAGAATTGGCATAAAGCTGAAAGTTACTTAACTTAGTCAAAATCATGCGCAAGTGCATTTGCATGATTGGCCCCAGAATTGGAATACGTCAGAAAGTCAACTAGAAGATTATCACGAACTTGTCGAGATACGGGTGGTGTACTCGAGCCAACAAGTTCATGAGATCTAATGGGGCGACTGTCATCCCGAAAGGTATGACAAGGAAAACTCGTAAGGCTCGCAACGAGTCCAGAAGGTGGTCACGTAAACAACAACGTTTTTGATCTTCGGCTGAAAACAATCAAGCTTCAGATCGATCCCGGAGAAAAACTGTGCACTTCGGAGGTGGTCAAAGAAGTCATCGATTCTAGGCACGAGGTAACGGTTTTTAATCGTCACTCGGATCATTTGCCTAAACGATGCAGAGCCTTAGAATACCGTTACTTGTTCGAATGAATAAGACCAGAGCTCCATAAGGTGGAGTGCGAGATTGAAAGAATCCTGACAGAAAGGTTTCAAAAGCTGAAATTTCTTTTGACTCACACAACTCAGGTAGAGTCACAAGATAAGAGGTAAGGGAAAGAGGTACAATCAATACCTGGAAAGATCGATGGTGAATTTCACTTCTCGATCAGGCGGTAATCCAGATAAATCGTCAGAAAAAGTCTCAGGAGGATTCGTTGACAACCGGTAGATCGTCAACACGAAAATAATTTTCTTCCTCCATCGTCGAAAATGTGATACAACCATCACAAACCCTAACTCAACAGTTTCACTGTACTCGAAGCTGAAAGTCAGCCCACAAGTCGATTTCTTCAGCGCTCGCCGGTAAACGTCACAATCAATATGCCAGGTGGCAAGAAGGTGGTCAGCCTTCGCCGACAATCCACACTGGCACGAAATTGGGGTAACAATCCATTCCTAGGATCATGTCGAAAACCACGACATCCAGAGGAATGAGATTGGCAAGGAAAACTTGATTAACGATGATAACAGAGTATCACCGATAACCCCAAAGGACAAGACATACTTTGCCTCACGGCATAGCGATTCCAAATTGTACCCGGTAGGAGTACAACATGGTCGAATAGTTTGGACGAACAAAGGTAAATTAGCTGAGTAGGTAATACTTGGATCCGTTTGGATCTCAGGTAAAAGCCCAAGAATGATTAACGTTTCCGAAGACAAGGTCGAAATCGTTCAAAGTATTCTGCTGGTCAAGGTACGAACTCGTCCATGAGCCAACAGCGCTCCACACTGGAACAGTCAGACACCACCAGGATACAGAGTAGAATAATCAAAATTCGGGAGAAAGGTTCCAGAGTATGGAATGACATTTCCTTGGCAATGTACGTCTCCACCGAAAGTAGATTGTTGATAGAAAGTTTCAGAGGCTGAAATTTCACATTGAAAGACAGATTCTTTCGGAGACCGAAAGAATGATCGTCCGATACCCAACTACTGGGTGCAAAGAATTCGATTCCAGAACAGTGATCCCAGGCCATTTTAAGCCATGCCGAGCTTGATTCCAGTCCTTGGGACCACTTAGGAACTCGACGGAAAAGCTCGAGGGCTTCACCGGAGTCCTAAAGAATTCAAGCCGGGGCTAATATCGGTTTTCTGGGTTCTGTCTGGGTGGTTTGTTTCCTCGTCGGCGTTCGAATAAGAAGATTTGGTAAAAAGTAAAACTGTACTTAGACAGTGGATACGCCGCAATTAAGGTTAAAACCGAAGTTATTTTCAATCACCGTCACTCGTGGATATGCAATCCATACCGTCGCCGAAGCGAATGGTCAAGATAGCCGCACATGCACAAGTGGGAAGATGATCGATTTGAATGACAAAAGTCATGAGTGGAACGAAGTGTCGACTTCAGAAGTACGAAAAGTTCTTCAATCGTTCGAAGAGAATTGAGTCACGACAAAACAACACCGTCGTAAAGACTCCACACAATTGATCAACATCATGAAGATGGAAATTGTTCCAACTACGGAAAAGTAGTGGTCACGAATACTCGAGAAAAGTCGACCGACAGGTTCGGTTTACGATCATCGAAGAGTCATTGCAGTCACTACGTGCGGAAAGTACCGTACAAGGAATTTTACGGTGATAATTTTCCATTTCCGGATGAAAACGGAAAGTGATTAGAATAATTGGGAGGAAAACGTCTCCAAGTCTTCATCTGCTAACAATTTGAGTACATGCTGACGTACTCAGCGATCGCCGCCTACTGCCACAAGAAGTTGAAAGGCACGTCCAGTCAAACAACGTTAGTTGTTCAACTGTCACCCGTAGGTAGAAGTCGTTGGTTTCAGTGTAAAACACTGTCAGTGCGAAGAATTTGTGAAACCAAGTCTCACGAATTACATCCACAAGAATTTGTCGGACACGAAAACAAGTTCTGCCAACAAATACGCCTAGCGTCGTCCCCAAAGGAAAGTACTTGATGACAAGGTCATCCGATGTGTCAAACTGACACCACACGATGAAAATACGAAATACGACAACTGAATCAGTTTCCCAATTCAGTGCGATTTCAACGCTAATTGGTAAGAAAACGTCCAGAGTTAAGCACTAAAACTACGCGTACCCGAAAACGCGACAAAACTGTCAAAATCGAGGAACTACTCACAACTGCGCATTGGTGACGTCGAGGTGGTATGACACTAGAAGAACTTAGATTTAATCCAAGAAGAAACAATACACCGAAAGTGTAGAGTTCGGAGGATTTCTCAATTCCAAGAAAAGAAATTTCGAGGACACAAAGTTCAAGAATGAACTTGGCAGGTAGTAGAATACCGAAGAAATAGCCAAGATTCAAGAATTGAAGTCTGATACTCAACCAACAGGTACAGAGTGCGGAAGGAAGAGCATAGGTTAGTAGCAATCGTGCTCTGATACCAAACTGACACAACCCGACCCGGATGTACACGTGGACACCCAAAAGTCAGATGTGCTGGCCGACACCACGTAGGGTGACGAAAGCCAAATTGAAGAAATAGGAAATAATTGAATGAATTAATGAATAAATACAGATATCGCACGAATACGAAATACTGAAAGTTTACAAATACACCGATAAATCTGAACATCTTCATACCACCGGGTCTCGACGTCGATAACTTCAAACCGCTACACCTGGAGGGGCGCAAAACAAAAGGGTGAGTGGGCCGTAGCTAGTTATTTCTGTGAAAACCTTTCCTTTATGAAAATACTAACCCCTCGCCGTAAAACAGGTACTTGGTTGAAAAACCGTTACGGAAGACGTACTAATATAGTAGATAGAAAACAAGGTAAGTACGGAAATATACTTACCGTCCGAAACGGGCAGAAAGCCACCGTTCGGCATAAAACAATTTGTCCAAAAAGTTCGTAAGATAAAGTCACACCGTTCGGCATAACCTGGTGTGTAAACTACACAAGGCAATATATGGGTTGAAGCAATCACCTCGAGCTTGGTATGCCAAGCTTAGCTCTGTGCTGACCACGATCGGTTTCACACATAGTAATGCTGATTCTTCCCTGTTTGTCCGCACAAATGGGAAAGGGAAACTTGTGGTCCTTATATAGTGCTACAGAAATTGCTGGAGATAGTGCTGCAGAAATTACTTGTGGTCCTTGATCATCACTGGAGATAGTGCTGCAGAAATTCCAGAACTGAAGCAGACACTACAGCAAACCTTTGCCATCAAGGATTTGGGGAGGTTGAAGTACTTTCTGGGAATAGAGATGGCAACTTCCTCCAAAGGACTGTTTATCCATCAACGAAAGTATGTGATGAATCTACTCAAGGAAGAAAAAATGCTTGATTGCAAGCTTGCCACCACACCTGTTGACTGCAAACTAAAGCTCAACGTTGATGGAGAGGCCATACCGGATGTAAAGCACTATCAAAGACTGGTGGGACGACTCATTTATCTCACAATCACTCGACCAGATATTACCTATGCTGTTAGCATGGTCAGTCAGTTCATGCATGCACCTACTGTGCATCATATGCACATTGTCAAAAGAATCCTGCGTTATCTCAAAGGTTCCATCAGTCGAGGAATTCTCATGAAAAACAATCAGTCTACTAATATTTTCGGCTATACAGATGCAGATTGGGCAGGGAATGAAGTCGATAGAAAATCTACAACTGGCTACTGTACATTTGTTGGTGGAAATCTCGTCACCTGGAAGAGCAAGAAACAACAAGTCGTTGCTCGCTCAAGTGCAGAGGCGGAATATAGGGCAATGGCGATCACGGCGTGCGAATTAATATGGCTTAAAGGTTTGGTCTTTGACCTAGGCTTTCCTAGTCCTGCTCCCATGTTTCTTATGTGTGACAATCAGGCAGCTATTCACATTGCTGCTAATCCTGTGTTCCATGAGAGAACCAAGCATATTGAGGTGGATTGCCATTTCATACGGAATCAAGTTCAGTCTCAAGTTATCAGCACTGTGTTTACAAGAAGTCATGATCAGCTTGCAGATCTTTTCACCAAACCACTGTCATCAGTTCATCTACATCGTCTTTTAAGAAAGCTTGGATCTACTAACTTACTAGATCCAGCTTGAGGGGAGTGTTGAAATACATAAATAAATAGTTACATGGCACATCGGGATGGTTTGAATGATGTATCGGGTTGCTGTTTACTCATCGGATTGGTTGTGCTCTCATCGGGTTGGCTGTATAACCCTCTTCGGGTTGACTCCTCTGTCCACTGAACTACTACGTGCTCTCTGCTGCGCTGACGTTTTCTGTACATGAGTGTTCTGCTGTTTGCACCAGTCATCTCCCCTTGATTAGATGTTCTTTTTTGAGAAAAAAATAATGCCATTAGATAGCAAATTCAATGTTTTAAAAAATAAAAAAGAACAGAGAATAAAAGATAGTAATTTGTAACTAAACTAGGACCAATCAGAATAAGACTGTTTCTTTCGACCTGCTCAAGTTGGATAACGCTCTGCTTCCCCTGGCTCCCTTGATCCGGTAAAGAAACCTCCTTTACAGCAAAAAAGAATCCATCACTGCAAAAGAACATTTGCAGCATGAGATAAACAGAGAGAGTGAGACCAACATGTTAATTTTGGTAAACAGAATAGCCCCAGTTTAATGCAATCCCAACTTCACCTTCTCCATCCTTTTTCTAACTTTACAATTTCTTGCTAAGAAAATTCTAAACGCTTTGAGTGGAAACGCCTAAAGTAGAATGGAATGCTTACACTATGAAAAATAAAACTAAGATAATATGGCAAGTCAATTGGGAAATGCTAAAGGAAATGGTAGGGATAAATGTTACAGCCCGTTTTAAAAATTAGAAGTATTTTCTTCCCGGAAGCGGGAAATGACGAAAATGCCCTTGGTTGACCATTCGGTTGACTTTTGCGTCGTAACTCGTACGACCCTTTCCTTTTTATTTTCTTGTCGTGCTCGTCATTACGAACGCGTAGACACGAGCGGGACGTCGTTCGGAGTCCGAAAGAATATTTTACGGGCGTTGGATTACCGACGTTACCCGTATTTTTAATTTTGGGACTGTCTGGTTGTTGGGCTGGGGCCCAAATCCCTGTTGGCCCATGTGGGCTTGTTCCCTGTCTGTTTGACCCAAGCCTCACTGTCTCTCCCTCACTCTCTACAACTCACTTTCCCTCTCTCTTTCTCCCGTGGCTCCTCTCCCTCTCCCCAAGCCATTTTCATGGCAAACCAACCTTTGCAAATCAAACCATCATCACAAACTGAGCCCAGCCACAGAAACTTGGACCCTACAAACCCAGCTCGAGCCTCGGGCTCAATTTCTCAAAAACTCCTGCGAGGCCCCGTGCCTTGTTCGTCGAGTTACTCGGTGAAACCAAGCCCAAAACTTGTCAAAACCTGCACCATTCAACTCCTTGAAGTCCCTTGTACCTTGCTCGAGCCTTGGATGGCCTGTTTTGGACGTGAAACGACGATCGGGAAATCGGGCGATTTTGCACCGTGGGTTCTTCCCCATTTTCAGACCAGTTTTGGCAAGTTTTTGGCCCCCAAAATGGTAAATTATTATTCTCCTCACTCCTAGCTTCATTTTGGTACTTGAATCGTGCATTTTGGCCTTGAAATGAGGAAGTTATGAAGCTTTGAAGATTACCCAGAAATTTCGGCCAAAATCCCAGATTCCGGCGACGACGACGGCGGCGGCACAGGCGACTGGAAAATCGGCAGGGGTGACCGGCGCTGACGTCAGCAAACCGGTCCAGACCGGTCGGGGTGACGTTAGCAAACCGGTTTAGACCAGCGCTGACGTCAGCGATGAGGTCAGCAACAGGCTTAGACTGCGCTGACTGGCTCGTTGACCGGCTCGGCTGACTCGCGCGTGAGCCGCGCGTGGAGCTACGCGTGAAGCCGCGGCTTCCCGCGTTTGAGCAGCGCGTGGGGGCGCGTGGAGCATCCTTTTTCGATTCCGTCTTCGCGAGGCAACTTGTGACGACGCGTACTACCTAGGGGCAGTACGTATGATATTTTTCGAGGTGTTTTGGACCTCCTGATTGAGGAAACAAGGGATAGGTGTAATTAATTAGTTAATTAGTAACTTTTATGAGTTTAATCATTATTACAGTGATATCTCATATAGGTGAGACCTATCCAGAGGACTACCGGGGCTACCTAGGACCGGGGGGCTACGACTCGGCTACCTACAGGTGAGTGAGTGGGTCTTTGTTTTAATAAATGTATATGTACGTATGGTTTTTCAATGCTTTCTTCAAACTGTTAGCATAATTCATATCATATACGTTTGTTGGAGGTAGAACATTCGTATTATACTGCCATACATGTTTTCATACTGTTGCTCATCAGTAATGTATAACACCCCAGGTATTAGTACTCAGTCTTCTGGTCAGGACTAGCCTTGACGTTTGGAGTAGTCACTACTAGTACCGCTACGCAGCTTTGGATCCATTGTAGGTACTAGCCTGTTCTAGGTTGCACTAGGCAATTCGAACTTGTGTGACGCACTTTGTGCACAGCGCTTAGCGTTAGACTCGCGTCATTGTAGTACTTAGCGTATTACTTTTATACCTAGCCTGTTCCTCGTAGTTTAGCTACTTGGACTTGTGTGTTTACATATGGGTGAGCATGTCAGTAATCATTGTCGGGGAGTACCCGTATATTTCTACTATCGTATTTTGAGGTTCATGCCTGAGGGTATGACGTATTTTCTCAACTATACTTGTTTTCAGCGAGGGGTTAGTAGACTTTTGAAAACAACGGTTTTTATCAAACTTTGCTTTTTGACTCACTCACCGTTTTATGTTTTGCGCCCCTCCAGGATTAGTTGGCTTGGAGCTTGTGACGTCGAGACGCGGTGGCATGACAATGTAGGGGTTCTCTACTCTTGTAATTATTTTGTATCCACTGCTCAGTTCGCAACTTATTATTTTATTACTATTCTTCCGCCCGCACACTCCGTGCACTCTGACCCTTATTTAATTCAATTTTCCTTAATTATTCTTCAATTATTCTAAATGGCTTTCGTCACCTAACACGTGTCGGCTAGCACTTCCCGACACCTGGCGTGTCCGGGATCGGGATGTGTCATAAAGGTTTTCAGGACTACCTCAAAGTTTTATGGGTACATTATGCAAAAGATTAAAAAGAAACAAGTGCGTAAATGGATAGCAGTACAAGAAACTATACAATTAGAAATGAGAATCATATAACCATGAATGGTGGTCCCCTTTGTTATGAAATTCACAAGTCTTGTTCAGATTGGGTTTAATTCAAACATAGTGCTAATCACCAACAAGGCAACAACAACAAGACAGGAACAAGAATTAATAAAAGTTTTGGTAGCTAGAGTTAATATTAAATTCCATTTTGGATATATGGATGTGGAAGATGATCACTTACTCAGTAAAGCCTTCATACACAGTCCCATAAGAACCACTTCCCAAAAGCTGACCCTTTTGCCACGATGACGAAACACTTCGCCTGAATTTCCCATTCGGTGAAAAAAATACTATGGATTGGCTCCGGGTTCACTCTTACAATTCCAACAAAACCAACATTGTTGTCTGCATTTTGATCATCATTATTGTCATTGGATGGAGATGAGTTGGATGACAAAGACTCATCATTTGCTTCGTTTACCGCTTCCCTCTCGCCATTTGCTTCATTTGCAAGCTCCTCTTCATCCGAGTAGCTCACATCGCCAACGCAAATCGGCGAACTTACACCAATGTGGTCCTCGTGAGGGGAAAAAGATTTCAATACCACCGGACGCTGGCGGAGACCTTTAATTCCTCTGCCAGCACCGCCATTTCTCACATTTCCCCCAAATTCGGCCAAAAGCGAAGCGTTCATTTCACTGCACCAGCACCAGAACCACCTTAAATCGCCACATGATCGGCCTCTTCAAGACCAAAATTCATTCTCTCTCTCTCATGGACCAGAGATGGACTTCTCATGTGGGGATGCGAGTCAGCAGAAACAACAAAGGCTGGGGAGACGACAAGACCCCTCTATCTCTCTCACTCTCGACATGAGCAAATCCAAACCCAGAAAAAAGCACTCCAAGAAGATATCAACAACAATTAAAATAGATCTTCTTCTCCAACACAAAAAGAATTTACAGAGCCTCCAAACCAAAGCGAATCCAAGCCGATGCCGATTCGAATCCAAGCGAATCCGAGCCGATGCTGATGCCGATTCGAACCAAAGCGAATCCAAGCAAATCCGACCGCTCCAGTTCGTCGTCGTTGCAACTAGATTTCCGCCGGTGTTGAACCAAGTGAGACCTTGTTTACCTGCTATTAGCAAGTTCACCGGTTTTTCCTTTTTAACTGTGCCAAATTTTTTCAGCCGTTTGATGCTTTGAACGGTTAGATTGGTGATAGTATTCAATACTTGCAAGTATGGTAGCCAACTCCCAAACTAACTACTTCAAACTCAACATAAACTGAACATAAGCAATTTCATAACCATTTATTAATTTATGCCTCAAAATTAACTACAAAGGCTTCAAAATCAAGAACAAAGGTACAAAACATCTAATGTACAAAGTGTTGTCAAAACAGCTACAAAGATATCTAATGTCTTCCAAAAGAAACCAAAATCTTCATTAGCTCTTCAAATACATCCAAAACATGTCAACTTGTCACCCCAAGCTTATCTGAAAGGGAAGGAGAAAAGGGTGAGCTACAAAGCTCAGTAAGCAACAATATCTGAAACAAAGTGATTCGAAAAGCTCAGTAAGCAACAGTATCTGAAACAAAGTGATTCGAATGCACAATCAAAGGAGTTGGATTCAAAGGCAGCAACACAATGAACACAAGAATTCAATGAATCATTTAACAATACAATTAGCATATGTGACTCCTCATTAGTAAAATCCAATAAAGCCTTATTCCCATGGTTGTCACATGGGCCTTATTACCACCTGATTAGAGGTCCAAACTCCTTCACAAAGAAAGAAGAAACACTATAATTCAGACGAACTGAATCAACCACAAGTTCAGATGCTTTTCGATGTTCGAATACAAACACTTTGAGCAATGAAACGAAGGCAATGGTATTTGAATCAATAATCAAATGAGGTTCAAATATCAAAAGAGCCAAGTGAAGACTGAGTCAAAGCTGAATAACGAAGTAGTTCAAAGATTCAAAAACATGGAAGCACAACAAAGCTAAGCAAAGCTAACAACACAAGGATACTTGCATGATTCAAAACACTAAGATAGTTACAAGAATACTTACAAATTCATTTAGCTTGAAACCATGAAATCCAGCAACTAACAATTATTCCATGTATTTCTTAGCTTAGACAAGTTTCTCTCAAACTCCAATCCCATAGTTTTGGTTCTCAAACAAGTGATAAAAGACTGAAAGAATCAAAAGTTGTCAATAACAAGGAAACAGCTTTCTTTAAGCAAGTGGTTAAGGTTACTTCAGTTGTGGGTTTGTTTGTTAAAAGGTGGAAGCTTACTTCACATGAGGGTTTGATTTGATCAAGCATGCAGCTTAGCTTTACAGATAGTGCCGAGTTTGAAGTGTTAAAATTTGTCATTTTGCACCCAAACAGTTAGATAAATTACACTATGGCCTCAAAAGAGTTGGGCTGTTACAATTATACAGTTTAACTTCTAGGTGGTTGGCAATGGTAATTTAATGATTTTGGTGCTGGGGGGAAGTAGTGGGTGCGCTGGCATTTTGCTTCTCGAGTGAGTGGCGGCAGCGGCAACGGTGATTCAACCATTAAAATGGTGTACAAATTCCAAAGAGAAAGGCGCCCTAGGACTTTTATTTTCTTAAGCTTGTTTGGTGACTAGTAGAGGGATGGGATTGGGTTAGAGAAATAATATTTGGATAATACTTGCATTTCTCAACAGGGAAGAGCTTATTCTCTTAATGTTCATTGAAAATCACCCTTATAAAAAATCATTTGAATTGGAGATCATTTAGTCATTAGGTATTCGCCGGATTAGACAAATTGCAAACATTGGTTGCTAAAATAGATAGATTGACATGAACGACACGAACTATAGGGAACGGAAGAGTGAAATTACTAAATTACCCCTGTATATATACTAGCTAAATATTAGTTTTTTGGGTTTTTCTCTCGGTCTTGCATTTTCTTTCTGGGCATCTCTCCATTTCTCTCGACTCTCCCAGCAGAAACCCTCAAAACCAATGACTTCTCAACCCAATCCAATCTCGGATAAGGTGCTCTCTCCCCCCCTGTCTGACTCTCTTGTTATCAAATTCCATAGTATGTCTTATGATTTTTTATATTAATTTGGTTTTTTGGATTTGCATGTACCGTCCTCTGTCCTCCTCAACCAGCGTTCCTCCACCTCTGTCCTCCTTAACCCTAACCTCAAATTCATAGTATCAGTTATATAGTTGTCTTTGCAAGCCAATTTAGGGCTACTTGGTCATTCCATCAACTTCATTGAGGCAGACGCTTAGTAGTAGATTTTTTCTCATCATTGTCCTTCTCAGATGCCACTTCTACAGGTTGTGGGTTACAGAGAGGGAAACACACACTCACTCTCTTTCTCTCTCTTTCATTTTTATTGTATTTATAGTCCTCCTCCACTCTCTGGTTTAGGAGTAGTAGCTAGGGTTTTTGGTGGGTTTGCTCTGAATTGGACAGTTATGGTGAGAAAACATGGATGGCCACTGCCTACTCGCACCTTCCGGGTATTTACATATGTTTCAACCACTTACTTATTGATGTGGGTTTTGCCCAAAAAAGGCTGAATTGAATTGAATTTTTATTGTATTTATAGTCCTCCTCCACTCTCTGGTGGAGCCCTTAACTTTTACTGTCGTCTTCAACCCGAGACGGTGGATTCCTTCGACGAACTGAGGAAACTTTTCGTGGCTCAACACATTTTCCAGACTGATCGCTTGCACTCTGCAGATGACTTGTACACCATCCTCCACAAGCCTGACGAATCATTACGCGAATATGCCGGTCTCTTTAGCCATGAGTACTCTCGTTGCACCGAGGCTGATGATAAGACAGCTCTCAAGGCCTTCACAGCAGGCATGCGTGAATGTTTCTTCAAATACATGATCAATGCCAATACTTGGAAGACTTATTCGGAGGTAATGACACAAGCTTACAATCATGCATCTGCCGAGGCAAGGACATATCAAGGGAACCCCCTTACGGCTACCCTTTATTAGCTTGGGGGGAGCGGAAGTCATGTCCTACCAAGTGAGAGGGTTGCAACTTTTCACACAGCTGTTGCATCCCCTCCTACCTTACCTAACAACTCGTTAGGCCAACAGACTTATCAATCCCAAGGCAAGCGGAAAGAGTTCCACCCTCAACAGTCTCACTACAACAAAAAGAGTAACGGACACTATCGAGATAAACGAGGGTACCATCACGACAACGCTCACCCTCAGCAGGTCAATGCTGTTAATCAGACACGATCCAAACCAGGCCCTATCTCCCGATATGAAGCTTACACACCATTAAACACTACTTACGCCGTTGTCTACCCTGGTATAGCTCACTTGATACCAAAGCCGAAGCCAAGGTAGCCGGACTATAAGTCCACAAAGAACACGGGAATGTTCTGCTGCTACCATGAATACAACAACCACGACATCGAGAAGTGTATCACCCTCTGTGATCATGTTGAAGCTTTGATACGCGAAGGAAAACTTGACAAATTCCTCCTCCATCCACCAAGGGACAACCGTAACCAACGGCAGGTGAATGTGATATATTCTATCAGTGGTGGGACACCCATCTCTGAATCTTCCAACATGGCCTTAAAGAACAAGGTGTGAGCTTTAAGCTCTGATCATCAAGTGTTTCATGTGGAAGACATCCGAGGGGGCAAATGTCAAAAGCCTGATTGGGATTCGATATGTTTCTTTCCAGAGGAAGAGAGGGGTATCATTTATCCCCATAATGACCCATTCATCGTGGAAGCTCACATTTCTAACTTTGATGTTCACAGAATTCTCGTAGACACGGGTTCTCCAGTCAACATCATGTTCGCTGAAGCCTTCAAAGCACTCAATGTGGCAGAGCACCTACTCGATCGCTCCATCACCCATCTCGTCAGCTTCTCAAGAGACATAGTGCATCCCTTGGGCAGTGTACATCTGCCATTCACCATTGGTACAGGCCCGTACATAGCTTCAATCACCACTAACTTCCTTGTGGTTGATTGCCCAACAGCCTACAATGCCATTCTTGGGTGCACAGGTATTAATGAACTTAGGGCCATTGTGTCAACACACATGTGGTTAATGAAGTTCCCAACGCCTTTTGGCAATGGTTATATCAGAGGGGATCAACTTAGTGCACGAACAAGCTACAACACTTCAGTCAAACAACAACACCTACCAGTACCTAAGGAAGCCTTCTCAGTGCACATCCAAGTTAGTAGAGTCAACCCGCCCAAGGCCAACCCGGGTCATTTAAGTGATGGCAGTCAACCTGACGACCTTAGAGATGATTTTTTTCACTCAGCAGGCACAACCGGCTGAAGAGTTAGAGAGAGTCTCCATCTCTAAGGACCATCTGGATCGCACGGTGAAGATTGGAACTACCTTGCCACATGCTCTTCGATTGGAACTGATTGCTTTGCTACAGAAAAATGCCGAAGTTTTTGCTTGGTCGTATGAAGACATGCCAAGCATCTCCCCTGATGTCATCTGCCATCGCTTAAGCATCGACCCCAAAGCCAAACCTGTTCGGCAAAAGCGAAGGTCTTATGACGCTGAGCGATACAAGGCAATGAAGACAGAAGTCGATAAGCTCAAAGGCATAGGCTTTGTTCGTGAAGTCGATTATCCAACATGGATAGCTAATGTTGTTCTTGTCAAGAAAAACCCCACCAAGGAGAGCCTCCTCCTTCAAAAGACCTTATGGAGAATGTGTGTTGACTACACTGACCTCAACCAGGGTTGCCCAAAGGACAGTTTCCCCCTTCCTCTCATAGATAGACTTGTTGATTCAACAGCTGGGTGTGAACTCTTAAGTTTCATGGATGCCTACTTAGGCTACAACCAGATCCTCATGTACTCTCCGGATCAAGAGCACACTGCTTTCACCACTGATAGAGGCCTATATTGCTACAAAGCCATGCCCTTCGCCTTGAAGAATGCGGGGGTAACCTACCAAAGGTTAGTCAACTCAATGTTCGCTGAACAGATGGGCAAAAGCATGGAAGTTTATGTGGATGACATGCTCGTCAAGAGTAAACGTGCTGACCAACACATTACGACTCTATCGGAAGCCTTCACCATCCTAAAGAAGTACCAAATGGGGCTAAATCCGAGCAAGTGCGCTTTCAAAGATCAAGGCTTCATGATCAGTCAGCGGGGCATTGAGGCTAACCCCGAGAAGATCAAGGCAATCCTCGACATGAAGGAGCCAAAAACTCAGAAAGACATCCAAAGCCTCACGGGCAAGGTAGCAGCCTTGACAAGGTTCATCTCCAGGGCCACTGACAGATGCGCCTCCTTTTTCAAAGCACTTAAGGGGAGTAAGAAGAACATCACTTGGACCATCGAGTGCGCTGAAGCATTTCAAAGCCTCAAGGAATACATGAACAAGGCCCCACTCCTTTCTAAACCCGAGGTTGGTGACACACTATTTATCTACTTATCTGTTTCAGTTTCAGCAGTCAGTTATGTGCTCATCAGGAAGGAAGGTAGAGTCAAACATCCAGTCGACTATGCTAGCAAGGCCTTACAAGATACAGAAAACAAGGTACTCTAACATTGAGAAGCTAGCCCTTGCATTAATCATGTCTGCTCGCAAGTTGCGTCCTTACTTCCAAGCACATTCCATTATCGTACTTACAAATCATCCACTCCGGCAAATACTACAAAGCCCCGACACTTCGGGGCGAATGATTAAGTGGGCAATCATGTTGGGCGAATTTGACATCTCATATCAGCCAAGACTGGCTGAGAAAGGTCAAGTAGTGGCGGACTTCATTGCCGAGTTCACATACCCTGTTGACACTCTCCATGTCCATGAAGCTCTGACATCGTCCTCTTTTAAAGCCCAACAATTGGAATCAATACTCCCTACATGGACTTTACATGTTGATGGCTCGCCCAACCAACAAGGTTGTGGCGTTGGACTTGTCCTAATTACACCTGACAAGACTACAATGGAGTATGCTCTTCGCTTTCAGTTCAAAGCATCCAATAGTGAAGCAGAGTATGAGGCCCTCTTGGTAGGCTTGCGCTTGGCAAAGCACCTTGGCGCCAAACAGCTCAACATCTTCAGCGACTCTTAGTTGGTAGTCAATCAGATCACAAGCAACTTCGACGCTAAGGATAGTTCCATGGCAGCCTACCTCGCTCAAGCATAACTCTTGCTAAAGCACTTCCACTACCAAATCACTCAAGTCCCTCGAGCAGCAAATAGTCATGCCGATGCTTTAGCCCGCCTTGCCTTGGCGGTTGAAGACAAGATTCATAGAAACATCCATGTTGAACTGCTTGACGCGCCAAGCACTAATTCCATGGAAGTATGCAATCTTCAACAAAGTGATAGTTGGATCACTCCAATCTACAACTTTCTTGCCCATGGCACCATCCCAGACGACAAGATCAAGGCCAAACAAGTTCGATACAAGTTTGCTCACTACCTGATTATCAATGGCCAACTATACAAGCGAGGTTTTTCCCTTCCATACTTACGGTGCCTCACACCTACTGAGGGAGAAGCCATTCTTAGGGAGATACATGAAGGAGTTTGTAGAGATCATGCCGGATCAAGATCCCTCGCGCACAAGGCCTTCTGTCAGGGATACTATTGGCCAACGCTTCACCACGATGCGATCAAAATATCCCGCTCTTGCGACAAATGTCAGCGATATGGAACTATTATGCATACCCCTCCCGAACCTCTTACTCCCATGATTAGCCCGTGGCCTTTCGCTCAATGGGGTTTTGACTTGATCGGCCCAATGCCTTTAGGCAAAGGCAAGGTTCGCTATGCAATCGTGGCAGTGGATTACTTCACAAAGTGGGCTGAAGTAGAACCCTTGGCAACAATCACCGAGGCGAAGATAGAAGACTTTGTGTGGAAGAACATACTTTGCAGGTTTGGCATTCCTCACGCCATCGTCACAGACAATGGACGTCAGTTTGACAACAAGAAGTTCAAGGCTTTCTGCTCTAAATATAAGGTCAACCTATGCTTCGCCTCTCCAGCTCATCCTCAATCTAATGGACAGGTGGAGGCAATCAACAAGATCATTAAACGCACACTCAAGACAAGCTTGGACAAAGCAAAAGGTTGTTGGCCAGAATTTCTACCTCAAGTCCTTTGGTCATATAAAACTTCTTATCGAACGTCAACTGGCGAAACTCCATTTTCACTCACCTTCGGTACCGAAGCAGTCGTCCCAATTGAGCTTGAGCAAGCCACATACCGCGTCAAGAACTATGCCCAAGATGAAAACGGTAATCAACTCACCCTTAACTTAGACGTCATTGAAGAGCACAGAGATCAGGCCCACTTGAGGAATGTCGCCTACAAGCAGTGTATCTCCAACTACTATGACTCAAGGGTCAAGCCTCACTCTTTCAAAATGGGGGACTGGTATTGAAGAAAAAACTACTCTGTGACAAAGTCCCAAGTGACGGCACACTTGGTCCGAATTGGGATGGGCCATTTGAAGTTGTTGGCATCAGTCGCCCTGGCACCTACAAGCTTAGGGATTCCGATGGCAGGACCCTCGGCCATTCATGGAACGCTGATCACTTGAAGTACTATTACAAGTAAACCCTTGCACTACAAGCGTTTGACCCTTAGTCCTTCGACATCTTCTGTAACGCAAACCATTCGACATCTTCCAAGGCCTGATCCTTGGTCTTGACAGCCTCCACACGAGCCTTGCGCTTCCTTTTAGCATCATCCACGACCTGCTTGCCTTCCTTTAACTTCTCTTTATTTCGCTCTGCCACCTTTAGCCTATCATCAACCTCAGTCATAACCTACACAGTGAGATGTGTGTAAGCACTAGATGAGAAATGGAGAAGAAATAAACAAAGAAAAGTAAACAAATGGTAAATTAGTACTTACGAAGGCAAACAGTTTCATCATCCTATCACGATCCGTCTCTTTGTCGGCTAAAGGCTCTCCAAATTCACTTATGAAAGCTTTGCGCCCGGCAAGGCAATTGTTCACGAAACTGAAACTATTAGGCTTCATGGCAACCTTTAAGTCTTGCCAAGAGATGCTATCAACCTCTTCCTTATACTTCCGCTTGCGACTTGAACTAGGAATATCTTCTTGGTTTGCATGCTCCAAGGTAGGAGGAAAAATAGGAGCATCGTCGGGAGGAGGAGGCATCAACTGCTTCTCTTTCACCGTAAAAATGGCTGAAGCATTGCGAATTGCTTCAACTTCAGCTTTCTTTGAAGCTGCCACCTTGATCATCTCTTCCTTGGATTTAGGTCTAACAACTGGCTTCACCTTGTGCTTAAGGGCCTCCTTGTGAAACAAGACATCATTAAGAGGAACCATCATGGCAGCCTTACCCTTGCTACTACTTGACGTCCCTACTTTGTGCTTGAAGGCCTCCTTTGTGTTTGTCTTCTCCACTGAACAAGGAGAATAAGAGTAAGATAAACAACTCGTTTGACAATGGGCAAACACAAAGAAAAACTCACTTGATCGTCGCTGACGCTCAGGTAATGAAGGCTGAAAACCGTATTTCTAAAATAAGGGGCGTATCTTATCCAAATGTCTTCTTTCCTTTGGCACCTGAAGAACCTTCTCTATATCAACAAGTTCTTGTCCTGCTAACTTGATAGTGTTCCTGGTCACTGTACGAAGCAAAACGTTAGGAGAAAAAATATATATATCACAAGGAATGACAAACACATAATGGGTGCATCCCAACTTATGGTTTGAAAGTGGGTAGGAATACGTCGCTCGGGTCTGACATCTCCATCATATTCCCAATTCTTATAAAGGAAGCACCATCGATTTTTCCAAGTACCGTAAGACCTCTTCTTACCAAAAACTATGCGCTCATTCTCGCTCCTACATGCACACTCAACATAACCAGTAGATGACTTCACCGGACGCAATTTATAACAATAACGCCATTGATGGAAGGAAGGTTTACCTAAACCACACTCTCTCCAAATAACATAAAACCCAATCAAGGTCTCCCAGAAGCCAAGATTGAGTTGCCTAAGCGAATACCTCATGGCAGCTACCATCTTTTGCAACCATGGATGCAGTGGTAGTTTCACTCCCAACTTCTCTATCATTTGAATATAGAACATGATATGACCCTTAGGTGGTTCGGTAGGCAACTCCTTATCATCTACCAAGCACATTCCTACACTATTGGGTATGCCACACAACTTTCTCAAGGTCTCAAGCTGTTTCTCGCTAGTCAACAAGTTTGTGGTTAAATGATCCGCTGTGAACTTAGACCGAAAGATAGGTATGGCAGTAAGAACACTCTCCTCACCCACCGACATGATAGAAGTACGCGCCTCACTCATTACCCCACCACGAGACGGTGAAGTGGAATCAACATTCACTATGACCATGCATCCCTCATCACTAGACCTATGCTCTTCACTCGCTTCCTCGTCGGTGGCTTCAGGGAAAATAGGTGGTATGCATGCCTGATGGTTATGAAGGTCGTCAAACTCTTCCTCTTCACAAGACTCTAATGAAGACTTTGAAGGCTCAGACGTTGCAGGCTCGAACCTAGAACCAGAGCTAGAAGAACCTTCATCAGGAGAACTTTCAGACTCTAACATCTACAACAAACACAGGCAAAGACCTCTATTACTACATGAAGGATTGAATCCTAAAGATCTCTAGGCTATGGAGGAAGTTTTAGCTTCTTCACCATATTCTTTGACAAATGCGTAGCAGTCCAACAAGTCCAACAAAAAAAAAATATATATCTTATTTAAGAAGAAATGCTACTAACCTTGGCACAGTGTTTAAGCCGCCATGGTTTGTCGTCAAAGAACCACCACCTTCGTGTTGACCGTCGCTGGACTCCCTCTCAACCAGATAGCACTACCTTTCCAAATCTCACTCCACTAGGAAAAAATGAGAACAATGTCAGAAATGAAGATTCATCTTTCTTATATAGACAACCAAGAGAAAGTAAATTCAAACTCAACCTATGAAAAATCGCCACATGTCCCACTATTGGACTTGCAAACAAACTCATGGGCTCAACTCGACCCAATTAAGGGAGCAAAAAGCCCAACAAGGGCAACAAACCCAACTAGGGGAGCACTAAGCCCAATGTACCCTACTATTTGGTGTGTGTGTGTGTGATACTCTTGTAGGCCAACGAAGGCTTCAAGCTATGTAGAGCATTTCAATTCAAGCAGAGAACTACAATGGCAATCAAGGGGTAGCTTCGCACACTGATGATCACAAGTGTGCAAAGCAAAATCTATTTATATGATCCTCCAACCCTTCAACAATTGGAGAATAACCCAACAAGGGAAAAGCTTCGCACACTGATGATCACAAATGTGCGAAGCAAAATCTATTTATATGATCCTCCAACCCTTCAACAATTGGAGAATAACCCAACAAAGGAAAAGCTTTGCACACTGATGATCACAAGTGTGCGAAGATAAATCTATTTATATGATTCTCCAACCCTTCAACAATTGGAGAATAACCCAACAAGGGAAAACCTTCGCACACTGATGATCACAAGTGTGCGAAGCACAATCTATTTATATGGTTCTACTAGAGCTTCCCACATGCAAAGATCTAGAGCTTCCCACATGCAAAGGCCTAGAGCTTCCCACATACGAAGGTCCAAAGCTTCCCACATGCGAAGGACTAGAGCTTCCCACATGTGAAGGCCTAGAGCTTCATATACCCGCGAAGGTCTTACATCCTAAACCTTCAACAAAGCTTCGCACATTGGTGATCACAAGTGTGCGAAGCAAAATGTTTTTATGTGGTTTCTCCCACATAAAAAGTTTATTTAACAAATCAAGATACGTTTACACTAACAAAGATATAGTGGCATATGCAATGATTTGGCAGAATCTTCTTTCCTCTATATTAAATTTTGACAAACATCAACTATTTAAACACACAACTTCAGGATTTCATTTTAATATAACAAGTCAAAAGTCAGCTACTGGCTTTTATGGAGGAAGTCAAAAGTCAACTTCATTTTAATATAATCAATCAAAAGTTTGATTTCGGTTCTGGTTATCGCCATACTCAATGATGGAACAATCATGACTATTTCTAAAGATAGGGTGAAGCCATCTCCTCTTCCAGACTCATGGAAGCTAAAGGAGATCTTCGCGACTGGCATGGTCCTTGGCACCTACATGGCTGTCATGATTGTTGTTTTCTTCTGGGCAACTCATGGCTCTGACTTTTTCTAAGACCGATTTGGGGTAAGATCAATCAGGGGAGATTTTCTTAAGCTTACAACAGCTATCTACCTTCAAGTGAATATTATTAGTCAGGCACTTACCTTTGTTACTCGATCCCGAAGCTGGTCTTATGTCGAATGCCCCGGTTTCTTTCTCTTGGGAGCCTTTTTCATAGCACAGCTGCAGCAGCTCATAAACAGCAGCCACGACAATCGTTGCAGACCCAAATCGCAGACCCAAATTGATTTGCGGAAAAATATATGAAACCGTAAGCTCTCCCTAGTTCAATCTGGAAACTGGACAAACTTCGGCATCTCTACTTGAACCACAGTTGTTAATTGCCTCAACCAACTGGCGTTTCCATGGGGAATCTACTGATAATATCAGGTGCATTTGTGGATGAGGGCAGTCCCTTGAAAGATGGGCTCTACAAATTTAACAACCCTCGGAAACTGGGATTAGCGTTCCATCTCAAAGAGCAAGATCAAAAGGTATTAGCAACATGGATTGGCAGGCTGACCTGCTTAGAATCTTTGAAGTTGAGATCAACTAATGAGATGAGTGAAGTTGCTGCAAACCCGGATCAAGAAACTAGGCTGGGAACTCGCCTAGCAAGGCAGCCATGGTTTCGGAAAAGGCAAGTAGTCCCCAGCGCCGCACGAGAGTGTGTGAATGGGGTCTGAGCCCTCCCCCAAAATCTCAAAAAACCTAGGGCAGCTGTCTGCCTAAAATTTTTTTTTAAAAAAATAAATAAAAGAAAATGGGAGCTGTGCTGTGTTTAAAAATTGGCGATGGGCTCAATCCTTGGGCTTGGTTGCTCTCAACAAAAAATCAAGAAGGAGTTGGACTTCTCAATGACAAATATACTTGGGCTACTGTATATACAAGGAGAAGGCAAGAAAATTTTTGGAATCATTGATTCTTTGACAATTCGATAGAAAATCAAGACCCTTCACTTGGCAACCCTCCTCGATCGGAGACTTGGGGGGACTCTCATATATGCTACTACACCTCGGTACTCGAAAGTTTCATGATTACTTAAGTCACTTGAATGTTACAAGTCCCCAACCGAGAAGTTTTTCCCCACTCAGGAACTTGGGGGAGCATTGTTTGTACTATACTTCACCAATCTCGAAACTACCAAGCACTGGTCAACTTCGTACCTTCAGAGACCTACTGAAGGGTTCGCGCTGAGGCGCCTCTGCCGAAGCACGTGAATTTCCCTTCAACTAAGAGGCCAATCACAACATGACACGTGTCAACACCAGAGAAAGCTCCTAGAGTCCCACATCGACCGCGGATAAAAACAAGGGATTCTTCTCAATTATAAAAGAAGATCATTTTCCCACAATTAGGCTCTCATGATCTTAGACCCTCTAATCCCTTATTAGAACTCACTAATGATGATTATGCCTAACCCCATGTATTATGTAAACTCTAAATTATTAATGAGAACTCATCTACCGTCGTGGACGTAACCCAACTTAGGGTGAACCACGTACATCTCATGTTTGCTTCCCATCTCTGTCACATCATACATTATCTTCACTCGATGACCTGAACAATCTAGCGAAGGTCATCTCACCTTGACACTTTATGTTGTTCCAAAGTCCACTCGATTTTGTGCATCAACAGTTTTAAATATTCCATTTCATATTTAATTAATTGGTTTGGGCCTACTATTTGTTGTTGGTTATTTGAACTAAAATAAAATAAAGAAGCCCAGTCTGAAATGAAATATCAGATTAATTAAATAAGTAAAATAGGAGTGAATTGGGCTAAAGCCTGAAGGAAAACATTTAAATTGTGTAAGTCTATTTAAGCAACATACATACATGTTATTAACAAATTAAAGACTCTAGCATGCTTGTAGACACCCAAATATAAAACTTTTGCCCATGACTTTCAAAGCGTAGTAGTTGTGAACCAAGACTCAACTCAAAACTTTACAAAGTGAGTTGAGTTTTCATATATATTTGTTGATTCCTCTTTGCATGAGTAAAGCATAAACACCCAAGAGAGGGCCTTCAAGATCACTTCTTGGATCTATACCTTTGCTTGAGGATTGTGATTGTGCCTTGCCATCAAATGAAAAGGTTGCCTGCGTATTTCGACTTCGATCAAACCCTTCGTAGTTCAACTTCATGAAGAATTTGAGTAGCCATGAATGAGGAAAAATGAAATTCCCCATTCATGGGGTTTCGGCTAAATGGAGGAGAAGACAGAGCAATTTCCTTATTTCCTTAAAATTTGACTTACTGTGAGTAATGACATTAACTTACACTTTATAGCCAATTTGCAAAGAGTGGCAAAAGTGTAAATAAGGGAACATCCTCACCATGACCGGCCATCCCTAATCAAATTGGGCATTTGGGCTTTCTTAGTTTTAGTTGTTAAGTTATCATATAACTTAAGTCATTGGGCTTGAACTATTCAAAGCCCATATACTCAACTCAATGTTGTAAATCTCGAATGGCTAATCCAAGTGGGGCTTGAACTATCATACAACTTAGGATAAACACCCAAGTGGGGCAATTAAGCTTAGACGGCATGTCAATGTCTACAAGCTAAAATGCAAGTACTGGCTACTTCGGAGGACATGAAAAGTGTGTCAACAACTCCGGAGAAAAGAATGGCTAATTCGAACGACATGAAAAGTGTGTCTGCAACTCCAGATCGCCTGAGCATAGTTCCAAGCACGAAACACGAAGCAACTCTGGAACGGAGTAAAAAGCCATCAAGGCATCAACAATCTGCCTATGCGTATCAGTCCACTTTTAGGACAAAATTGGAATTCTTCAGACATAATCAGATAATGAGGCTTATATCGTTGAAAATCTACAGATGTCAGCTTTCTTCATCACTTGCCGGCTTATGATTCCAATCCCAAATGAAGAAAATATCGCCATTTTACTACGAACAGTGCGAACATTGATTTTATGTGGATTTGCAAAGTTCACCTTTTTAGGTTCAAACTTCAAAGAGCAACATGCTCAAAGCGTCAACGACTAGAGCATGAATGTAGTCCCGCACATGCACGGAGATTGGCTTTCATACTAAGGGGCTAGGAAGTAGTATGAAAAGTACGAAGGCCCAACCAACAAGTGATCAACATTGGTGCAAACCATGGTAGCGCTCCAAGAGGTAAGTACTTTTGATTATCTTAAATATTATATTTATGATTGAATGCAAAATATTAACGTTGTTTGTCTACGCATAGATATGTTCATGGAGGACACATCTCCACAGTCTGCAGTCTGCCTAAGTCAATGCGCTTTGTCAAAGAAATAACATCCTATGCAATGACTCAGGCACCTAGCATGGCCCGACGTTTGGAACTGAATATTCAGGACATCAAACTCCCAAGACTGGTATGGTCTTTTCAGATTATTTTTGCAATCGGCCAAGAAATGTGCAACCGTGCCACCCTCACATCAAACTCCAATCTTCCCTTGCAAGGGTACGGGCGTTTTGATTCTCACATGACTTTGTTTGTTCTTTCTCGCACTATCTTTTGCGGTATAGGGAGTACCCCTAGGGAATACACAAAATTTCGTACCAGACACAAATCAATGCCTTATACTTTGTAACTATACAAGAATTCTAAACGAAGAATTCGTTAGAGTTCCCTACTGACGAACATGCAATTTAAGACCTGGAATGAAGCAAGGTGAAAGAGCAAACTAAATCAAAGTCATGCAGATCGCAGTCTATAAACATTTAGACTCATTCTACAACAGCAAACACAAACAAGCATGTTAGGCGTGACATTGAATCTGGAGGCCATGCCGCATACATATGACAAGTATCATCCTTAATCCGATCAATACACCCATGTCTTACTTCGAGTTCATTTACTCCTGAAAGGTTGGTGGATTAGACTCCATTCCACAACAAGGAAGCAAATGATGATTACTTAAACTTTACTTTCAAGCTTAAACTAAGTAAAGTTCACAAAAGCAAAATATTTCCTAAGACGTCTCGGTCCTTCCAGGAATATATGAGCGCATTCTGCCTTGCATTTAGCTTTTCAGCTATGCATTTGGAACTTCGACCAAGGTCTACAATATGGTTTGGAACTCTAGAATATTAGATCTTTGAAAGACAAACAAGTAGGACTAGCTGGACTTGGCTAAACTCCGGATTAACAAGAAGTTCGAAGGTCATCCTGATACGTGTTCTAGATGGGTCATTCTAGAAGCATTAGCCCATGGTCTGTTAGTAACTATCCATCCTCGAGCGAAGCGCACTCTTAGAAACATAGTTAGGGACATTTGTGGGACCATGAATTTTGGGCCCTGGCTACGTGGCACCTCGAGTGATGAGAATGACCAGAGGACTTCGCCTTAGTTAGGATGACTTCCCCTTAATCATGAGGACTACGCTTAGTCAGGAGGACTTCACCTTAGTGAAGAGGACTTTGTCTTAGTCAGGAGGACTATGCTTACTCAGATCGGAGTACGATCATGTATTACTCAGATCGGAGTACAACCATGTCTTACTTAGACAAAGTCAGAATATCAAGTGAAGTCAGACAGTCTTACTCATACCAGACCAGGCTTAAGCCCATTAAGGAGTTTACTTGCCTTCCAAGTAAGGAAACCCTAATTCATGTCAAATTAGGATATTTTGGGGATTAGGCAACATAATCATAATCCTAGGAGGATTGGATATCTTATCTTAGATTTCCTTCTAAATATACTTCTAATTTAATAAGGATTACTCTCCCTACAAGGATTCTCAAGATCTCTATATAAACCCAAGCTTGGGTATTCATAAGGGGATCCCATTCATCTCATAATATACAACTTTCTAAGCATAACATATGATCTTATCTCTCTCACATATGTCGCTTGTCTACGCGTTGACTCATGTCCATAGACAACTCATCTCCTCACGCCCTACCATAGGCTTATCATCAAGGATATATTCCAATGTGTCACACATCATACATACTCCTTCTCTAAAACTACACCTGTGATTTGATTTTCCATCTCCGAAGATATGTAGGCAGTCCAATCCGGATTCAATCACACCCTTCAATCAACCCCATTCACCCCTTGACTGTGTTCATGGGTAATTTCCGATCGAATTTGGCCTCCGTCCCCGAATGTGCGCAAATTTAGTTCCAACATAGACATTTATCGTATTAAGGATATAGTCCTAATACTGACTTTGCCCTTTTGACGTATTAGTTATGATTAAAACCTTTAGACATTATCTTGAAAGGTTTCTTCCAAATATTGACTTTCAAGGCATATCTCTAACACCTTTTGCAACATATTTGATCCAATCAAATTACAACCAAAATCTAATCTACATATTCCTAGAGTTCAATCAAATTGAGAAGGCAAATCACATAGCTCAATTATCGTAGGCTTAGGTTCATATAATCACCATTTCTTTAATTAACTAATCACATAGTCAATTAAACTAGAATGCAACATATCAATTGGTTTTTGGACTCATGGACCTAACTATAATAGAACTAAGTACGAGAATGATAATTCTCATTAAAGGATCCAAACAATTTGTCCTCTAGGGAATAAGGGCTAAAATGCAATTTTCACCTTCATTTGGATCAAAATACTAATTCACAATTTTAAGGGTTCAAACGCAAAAGACACAAGAGTTCACAACCTTATATAAATACAATAATTTATTTCCTTATGAAATATATAACTGTATATAAAAAAATACATAAAAACTAATGTAGCACTTTACAGTAGTTCTCTATTAGTTTTAGTTCGTACTAAATAAAAGTAAATCAGAAGGGTTACGTCTATTTTACACTAGGGCTGGGAATTTTGTACCGAATTACCGAAACCGAACCGAAAAACACCGAACGCAATACCGAAAATCCCGAAACCGAAATACCCCGAATGGTTCGGTCCCCGATACCGAAAAAATACCAAAATCTCGGTGCGGGGTTCGGGACCATATTACCGTGTATTCGGTAATACAGAACCGAACCGAAATATTAGAGTTAATTATGTCGTCCGTTGGATTTGTTCAAGTGGATTTTTGGATTCAATTTGAGCCGTTGGTTTGAGATTGTTGAAGCCTGGGTTTGCTGCTTGCTAATCCTCAATACTCCTTCAAAACATGAAAACAACACCTATCAAATCGACCCCATTGCTTCTAAAATCCACAGAACTAGAAATTGAATCATGGCTACCCATTTGTGGTTTCAAGCTGTATCACGACGGGAGGCCCAGAGGACCGCTCTGGAGGGGCAAAAAGCTGATTAGCAAAGAAGCGCTTTTCGTAATCTCGGGTATGAAGCGGTTCAAGGACGACGAAGAGAACCTTGGCAAGTTTGTAAAGACGCATGTTTTGAGACTGTTGAAGATGGATATGATTGCTGTTCTCACCGAGCTCGAGCGCCAGGAAGAAGTTGCTTTGGCAATTAAGGTATCGAATTTCTGTGATTAAATTTTGTGAATTTTGTGCATTTGATCTTCTGGGTTGTTGTGAAATTTGTACCCTTTGGTGTTGAATTTGTGCTGTGTGAATCCACTTATGTATTGCTAGTAATGGTGAAATGTTGAAATCTCATTCTCAAGAGTCAGGCCGAAATCGAATTCATTTTCGGTATTACCGATTTTCGGGATCTCGAAAATTTCGGTTCGGTATCGGTATGTATTTTGCCCAAACCGAAAAAATCGATTCGGTATTCGGTTTTCTTGTTTCGGTTCGGTTCCCGAACCGAATCCAGCCCTATTTTACACCACAAGATTTGTTTGGGGGTCATTTGCAAAATGAGTTACAATGTTTCAATTTTTGCATTTTACACCACATGTTTTCTAAACTGCATCAATTCAACTCTCCGGCAATTTCACCGTCTAATTAGACGTTAAGTGTTGATGTGGCATAAACTGAACCCACATTTTAAGCACTCGTTGACCGTCAATTTTAATGTTTAGTTCTTTACTCTTTTAATACTTAATGAAATTGACAGTCAACGTGTGCTTAAAATGTGGGCTCAATCTATGCCACATCAATACTTAACGTTTAATGAGACGATATAATTGAGAAAGAGGTTAAATTGATGTAATTCAGAAAATATGTGGCGTAAAATATAAATATTAAAACTTCATCACTTATTTTGCAAATCAACCTCAAAGCTTGTGGTGTAAAATGGAGTAACCCATATCCGAAACTCAAACTCGTCCCCATTTCTTTTCAGGCTTGTCTTGTTCTCTCTTGGCTCTTGTTGTGATCTCCTCCCACTCTGTCACTTAAACCCAGCCACCGTCCGCGTCTGCGCCTGTGCTTGTGTGGGAGAAAAGAAAACTCAACACGAGAGAGAGAGAGAGAGAAGAAACCACCTAAACCAAGCTCTCTCTCTCCCACTACTCACATTTGCCCACCAAGTCCAAACCCGTCAACATTATGGACTTCCATCTAAACCACAGCACCAACTCCCCCACATCCTCTGCCTCCTCCACCACCACCGCCACCGCACCCAACCCCAACCTTAACCCTAATTCCACCTCCAACTCCGTCTCCGCCGACGACCCCATGCATTCCTGGTGGGAGTCCATCTCCAAAGCCCGCTCCCGCATCCACTCCTTGTCCTCACTCCTCGATCCTTCCCTCTCCCAATCCCTCTCTTCCCTCGCCGACTCCGACCGCCCCGCCCTCTCCCTTCTCTCCTCCCTTCAATCCTACGACGCTGTTTCCTCTGCCCTCTCCACCCCTCTCTCCGGCTCCGGATCCGACCCCCTCTGCCACTGGCTTTACGACACCTTCCTCTCCTCCGACCCCCATCTAAGCCTCGTTGTTTTCTCCTTCCTCCCCCTCCTCTCCGGCCTCTACCTCTCCCGAGTCCACTCTCTCTCTGCTGACTCCCCATCTCTTCCCTCCCTCGCCGGCTTCGAGGCCGTTCTCCTCGCCCTCTACGCCGCCGAGACCAAGGCTCGAAACGGCAAGCCTGTCGTCGTTTCAATCCCCGATCTCTCTCAGCCCTCTCTCTACCACACCCCTCGCCTCCACAAGCCCAACCCCCTCACTCCCTCCACCGCCCCCCATCAATCCATTGGGGTTTTGTCTCCGCCTCTCGAGCCCCAGGTCGCTGTTAAGTCCACCAAACGTGCCTGCATTGTCGGCGTTGCCCTCGATTCCTATTACAAGCACATTTCCCAGATGCCCACGTGGTCCAAGATCGACTTTTGTCGATTCCTAGCTTCTTGGGCCGGCCAGGATTGCTCTTGTCTGCGACAATTCGGTGATGATGATACCATCGAGCCCGATATGAATCCGGGATTGTTCTTGGAGGGCGGCAATGATGAGATCAACGATGTGACCGAAGAAATGGATCAGTTGACGATGAGAATTGAGAAAACTGGTAGCAATGGTGAACATTTGGAGTCAAAGGGGTCCAGAATTCCATTGCCTTGGGAGCTTTTGCAGCCTGCATTGCGAATATTGGGGCATTGTTTGTTGGCCCCATTGAATTCTCAGGATGTCAAGGATGCCGCTTCTGTTGCAATCAAGCGATTGTATGCTCGGGCGTCTCATGATTTGGTGCCCCAGGCAATTTTGGCTACCCAGAGTCTCATTCAGCTCGATAAGCGGGCACGTGAGGCTTCCAAGACTGCTGCGGCTGCTAATTCGTCTTCAAATGCTAACACCCCGAGCAAAGCTAAGAAACCCGAAGTTTTTTTGGTCTCAAAATGAGTAAGTAATTGGCTGGTTTGTATGGTTATTTGGTTTTGCACATTGGATGTTGTATAGCTATATATTCTACTGTTGAAAGGAGTTGCTGTAGGTTAATGTTGTATGTTCGTCGGTTGGTGTTTTGTGTTTGTAGATCCATCCTAGTGACATGTAGCTTATGATTAATTATTAAAGGTTTTCTTGTGGTTAGTTAAATGTTATGAACTATGCCCTTGTGTATTTCTTTAAGTCTTGTTTCCTATGTGCATGCTCTCAACTTTCTTGAGCGATGTATTGTTTTTTATTGATCTTGTGCTTGCAAAATAGACTGAAATGTTACTTTCTGAATTATAATTTATGCAGTTTAACATTTTGGTATGATTGCGTTCTGTTTTCATCTCGTCATTGTAATGCATTCTGATCCTGTATTGTCATCTGATTCAGTGGCGCTCTATTTGTTTTTGTTTTTGGCATGCATTTTTCCCTGCACTGATACAGTTTCTTGTCTCTTCTGATCTTTTCAAACCAGTAATTATATAAGTTTTGTGTGTTTACGATTATTGGATCATGTTGTTTATTTCCCTTCTACTTTATTTGATATTATTTGTTGGTTTGAATGTGTAAATCATTAGCTTTCTAAGTTGATGATTTGTGAGAATCCATAAACAAGTGGTGGTAAGGTCTCTTTGTCCCTGGTATTTGTTTATCTGACCACTCAGTTTGATTGTTCGGCATTAATCCGATGACTCCAAAGTCATATTAGCACTTTATCATTTTAGGCTTGTTGACTGGTTAGCCATTGATTCCTGCGTGAAGCTTTTCTTTGGCTTTATATTGGTGCATACTGGCCATTCTCCATCAGCTAACTCCTAGGCTTAACCTTCAGGATTGCTTGAACTTCTTGGCTGAGCTAAATTGGTTCGTTTTGGACTGATAAAAAAGAAGTTATATGTCTTGCTGTCTGTAAATGTCTGTATGTAATGTAGGGTTTGGTAAAACCAATAGTCAATTTGTTATATGGGGAACAATGGTTCTATTGAAACCGGGGGTTTATATCATTCTTTTTTGTAGTTTCTGTGGGGCTTATGTTAAGTAGACTCTTACTAGTGCCGAGAGTTGGTTGACAAGGAAGAGTTCCAAAGGTATAGTTGCCTCCTCTATAGATGCAATATGATTTAGTAAAAGATGGTTCAATCGGATAGAAGCATTGTTTATAATATAGAAAAATTCATGTTGGATGAGATGGAATATAATGTGATGATGGAAAAGAGTTGGGAATGTGATTAAAAGTAATAGGGCACTACTTTGGAAATGGTTGTGGAAATTTTGCTGGAAAAGGATTGTTTTTTCCGTGTTGTCATAGGAGAAATTTTAAGACATGTCCATGGTTAGAGAACTGTGGAAGTGGTCATAGGCTTCAGTGGTTGAGTATGGAAAGACAATTCTCAAGGCATTCATTTTCTTGCGATAATTTTGTGGCGAAAGATGGAAATGAGGAAAAGGTTAGAGTTTTGGGAGACACCTTTCAGTATATCTTTCCCTCAAAGACTTTCAACCTATCACAATTTACGTACGGCTAGAATGTGTGTAGCTCTTTTATTCCAGTAAGTTGGGATTTTGATCTTTGAAGAAATCTATGAATTTCTCGTCAAATCCTATGCTGAAGAGTTTGTGATAACCCATCTCGTCTCTTTTATGTTTTAGAAGGCTAAAGTAATTTGAACGTCACTTGGGTTGGTGGTCGTAGGGGAACAACTAATATTTGGCTTTCTGACCGATGTTGTATCATGTGTAGAGGAAAGGTTAATACCGCTGTTCTCTGTTTCTTCACTGCCCTAGTGACCTAAATTATATGGTGGATATTGCTTAGGTAAAGCTCTTACTAAGAAAAATATATTGTTTGGATAAGCTGATTTGCTGTGGCTAATTCCAGCAGCATGCGCCTCAATTTTTTTTCAGAGAAGTACCAAGGCATTTCGGTTGGATATCGTGGAGGAAGAACTTTATAGAGTTGCTGTGTGGTCACTGTCTTTTGGGCAATGGGGTTAGGAGAGAGTTGAGAGACGAGAGATACAATGGAGAGATACAATGGAGAGAAACTTTAGTAGGGCTGGCTGGCTAGGCAGCACTGCCCTCTCAAATTGAATGGGACTAGTGCGACCAAAAGAAAGAAGTATGAATAAATAGTATGAATAAATAGGGAGAGAGAGAGAATGTAGTTGTAGTATGAATAAGTAGGGATCGTTCTAGATCGGAGATTAGAGGGATTTGCTAACCACTTAAAACAAACAAAAACCAAACTAATTAAAACAATTAACAAACGAATGGGGAAATTTTATTGGAAACAAAGTTCACTAAAATTAAAATTGACACATCTCGATCCCAGACACGCCAGGTGTCGGGAAGTGCTGGCCGACACGTGTTAGGTGACGAAAGCCATTTAGAAAAATTGAAGAATAATTAAGGAAAATTGAATTAAATAAGGGTCAGAGTGCACGGAGTGTGCGGGCGGAAGAATAGTAATAAAATAATAAGTTGCGAACTGAGCAGTGGATACAAAATAATTACAAGAGTAGAGAACCCCTACATTGTCATACCACCGCGTCTCGACGTCACAAGCTCCAAGCCAACTAATCCTGGAGGGGCGCAAAACATGCGGTGAGTGGGTCAAAAAGCAAAGTTTGATAAACCGTTGTTTTTAAAAGTCCTACTAACCCCTCGTTGAAAACAAGTATAGTTTGAGAAAATCGTCATACCCTCGGGCATGGTCTCAAATACTATAAGAAAATACACGCGTACTCCCAGATATTGATTTGTTGACATGCTGCGCCCATATGTAAACACACAGAGTCAAGTGGCTAAACCACAAGGAACCGGGCTGGGTATAAAAGTAATACGGCGAGTACTATAATGGCGCGAGTCTAGCGTAGCTTAGCTGTGCCTGGTCGTCACACAGAAGTTCGAGGTTGCCTAATGCAAACTAGAGCAGGGCTAGTACCTACAATGGATCCAAGGCTACACGTGGCGATCTTTGTAGTGACTACTCAAGCGTCGAGGCTAGTCCTAGCCACGGGCGAGTACTATGCACCGGGGTGTTATACATCTAACGTGAACAACGGTATGAAAACATGTATGGCGTATATCACAGATGTTCTACCTCCAACAACGTATATGATATGAATTATCTTGCTTGATTTGAAGAAAGCATTGAAAAACCATACGTACATATACATTTATCAAAACAAAGACCCACTCACTCACACATAGGTATCGGTGGCCCGAGTCTGGGTAGCCAGGTACTCCTGGATAAGTCTCACCTATGAGATATCAAGTAATAATGATTAAACTCATAAGGTTTACTAATTAACTTAATTAATTACACCTATCCTTTGTTTGCTCGACACGGAGGTTCAAAACACCTGAAAAATATCATACGTGCGCCACAGGTATTACAAAACAGATCCACCAGTCGCCTCGCGAACGGAATAGAAAAGAAGGCTCACGCGCCCCCACGCGCGTACCAGCCTTGAAATGTGCAGGCGGTCGCGCAGTCGGCGGTTGATGGCATCGGCCAGTGCAGACCGGTTTGCGGCGTCATCGGCTGGCGTCACAGGCAGTCGGAGCCGGGTTTCCGCGTCATCGCGCGTGCGCGGTCTTTTACGAATTGGCGCCAGATTCATGGAATTTTGGCCAGTTACGGAAAATTTTTAAAGCTCATATCTTCTTCATTTCAAGGCCAAGAATTTACGTTCCACGTATCAAAATATAGAGTTGGAGAAGAGTAGAATCACGTGTACCTTTGGATTGGTCGTACAAGCTCGGAAATGGCACATCAATTGCCTCGAAGTTGCTTCATTCACTTTGTAGCTTTGTCGATCTACGTCAAAACTCCAACCCAGATCGGGCAAATGACATGAAATTCATCTGAGAGGAATCTGATGGTGGTATTCGAAACCTCACCTCGGTGCAGATTGGTAGAAAAATGGGAAGAAAGTCCGGTTCTTGGATTGCGTTCCACAGTCAAACGGTTGAGAGTTTTGACGAGCGGTTTGCAGATTGAGTCCACGGCGTCGAGGCAGAAGGTGGTGATTTTCATTCGCTTCGATTCGACTTTAAAGTCGGTGTGCAACGCATGCGCACACGGTGAGAGAAAACGTCAAAATTGGGAAAAATAAATAGAAAGTGACGGGGGAGAAGGAAGGGGAAGAAAGAAAAAGGAAAGTGGGGTTTTGGGGTGACATTTTGCACCCACCAAAACGAGTAAACTTGCAGCTCACGTGTGCGAAATAAGCTTACGCACGTGTGAAAATATTCCCCATAAATTATTTTATAACAAACTTTTTTACGGGATGTTACAATCTATCCCCCACTTATAAAATTACCTTCTAGAAATTTCATAAAGTCTGATAAGGGTAGATGAGAGTACTAAGCGTGCACACTACATCCACTCCCAGCTCCCTCAAAGGGATGCGGAAGAAATAACAATTTTCGAACATAAAAGCGGCTAAGTGTTCGTCATCACCACGGCGAAAGTGACACCCAGGTCTTATGAAGTTCGATCAAAAGAGGGATATGACTAGGCTGAAAGAGTATTCGGTCGTCCCAGTAAGACTTAGGCGGGGGCATCGGCTACTACGGTTTGCACGATCGGGGTGGTATCAGATGGTGCGATCGGCTGGTCGCTCATTAACTCAGTCATCTCCTTTGGGCGAGATTGAGGTGCCTGAAGAGAAAAGACACCTCAGGCTTTGGTGGTCAGGTGAAAAGTGCAGCGCATTAACAAGGATAATGTCGCCAAATCTTGGGTGAATAAATGACAGCAAACTCCAAATCATGGGTAGGATAATTCATCTCATGCGGGTTCAAGCTGTCTAAAGGCATGATCGATTATCCATCCATGCGTATTAACACGCAACCCAACCGTTCGGTGACGCATCCTTGTGGACCTCGTAGTTAATAGTCGTTGGGATGTGCTAATACTAGCGAGAATAAGACAAAACTTGATCTTGTTGGAAAATTTTGATGCGGTCAGCGTCCCTGAAATTCACATCTTTCTGGCAGAAGTTTCGTGAGGCGGGCAAAAGAAGAAAAGTCCTTCACGAACGTCGGTGATGCTTAGAGCCGGGCAGAAAGCTTCACATCTCCATAACCTTACGGTCGCCCCCGAGAAAATCACGTTGCAACAGCAAGATAGAGCAAAAATAAATCCCTTGAGAATTATGTGCCCCAGATGTTGAAATGTCTTCAAACCAATCATATGATGATAATTTACGGACATTTCAAGTGTTGGCTTAATTTAGTTTACAATATAAGGCAATGATTATTGTTTAAAGTAGTCTCATATAAATGTTATATGCTTAAACAATAAGTCCAAGGAATATATTAGCAGTAGAATGTAATCTAAACAAGTTAGGTTCATGAGACCCATTCTCGATCATAGACATATCCTAACGTTCTTGATCATCGGATTGCCAATTGGGCATTGACGGTCAGATTAAGATGGAGTGCAAATGTTATGTCTTACTCTCGAGTGACTAGTCTCGAGTCATTGGTGTAAGCGACACCAAGACGAGCATGTGGGTGCTCAATATAGAATGAGTCCCTTGATTTCCCCAGATCATGATGAGTTTTCCATGATCATGTCACATGAGGCTTCATGGTTGGGATAATGCAAATTAGTCCTTTGGGCACGAGGCATGCGGTTGTCTTGTGGTGGGTCCTTGATCTTTGATTATGTCAAGTCACCCCATCCAGGGTGTCCACGGCACTTAGTTGGGGTTAAGCTACTTAGCCATGGAGGCAAGTGAATGCGCGACAAAGGGATCTCTAACCTTCAAGCCCAGTTTGGGGAGAATACTCTGTGATATGATTAAGAATCTACGGCGAGTATGAATAAGATTTAGGAAGTCGTTCCAAATCATATTCAAGGTAATCATATAAGTAAAGGAATCTACCCATTGGATAGTAGACATGAATAAACTATCATCTGAACAATGTGGTGAAAGTAATGATAGAGAAGGACCGTGTGCATTGCAATCCCTAAGCGAATAGGTTGCCACCTCTTACGATTAGCTTGGGTAGCCATGACATGCTAGGTGTCCCAACTCGCTGGTTTGTGGTAGCCACAAGGTGTATGATCACTAAAGGAGAATTGAAAGTAAGTTTCAATTCACAATCGATTTGAATGAGTTCTGTCGCCTTTATACGCTAAAAGGAACCTAATGGATCGTACAGAGTAAGGTAGAGTTTGATGAAACGATGGAGATGAGTAAGAATAATTAAATGGTTTTAATTATTTTATGGCAAGGATTAATTAATATGTTAATTAATCAAACGAATAAGTTCGTTATAGACCTCGAGGTTAGTTTTGGGCCTCGAGGCCCGTGGGCTTGAGCGTCAAGCCCATTGACTTGGTTGTATGACAACTTAATGACTAATAATACATTAGGGCCCAAAGCCCAATGAACCCGACATAGTAGGCCATTTGATGCAATGTAGTGAACTTGCTTTAATTGCAAGTTTGCCTTACATTGTGAGATGTTATAATGGCAACGATACTTGTTTGAGATAGAGGTTTCTTTTGGAGGGTAGAGAGTGAAAGCTCTCTCTTATACCTCAAAAGAAGCGAAGCTCCCTAGAGAATAGCTAGCAATCTCTCTTCCTCTGGGCACTCATCTTCTCATCAAGGCTACCCAGCGGTGTGGAGACTTAGAGGTTCCCTTTACTTTGGGAACTTGGAGAATCAAGATTCATCCAGTCATTATCCAAACGGAATGAAGGCCCTCTCCATGGGTCAGCCTTTGCTTAAGCAAAGGAATGTACACAAGGTATATGATTTATCTACTCAAATTGTGTTTGAGTTTATGTAATGGAAATTCACCATATCTATTAGGCATAGAAGTTCTTGGGTAAAGTTTTGATTTGAGTGCATACAAGCATGATGCGCCAATTAAATGTTAATTGCATGCTAATGATGTTGTTCAAATGAACTTGGTTTACGAAAATTCCCCTTCAAGAAAGACACAAGAGTAAGCGGGCGCGCTCAGGGAATCGGCATAAAGTGAAACTCCCTAAACTTCCACAAGATGGCCTTGAAGTATTTAACTTGATAACCTCGGATGTGGAAGCAGAATGTCACCGACAAGGAACTATCACAAACTTGTCGAGATACGGAGGCGTACTTGATTCATCAAGTTCATGAAAAGGTATGACAAGAAAACTCATAGGGCTCGCAAACGAGTCAGTGTTAAAAAACATGACAACGTTCTTGATCTTGGTGATAATATTCGAACTTGGTCGATCTTAAAGAAAACATGTACGCCAGTTTGGTGAAAAGATCATCGATTCGGGCGGGGGATAGGTTTTGTCGTCACCGATTTTGTTGCCTATAATCGATGCGAGTCTTCAAGAAATGCCAGTCACTTGATTGAACAACAAGACCGAGGAGCTCCACAGGTGAAGTGCAGGCTAACCAATCCCTTGGCGAGAAAAGTTCACATTTGAATCTTGACTCCACCACTTTCGGTGGAGCCAAAGATAGGGGGTGAGAGAGAGATATGATCGGTACACACAGGAAAGATGGAGTGGTGGATTCCACTTCTCGATGGGGGCGGTAGTTAGGAGTCGTGGGGAAAGATCCCATGAAATTTGTTGACAATAGGTACATCATCAACCCAAGAGAAATTCCATCTTCCCGACACCACACCGTGTGATACAACCATCACGGCTTGAACTCCAACGGTTTACCGTTGCTTTCGTAGGCGAAAATGGCCAGCGATCGATTTTCGGTGCTCAGCCCAGGTAAACATCATAGTTAACATGCCAAGTGGCGAAGGTTTGACCCGACCTCCGCCCAGGCAACCCACGGCATGGCGGAGTGTAACCAACCGTTCCTAGGATCACGTCGAAATCACGATATCTAGAGGAGAATGAGATTGGCAAGTAGGTACAAAAAATTAGTGATGATAACAAGGTGTTATCGATAATCCCAAAAAGATAAGAGCGAGGCTTAAGCCTCTCGGCATAGTGATTCCATGTCGTACCGATAGAACCCTGTGACGGTTCAAATAAATTTAGAATGAACAAAGGTGAGAAATAAGCTGAGTAGGTAGCACCGGATCAATTAGGACTCTAGTAAAAGTTCAAGAATATTTACGTACCCAATCCAAGATCGAGATCGTTCGCGAGGCATCTGTGGCGGTCGGTGCGTTAACTGCGCCGCCAGTGCAGCACATTGCACCACCTTGGTGCACGGCACCCTGGGATCTTGGGTAAGATAAGCCCAAATATGAGGAGAGAAAGGTTCTAGGGTATGGGTGACATTGCCCACCCGCGATTAATCGTCTCCTCAAAGTAGGTAGGCGATGAGGTATTGTTCCTCCACCCGTTGGATAGGAACACATGCCTAAAGGCGGATTTGGGTTCTCGGGACAGTTGGTTACGTGTCCTAGGTTGTCCCACCCAGACATGGCGCACTTGAGTTTCAAACACACTCACAGATGACGAGTGTCATATCGATGACAAAAGCTGGGCGATGGGGCGGGTGAAATTACCCGGCCCAACGCGAGATTCAACGGTGAATCACCCACGCGGCTATGCGGGTTGATTCCTCTTGGATGGTCAGTGAACAACCACAGCGAAAAAACGAGATTCCTTTCGGGACAGATGTTGTCTCACCCAACCTCTGGGTGTTGGTTTCCAAATCGATTCGAAAAAAAAAGTTCGGTAAAAGGTTAAGCTGCACTTTGAAAGTTGATACGTCCTCGCCAAAAGTCAAAAGCAGTTATAGTTAATCAAGTCCACTAGTAGATAAGCAATCCATATCGTCGCCCAACGAAAGGATACAAGATAGTTTGCACATACACGAAGTGGAGAGATGATCGATTTGAATGACAAAGTCATGAGTAGACGAACGTTGACTCCGAGAGGTACGGAAGAGTTCTTGACGTTCGAAGAAATTGAGTGCGACAAAACAAAAGCAGTCGTCTGGAAACTCACTGTAGTTCAATAACATCTCGAAGATGAAATTTGCTCCAATTGTCGAAAAGTAGTAGTCAGAATTATGAGAGAAATGTCAACCAAAAGGTTCGGTTCACGATCATCGAAAAGTCATTACGGTCGTCACGTGTGGAAAGTATCGTACAAGAATTTCATGGTGATACTTTCCATTTACGAATGAAAATGGAAAGTAGTTGGAATAATGGAGGAGGAAAATCCCAGTCTCAAGCCTCAGCTGCTAACAAGTTGAGTACTTGCATTGACGTGCTCGGCTGATGTAAAAACAACCACAAAAAGTAGGAAACGCGACCGAGTCAAGCAACACTAATTGTTCACGCGTTACACAGCGGTTGAAGTCGTCGCTTAAGTGTAAAACACCATCGGTCTGATGCGTTTGTGAAACTGAGTCTCACGGGAATTTGAGTCCACACAGGGAACTTGTCAGAACCAGAAAAATTAGTCAATAGGTTACGCCCAACATCAACGCCTAGCGTCGTTCCCAAAGGAAGCACTTGATGAAAAATTCATCTGTTGTGCCAAGCCGACACCACGCTCATCCCAATCTGACATCCAGAACCGGTTTCCAGATTCGGTGCGATTCCATTGGTAGTTAATAAATAAAACGCCAGCGAGTCACCGCATTAACATCCAAGTTCCTCGTCAGCCAAGCTCGGGGTCGCACTTAGGGTTGGGTACCAATTCTACGCTTACCGAGAAAAGTAACGCATGGCTTGTCAAAATTGGGAAAACTACCTAAAAAAGCTGCGTAATATCGACGTCGAGGTGGTATGACACTAAGAAGAACTTAAAATTAACCCAAAGAAAACAATACACCAAAGGTGTAGAGTTAGGAAATTTTCAATTCCAGAGCAAGATTCAGAACACCTTGTTGAGAACAACATTGAGGTAATGGAATACCGAGAGAGATAGCCAAGATTCATGAAATTTGAAGTCGACACCAACGGACAGTGCAGTTATGGAAGGAAGAGCCCTAGGTTGCAAAAAACCCATGCTCGATACCAATCGACATCGATCCGGACAAGCCGGTGTCGGAAATTAAGCTGGCCAGACACGTGTTAGGTGACGAAAGCCATTTAGAAAAATTGAAGAATAATTAAGGAAAATTAGGGTAAATAGGGTCGGAGTGCACGGAGTGTGCGGGCGGAAAGAATAGTAATAAAATAATAAGTTGCGAACTAGCGGTGGATACAAAATAATTACAGGAAGTAGAGAACCACATTGTCCTTACCACGCGGCCAGTGGCGTCACAAGCTCAAGCCAACTAATCCTGGAGGGCGCAAAACATAAAAACGGTGAGTGGGTCAAAAAGCAAGTTTGATAAACCGTTGTTTTCAAAAGTCTACTAACCCCTCGTTGAAAGCAAGTATAGTTTGAGAAATCGTCGTACCTGGAAGCTGAACCTCAAAATACTATAAGAAAATACCGCAGCATTAACTCCTAGATAATGATTTGCGACATGCTCACCCATATGTAAACACAAGTCCAAGTGGCTAAAACCCTGAGGAATAGGCTAGGTATAAAAGTAATACGGCGCGTCTTGCAATGACGAGTCTAACGCTAAGCGCTGTGCACAAGTGCGTCCGCACAAGTTCGGGTTGCTAATGCAGCCTAGAGCCGAGCTAAATGCCTCTGATGGATCGCGGCCAGCGATGCTTGGTAGTGACTACTCCAAACGTCAAGGCTAGTCCTGGCCACGGGCGAGTACTAATACACAGGTGTTATATATCTGCGATGAGCACGGTATGAAAACATGTATGGCGTATAATACGAATGTTCTACACGGCTCAACGTATATGATATGGAATTATGCTATGGTTTGAAAGCATTGAAAAACCATACGTACATGCATTTATCAAAACAAAAGACCTTTCACTCACTGTAGGTATCGGATTCCCCCCCGGTCCTGGGTAGCCCCAATCCTCTGGATAAGTCTCACCTATATGAGATATCACCGTAATAATGATTAAACTCATAAAGGTTACTGATTAACTAATTAATTACACCTATCCCTTGTTTGCTTAACACGGAGGTCCAAAACACCTCGAAAAATATCATACGTAAGACGGAATCGAAAAAGAAGGCTCCACGCGCCCCCACACGCGTCCCAAACGCGGGAAGCCGGGGCTCCACGCGCGAGTCAGCCGAGCCGGTCATCATCGCTGACGTCAGCGCCGGTCTGAACCGGTTTGCTGACGTCATCACTGACGTCACCTGGGCCGGTCTGGACCGGTTTGCTGACGTCATCGCTGATGTCAGCGCCGGTCACCGCTGGTCTTTTTCCGGTCGCCGGTGCCGCCGTCGCCGTCGCCGAAATTTTGGCCGGTTTCTGGAAAATTTTTAAAGCTCCATATCTTCTTCATTTGAAGGCCAAAATTTACGTTCCACATATCAAAATGAAGCTGGAGAAGAGTAGAATCACGGTGTACCTTTGGATTGGTCGTACAAGCTCGGGAAATGGCCTGTAATTGCCTCGAAAGTTGCGGTTCACTGTAGCTTTGTCGATCTACGTCAAAACTCAACCAAATCAGGCAAATGACCTATGAAAATTCATCTACTCAACGAGAGGAATACAATGGTGGTAGTTAGAAACCTCACCTCGGTCTAGATTGGCCGAAAAATGGCCGAGAATTTCCGGTTCTTCCGGTTGCGTTTCCCGTCAAACGGTTGAGAGTTTGGACGAACGGTTTGCATCGTTGAGTCCACGGCGTCGAGACAAAGAAGGTGGTGATTTTCGTTCGCTTCGATTTGATGACTTTCCGTCGGTGTGAACTGTGCACACACAGTGAGAGAGAGAGAGAAAAGTTAAAATTGGGAAAAATAAATAGAAAGTGACGGGGAGAAGGAAGGGGAAGAAAAGAAAAAGGAAAAGTGGGGTTTTGGGGGTATTTTGCACCCACCAAAACAGTAAACTTACACGCTCATGTGTACGAAATAAACACGCATGTGTAGAAAATATTCCCCATAAATTATTTTATAACAAACTTTTTTACGGGATGTTACAAAAATTGAATTCAAAAGCAATTAATGGGTGAAAAACTAGATAAAGGATTCTTCTCCACACACAAACATATACGTACAAGTTGATTACCAATTATTTTTTCTATAAACTATGAATGACATTGCTCCAAGTTAACCGTGAAACGCACAAATTAATTCTCAGATTTTTTTAAGTTCATTGATTTAAATGAAATGCAACTCGCACCAAGTTATTCGTATCAAGTTATCTAACTATGAAATGCATGATAGATAAACATATCAAAGATCTTTAAGCTTTGTGAAAATCATAAACATTGACTAGACAATCGTAACTATGAAACGCATGATACTCTTGCCTAGGATTTACTTAATACAACCGATGTCCCTTTGATTTTTACTACTTATGAATACAAGTTCATAACGATTAGGTGAAACTAACTTATATTTTAGCTCCAAACCCTAGCATGCAAACTAAGTTGGCCACCTTAATAAACATACAAGGATAAGTTCTCTGTAAAATAGATAAGTAAATCACATTCACAATTTATGAAGAAATAATTAGATAAATCAACTCATAATAAACATATGTTCATGACTTCAAATTCACCATTGGTTATAATTCACAAGAAACATTAAAAAACAAATTAACAAAATCACAAAGGGTTGAATAGATACAACTTTGAATGACACATCTTCGACTTGAAAATCTTCTTGTCTTCAACTTGGATGGATGGATGGATGAATTGAGGGGCGAATGGAATGGTTTTTAGGGCTGAGGTTGTGGTAGAATGCAGTAGAGAAAAAGGGATGCATGCATCAGATGTGTTGTAACAAATTGGTGCTTCTTTTATGTATTTTTCCGTCTCCAAGTGCTTGAATCATTGAAGGACTCCAAGGGTACGATTTTGAGAGTGTTTAGACATCTGTAGGACTCCTTATTTCATCTTAAAAGAGTGTAGAAACACGCACAAAACAACTGCCACGTTTTTTCCTTGAAACCAAATCCAACTAAGACTCTAATGCCTTTTTCGACCTTTCCTCACTAAAACAATGATAACTAATTCTAGAAGCATCGGAATTGAGATCTGCAAAATCCTGTGGAAACTAGACATCCAGAGCTTTCCATCTGTATATGGCATGACACGTTTTTTGTCCTACGGAATTCTGGGTGCTCTGTTGAAGTTAGCAGTTCTGCATAGCACTGTCCAAATCTCACTCGGATTCCACTTCTTTGTAATTTTCCTTGTCTTCCAAGCTTCTATCTTCTAATCCACGCAAAGTTAGGTCATTAGCCATCACATGTGTCCACTCCTAATAGCTTTACACGTTCCAAATCCTTGCTCTCCAATGTTTGCCACACAAGCATTCTATTTCAAATCCAAATAACGTTCTGCTTCGCTCCTTTAGCTTTCTAATTTCAACTTTGTCATTTCTACCTACAATAAAACGAAAATAAAATAAAATACTACAATTAACGGAAATTAACTAAATAAACATAGAGAAATAAGATAATAATGTTGCATAAATATGCTCCTATCATTTACTGAATCAAAATATTCGCTTCTCTCGAGTTACTGCTTGTGCTTTCCTTGGTTCTTCACTTCTCTCCATCTGGTTACCATAGTTCTTTCTTCGGTTACATTGGAGGGATTCGATCCCTGGACATATCCCTAATTATAATCAAGGTTTTTGCCTCACCACTTGCGCTTAGCCCCAAGGGCTTTTTGTTGAGGTTCTTGATTTGGCTTTCTAACTCTTGTGTCAAAGTCGAGGGTTTTTGTTAAAGTTCTTGATTTGTCTCATGATTCGAAAGAGTTGTATTAAGCAAGAGTTGAGAGGGTTCAAATTGTGTTATCCATGGAACATTACGTGCATGGCCTAGCTAGGGCAATGTCGAAGACTATTTACCTCCCTCCCTAAGAGGGGGAATTAACCACGGCTCTTACAAGGGTGCAACATAGATAGGAAAATCCATTTTTGAGCCGAAAAGTTTCAAATTACTCTATTTGATTCAAATTCGAAACTAAAATTCCAAAAATACATACAAAAATGAGAACTGTAAAAATATATATTATGTACAGAGAGTTGACACACCCTGAATCCAGACACGCCAGGTGTCGGGAAGTGCTGGCCGACACCTCGTGAGGTGACGAAAGCCATTTAGGAGAATTTAGGAATAAATAAAGGAAATTGAATTAAATAAAGGTCAGAGTAAAGGATACAAAATAATTACAAGTATAAGAAATTCCTACATTGTCATACCACCGCGTCTCGACGTCGATACTCCAAGCCAACTAATCCTGGAGGGGCGCAAAACACAAAACGGTGAGTTGGTCAAAAATAAAAGTTTGATAAATCCTTTGTTTTCAAGAGTATACTAACCCCTCGCTGGAAAACAAGTATAGTTTGAGAAATATATCATACCCTCTAGCATGAGCCTCAAAACACTATAAAAAAAATATACGGGTACTCCCCGATAATGATTACTGACATGCTCACTCATATGTAAACACACAAGTCCAAGTAGCTAAACTACGAGGAACATGCTAGGTATAAAAGTAATACGCTGAGTACTAAAATGACGCGAGTCTAACGCTAAGCGCTATGCACAAAGTGCGTCACACAAGTTCGAGTTGCCTAGTGCAACCTAAAACAGGCTAGTACCTACAATGGATCCAAAGCTGCGTAGCGGTACTGGTAGTGACTACTCCAAACGTCAAGGCTAGTCCTGGCCACAAGACTGAGTACTAATACATGGGGTGTTATACATCTACTGATGAGCAACAGTATAAAACATGTATGGCAAAATAATACGAATGTTCTACCTCAAACAAACGTACATGATATGAGTTATGCTAACAGTTTAAAGAAAGCATTGAAAACCATACGTACATATACATTTATCAAAACAAAGACCCACTCACTCACCTGTAGGTAGCCGGGTCGTAGCCCCCGTGTCCTAGGTATGCCCGGTCATCCTCTGGATAAGTCTCACCTATATGAGATATCACTATAATAATGATTAAACTCATAAAGGTTAATAATTAACTAATAAATTAAACCTATCCCTTGTTTGCTCAATACGGAGGTCCAAAACACTCCGAAAAAATATGGTGCGTATTGCCCCTAGGTAGTACGCGTCGTCACGAGTCGCCTCACGAAGACGGAATCGAAAAAGGAAGCTCCATGTGCCCCCACGAGCGGCTCAAATGCGGCAAGCCGCGGCTCCACGCGCGGCTCAAACGAGCCGGTCAACGCTGGTCAACGCTGACGTCACCCAGGCCGGTCTGGACCGGTTTGCTGACGACATCGCTGACGTCAGCGCCGGTCACCTCTGGTTTTTTTCTGGTCGCCGTCGCCGAAATTTTGGCTGGTTTCTGGAAAATCTTTAAAGCTCCATAACTTCTTCGTTTCTTGGCCAAATTTTACGTTCTACATATCAAAATGAAGCTAGGAACAAGGAGAATAAGATTGTACCATTTTGGGGGCCAAAAAATGGCTGGAGCTGGCCGGAAAATGGAGATGAAGCCACGGGTCCAAAATGCCGATCTCCAAATCGTTGTTTCCAGGCCATTCCCAGTCATCCAAGGCTCGATTCAGGTCCTAGGGACTTCAAGGAGTTGAATGGTGGTGGTTTCGAGGACCATTGAGCTTGAAATCGCCAGTAAAGTTGACGGGAAAACTCCCCAAGTTCGCTGGAGGTCATGGAACCTAGGGGTTCCTGGGTTCTGGACAGTTTTCAACTGGGCTCATGGTGATGATTTGAAATTGGTGAAGTTGCTGGTTTAATTTGCAAGAGTTGGTTGGCCATGGAAATGGCTCGGGGAGAAGGAAAAAGGGCCATGGGTGTGTAGAGAAGAAGAAGAAAGTGAGGGTGAGTTGCAGAGAAAAACACGGGGAGGATAGTGAGACAGGGAGAAGTCAACAGACAGGGAGGCAAGGCCACATGGGCCAACAGAAAGGTTGGGCCCCAACCCAACTGCCCAAACAGTCCAAAACAAAATACGGAACGTCGAAGGATTAACGCCCGTAGAATAATCATTTGGATTTTGAATGATGTCCAATTCATGCCTACGCGTTCGTAATGACGATCACAGCAAGAAAATACCAAGGAAAGGGTCGTACGAGTTACGACGCAAAAGTCAACTGAAAGGTCAACCAGGGGCATTTTCGTCATTTCCCGCTTCCGTGAATAAAATAATGATATTTTCTGAAACGAGCTGTAACAGAGTCACAGAGATTAGATATTTTTTATCTTTGTATCAATGAAGCCATACAACTCCCATAATTTTGAAACTTTGAAATTTATTCGATTATGAAAATTTTGAATCAACATGAGTTTATGAAATTTCGAAATTGAAATAGATCTATTTCCGAAATTTTTTGGATTGAAATTGAAAAGATATATTTCCTATCCGTTCCATCCGAAAATCAGCCCCAAGTTCTTGCTTTGCCAACTGCTTCGTCATCATATGTTTCTTTCAGCACGCTTCCAATCTCATAATTACATCTTTGAAGAAATTTGCAAAAAGAGAATAAATAAGCTTCCAATGCCAATGCTTTTTGGTCCACAATGCAACACCATGAGTGTGTTTTTGGACATATACAAAACTGCTAAACACATTAATCCTGTACTTATTTACAAGTCTTGGAAAATAATAGAAGAATTTTTGGGAGTCTGAGCATACAATGTTGTTGTACATGACAATTCCATGCAAGGATGAACATGTTTTCTTTATGTGTGTGTGTGTTTTTTTTTGTTTTATCAGAAAAGGAAAATAAAATGTTTCAGAGACACTTGAATCAAGGACATAACAAATATTGAAAAATGGCATCTTATACGACATTAGAGGATCCTCGAACCAAACTAGAAAAATTACCGATAGAGAAACAACAAATCTTGTCATGTTGTAATTCTTGCTATTGTGGAGTCATTGACATTCTCACTTTCATGTTGAATGCCTCTGATTACAAATTACCATCAAGCATTAATCGATTTGATTTGCACTAATTAATTTGTTAAGGAAAACAGAAGGGTAGGTTCTTCAACAGTGATTAAGATATATATATGAAGGGAATACTCAAAATTTTTGATATAATGAATGTGTGAAGGTACCAGCTATCTAGATTGGAGGTTACTTAATTCTGAATGAAAGAAGCTCTATCTCTGTATATCTATATATTGTGTTAAAAAAATAAAACAAGGAAAAGAAGAGGAAACATGGTATTGAATAAGTGGACCCCTCCAAGGAAACATATGGATCTTAAAGAGGCTTTTAGGGATTTGTTAATCAATATAATGATTTGATTTGAACCCATGTTCACGTGATTCCTCCGAACCACTCCTTGTACAATATAACCCCACCACACTATACAATGACAAAACATGGCTTTATCATCACTACAGTCGTTACTCAATTTTCCATTCTGTCCATGTCGATAGTTAAGCACAATAATTTGATATTAAACTCGCTGCTATCCACATGAATTGAACGTAAAATTTTACATAATGGGTTAAATATAGTTATTTTATCTCTGCTTTTCAGTTTTTATTTTTTATTATAACGATATATTTCACTAATGTTTACTTAATAGAAATGAAATAAGAAATGAACGAAAGAACTTAAAAATAAGAAAAGTAAGCAAAGAAAATTAGATCAACTAGCCCTTTTTAGTTGATTTGATTTATGATATTTAGGTATTTGATATAGATTTCTAATTTCTAACGTGTTAGTAAAAACATGAAAAAATTTAAAAGTGAACTGATTCACATTCTTATATTTTAACAAAGGCATAGAATTTCACAATCAAACTGATTCCAATTTTTAGTCTCATTCCTTCTAAATAAACATGTACAGAAGTATAGAATATGAGTTAAGCCACACAATATGTCAGCCATAATAAATAGATATAAAACTCGTCATCTAAAATTTTCCACTTACAAATGAAAATAAATATCAATACAAGATAGTCATAAGTGACAGTCCTTGTCTCTCTCCTAAGTCTCCTTACTTTGTCATATTGATCAATTCTCCTGGGGTCGTTTTACAAGTTAATGAAAATAATAATCCTCAGTAATTATATTTTTATAAGGGTTTTTATAATATCTAAAGAGACAATGGGATCTGTACGTAGCACCATATATTTATATAGAGAGAGAGTTGGAAAAGGATGAATCGAAAGATACTAAACAAGTAGTAGTACTCTCCATATTTCATATGGAGTCCTCTTCACCTACTGATCATGTAAGTGGTGCCCAATGCCGTACTCAAATTGTCTCAAAAAAACGTGACACTATATTTCCAGCCATGAAGAAGTATCAGCATTCTTCTCAAAGAACACCATCATTTTCTTCTTCATCGTCGTCGTCATCATCTTCATCTTTCGTATCATCGTCCTGTAATCTCGACCATGATTCTTCTCCTCCTATTAGTCCGGCCACCCCGCTTCCATTTTCCGGTGTCCCATTTTCTTGGGAACATTTTCCCGGAATTCCAAAGAAACCTAGCAGCAGTAGCAACAAGGAATTACAATTACATTCCTCACTGAAGCGCCTCCCACAGCCTTCTCCCACAGTCAGTAATCAGAAAATTACCTCAAAAAAGTTGATCATGGATGATATTATTCAGGTCAGACACAACAACTCCAAGGGGCATACTGCTAATTATCTCCCAAAGGATCCTTTCTTTGCTGCATTGGTTGAGTGTTCCAAGGACGACGGCGACGTCGATGATCAAGGATACTCAAGTGGTGGTGCCAAGGTCTCAAGGAGTGTGAGTGAAAGGTTTGGATTTTTCAAACTTTCTGCATTATCTTGTAAGACAACTTGTCCAGTTTCTGAATCAATCATACACGTTCAAAGGCCGAGTAGAACATCTTATCATCTGATTAATCGCCGCTCCCGATGAGTTTATGATCCTTATTGTCCTCGATCAATCACTCATCTTAATTGTGTGTTTTTTTCTAAATTTAATTTTAGTTTTTATTGGCCTGTGCTGTGAAGACATGTGATTCTGAAAATATATAAATATTTTACTGGGATTACTATGTTCATAACTTCATATACAAATACAACTAAGGAACACTAGTGTATGATTTCTGCTGTTTGATTCTGAATATTTATGTATATTCTGTTACCAAATACTGTATAAAATATATGTTATTTGCTGTGAATTCATGTGACGTTTGTGGCAGCTGTATGAGTGAATTTTAAGTGATATCCCATGTGGGAGCAGGAGGCCTATTGGACCAGACAGTGGATACTGGTGGTAGTCGTATATCTATTTGACTCAACCATTTTGTTGTGTACCAATTTTTATTAGCATATCTTAATATGGAAATCTTTATTTTTTTAATCATCATTTAAGGATCACTTGACACATCCCGACCCGGATGTACACGTGGACACCCAAAAGTCGAGTGTGCTGGCCGACACCACGTAGGGTGACGAAAGCCAATTTGAAGAAGTAAGAATTAATTTGAATAATTTAAGATCAATATGTACACAAATGTACAGGCGGAAGAATTTGTACAACAGCAATCGTACAAGGTACGGGATACAGAGTATATACAATACCAAGGAATTTAAATCTTCGTCATACCACCGCCTCGAATGTAGACAGCTCCAGCCACTAAACCTAGAGGGGTGCAAAACAAAAGGGTGAGTGGGCCAATAATAGTCATTTTTGTAAAAACCTTTGCTTTCAGAAGATAGTAACCCCTCGCTGTCAAAATCAAGTAATTGGTTGGAAAACCGTTTCAGAAAACGTACTATAATAGTAGGTAGAAAACGAGGTAAGTACGAAAATATACTTACCGTCCGAAACGGGCAGAAAGCCACCGTTCGGCAGAAAAATACTTTACCCGAAGGTTCGTAAAATAAGGATCTACGGAAAACCCGTAAACCAAATAAATGCCCCCGTGGCATCAGTGAAATTCGGTGATAACACCACATATAAGACTATAAGATAAACGCTCATATACACAATCACGTGAAGCTGGCACATATGCGCATCACAACGAGTTCGAGTCGCCCATACGACCTAGAACAGGCTGGCACCTACTATGGATTCATAGTGAGCATATCGGTGCGTGTGAACAATCACGTGAAAGTGGTCCTGGCCCCACAATCCAAGACTACAAGATAGATGCTCGTTTAGGTATAGCAAACACACAAGTTCATACAGATAAATTCTGTCATGAACAGGCTGGGTGTATAAGTAACAGTCCACTCGTGTACACAATCACGTGAAGCTGGCGCATATGCGCATCACAACGAGTTCGAATCGCCCAGGCGACCTAGAACAGGCTGGCACCTGCTATGGGTCCATAGCGAGCGTATAGGTGCGTGTGAACAATCACGTGAAGCTGGTCCTGGCCCCGGACGGTACACTAAACACCGTGTAAGCAACCTAGTTGAGCGTATGAAAACATACAACGGAATATTCTTCATAAAATAAGGTGGGGTAATTTCCCTATAAGGGATGCCCTCAAACTAATCAATATATATGGTATTCTCGGGGCCGTACCCGAAATACCAAGCATAGGACTAAAATACTTGAAATACCGAGAATACGCCACATGGGTATCAAGGTATAGAAATACCAACTTAATGGCAAACTAGGTGAACCCAAAATACGGTAGAAGTTTACCATATCCAAGGTTCACCCAAATACGGCTCAAGGCCGTCAGATAAGTATAAAACCCATAATCGCAAATAGGTACAAGTAGGGAATTAAAATACTTAATTCCCTAAATTCCCTAAAATAAGGCCGGTTCAATACTAGTAATACGCGTAAAAACCAATACGGAATTTCACCAAAATATGGTGAAATTCCCAAATGGAATTATAGGCCCAAAGCCCACTAATTCCCAAAGCCCACAGATTACCGAGCTAATTTAGTAAACCAAGTAAATACCACAATAATACGAGGTCTACTAAAATACGAGTCAAATACCAATTTAAAACCACAATATAAAGTAGGCATAGTCAAATATAAATTCCCAAACTTGAAATACATTTAAATAATATAGGGAAAGGGCCCACTCACAAATACCGAAGCCGGGAAGTCCAAACGTACGTCCTCCGTGCGCCAAGGGTCGCCAAACCTATTTTGGAACACCCAAGATTAATAAAGTAATTGAAGATACGAAGAAAACGGCGTTCGGAAACCCGAAAACGGAGTTTCGGGGTCGGAAACCCCAAAACCGCCGCCACACGCTGCCATTTGGCCTCACCTATATGAGATATCACCGGTACAATGATTAAACTCATAAAGGTAACGAATTAACTAATTAATTAAACCTATTCCTTGCTTTCCCAATTTGGAGGTCCAAAACACCTCAAAAATTATCATGCATACTACCCCGAGGTAGTACACGTCGTCACGAGTCGCCCCGTGAAAACAGAATCGAATTTGGACCTCCCACGCGCCCTCACGCGAGGCTCAAACGCGCCAAGCCGCGGCTCCACGCGCGGCTCCAACGGCTGTCTCACGTGCACTCATGCGCGGCGCCCCGCGCGGCTCACGTGCGGCTCCACGCGCGGCTCCACTCGCGGCTCAGCCGAGCCGGTCAGCGCCGGTCTGAGCCGGTTCGCTGACGTCAGCAAGGCCGGTTCGACCCGGTTTGCTGACGTCATCGCTGACGTCAGCGCCGGTCCTCTGGTCTTTTTCCGGTCGCCGGCGCCGCCGTGCTGGCCGCCGTCGCCGTCGCCGAAAACTGGAAAATTGACCGGGAAACTTCTAAAGCTTATAACTCACTCATTTCTCAACCAAATTCAACGATTCAAAAGGCAAAATGAAGCTGGAGTCAAGGGGAGTTCGGTTTTACCAGCTTGGGGCCTAAAATAGGCCTGAGGTGGTCGGAATTTGAAGAAAGATCCACGGGTTCAAATGAGCCGATCTCGAGAGCTCCAAAACTCGGCCAAACTCGGCCAGGCAGGGCTCGAGCAAGGTCCCTGGGACCTTGGGGAGTTGAATGGTGAACAAACCAGGGACTGTCGTGGTCCAAATCGACGAGAAGGCTCGTCGGGAAAGCTCGGGTGTATTTAACAGTTTGCTGGGTTTTTTGGGTTCAACCTCGAGCTCAACAGGCTCGGTTGGTTTTGATCTGAGGTGATGGAGGTGGAACAGATGTGAGAAGGGTGGCTAAGCCACCATGCCAGCTCGGGGAGGAGGCCGAGAAGCCATGGGTGTGCAAAGCACAATGGTGAGCTTTTGCTTTTGGTTTTCTGCAGAGAAGAAGAAAGAAGGTGAATGGGACAAAGCCCAGACAACATCCCACAAATCGTGGGATTGATTTGTGATTGGCCTGCTGCCAAATGGGTCCCAGCCCAATAACTCCAAAACAGCCCAAATTGTTAAAATACGGAAACGTCAAAAAATCGACGCCCGTAAAATATTCGTTCGGAGTCCGAACGACGTACGGCTCGCGTCTACGTGTTCGTAGCGACGAGCACGTCGAGAAAATACGAGTGAATGCGTCGTATTACGACGCAAAAGTCAACCGAAAGGTCAACCAAGGGCAAAATCGTCATTTTGCACCTCCGGGAATAAAATAATATTATTTTCCGGAACGGGTTGTAACATCACTTTTGTTAAAAGTCAATGAAATTGATGATTGTTTATTTCAATATATCTACACAAATGTATGACTCGTAAAAAGATGTTAATTGCTAGCAAAATAATTGATTTGTTTTGTACATATGAATGACTAAATTCGCTAATTTGATTGATATTTTTTATGAATGTTCTCATTATGGTATTTTTGAAGAATTGTTTCACATTGAAAAGTTAACATAGCAACGGTTTGTAACAAATTGAGCACTCTCCCTATTAACCATTGGTTTTTGGGTGAAAGAACCGATTAGATATCAAAATCGAGTTAGCCCACGTGAAAAGTCTAACGACCACACGTACTTCATGTCAGCAATTAAATTGTCCACGTCTTAAGCTTAAAATTTCAGCACAAGTGAGGGGCGTGTGAGGATTTAATTAAAAAATGTCACACATTAAAAAGTTAATAAACCTTGCTTGCAAGAGCAATAATGTTACATCTCGTCCCTAATTTTATTGTATTTTATTCCCCGACGGTGTGAAATGACGAAAATGCCCCTAGCGGCTTATTGAGTCCTACGTGGACAATTATTTTCTATTCACTTATTTTCGTACTTTCGACGTATTTTTCGTATTGTACACTTCGATACGAACCCGTAGACGCGAACGACACCTGATTCGGACTTGTAACGGGCAAGCTACGAACAGGGGCAAAATGGTAATTTGCCATGAGCAGTATTTCAAAACTGTGGTCTGCCCATGGTTTCTGTTAACCCAGTTGGCCTGCAATTCTGTTTTAGAAAATTCAGTCTCTTTTTGCATGCAAGTCGACATGCATTGGACAATACCTGAAATTTTGTAAACCAAGGTTGACTGACCTTGGGTTTAAATTATGCACTTAGTGTGCACCGCTTCACACTGCCTTCAACCATCCTCACCACTCTGCCATTCTCTTCCCGAGCCACTCACACACACACAGTGAACTGTGCATGCCTGTTTCTCTCTGCAAACTCAAACCCATAATTACTCTAGGCACCCAAACCTCCACCCTCTCCATCCCCGACCTCGTCTTAGGCCAGCATACCACTGCTGTGCATCACCTTCATCACCATCACTATCCTCGAACCTTCAAACCCAGAACGAATCACAACTTGCAGAACCCAGAAATTTCCTCTAGACACCCACGATCTCTATCATCGATCCCGTGGCTCCCATTCAACTCGAATCAACTCCGGGCATCACCATTGTCACCTTCATCAATTCTGAGCTGTTTTCGAACCCAGGAAACCTCGAATCGAGAAGAACGCTGAGTCGGCCATTTTCTCCGGCGAACTTCCAGTGGCCAGCCACAGCCACCCAGACCTCAGATCGACTTCAATTCATCACTATCGAACTCCTTGGAGCTCTGGGACTCGAACCCAGGCTCTGCATGCAGAATTCTGACCGAGATCGGTGAAACCCGATCCTTGGCCGTGAACTTCGAGGCCATTTCCGGCCAACTCTGGCCATCTATTGGCCCAGGTCTAGGTAAATTCGAATTCTCTGTGACTCCATCTTCATTTTGGCGTTGAAATTGTGAGAATGGTGAAGAAATGAACTCTCTGTGAATTTTCCAGATTCCGGCGCCGGCGAGCGGCGGCCGGAGTTGCAGCGGTCTGATGTCAGCGAGCCGGTCCGTGACGTCAGCAAACCCCGGTCCGAACCGAGGAATATACCAGTGGTATATTCCGTTACCTTTTGACTCCGTCAAGGAATATTCCCTAACGGTGACGGAATATTCCGTAACGCCGTTAGAGAATATTCCGTTAACTAAACAGAATATTCCGTTAAAGTTAACGGCACGCCGTTAACTTTAACGGCGAGTGCACAGTCGGCGCGTGTGAGTGCGTGGGCGCGCGTGCGAGTGCGTGCGAGCGCGTGTGAGCCCGTGAGCGTGCGTGTTGGCGCGTGAGCGCGTGTGTGGGCGCGTGACAGCGCGTGACAGCGCGTGCTGCCTTGTGGCGGCGCGTGGAGCCCCGCGGTGGCTCGTGGCGGCGCGTGAACCCATATTCCGACTGTTTCAAGCCCCGTATCGAGCAAACAAAGGCGATTTCAAGTCTTTTTCATTACTTTTAATTGGAATAGACTTGTAAAATGATTAGTTTAGTAAACTCTCATATAGGTGAGACCTATCCGGAGGAGCAACGAGCTCAGGCACGCTACGGGGGCTACGATCCGACCACGTATCAGTGAGTGGGCCTATTACTCGACCTTTATTATACTACTATATTATGTTTTAAATGTGTTTTATGAACTATGTGTGTTGCATGCCTATTTTATGAAATTATTATGTTTTGCGACAACAATTATTTATTGAGTACTGGTTTATGTTTTGGTTTATGATGAAACTATTGGCATGCATACACATGATTTTAACTGTATTACTTATCACGCATAATGCACGGTGTTAGCACTGTCCGGGCCAGGACCAGCTTCACGTGTATGTTCACACGCACCGACACGCTCACTTTGGATCCATCGTAGGTGCCAGCCTGTTCTAGGTCGCCTTGGCGACTAGACTTGTTGTGATGCACATTTTGTGCCAGCTTCACGTGCATGTAGTGCTAGAGCGTATTATTTTAACACGCAGCCTGTAATGTAGCTACTTTCTGCATGACTTGTGTGCATGTTCTATGCGATAAGTAATGATTGATTTTCACTGTAGTAAATGTTTTATACCCGTATCCTTGTGGGCGTTGGCCCGTTTACTTGTGCTAGATACCTACTGTAGTATTAAATATTTTTGTTAAATCTACGGGTTTTACAGTGAGGGGTTATACTCAAAGTTTTGGAAACGTTTTATTAAAACTGTACTTGGCCCACTCACCCTTGTTTTTCGCCCCTCCAGAACTTAGACTTTAGTTGGCGACGATTCGGTGGTGGCAGCTGCTGGTAGCTTTATTTATATCTCTTCAGTGTATGTTAATTTCCTGTTGTTGTGTGCTATATCCATCCTACTGGATGGGAATAATTTTCTTTACTGCACCTAGCTCTGACACTATGTAATAATGGGTTCTACCCACATTACACTTCCGTATTTCCGTAAAACTCTGATTTTATTTGTTTTTTTTCCCTAATTCCTTATTTAATCTTCTTAAGACTTTGCCACTCATTCGGAGTGGTTGGTCAGCACGCCTCGATATCCGGTGTCCACCTGGATATTCGGGTCGGGGTGTGTCAAATAAGTAGTTTAACCACTCTTATTATTAAGTAGTTTTAAGATAAAACCTCAACTTACATTGAAATACAATTCTCAATTGTTAAACAATGAAGAGACTTGACTATAATACATGCATTGACAGTCATTATCTAACGGTCATATACACAATCAAAATTAGAAAATCAAAAATCATATTTGACTATATAAGCACAATAAGGTGCAGAGTGCAAACATGTATTATCTTTTTAAAATAGAATCTTCAAACTAACATTTGCATTTGGACATTTTCACTTCTTCAAATGACACATGTCATTTTATTACACAAAAAAAAAAAAAGATTTTGACTAGGAATTAATGATGAAAAAAAATAAATTCAAAGGCATTAAAAATCTTATTTTTTGTGTAGAAAATGAGACATGTCATTTGAAAAAGTGAAAAAGTCCAAATACAAAAGTTAGTGCAAAGTTGCTAGCATTTCTCATTTTATAAACCATATGACCATCGTCATAATTAACTTGAATGATGTGTATATGAATTTAGAATACCTGGGCCACTAATATGGTACGATTGATGGTTGTGCTCTTAAATTCATGTCGCTAAGAAAAATCATGTTCCTATTATTTTGCAAAGGTGTTTTTTTTTTTTTAAAACAAAAAAGTGTCTTTCTTTACTCACTAGCATTACGGTCTAATTGAAGGAAGTTGGGGTGGATGCAAATTTCGTCCAAGGTTCAATTGACGAACCTCCACCTACAAAACAAAAAACACCATTAGCATAATTGACGAACACCTAAGAAAAGGGGGAGGGTGTTTGGCAAAAAGTCTCTGATGCCTAAGTCAGAAAAGTAGTTTGAGAGAATCTGAACAGAGAGAATTTTGAGTAGTAAGTGACGATTACTGTTTTCCTTGTTTGACTTGGCTGTTTATAGACCTGAAATCTAGTAGGTAGCCGGAAAGGGAGGTTGCATGCTATACTAGGCATATCTTAACGTTCTGCTAGTGATGGTGCATACCAATCTCCGCAATCCTGTCAGCTAGTAGTCATGTGGGTCCATGTGAGAAAAAGCACATGCATGTCGGACACCCAAGGAGAGACTCCGAAGAGTCGGCTTCTTGCCACCATTGGGTCGTGTATGGCCCGGTGGTAGGACATATCATGGGCCCGAAGCACCTTTGATACATAGGTGGCCCAAAGGCCTTATATTCACAAGACAGATAGGTGCCACGATCCCTCATAGAGGGTGGATAGATGCCACGTTCCCTGGAGTGGTTTGTAGTCTGCTCACGACGTCAAGGGTAAAACCGCCATAGCAAGCGTATAGTCCACGTGTCCTTCTCCTATTGGATGTGGTTACTTTATGTCTCCACAAATGCCCCCACATCTGCTTGTGTTTAAGTAGAAAAAAAAAATGAGATGTACTTCCTATTTGCATAAGACTTTTCTTCCAAGACAAGGTAGGTTTTCAAGTATTAGTAGGAAAAGGTTTCCTTTTTGCTCCTCACAAGGTTTAATAGAAATAGAAGATAACCCTTGCTTGAATTCTCTCAAAATATTTACTTAGAAAATTTGGGATTTGCGTAGAAAATTCACATAGAAAAATTCGAGGTATGAATTTTTTTTTTCTTCCTCCCTCTTCCTCTTCGCACGTAATGGCCGCTGCCCCTTGGTTTCCTCGAACTAGTAGCAAAAGATCGATCCCTAGATTGCCCAAGACCTGCAGACTTGCTGATCAATTGGGCATGGAAACAATGTTGGGCCCACAAAACCTGGCCTAGTGCAGCTGCAGACGTGCAGAGGCATGAGTCGCGGCCGGTTCGGCTACTTCTTCTTTTTCTATTTTTTTAATTCCACCGTTCTTTCTAATTCAATCCAAAAGCTAATCCATCTCCAACACTGCTACCAACATAAGCAACATTGGATTAAATTAAGGTCTTGTGAGCATCTTTTGGGATTTTCTTTGTTTCTTTGACAGATGTTCTGCAGTAAACCGCGATGACGTCTTCAAAGAAAGTTGTGAGCTGCATCGAGGTTCCATTGTACAAGTAGGGAGGAAACCTATCCGGAGTAAGGAAATTTGCTCTAAGTATGCCAAGGCTAGAGGCGAAAAAAATCTTTCAAAGCTTACCTGAAAGGCAATGACGTGGCTTTCCTTTTGGATGTTGGTGTGAGGCTGGTAGAGGACTATATCATCCCTTTCAGAACTCCTTGGGCTTCAAGCTTCCAATTGCTGGGTTGATCAAGGATGTGTTCTGTGTAGTGGGATGTGCCCATGCTCAATGAGCATTTCTGGGCATGGGCTCGCCTTCTTGTTTTGGACCTGCAAAATGGAGCAGGTCCGCTGTCATGGCATGTCTATGAAGAGTGCCGGCATGCGTTTGCAGGGCGCGTGGACGTAGTGACAGGCATGCTAAGGGGAGCATGGAACTCAAAGAATGACGTCAATGTCACATCCCGGACTTGCTTCGCTGTAGCATGATATTATCCGATTTGGGCCATGCCCTCACGGTTTTGTTTCTGGAAACTCACGAGAAACTTTCCAGTGGGTCACCTGTCTTGGGATTGCTCTAGCCCAAACTTGCTTAACTTCAGAGTTCCGATGGAATTCGAAGCCAGTGAGCTCTCAAAAGGCCTCGTGCTAAATGGAGGTGGGCATATATATATAAGGCACATCACCTCCTTTCCATTGGTCGATGTGGGATGTCCTAATCCATCCCACTTAAGGGGAACTCGGAGTCCTCGCCGACACATTCGTATCGAACAAAAAAGTGGCTCTGATATCATTCTGTCACATCCCGAACCGGCTCCGCCGTAGCATGATATTGTCCTATTTGGGCCACGCCCTCACGGTTTTGTTTCTGGGAACTCATGAGCGTCTTCCCAGTGGGTCACCCATCCTGGGATTACTCTAGCGCAAACTCGCTTAACTTCAGAGTTTCGATGGAATCCGAAACTAGTGAGCTCCCAAAAGGTCTCGTGCTAAATGGAGATGGGCATGTACATATAGGGCACATCATCCCCTCTCCGTTGGTCGATGTGGGATGTCACAAGATAGCTTGATAAGAATAATTTGGTGCGAGTTGCGTTTCATTCAAATCAATGAACTTAGGAAAATCTAAGAATTAATTTGTGTGTTTCACGGTTAATTTGGGGCATTGTCATTCATGGTTTATAGAAGAAATAATTTGCAATCAATTTGTTTGCATATGTTTGTGTGTGGAGAATGATCATTTAGCTAGTTTTTCACCTGTTTAATAAACTTGTTTTCATCATCAACTTTGCCATTTTAAATCTTTAAATTTTCTTTTGAATTCAGTTTTAATTTAAGTTAACTTTGTTTCAAATAAAATGCCCCACATTCGTTGGTTAATTGTTTTAATTAATTTAGTTTTTGTTTGTTTTAAGTAGTTAGCAAATCCCTCTAATCTCCGGTCTAGAACGAACCCTACTTATTCATACTACAATTACATTATAGGATTTTAAATTGTGTGTTAGCTTCTAGCATATGACACAGGAGGTCGTACCGGAAGCCAGGCACATGGCAGAGCAGGATGCTCGAGCGAGTCCAGAGGTGATTATGGGTACATTGAAAAGTCAATCGACAATTTATTAAACTTAAATGTTAGGCTAAGTGATGAGGCATAAGGGTTGTTGTAACATCCCGTAAAAAGTTTGTTATAAATAATTTATGTGGAATATTCTCTACACGTGCGTGTTTATTTTGTACACGTGGCGTGTAGAAGTTCTTGTTTTGGTGGGTTGCACGATACCCCCAAGGCAGATTCTTTTTCTTTCCTTTCTCTTTCTTTCCACTTCCTTCTTCCCGTCACTTTCCCTTCCCCCAAAATTTTGACTTTTTCTCCCTTTTCTCTCCGTGAGTGCACGGTGCACAGAGCGGGGAAACCCGTCGAATCGGGCGAACGAAAATCACCCACCTCCTTCGTCTCGACGCCGTGGACTCAACGGTGCAAGCCGTTCGTCCAAACTCACCACGTTTGTGAGGAAACGCAACCGGAAGAACCGGACCTTCTCGGCCATTTTCCAGCTATTCTAGACCGAGGTGGTTCTAACTACCACCATTGTGTTCCTCTCGGTGAGTGAGTGTCAATTTCATAGGTCGTTTACTGATTTGGTTGAGTTTTGATGTAGATCGACTTTGCTACGGTGAACCGCAACCTTGGGGGCAATTTCAGGCCATTTCCCGAGCTTGTACGACCAATCCAAGGTACACATTAGTGATTCTACTCTTCTCCAGCTTCATTTTGATATATGGCACGTAATTTTTGGACTTGAAATGAAGAAGATATGGAGTTTAAAAATTACCCGGAAATCAGGCCAAAATTAGGCAGCCGGCGGCGGCGGCGCGCTCGGCGGCAGGAAAAGACCAGAGAACCGGCGGCGTCGGCGATGACGTCAGCAAGCCGGGTCAGGCCGGAGCTTGATGACGTCAGCGGCTTAAGCCGAAGCGGCGGGCACGTTGGCCGACTCCCGGCCGGCCGCGTTGGCCGGCTTAAGCCGTAGCGTTGACGGCAGGCGCCCGTGTTGACGGCAATGAAACGTGGCCGGCTCGGCGGCTTTCCGTTGACCAGCTCGCGCGTGGCCGCGCGTGGAGCTGCGCGTGGAGCCATAGGCCCCTTTACACCTTCCGGCCGCGTGAGGCGCGTGGGAGGTCCTTTTCCGTCTCACATTTTCACGTGTCGACTCGTGACGACGTGTACTACCTCGGGGTAGTATGCCATGTTAATTTTGAGGTGTTTTGAACACTACGGTTGAACAAACAAGGGATAGGTGTATTTAATTAGTTTTTAGTAACCTTAATGAGTTTAATCATTATTACGGTGATATCTCATATAGGTGAGACCTATCCAGGAGGACTCACAGGGCTACCGGACGGGGCTACGACCCGGCTACCTACGAATTGAGTGAGTGGGTCTTTGTTTTGATAAATGTATATACGTATGGTTTTCAATGCTTTCTTCAAAGCTGTTAGCATATTTCATATCATATACGTTTGTTGGAGGTAGAACAGTCGTATCATTTTTTTTTTGCCATACATGTTTTATCTTGTTGCTCATCGGTAGATGTATACACCCAGGTATTAGTACTCGATCTTGTGGCCGGGACTAGCGACGTTTGGAGTAGTCACTATCGGTGCAGATTACGCACCCTTGGATCCATTGTAGGTACTAGCTTGTCTTAGGTTGCACTAGGCAACTCGGACTTGTGTGGCCCCGCACTTTGTGCACCAAGCGCTTAGCGTTAGACTCGCGTCATGCTGTGTACTCGGCGTATTACTTTTATACCCCAACTGTTCAGCATGGTTTTAGCCACGTGGACTTGTGTTTACATATGGGTGAGCATGTGGTACATTATATATCGGGGAGTACCGAATGTTTTTCATAATGATATTTTGAGGTTCATACCTACGGGTATGACGTATTCCTCAATATACATGTTTTCCGGTGGGGGTTAGTAAACTGCGAAAACAACGGTTTTATCAAACTTTGCTTTTGGCCACTCACCGTTTTATGTTTCTGCCCTCCAGGACCTAGTGACGGTTCACTTAGCGGTGATTGAGGGCTCTCTTCGGCGGTGGTGGGCGGTTACGACATATCTTTGAACTATGTAGGATTCCTCCTACTTGTAGTTAACTTTTAATTATCCATCCTCACGGGGATGGAATGTTTTTATTTTCTGCCTATTGCCATCATTTGTTGGCCATCTGTATTATGGGTTTAAGCCTCTTGTAGCTCCTAACCATGGCTTTCAGCCCATTAATATTCCTACTTTTCACCTTTTCTTGCATAGTTGGCTTTCGTCACATTACACGTGTCGGCCGGCACTTCCCAGGCACACAGCGTGTCGAGGATGGGATGTGTGGGTGTGTCGAGCACATAGTATTAGGCGATGCTTGCATTTGTCACTTTGTGATATGTGCTATAATAATTCTTGATTTTTGTGATGTCGGGAACTATGCCACCTCGCAGGCACCTGTGCTGGGGCTACCGGATGAGCTGTTTGCACCACCATTTTGATTTTGAGTTTGGTGCGGCTTTTGCCTACGGCCTTTCGAGGCAGGTGGCGTCTCACACTCGGCGAAAAATGTCTTGGAGATTGCTTAATCTTCAAAGTTAAGCCGTTCTTAGGCGAGAGAAACCTCAGAGTGACGGAGAATTGGCTCAAACATGTGGAAAACTGCTTTCGAGCCATGGAGCGGCGGGGAAACTCCGACGGAACGGTGGGTCTCGGCTACATTTACGTGGTTCTACTGAGAGTGAAGCTAGTTCTTGGTGGGCTTATAGAGTGACCCCTAATTCCACCAAATCTGCCCAGGGAAGAGGCGGGCTACTTTTAAGAAGGAACATTTCGAGGCGAAGTACTTACCTCGGAGTATTGGGCTAAGAAATGAGACGACTTCTTTGATACGAGAGCGAAGAAGGAAAGAACATATGTGTTACGTGAGTTGACCTTTCACTTCTGCCCAGCCATTGCCGATGTCAGAAGGAGATATTACTTCAGTTGAGGAAAGGGTGCTAGGAAGAATGCCCATGCTGTGACATCTTCCTTATCCATGCACTACTACCCGGGGGAGTTCTATGAGGCACACACTGGGTTGAGGATTCGGAGAATACTCCAGACGGTGGTAGTGATAGAAGGGCAATGTTAATCGAGAGGAAGAACAACAACAATAACGGGGAAATTCAGATTTGGGCCGAAGAAGAATCGGTCTTTTAAGAAGAGTGGCTACAACCTAGGATCATCCGAGTGGGGGCTCTAACCCAGACACACCTCGAGGAGGTAAAACCAATGTTGGTTCCGCTTCCGAGTCGGACTGGTTCGGGGCTCGGGGGCTCAGTAATACTCGTTGCGTCGGTGCGACAACTATCATTACGGAGAGTGTAGGCGGGCGAGCGAGCATGTTTCACTTGTGGCCGGGTGGGCCACGAGCTAATAATTGTCCTCGAAACGGCGAGTCGGCGGTCGTGCGGTTCCCAGCTGACCGAGATGCCACCGTACGGATCGGAGACGGTTCAGCAGCCATCTTACGGCGGTCTTTACATTCCTTATCGAGGTGATGTGTCTCGGTATTACGGAGATGCCTCCCAGTTCCCATGGGCGTTCCTCGGTTCACACCGAACTTTCCTCGGTTCCCGGGAGGCTATTCTCGGTTCTACCGGGGTTATCCCAGTTTCGGGGTTATCCTCCATATCGTAAGTGGTTCGCGGTGGTATGGCGGTGGTCGGTTTGAACCCGGTGAGGCTACTTCTAGCGGTGGGCCAGAAGCCGAGACCACATTCGAGGAACCGGGCCGTGGAGGGGCGGTGAAGTAACAGGGGATCTGAGGTACCGTACGGGGCCGGCGGACACGGGTGAGTCATAACATCCCAGCACTTGGGGACCGCTCAAGCTAATCCAGGATCTTGTCATGGGTACGTTGAACATTCTTGGTCATTTTGCTAGAGTTCCTAATTGATCCAGGTGCTTCTCATTCGGTTATATCCCTTGAGTTTGCTCAAACCCTCAACCATACTCTACTCCTCTCGAGTATGATTTAGATATCGCCATGCCTAGGGGCGAAGTTTGTTATGTTGAGTGTGAGTATCAAGGATGTCAGTCCTTGTTAACGGTGAGGATATGCTGACTAATCTCGATTCCTTTGGGCATCAAGGACTTTTGTTATCTTGGGTATGGATTATTTACATTTTGAATCACTTGGCAGAGTGGTTGATTGTCGTCGTAGGTTGTCATTTTCGAGAGACACCGCGGGCACATTTGTGACTTTCACCGGCGAACGCGCGGTGGGGTAAGACATGGACTCATCTCAGCCATGAGGCGGCAGTATGTTAGAGGAAAGGTTGTCGGGGTTACATTGCTCATGTTGTGGTCAACGACGAGAATCCGGCACGAGTTGAAGACGTGTATGTCGTTAACCCGGTTTCACGATGTATTTCTGATGATTTGCAGACTACCTCGGATCGTGAAGGAGAGTTCACCATCGATCTTTCCCGGTACAAATCCTATTTCTCTTCCACCTTTCCATGGCTCTGAGTTAAGGAAAATTAAAGTCCACGGTTGCAAGAACTTGTGGATAAAGGCTTTATCCAACTTGACACCTACTCGCTTGGGAGCGCCGGTCTGTTGTGAGAAAGAGGATGGAAGTTTTAGGCTTTGCATCGATTACGGGCGGCTTAGCAGGGTAACGATTAAAACCGTTATCCTCACCTCGTATCGATGACTTGTTTGACCGGCTCAGTGGTGCTCGTGTCTTCTCAGTGATCGAGGTCGAGGTTACTATCGGCTTAAGATCGAGACGGAGATGTTCCCAGACGGCTTTCGGACTCGATATGGTCATTATGAGTTACAGGTGATGCCATTCGGGTTATGATACTCACACGCGTTTATGGACTTGATGAGCAGGGTATTCCGTCCCTACACGGACAGGTTTGTGATTGTCTTCATTGGCTTGATATCTTAGTATTCTCTAAGAGTGAGTTGGCACTCTTCAAAAAGCATCTTCGTCTAGTTACGAAGAAATTGCGGGAGAATCGGTTGTATGCTAAGTTCGGTAAGTGTCGGTTTTGGTGAATGAAGTATCTTTTGCAGGACATGTCGTATCCTCGAGGGAGTTCTTGTTGACCTCGAAAGTATGTGATGGAGAGTGGGAGCGACCACGGGCCGGAGTCGGCTGAGATTCGAAGGTTTTCTTGGTCTTGCGAGCTACTATCGGCGCTTTGTGGAGGGATTTCTCGGCCACTGACCCTTCCTCTCACGAAGTTGACCCGGGAAAAGATGTCGAGGTTTGAGTGGGATGATGATTGTGAGCGGAGTTTTCAGAAGTTGAAGCATTGTCTTACTGTACCTACAATCTTGGCACTTCCGACGGTGGGAATTTCGAGGTCTACGATGATGCTTCTTTGAATGGTGCAGTACATTACGTGCGGCATGGTAGGGTAATTGCTTATGCATCCCCGTCGGTTGGCTTGACATGAGATGAACTACCCTACTCATGACACGGAATTCTGACTATTATCTTATGAAAATCGCGACATTATCTCTACGGAGAAACGTGCAAGATTTTCAGCACAGTCATAAGAGTGCGAAGTACTTTTGCCACGCGAGATCGAACTGAGACAACGACGGTGGATGGAGTTGATTAGTGATTATGATTGTTCTATCGAGTACCATCTGCAGGCAGGCCAACGTTGTGGCGGATGCACTCATTAGAAAATCATCTCGCCCAATTCGACTCAACGCATGCGCTGTCATATTCCTCTTTTGAGGCGAGCTCGGGTACGGGTGCGGTCGTGGGTTATGATCATCTTTGGGCTTTGTTGGCCAACTTCTCACGCTAGACCTATTACGTTTGGATCGTATTCGTGAGGCTCGGGCGGCGATCCTATTTCTCGGGGGTGATTCGGGCGGTTCTTGATGAGTACGAGGATGACTTCGAGTTCGACGTTGGACGGAGTGCCCACGATGAATGGCCAGGATGTATGTGCCTAACGATGCGGGCAGAAGAAGGCAATCTTGGATGAGGCTCACATGTTTCCACTTATACCCATACATCAGGTAGTACTAAAATGTACCATACTATCAAACCTTTCTACTCACGGCGTGGGAATGAAAAGGAGCTTGCGGGGCATACGTGAGTCGTTGCTTAATCACCCGGCGGGTCCAGAGTTTGAGAAAGGAAGAAGCTGGATTTGGGTTACTACAATCCACTTCCCATTCTGAGTGGAAGTGGGAGAATATCACCATGGACTTCGTGTACAAGCTACCCCTAGCTCGTGGAGGCTATGATGGTATTTGGGTGATTGTGGATCGGCCCACAAAGTCAACTCACTTCACACTTGATACGTGAGAATTTTCTCTTATTAGTTTGGCTAAACTTTCATTGACGAGGTTGTGTCAAGTACCATGGTGTTCACATCGGTATTATCTAGATCGTGACCCCAGTTTACTTCCAAGTTTTGGAAGCTTTTGAGAAAGCTTTGGGTTGAAACTACTGTTGTGCTTGCTTATCATCCTCGGGCCAGACGGACGGTCGGAGAGAACTATCCGGACCCTTGCGAGGACATGCGAGGTCCTCGGTGCTACGGTCGGAGATAAGTGGCATGATAATCTTTCTTTGGTAGAGTTTGCCTACAACACGGTTTCATTCGAGCATCGGTATGTCTCCATTCGAGCGTTGTATGGTAAGCCCTTGCCGAACTCCCACTTGTGTTGGTCGGAAGTTGGTGACGAGCTCTGGTTGGTCTGAAATCGTTGAGGAAACTACTCGGAATATCCAGGTGATCAAGGGAAACTGAAGGCGCCCCCGGGGATCGGCAGGAGGAGTATTGCCAGCCGTCACTTGACCCGGCCAGGGTTTATTGAGTTGGTGACATGATCAGCCCTGTGAGTTTGGTCACCTTGGAGAGGCGTTGTGAGATTCGGAAGCGACGAGGAAGTTGGGTCCTCGTTACATCGGTCCGTATGTCGTCAGCGAGCCCAGTTGGTGAAGGGTTGCTTAGCATAGGCTTGAGTTACCTTCCGAGGTTGTCAAGGGGTACAATGTCTTCCATGTGTGTCCTTGCTCCGACATTATATCATAGACCCTTCTCATGTTATTCATCCTCGACGGTTAGGTAAACGAGGATTTGACTTATGATGAGTTACCAGTGACCATCTGGATTGGAAAGACAAAATTCTACGGAATAAGTCGATCGGTTTAGTGAAGGTTTGTGGAGAAACCACTTTCGTAGAGTCAGCTTTGGGAGACGGAAGAGCGCATGAGAGCCGACTACCCTATTTGTTTTCAATTCTACTTGATGTAATCTTATTTCGGGCAGAAATTTCCTTAAGAGAGGGTAGATTTTAACATCATATTAAAAGTTTTGTTATAAAATAATTTATGTGGAATATTCTCACGTGCGTGTTTATTTTGTACACGTGAGCGTGTGGTTTGCTGTTTGGTGGGTGCGATACCTGAACCCAATTCTTTTTCTTTCCTTTCTCTTTCTTTCCCTTCCTTCTTCCCCACGTCCTTTCCTTCCCAAAATTTTTGACTTTTCTCCCTTTTCTCTCCGTGAGTGCACGGTGCACACCGACGGAAACCCGTCGGAGCTCGAGCGAACGAATCACCACCTCCTTCGTCTCGGCGCCGTGGACTCCAACGGTGCAAACCGTTAGATCCAAACTCTCACCCGTTTGACGGGAAACGCAACCGGAAGAACCGGACCTTCGGCCATTTCCGGCCAATCTAGACAGTGAGGTTTCTAACTACCACCATTGTGTTCCTCTCAGGTAGTAGATGAATTTTCATAGGTCGTTTACTTTGATTTGGTTGAGTTTTGATGTAGATCGACTTTGCTCTGGTGAACCGCAGCCTTCGGGGCAATTCCAGGCCATTTCCCGAGCTTATTACGACCAATCAAAGGTACACCGTGATTCTACTCTTCTCCAGCTTCATTTGATATATGGCACGTAATTTTTGGACTTGAAATGAAGAAGATATGGAGTTTTAAAAATTACCAGCTCAGGCCAAGGTTCCGGCGACGGCGCCGCCAGCGCGTACGGCGGCCGAAAAAGACCAGAGGAGCCGGCGCTGACGTCAGCGATGGCGTCAGCAAGCCGGGTCGGAGCCGGGCTTGATGACGTCGGCGGCTTAAACCGGCTTGAGCGAGCCGCGTTGACCGAGCTCGGCCGGCCGCGTTGGCCGGCTTGGCCCAGAGGCGCGTTGGCAGGCGAGGCCGTGTTGACCGGCGAGCGCGTTGACCGGCTGGGCGCTCCGATTGACCAGGCTCGCGCGTGAGCCTGGCGCGTGGAGCTGCGCGTGGAGCCATAGGCCCCGCACCTTCAGTAGCGCGTGAGGGGCGCGTGGGGTCCTTTTCCCGTCTGTTTTCACGTGTCGACTCGTGACGACGTGTACTTACCTCGGGGTAGTATGCATGTTAATTTTTGAGGTGTTTTGAATACCTCTGGTTGAGCAAGCAAGGGATGAGTGTATTTGTTAGTTTAGTAACCTTAATGAGTTTTAATCATTATTACAGTGATATCTCATATAGGTGAGACCTATCCAGGAAGGACTACAGGGGCTACCCAGGAATGGGGGCTACGACCAGGCTACCTACGGAGGTGAGTGAGTGGGTCTTTGTTTTGATAAATATATACGTATGGTTTTCAATGCTTTTTCTTCAAAGCATTATATTTCATATCATATACGTTTGTTGGAGGTAGAACATTCGTATCATTTTTTTGCCATACATGTTTTATCTTGTTGCTCGTGGTAGATGTATACACCCCGGGTATTAGTACTCAGTCTTGTGGCAGGGACTAGCCTTGGCGTTTGGAGTGGTCACTATCAGTACCGTTACGCACCCTTGGATCCATTGTAGGTACTTGCTTTGTCTTAGGTTGCACTAGGCAACTCGGACTTGTGTGGCGCACTTTGTGCACCGAGCGCTTAGCGTTAGACTCGCGTCATTGGTACTCGAGGCGTATTACTTTTATACCTAGCACATTCCCTTTGTGGTTTTAGCCACGTGGACTTGTGTGTTTACATATGGGTGAGCATCGGTACATTATATCGGGAGTACCGAATGTTTTCCATGACGATATTTTGAGGTTCGTACCCTACGGGTATGACGTATTTTCTCAATTATACATGTTTTCCGGTGAGGGGTTAGTAAACTCACTTGAAAACAACGGTTTTATCAAACTTTGCTTTTGACCCACTCACCGTTTTATGTTTTGCGCCCCTCAAGGACCTAGTGGCAGTTTCATAGCGGATTCGAGGGCTCTCTTCGGCGGTGGTCGGCGGTTCTGACATATCTTCGAACTATGTAGGATTCACTCCTACTTGTAGTTAACTTTTAATTATCCATCCTCACGGGGATGTGAATGTTTTTATTTTCCTGCACTATTTACTTAGCTCTGACTGTTATGCATCCTGTATTATGGGTTTTTAACCCTCACCACACTTCTACTTCCGCACTCAACTATTAATATTCCTACTTTTCACCTTTTCTTGCATAGTTGGCTTTCGTCACATTACACGTGTCGGCCAGCACTTCCCGACACCTGGCGTGTCCGGGATCGGGATGTGTCAGTTGTGTTGTGGTTGTGACAGGTTATGAGATGTTATTGCCAGTCTGAAGAAGACTTGTGTTAATTGTAAGTTGTCCGTGGTATTTTGGTTCCAACGACAATTTATTTGTTGCATATATATGAATTGTAAGAGTAGTATGTTGGAAATATGCCCTGAAAGTCAATCTTTGGAAGAAACTTTTCAGGACATTGACTGTATGTATGGATAACCCTAAATACAGCAAAAGGGCAAAGTCACTTATTAGGACAATCTCAATAGTTGATATATGTCCAAATAGTGAATCCATGGACAATGGATTGATGGAAGCAGTAATCTAATGATGTTAGACTACAGAGACCTTCTTCTTATAACCATGATGTTCAAAATGTTCCTGGTCATGGGATTGCCAAAGGGATACTGACAATCCATAGACCAGTACGTACTATGTCAGCTTCAAATGGGAAGGATGGAGAGTCTCAGCCATTCGTGTAATGACACTATGACAAGTATGTAGGTGCTCATTAAGGGAATGAGTTCACTGAATACAATCGAAGGGAGTACTTGCATGGAGGTCTACTCACATGTCAAGCAAGTAACTCCAATGATTGGAATATGTAAATAATCCTTTGACCTGAGACATCATAGTTGTCTTGTGGTTAGGTCCTTGATCTTTGACTATGTCAAAGTCACCCCAATCCTGAGGGTGTCCACGGCATAGTTGGGGTTAAGCTACTTAGCCATGGAGGCAAGTGAATGATCAACAAGGGATCTCTAATCCTCGTTACGAGAGGAAGAATACTCTATGATGTGATTCGGGAATCTTCGGCCGAAGTAATGAGTGTAGTAATGGAAAGTGTTCCTTTACGACTCAATAGAATCATATAACATGGTATAATTTACATTAGGGGTTTGACATTATGTATCCATACCCTAATAGTGTGATTGAGAGTATTGTATTAGAGAAGGATCGAATTACATTGTAATTCCAATTGAATAGGTTCTCCGAACAAACTTCTACATTAGCTTGGGTAGCCATGATATATGTGTAGTGTGTCACTCATGGCTTGTGGGATCTTATGGATGATTAAATAGTAATCATCAAAGAAGATAAAGAATTAAAATAAGTTTTAATTCACTAGATGATTGGAACTAATCAATTGGATTGATACCAATCACCTCACTGCCTTGCTAATTAGAACCTAAAACGATTGTACACCGAATACACTATAGTGGTGGATCAACACGTGAATGATGGAAATAATCCTTTGGATTAATTGAGTGTTATGATTAATTAGAAAGTCTAAGGAAATCATAGAAGCGATAAAAGATCGCTTTGGGCTTAATGAAATAAGTTCGGGATAATCCGGGCCCATTGGGCCCTAATCTCTTTGGCCTTTTATTCAAGCGTAAGATGACTTGAAATTGTAAAAGCCCAAAAAGCCCAATCACACTCCTTTGGCCGGTCATGAGTGAGAGAGAGAGAGTGGAGTCAATTGTTGACTCACTTCTTTTATATTTGTGGAAAGTTTATTGAAACTTACACAAGTTATAAATCACCATACCTCACACCATAACTAGTATGGCTTTGTGATTGAGTAAGTCAACAAAAGAAAATAAAATCTCTCCCTCTCTTCACTCAACACAGCCGGCCAAACCCAAAGGAAGAGGGTGCTACACTTCTCTCTTCTTTTGGAGATCCATCATCCATTCCATCACTTGGTGGGTGTGGATCTTTAGAGGTCTTCAACTTTGGAGGCTAGAGGAGAATCATTCTAATTCTTTCAAGGTGGAGGAAGCAAGGAGGGAGGCTAAGCTCAAGGAATTCCAAGGAGAGAAAGCTTGGAGGTGGTCCATCCTTGGTCTAAAAGCTAGATCAAGAGGTATAAAACTTCTACCTCCACTTTGTTCTTCATTTTTGTAGATGCATCAAATACAAACCTATGCTTCTTGAAGGGGATTTGCATGACTAATGCTTTGATATTTTAGCTTCCGTTGCTCATGCTTATAAATTGTGAATTGTATATGCATGCTAGTCATTAGAAATCCCAACATAATCTCATAATTTCCCTTCATAGTATGTTAATAAAAATTCATAATAATTAATTTACAAATCGGACCCAGAACGCGATATCTTCGACGTGGTACCCTCGATGTACCAAATCGGTGTCATTAACATGGTAATTGGGCAAGGAGGTGCAATCAAGCACAAATCATGAACCATGTCCAAGTGTATCATGTAACATGTCAAACACCAAGTAGCCAATGTAACATTTGTGAACTTCTCCTATTTGAACTGAACTTGTAATCGAGATATGCTCATTTCTCAATGAGCACGGTTCAATGAGTCATTGTCATTATGAGATGGTAATGATAAGTGTTTCGCACCCAACATGCCTCCCTTTCACCAGTTGCGAGGAAGGAATGTGGCGTCCAAACATATATAATTAGTGGATGTAGAAATATGAACGGTTGTACTACATAGAGGTTGTGTTACAACCCGTCCCAAATTTTCCTTGTAAAATAGTCCTCTTAATTGAAATGACCAGAATGCCCCTCAAAGGGTAAATTCCGTCTTTTTCTGGACTTTTGAGTACGAGACATGTGGTGGTCAATATTTTATTTTATTCGATTAGTATTTGTTGTTATGGACGCGTGAGCACAAACGGAGTGGAATTTGGAGTTCGAACGAGAAAGTTATAAACATTTTACAACAAAGAACAATTTAGTAATTTTTGGGAAGAATTTTAGAAGCCAACAGCTTCTTTTCTTCTTCTTCCTTGCATGCAGACAGCAGCTCCCAACTGCTGTTCTTCTTCTTCTTCCCATTTTCTTCTCCTAAATTCAAATTTTCATATCTCCTTCATTCGGACACCAATTTTGACAAATTTTATATCAAAATTCATGCCCTCGTCGAGCCCAACACGTTTATCACCTCTATATCTCTAAAAAACCACGACACCAAACAGATTGATTTCCAATCAAACCTTCTGGAATTGGGTCTCAGCCCAAGAGAGAAAGTTGATCCTCTCCTCACAAGCTTTCTACCTATGTAAGTGGGTTTCTTAGATTTCAATTTTAGAATTTTAAAGAATTTTCGAAATTCAAGGTTTTAACTCGAAATTCTGGTTGTTTGTCGAAGTTTAGACTCAAGTTGTTGACTAGACATGGAATCAAAACTCGGCTCCGAGGTAGGACGTGAATTTTGTGAGAATTCGATAAAACCCTAATTCTTTTTCTTTTGGGTTTACGAACTAGATTGAGTAAATTGGTGTATTATGTTGTGTTGTTGAGAAATTAAGTAATTCTAAGAAGTTTTGGTCTAATGTGGAATTGGGCAGATTCATTAGAATATGTCCATATTGAATTAGCTTTATGTATTGAATAATTTTTAAGTAAAAATAGCTATTGTAGGTGCAAGTTCTTCCAAATCGACTAGACGCTTTATAAAGCATCTTCCTCAGAACGAGGATAGACCGGAGTTCCTGTGAGTGGACTTTTGTTTTCAAAATGATTTTGGGTGACGTAATATATTTGTATAATTGAGTTCTTGAATAATTATAATTATGCCCATGCATGGTTTTATTTAAAGAAACGTTATTTCTTGACGTTTGTGATTTATGAATCTAGAGATTTATTCATGGGCATGATTATGTGTTTCGCACGCATTTTGATACGAATATTGTATTACACCATGGTTTTCATATCACTTGGTATGCATTCACCCTTAGGTCTTAATACCCTTTGTCTACGGCCGTATGACACAGCTTGCACGTGTATGTCGCATGCCCGCACTAGCCTATTCTTAGTTTATTTATATATTATTAGTGCACAGCTTGTCTATGTTTTAGGTTAAAGTCCCAACTCATAGGCATGTCATGCGCCCCGTGCCCAACTTGTCCGTGTCTTGACCTATTCAGCATGGGCATGATATTCTTTTGGCACACAACTTACACGTTGTAAGAGGTACTCATTACTAGGATTTACTTATGACCTGCAGCTTGTCTATGCCTGGGTAGAGTCCCGGCTTAGGCATGTGTGATGCATTACTTTAATGATTATTAATGTTTCAAATTATTATGTTTGCGATGTTGCTCTATGATGACAATGTTTTATAGCTTTGGAATGACTTGTGATTTATGAGATTTGAAGTACTTATTGATTTCTATAGATTTTGAAGTATGTATATATGTATATTTATGGATAGTATGTTTTCCCGTATATTTATGGTTTTCAAAACAGGGGGTTAGTATGTTAAAAAAAAGAGAGAGTTTTACAAAACTTTCTTTTTGTCCACTCACATTTTCTTGTTTTGCACCCCCTTCAGGACTTAGTAGCAGTGATCGGTTCGACGTCAAGGACTAGTGGGCAGCTCTGATACACTCTCAAAAGAGTATAAAGACTTATCTTTATGTAGAACCTTTGTAATAAATCCATCTTTGTATGGATTAGAATATCTAGACTTTCTTGAGTATTTTAGCTTTCGTATGCCTATTAGTACTTATGCTCTGAACTATTAACATGCATACAGTGGAGGGGCTGAGAACCAATAGGTGTGGCCCTTCGAGGATGTTCTGTTGTTAAATAAATGTGAACTACTCTTTGTGCAGGTTGGTTTTAACCACATTTTAAGGCCAACTATGCCAAAAATTTTGTAGGCCTATTATGAATTTACAGTTTCATATCTTCTATGCATGTTTTGGCTTACGTCACCGTACAAGTGTTGGCCAGCATGACCTGATCTAGGTGTCCAATGGATATCGGGGTCGGGACGTGTCATGTTGGATATAATTATGGAAAATGTTCTCTTGGCATTTGATCTTGCAACAACCAGGAATGTGTTTTGTACATTATAGATTGATTTAGACATGTTATAAATTTATGAAAAGTTGTGATGACATGTAACAGTTGAATTGTGTAATATAATTTGGTTCCATGCCATGAAATAAGTCAAATTGATACAAGTTATTCAAGTTTATGACCTTTACAGATCGCTTATGAAAACTTATGAAAGTTTATGACCTTTTCTGAGCACAAATGATTGGGTATGAAAACTTATGAGATTTGAAGACATAAACTTTCATAAGTTTATGTTTGACCACTAATAAGCCGGTCAACGCCTGTCAACGGTCAAGGGTTTGAGGTTTGACCACTCATAACGTTTTCGTACGGAGTGAACTCCACACGTGGTCTTTGTTGTCACGCTCGTAATGATAAGCTCTATAACTTTCGTGAATGGGGTCAACTCCAGAACTTGACAAAGGTCAACGTCGGTCAACGGTCAAAGGTGGTTATCTTTGACCACTCATAACTTTCGTGAAGGGGCCAAGTTCGAAATTCGACACCATAACCCATGAACCCTATATTTATATTTTAACCGTCTATTGTTGTTTACGTTTATGCTCCATTCTTCTCATTTTTTAATGTATGTAGAAAGATGAACGGTTCGGATCGTTGATATCACGTTCAGATTTTTACGATTAGTGAAAATATAGCTCGGAGTTTATAAAGTTTGTACAAACTATATAACATCAACTCATATTTCAATTAACCGTAAATATCAAAACATGATAACAACGATCCAAACCGTTCATCTTGTAAATTTCGCAGAATGGAGTGTAAAGGTACACTAAAGAACTGAACCTTCCTGGCAATATTCTTGCCATTCCAGACCAAGATGAGGTTTCTAACTATTACCATCGGATTCCCTTCGTTGAGTAGATGAATTTTCATACGTCATTTGTTTGATTTGGTGGAGTTTTGATGCAGATCGAAGAGCTACAGTAGCCACGATCTTTTGGGGGAAATACAGGCCATTTTCCTTGGAGTTGCTGATGGTGGCGACCGACGGCGGACGGAGGCCGGCAATCGGTAGAGGAGCTCCGGCGACCTGAGGTAAAAGACGAGGGAATATTCCTTGGAGTATTCCGTTAGATTTAACGGAGATACTGGAATCTTCCGTTAAATTTAACGGCATCAGTTGACACCGTTAGTTTGACCCAGAGCGTGAGCCGTGCGTGGTGCCACACGTGCGGGCACGTGAAACCACTTTTTCGACTTGAGGTGACTCATGACGACACGTACTACCTAGAGGCAGTACGTGCGGTATCTTTCGAAGTGTTTCCAAATTGAGCAAACACGGGATAAGTGTTGTTAATTGGTTTAATTAGTAACCTTTATGAGTTTAATCATTATTATAGTGATATCTCATATAGTTTAATCATTATTAATTGCTTTCTTTAAATTGTAAGCATGACTCATATAATATGCGATTGTTGGAGGTATAACATCTATATTATATTTGCCATACATTTGTTTTACTGTTGCTCATCAGTAGATGTAGAACGCCCAGGTATTTGTACTCAATCCTAGGGCCAAGACTAGCTTTGACGTTTGGAGGTTCACACCCAGTGCCGCTACACAACTTTGGATCCATTGTAGGTACTAGTTGTTCTAGGTTGCACTAGACAATTAAGACTTGTGTGTGAGGCGCTTTACGCACAACGATTAGCGTTATGACTCGCGTCATTGTAGTACTTAGCGTATTCTCTTATATACATAGCTTGTCCTCGTAGCTTATCTACTTGGGCTTGTGTGTTAATGCAATTTTGTTTTCGAGCAATCCAATATGATTTTTACCACTAATTTTTGGGGAGTACCCGTATTACTATTATAGTATTTTGAGGATCATACCGGGGAGTATGACGTATTTTCAGAAACTATACATGTTTTCCAGCGAGGGGATAGTATGCTTTTGAAAACAAAGGTTTTATCAAACTTTACCTTTTGACCCACTCACCTTTTATGTTTTACACCTCTCCAAGACTTAGTAGCGATCTTGAGTACCAATGAGACAAGGCACTCTTCGGCGAGTTGGTGGTTCTGACAGCTGCTCCAGAATAAGTAGGATTCGTTCCTACTTTTAGTTTAATTTGTGTTTATCCATCCTTACGAGGATGTGAACATTTTCTATTCTCTGCACTATTTAGTATGCTATGACTGTTATGTACATGTAATAATGGGTTTTATCCATCACCGCACACTGTTACATCCCGTTCCGGAAAATAATACTATTTTATTTCCGGAGGTACAAAATGACGATTTTGCCCTTGGTTGACCTTTCGGTTGACTTTTGCGTCGTAAATCGCACGGCGTTTCCACTTGTATTTTCTTGACGTGCTCGTCGATACGAACGCGTGGACGCGAACGGGACGTCATTCGGACTCTGAACGAATATTTTACGGGCGTTACTTTTCGACGTTTCCCGTATTTCAAATTTGGATTGTTTGGGCTGGGGCCCATTTACCTGCAGGCCATGTGGCCTATCCCTGATTTCCTGGGATTTTGTCTGGGAAATTTGATCCGTGTTCTCTCTTCTTCTTCTTCTCTGCAGAAAACCAAAAACAAACCACACAAAATTGCTCAAGGCACCCCGTGCCTCTCCTCCCTTCCCTCGAGCCATTCCTTGGCCAAATGCGTTAGTAGACCAAACCATCATCTTCACCGACCTCAAGTTACCCAGTCTAAACCCAGAAATCCTGGAAACCCAGGAACCCAGATTTTTCGAAAATCGTCGGTGAAAACCCCGAGAACTTTCCCTCGTGATTTCTCGGTGAAATCGAGCTCGAATCACCTCGATCTTGTCACCATTGGACTCCTGGATGTCCCAAGTACCTTGTTCAAACTTTGGATGATCACGTTTGGCCAAGAATCGAAGGAATCAAATCGGCCTCCTTGCACCCGTGGCTTACCTTCAAATTTCAGGCCACTTCTGGCCAGTTTTTGGCCCCCAAAATGGTAAAATATTATTCTCCTCACTTCTAGCTTCATTTTGGTACTTGAATCGTTCAATTTGGCCCTGAAATGAAGGAGTTATGAAGCTCTGAAATTTCCCAGAAATTCCAGCCAAATTTTCCAGTTTCCAGCGGCCGGCGGCGGCGACCGAAAAAAGGTTAGGGGTGACCGGCGCTGACGTCAGCAAACCGGGTCAGACCGGTCCTGCTGATGTCAGCAAACTGGTTCAACCCGGTCGAACCGGAATATTCCTAGGAATATTCCGTCCGTTAACCTTAACAGCGTTAACGGAATATTCTAACGCCGTTAGAATATTCCGTTAACTGTAACGGAACAGTAACGGCGCGTGACCGGCGCGTGTCACCGGCGACTGGCCGGCGCGTGACCGGCGCGTGCGGGCGCGTGTGACCTCACAGCCGCGCGTGGCGTCACTTGAGGCCAAATGGCAGCGTGTGGCGGCGCGTGCGACGGCGCACGGCGGCCCACGGCGGCTGTTTTGGGGTTTCCGACCCCGAAACTCCGTTTTCGAGTTTCCGAACACCGTTTTCTTCGTATTTTCGAATACTTTATTAATCCTGAGTGTTCTAAAATAGTTTTTGGCGACCCGTGGCGTTCGGAGGACGTACGTTTGGACTTTCCAGCTTCGGTATTTGTGAGTGGGCCATTTCCCTATTATTTTAAATGTGTTTTAAGTTTGGGAAATTATATTTGTTTATGCCTGCACCATTACTATGGTTTTAAATGGTTTTAGATGGTTATTATTCTCGTATTTTTAGTAGACCTTGTGCTTAGTGGTATTTACTCGGTTTATTAGTTTCGACTCGGTATTTCATTAGGCCATGAAAATTAGTGGGCTTTGGCCTACATTTCCATTTGGGAATTTCACCATTAAATTGGTGATTTCCGTATTATTTTTGTACACGTATTGCTTGTATCGAACCAGCCCTATTTTAGGGGGTTTTAGGGAATTAATTGATATTGTGCCTATTTGTGATTATGGGTTTTATACCTATCTGACGACCTTAGGCCGTATTCGGGTGAACCTTGGAAATGGTAATTTTCTACAGTATTTTGGGTTCACCTAGTTTACCATTAAGTTGGTATTTATATACCTGAAGGGAAATTTGCGGATTAACCGAGTTCATTTAAGCAACATCATTAGCATGCAGTGCTTGATTAATTGGCGGATCATGCTTGTATGCACTTAAATCAAAACTTTACCCAAGAAATTCTAAAGCCTAGTAGATATGAGCCCGAACCATTAACAAAACTCAAGCACAATTTGAGTTGTGAAATCATATACCTTTGTAGATTCCTCTTTGCCTAAGCAAAGGCTAATCACCAATGGGAGAGGGCCTTCATTCCTTGCTCGGATGATGGATGAATCGGATTCTCCAGTTCCCAAAGTAGGGAACCTCTAAGTCTCCACACCAAGGAGAGCCTTGATGAGAAGATGAGTGTCCTAGAGGAAGAGAGATTGCTAGCTATTTTCCTCTAGGGGAGCCGGCTCACCTCTTTGAGAGAGAGAGAGAGCTTTTCACTCTCTCAATTCTCCAAAAAGAAAACCACTTTTTAGAAATGTTATCAAATTGGCATTATAACATCTCTCACAATGTAGTGGCAAACTTTAATTAAAACAAGTCCACTACATTGCTATCAATGAAACCGGCCATGATGGGTTCTTTGGGCCCTTTGGGCTTAATCTATTATTAGTCATTAAGTTGTCATACAACTTAAGTCAATGGGCGTGACGTTCGAAGCCCATTGGGCCTTGAAGCCCAAAACTAACTTGGGGTCTATAACGAACTTATTCGTTTGATTAATTAACATATTAATTAATCCTTGCCATAAATATTTAAAGCCATTTAATTATTCTTACTCATCTCCATTGTTTCATCAAGCTACACCTTACACGGTGTGCGATCCATTAGGTTCCTTTTAGCGAGGGCGGTGGAGGATTAGAACTCTTTCAAATCTATTCCGAGATTGAAACATACTTTCAATTCTCCCTTAGAAAGTGATTATACACTTATAGGGCATCCACAAACCATGAGTGACACCTAGCGGTATGTCATGGCTACCCAAGCTAATCGGAAGAGGTGGAAACCTATTCGATTAGGATTGCAATGTGCAATACGGTCTTTCTCTAATACAATACTCGGCCACATTGTTTGGTTTGATAGTTTATTCATGTCTACTATCCAATAATGATTCCATTACTTATATGATTACATTGAATATGATTTGGAGCGACTTCATAAATCTTATTCATACTGCAACCCGAGAGATTCTTAATCATATCTTAGAAGTATTCTCCTCAAACGGTTTGAAGGTTAGAGATCCTTGTTGCGCATTCACTTGCCTCCATGGCTAGAAGTAGCTTGCTTGATGCCGTGGACACCCTCGGATGGGGTGCCTTTGACATAATCAAAGATTAAGGACCTCACCCTGAGACAGTTTGTGATGCCTCGGGTCAAAGACTAATTTGCATTATCCCAACTATGAGTTCTCATGTAGCATGATCATGAAACTCATCGTTGATCGCGTTCAGTGAACTCATTCCATATTGAGCACCTACATGCTTATCCACAGTATCGATTGCACACCAATGACTCGGAACTAGTCACTTTCTCCTGAGGAAGACATAACATGTCTTGATCTTAGCAGACATCCAATGCCCAATTGGCAATCATTCATCGAGGAACGTTTAGGATATGTCTATGATCGAGAATGGTCTCATGAACCTAACTTGTTTAGATTACATTCTACTAAGCACATATTCCTTGGACTTATTGTTTAAGCATATAACATTTATATGAGACTACTTTAAACGTAATCATTGCCCTTTATATCAAACTAAATTAGTTTTAACATTTTGAAATGTCCAGCTAAAGTATCATCATATGATTGGATTTAGGGCACATTTCCAACAATCTCCCACTTGCACTAGAGCCAATCGGCTTGGTCATCGTGATGATGCCTCTTACAATTCATTTCATAAATGGTGAGTAGTAGGCTGTGCGGTGGATATCTATATGTGTTATCCACGAAGCAAACTTGAGATTAACGACTTCAACCATTATACATGATTCTTAATCATGTGGTTTTAGTCTCTCATTTGAGTTCGGATCTTGATGAGACCTTGATTCCTTGGCAGGCTATCGCCCCGTTAGTGTCAAAGTGTCGGCACACTAAAGACACTCACAAAGTTTGCGGAACCAAATAGAAAGTTCATAACTTCTCCATCAAACAACAACGTTGTAAGCTTCTATGTAACATATATATTTTGCATGTGCGATGAAACACACTAAAGTCATTACTTTTAATGTTTTCACCTAAGTATCTCTTTAGTCATAATAAAGGAAATGTTGATGATGGATTAGATTCATAATCTAATACATATACGCTTCCATTGCGTTACTCTAACTTCTTCCTCATTCTTGAGGAATCCATCCTTTAGTGTTTCTTAAATACTTAAGGATTCACTTGGCATGATTGCCATGGTTACGATCCACAGGCTTGCATTGATATATCGTCTTGTATGAGTTATAGGTACAACTCATATCAACGTTTTTCATACAATATGAAATACATAAATCACCTTTTGCGTATGCATAAAGGAAGGATTCTATTTACGCATTATTTATTTGGGAGTCAAAGGGCATGTTCCTTTGAGAAGAGCAATCTCTTAGTCTTACTAGAGTTGTCCTTCCTTTTGAAGCTTATCATCATATGAGAAATTTCCCTGGCATCTCTCGTCTATTATCATTAGGGATTGATATAATCCAATTATATCTTGAAATCTATCATTATAGATTTCCATTCCATGTTTATAGACTATGTCTCCATATACATTTGTTTCCAAGAGTCATAACTTTAACGAAGAAGAATTTCTTTCATTTCCAAAATTAATATATATCATATATATGTTTAAATTTAGAAATATTATTAACTCCACTAATCTTTTGTAAAAACTAGTAGACAAAGATTCATTTACATCTTTATGAGAAATCAAACGATTTGATATTTCTCTCATAAAAAATGCTTATAGCTCCCATTAGCTTGCTAAGGATTCATGATGGATGAATCTCTACAACTTACATGTCTTGTGATTTCTAGTTTTAGACATATTATCAAGACAATCTTGATAATGGTTTCGTAAACCTATATTATGTCAAACATTGAATCATCGTTAAGTTGTAGCTAACAATCTTTGAATTAATAGGAAACAAAGACTACTTTTATCAAAGATGGTTTCTTCCAAGTCAACCATTCCTTTTGATTGTAGTCACCATAAGCTTATCAATTAGCTATGTAGGTTTCATTATTCACGAGCTATTGGTGTTGGAACTAGGTTGTTATATTTGTTGAATATCATCTTGTCTCTCAAAGAACCTATTCTTTGAATTCTATTTCTCGTTCACTTGCCCAATCTTAGGCAAATCCTAGTGTAGGATTACAGCTGAACTCCCCAACAAACGAACATTTGTTGGTTGGTTAATAAGTGATATCCAAAGACTAATCTTAGGATATCCTACAAGGTGTCCTCAACCAATATTGCTTATTAGCATACAACCCCCAAATGCTTAACATGCTTAAGACTTGTCTTTCTTTCCAATCTACATCTTATGAAGTCATGAAAACTTTGGAAGATATTCTAATTGACAATCGTATTGTCACTTAGAAGTATATATATCCTATATATGGGTATGTTGATAACATCCAACGAACCAAATCTTATTCGTGTTCGTTCTTCTCCTAATGGAGAAAACTATTATCTTATGATGCTAATTTTCCTTGATATCTTTCAGAAAAACTCTTCTAAAGTGTTATATTTCCTTTGATCAAATCTAGAGGAAGTACATACTTTAGACATCTTACTCATCAACTTACATTCTTGAATTCTTTTGAAACCTTTTGCAAAGTATTCGGACTTGTGTTTATTCAAAATACACGATAGTCAATGAGAGCGATCTTCGGTGAATGTCATGTGACATGAGTAGTATTATGTTGTGGTCAAACCACTAACATCTAAGTGAATTAACCTCAACAACTTTGTGATTCTTTATTCTTATCAAAAGAATAAAGATTCGAACATTTCAGCCTCTATACAATTTTAACAAAAGAAGGCATTGGATCCGGATCTATCGATCCAAGCATCCCATCTATGACCAACTCGTAATTTGTGTTTTTAGAGGTGTCACATTTTCGGTTGGGATTAGTCACTACCTTGTAACCTTTTGGGTTTTAAGCATCGTTCCATTCTAAACGGTTAACACCACCGTCATCTCCACTATAGAGACAATCTGTTAGATTACAATAATCCAATTACTTTGTGGTAGTTCATATGAGGAGGCAAATGCTATGCTCGCGAGAGATCTTTATTTGATTGCGTTCGATGTGAAGTACCACTTTCTCTTCTCTCATTAATCTTCTACTTCTTATTTGCCACACTTTTACAACGATTGTAAAACATAGTCACAAATATGAATCAAGCATTCAAATGAAGAACCAGCTGTCTTGAATTAATTCAAGAACATTTACAACACCTTCGAAAGATGTGTTCTTGACACTTGCAAGTCATTGCTTGCAAATGCCCTCCCAATGTCCATCCTTTCATAAAAAGTTTGTTCCTTGGAGTTAATTTGCCTTCTTCATTTGACTTCTCCATTGACTACAATAGTCATGGTCCCTCAACTCCACTATCTCCTCTTGAAACTTATTTCAATTGTGTTAAACACATCGAAGCGATTTTGGAGAATGCGGTTATTGTTCACTATAGTTTACAATAAACTTGGTGAACCATTTGGATAGGGACTCATGGTGAAGTCCTTGCCTTGTTTCCGTCTCCTTAATTGGTTTAACACTTTAACATTTAATGATTCAAAATCATCATAAGTCCATCTTTATGGACTATTTTTAATCAAACAACCATTATGTTCCAAACTTAATTTCCAACTATCAAAAGTTGTTCTCTTTATGATAGACTATCTAACATATTCTTCCAATGATACGTTATCAATAAGAAGATAGAGAGAATGAGACTACTTAGGTACATATACAATCCATTCAAGACAATCTATGGGATTGTGGTACCAAGTCCGGAAACTAAGACCTTCGGCTTTTTCTTTGTCAAGTTCATGGATAGCGTTTGCAAATATATCGGTAAATAAATACATAACGAATATAAATTGATTGATTTTTAAGCCATTTGATCCGGGTCTTTGAATCAAATAGCATCACCCACTATTTTAGCAAATTCCATATCCCTCATCGGGTCGAGAGTTTTGGAGGGGAAACTCTTAGTAGGGTATGGGAGGCTCACTATTACTAAGCCCACCTCACAATGACATGATGTTGGCTAGCGACAATAATAATGAGAGAGAGTACACTTGCTCTTTTACATCCAATGTAAGTACCCATATACTTTGGCCTCTAGAATGATGCCTCACAATGACATGATGTTGGCACCATTGCCAGTTAAGTCATTCCCACCATGCAAGTTCGGGTAGGGGTCAAGAACAACCTCACAATGACATGATGTTGGCTATTCTTGTTTGCCTACCTTCACAACATCAAGTATGCATATAGACTCCTCCACAGTATAAGCATGCACTTTGTACTCCCCATGATAGGGGTGAAGTCGGTGTACAAGTCATAAACGCTTGGAGCCTACCACGGTGGAAGGCCTACGAAAGAGTGTTCAAAGCACTCCCGCTTATCAGCAATATTTTAGTTGAGGGTTTTAGGTCTCATCACATATAATTATCATTTTAATCTAATTAAAACAATTTGGTCCTATTGCAACTATTGGTCCATTTGATTGATTTAGTAGTATATGATACTCCCACTAAGCTTTTAAAGCGGTTTTTAAAAGCAGAGTATATGGTACTACTAACATAAGGTTTGCATTCGTTTAAGGGTATATAGTTGCCTTAGGGCCTTAAGGATGACTATGAACCTTTGATTTGATCCAACGAGCCTAGTGTTGGATCACCGAGACAAAGGACGGTGATTGATTTTAGTTATACGTTTAATCACGTGCGTGTGTTGTCTTATTGGGCGTTGGACCCCAACTTCTCCAATTTAAATGCGCTATCAAATAAAACAAGAAGGAGTACAATTAAATTAAAGAAGAGCTTATGCTCTTTTACAACGTTGTCAGGCTCAATTGACCAAAATCTAATCTACACATTCCCATGGTTGAACAATTTTGAAACGGCCTTTCACATAGCTCAATTATCGTAGGCTTAGGTTCATAATCACCCTTTAATTAATTAACATTTTAACTAATTAAACAAGAATGCAACATTTTCATTTGGTTTTTGTATCCATGGAAATTTGATTTTATGGGGCCCAAATGAAATGAAAATCAATTTCTCATTTTAAAGAGACAAAACAATTTTGTTCTGCTCTTCCAATTTGGGCCAAATGCAATAACCTCAACTATTGGGCTATATTGCAAAACATAAACTTTTGGGGTCACTTTGTAAAAACATAAAAGTACATTACTTCATGTTATTACAACTAGAACCCAAATTTCAACTTTTTGTTACAAAAACTTCATTAAAAGGCAAAGCGAATTTGCTTTAGTGATTTTGAAACATCTCGTAAGCCTTGTGAGCTTTCGGGTCAAAGTGCGAAGTAATACACAAAAAGTATCAAAACTTTATGTAATTGCAAAGCCCCCAAAAGCACTCCCACTAAGGAGTGGCCGGTTGTGGAGAAGAAAAAAAGGGGAGATGTGGTTTTGTTAGTGGAAGACAAGGTATGGTGTGAATAGTGTGAGGAATGGTTTGCAAATTTGATTGGCATGGCTTGTAAGTGATTGGTATGGAGTTGAAAATTCTTTTTCAATCACACAAAAATCAGCCAACAACAATCAAATAACAAACCAAAACTTTTGAAAAACAACAAACAATTTGAATCAAACCACAAAACTTTTTGTCTTTGCAAGAACATTTCAAGAACAATGAAGAACATCCATGAACATCCATAAGAACTCCATAGACATTTTCATCAAAACAATTCAAAAATTGTCAAACATAAGGGAAATACCATATTACCATAATAGGGCACTTAGGGGTTCCAATTGTCACATTAAAACCATTTTAACAAGTCAAACAAGAACCCAAAAATCCAACCTTTGGATTTGGCTGAATTCCCAAAATTCATAACAAATTTAGTTCCACAATTCATGCTCATATGAACTACATCTACAACATTTGAGATGGCAAATTTTCCAACAAAATTTACATTCAAACAAGCAACAATAAATCTTGTAACAATTACAAAATTTAAATCACAAACTATGAAATCACAAAACCCAAAAGGATTCACCAATCTACTAGACCTAGGCTTTGATACCACTTGAAGGGAAATTTGCGGATTAGCCGAGTTCATTTAAGCAACATCATTAGCATGCAATTAACAATTAATTGGCGGATCATCTGTATGCACTTAAATCAAAACTTTACCCAAGAAATTCTAAAGCCTAGTAGATATAATTGAACCATTAACAAAACTCAAGCACAATTTGAGTTGTGAAATCATATACCTTTGTAGATTCCTCTTTGCCTAAGCAAAGGCTAATCACCCATGGAGAGGGCCTTCATTCCCTTGCTTGGATGATGATGGATGAATCGGATTCTTCTCAAGTTCCCAAAGTAGAGACACTCTAAGTCTCCACACCAAGGAGAGCCTTGATGAGAAGATGAGTGTCCTAGAGGAAGAGAGAGAGATTGCTAGCTATTTTCCTCTAGGGAGCGGCCTCTTTGAGAGAAGAGAGAGCTTTCACTCTCAATTCTCCAAAAGAAAACCACTTTTTAAGAAATGTTATCAAATTGGCATTATAACATCTCACAATGTAGTGGCAAACTTGTAATTAAAACAAGTCCACTACATTGCTATCAATGGCCGGCCATGATGGGTTCTTTGGGCCCTTTGGGCTTAATCTATTATTAGTCATTAAGTTGTCGTCTGACTTAAGTCGATGGGCGTGACGTTCAGAAGCCCATTGGGCCTTGAGGCTTAAAACTAACTTGGGGTCTATAACGAACTTATTCGTTTGATTAATTAACATATTAATTAATCCTTGCCATAAATAATTAAACCATTTAATTATTCTTACTCATCTCCATTGTTTCATCAAACTCTACCTTACACGGTGTACGATCCATTTAGGTTCCTTTTAGCGAGGCGGTGGAGGATTAGAACTCTTTCAAATCTATTCGAATTGAAACATACTTTCAATTCTCCCTTAAGTGATTATACACTTATAGGGCATCCACAAACCATGAGTGACACCTAGCAGTATGTCATGGCTACCCAAGCTAATCGAAGAGGTGGAGAAACCTGTTCGATTAGGATTGCGATGCAATCACGGATTAACCTACAATACAATACTCTCGGCCACATTGTTTGGTTTGATAGTTTATTCATGTCTACTATCCAATGTGATTCCATTACTTATATGATTACATTGAATATGATTTCAGAACGACTTCCTAAATCTTATTCATACTACGACGAGAGATTCTTAATCATATATCTTGGAAGTAAACCTTCTCCCTCAAACGGTTTTTGAAGGTTAGAGATCCTTGTTGCGCATTCACTTGCCTCCATGAGCTGGTAAGCTTCAACCCCAACGATGCCGTGGACACCCTCGGATGGGGTGCCTTTGGCATAATCAAAGATTAAAAAGGACCTCACCACAAGACAGAAGTTTGTGATGCCTCGGGTCAAAGAGACTAATTTGCATTATCCCGACTATGAGTTCTCATGTGACACCCAGTCATGAAAACTCATGTCGTTTGATCGCGTTGATGAACTCATTCCATAGTAGACACCTACATGCTTATCACAGTGTCGATTACACCAATGACTCGAGACTAGTCACTCTCCTGAGAGAAGACATAACATGTGTTTGATCTTAACGGTCACATCAATGCCCAATTGGCAATCCTATTCATCGAAGGAGCGTTTAGGATATGTCTATGATCGGGAATGGTCTCATGAACCTAACTTGTTTAGATTACATTCTACTAAGCACATATTCCTTGGACTTATTGTTTAAGCATATAACATTTATATGAGACTACTTTAAACAATAATCATTGCCTTTATATCAAACTAAAGCAAATTAGTTTAACATTTGAAATGTCGTAAAGTATCATCATATGATTGGATTTAGGGCACATTTCCAACAATACCTTGGTACCCATGTGGCGTATTCTTGGTATTTCACGTATTATAGTTATACGCTTGGTATTTCGGGGTACGACACCTGAGAATACCTTATATTTTCACTATTTTGAGGTTTATCCCTTAAAGGGAAATTACCCCACCTTGTTTTATTCAAAAATATTTCGTGGTATGTTTTCGCACGCTCAACTAGGGATGCTTACACGGTGTTAGTTGTACTGTCCAGGGCCAGGACCAGCTTCACGTGATTGTTCACACGCACCGATACGCTCGCTATGGATCCATAGCAGGTGCCAGCCTGTTCTAGGTCGCCTTGGCGACTCGAACTCGTTGTGATACGCATAAGCGCCAGCTTCACGTGATTGTAGTACATGAGCGTACCGTTATTTATACACCCAACCTGTTCATGACAGAGTACATCTGTATGAACTCGTGTGTTTGACATACCTAAACGAGTGTTTATCTTATAGTTTTGTATTGTGATTTTATCACTGAATTTCACTGATACCACGGAGACTTTTAGCTGAATTACGGGTTTCCCGTACATTCTTATTTTACGGATTTTTCGGTATGTGTTTTATACCAAACGGTGGCTTTCTGCCCATTTCGGATGGTAAGTACATTTCCGTACTTACCTTGATTTTCTATCTACTATTATAGTACGTTTTCTAAAATGGTTTTCCGATCAATTACTTGATTTTGACGGCGAGGGGTTACTATTTTTAGAAAGCAAAGGTTTTTACAAAAATGACTATTTATGGCCCACTCACCCTTCTGTTTTGCGCCCCTCCAGGTTTAGTGGCTGGAGCTGTCGACGTTCGAGGCGGTGGTATGGCAAGTGTTTAAATTCTTGGTAACTGTGAACGCTTGGTATTCCGTACTTGTACGACTGTTATTGTATAAATTCTTTCCGCTTGTACAACTTTTGTATACTCTGACCTTAAATTCATTCAATTGTTCAAATTAATGCTTATTTCTTTCAATTGGCTTTCGTCACCCTACGTGGTGTCGGCCAGCACATCCGATGATTTGGGTGTCCACGTGTACATCCGGGTCGGGATGTGTCACACACTCTTTACTTCCGCTTCCAACTCTAAATTTATTCACTTTTTCTCAATCATTTGCATAATTGGTTTTCATCACCTAATACGTGTTGGCCAGCACTTTCCGACACCTGGCGTGTCATGATCTAGATGTGTCATTTAACACACAATATCAATCCATATATATGAAACAAATAAACTGACATATATTCATCATAGTTTTATAACCTGTCACAACATCAACACAACCATTCATACTGACAATAACATCTCATGAACCTTGGCAAACTATTTATGATACTTAATTTGTAGTGTATGTATTGTTATGAAGGTCAATGAATGTCTATGTATTGTTATAAAAGTTTGTGAAAAATTTTAAATTATAATCTGATGAATGTTAGTTTAATTGACAGGTTGTAATAATAATGGGTTGGTTTATTTATGTTCTATACCGACCTAGTGTTGCCTAGTGATCAAAGCATCCAAAATGTAAAAAAAAAAAGTATTGACATTTGATACTGCTACAAAAATATTAGATTGTGATTGAAGGTTGACATATTGTGATTTTTTGCTAAACCCTTATGAATGAATGATGAAACTGCATTGTAATATATATCCATGTAATCAAGGGCTTCAAATTTTATCACTATTGTGTTCACATTTTATCAATGTTATGTGCCATGTTGCTTTAAAAATTATAAAAGTAAATATTAAAAAAAAACATCAAAAAAAAAGAAAAAAAAATCGCTCTCTCTCTCACTCCCTCCCCAGCCTGTTCCCCTTCGCATAATCTAGTCACCCCCACCCCCTACCCCCCAATCTAACACCATAGCCACCACCACATGTATTAGTCTCCCCTCCTCAAATTCAACAGCCCACCCCAATGCCCAGTCCGTTCCCCTTCTCCCCTAACAACGCTACACACACCCACACCTCACCCATCATTGCCCCGACCCCCTCACCCACTGGATTTTTCCCATACCGGCTACCGCCTCAACGATCCACCCCACTTCAGACAACACCCAAGAACATCTGAGCGTGGTTCTGATTAGCGAACAAGATTGCGTTAGAACCCAAGAAATTAAGCAATTTGACAACTCCAATTCCCAAAATTCCCCAGCTCTTCCTCCACCGAATTCATCCCGTGAACTGGAATCACCTTTGGACGCCGAACAGAAATTGCAGACGGAAACCTGAGTCTCGACTGATAGCGAATCACCGAGTTCTGTTTTTGTGCTTGGTTTTGAGAAGAGAGAAATTCGAAGAGATTTGGAACGGAAGAAGATTAACGGGTAAAGGGTTTTCTCCGTGAACTAGAGAATCACCGGTTCTATCGATAGACTCGGTTGATCACAGCCGTTAGATCGGGGTCCGCACGGATGGTCAGCACAAACAATCCGCTTAGGAGACTTGCCCTTGTTACTATTGCTCTATGCCTGGGTGAAATATTAGAATGCTTTTGAAACTGTTTGTAAAATGACTAAAAGTATTTTTGATGAAAGTGCTTTTTATTATTAAAAATGTAAATGAATTCTGAAAAAATACTTGAGCATTTGATCTTCTTGCAAAAAACACATAACTGGTGTTTTTTTCAAAATACAACTCAAGTGCTTTTACAACTCAAAAACACATTCACTAAAAATACTTTCAGTTATTTTAAAGGCACTTTCAAATCAGTCCTTAATTTAAAATGTAATTTTTACACCTTTCTTTATTTTTAATTATCAGATTGAGTAAACCAAACAAAAACAACAGAAAAAATTAAATAAAAGTTGTGTCAAAAGTTAAGAAAAGTTTGTGTTTATCAATTTCGGACTTGACTTATTTGCTGAGTGCTTTCGTAAAGAGTAGCTAGCTAGGAGAGAGAAATATTATGGTCCAACTTTAATATCCTAAAGGCCCAAATGTATTATTGGAAGAGTTTTTAGATCGTGTGGTCCAATATATAGCAGCCGGACAAATGCACCTCCATACACAATACAATTAGATTTGTACCAAATCTTCCATAACACCCAAAAGGCTGGCACAAGTATAACATAAAAAGGATAAGAAAGATGGTAAAAGTTCAACATAAAAAATGCACATTTAAAATAAATAACAGAACAAAAACTGTTAAATTATTAAATCGAACTAATTTTAATTGCTCTTATTCGGTTGTGTAACTAAATTATGCCTTTACGTGCATCGGAGAAAGCTTTGTAAAAGTTTGTACAAATAAGTAAGGGAGAAAGAAAACAAAGGATAGTGGGGTTTAACTTCAGTGGTACGTACCATTGAATGGTACGTACTGTTGAATGGTCTATGATTCATTTGGGATCCGATGCAAATTAATATGGACCATTCAATGACCGTACCATTGAATGGTACGTACCACTGAAGAATTTTCCAGGATAGTGGGGCGGGAATGAAACTGGCCCTGGAATTGGCTGTGTTGCGAAAGTGAGTGGGCGTCACGTGCCACAAGGGTCTATCGCTGGACACGCGTCCGTATACGTAACGTAACCAAAGATCAGCGGCGTACCTCCCACAGCCCACCGCACTGCTTTTAGTGGTGGTGAATTTCGTTGCAGCAAAAATTTAAGTGATATATATATAGGACGATGACGTGTAGTGTGGCCTGTAAAATGGAGGTGCCTGCCGCTTTCTCCCCCAAAAGGGGTGAAATATCTCCCGGTCCTCCGTTGAGCTTTTGGTGTGTAGCAGCGACCGTATTTCTCGCTGCCTATGCATGCATCTGTATTCTGTATTCTGTATCTGTATTCTGTATCAGATATATATCTGATGATATATATCTGGTTATTAATGTCCTCCTCCTCTTCCTGTGCTGTGTATAGTAAATGAATGCTAGCTAGCTAGCGCTGGATATTCTCTCCCTCCTCTCACTATCTGATCATCTCTCTCTCTCTCTCTCTCTTATGTGTATGTGTGCTCATTCCAAAACCTTTTTTTTTATATCTTTGGCCATCCATTTCTCTATCTTACGTACTCAATTGAAAAGAAAACAAAAGAAAAAGGAAAAGAAGAGAGAAAAAGAAAAAGATTTCAAGTAGTGGGGATGGGGGCATCATATTCATTATATTTTATACTTTTTTTCATAAATCCTTCTCGAAAAGCTGCCAAATGTTGCATGGAGCCGCCACGTAGCACATCTGTTGTGGGTATTTCACTTTGACGTGGCAGTGCAGCCCACCCCCCACCCCTCCCTCAGTCCTCACCTTTCCACCTTACCCAACTTAATAAATACCCTCTCTTGTGCCCCCCTTCACTCGATCTCTCTTGCTCTCTCATATGTTTCTCTCTCTAAGTTCTAAGTTCTAAGCTCTATATATACCTATATTATTACTCCAAATAACTATTAATTAAGAAGAAGAAGAAACTACATATATATAATGGCAGCAGAGATGAATGTTAATGGAGGAGATCAAACTCCCAACGGATCAGATCACTCACCGGATCACTTGCCCTCCTTAATCTATTCGTCTAATTGCTTTCCTATCACTCTCAAGGTAACAATTAACAATATTCGCAACTGCATGTCTCGGTTGATCAATATTTGAAATTAACTTGACTCTACCTAGCTAGCACTCATTTAGCTAGTTACCTATTTTCTTATACAAGAAGTCTCGTCCTCCTAATCCTAGACCTCGTGGTCCATAAAAATTATCCATCACCGTTCGATTTTTATCTAATGTTGAAAAGAAAAATACAATAATAAAAGTTAAATAACGACATGCATGCAGTTCGATTTAAAATTAAACTGTGAGTTGACCACAATTTTTTTGAACCTAGTAGAAAAAGACTGTACATACAAGTGCTTAGTTCACATACAAATATATATGTATGCTGATGACGATGATGATGATGCAGTTCGTGGACGTGTGTTACAAAGTGAAGATAGACAACAAAACACAGTACAAAGGGTGTTTGTTTGGTCACAAGGACAAACCCGGACAAGAAGAACAAGAACGGACCATCCTGCATGGAATCACAGGAATGGTGTCCCCCGGAGAAATCCTAGCCATTCTCGGCCCATCAGGAAGCGGGAAATCAACGCTCCTCAACGCCCTTGCTGGCAGGCTCAACCGCAGACATCAGGGCACCGTCCTTGCCAACGGTCGAGCCCTTACCAAAGCCGTCCTCCGTCGGACCGGCTTCGTCCCTCAGGATGACGTTCTCTACCCTCACCTCACCGTCCGCGAAACCCTTGTCTTCTGCTCCCTCCTCCGACTCCCTCGCACACTCTCCAAAAAAGACAAAATCTCCGCCGCCGAGTCCGTCATTTCCGAGCTCGGGTTGCACAAGTGCGAGAACACCATAATCGGCAACACCTTCGTACGCGGCGTGTCGGGAGGGGAGAGGAAGAGGGTGAGCATAGCTCACGAGATGCTGATGAATCCGAGCTTACTGATTCTGGACGAGCCGACGTCGGGTCTGGACTCGACGGCGGCGCACAGGCTGCTAAGCACGCTGGGGTCGCTGGCGCACAAGGGGAAGACTATCGTGACGTCGATGCACCAGCCGTCAAGCCGAGTGTATCAGATGTTGGACTCGGTGTTGGTCCTGTGCGACGGAAGGTGCTTGTATTTTGGGAAGGGGAGTGAGGCCATCAACTACTTTGGATCTATTGGCTTCGCGCCGGCTTTCCCCATGAACCCTGCCGACTTCCTCCTTGATCTCGCTAATGGTATGTTACCTTTTCCTACCTTTTAAGTTTTAATAACAATAATTATTATTTTTATATTTAAGTTAAATTAATTTAATAGTCTTAAATTCTGCCAAAATTAGCTGTTTTGTTTTTTATTTTTTCACTTAACAGAACGGACACTAAAATATACCATTGGACTAAATGAGCCAAAACTAATAATAGTTAGAGTAGCTCAATTTTTTATATGCATGTTTGATAAACTTCTAATGTATATATCTTTACAAGTCTTTTTGCATGTGAATAATATAAATTGTGTTTAACATAAAACACATGTGACCGTTAAGGTTGAACTATTCCAAACATAAAAACAATTAGTTATATGGGAATAGTCGACAAAATAGAATGAGTGATGAGTGATTGAGGTAATCACACATATATGTGGGGCAATTACTTCTCCATACTTAGGATGTGAGTTACTGCTGTGGATTGATAAAGTGATCAAATATGGTCATGGACTTGTATCATGGTTATATATTATATGGTAGGTCACTCCATTCCCATGGCTGTGTCCTACTTATCGAGGGTGTCATGGCGCATTGATCATTGACTGCCACAAGTCCACAACTTATTAGGTTGACAACTAGCTACTTGGGCTTAATTACTAGGGTTCTTTAGAGGAAGACACGGCATTTTTTAATCCTTAATCCTGATTTTCGAGTGTCAAAAGGTATGTGTTAATCAACAATATAATCAATAAATATCATTAATTAACCGTTACTTTTGTCAATAAAAGAAGGATAATACTTGGGTACTCACTAGTGAGTACCCTATATACTCACTTTCTGATTTGTCGAATCAAAAGATGACATGTGTTCCTTATTTTTAAAAGTTCAAAAAAAATTAAATAGCATATGTTTTATTTTTTTAAAACAATAAAATATGTGTTAAAATATCATTGGGCCAAATTATTAAAGTGAGTATATAGGGTACTCATTATATTTAGCATTAGATATTAATGGTGGTCAAATTAAAATGCTTTGGTGCTCTCCACGTGTCACTTTTCCTTGACTAGTCCCTTGAATTGGAGAGCCTTAATCACTACTCCTGCTACACACACAATCTCTCTCTCTGGTGTTTTCCTAGGATAATCTAGTGAGTACCCCATATACTCACTTTAATAATTTGGCTCAATAATATTTTAACACATATTTTATTGTTTTAAAAAATAAAATGTATGCTATTTAATTTTTCTTGGGCTTTTAAACATAAAGAACACATGTCATCTTTTGATTGGGCCAAATCAAAAAGTTAGTATATAGGGTACTCACTAGTGAGTACCCAAGTATTGTCCGTTTTGCTAATGGTTTGACCTCTGATTTATACATGAAAAATACTCCTTTATTCAATCCTCACCAATATTTTTTCTTCAATAATAAAATATTATGTGTATAAAAATTTACAGATAATAAAATATGATATCACGGTCACAATTAACTCGTTTTATACAAGTCATTATACTATTATTTAAAAAGTAAAATAAAAACAAATCATTAGCAGGTGGGGATTGAAAATGCTTTATGCAGTCCAGAACCGGGTCCAACTTCAGTGGTACGTACCATTAAATGGTACTCACTGTTAAATGGTTAAGATTCATTTGGAGCCCACTGCAAATTAATCTGAACCATTCAATAGTCGTACCATTGAATGATACGTACCACTCAAGATTTTTCCGTCCAGAACCACCCAAAGATAGTTTTCATTGATGGATTTTGAGTTGCAAAGTATTCCTAATTTAGTAGAAGGCAGATTAATGAGAGAGAAATATGTGGTATGGAATAGTGTACTGAGGAACGAAATAATATAGTATGCAGAGTGGGATGTTGCCCACTACCACTATATAAATATATCTTAGTTTCAACAGGGATTCATTGATCTATTTTATGGGCTATACCTCTTAATTTGGACCGTCCACTGAATCCCATCACTTGAATTCCCAATCAAGTTGACCGTTTGTTTTCATTGAGGGATTGTGGATCATGCATGTTATGTTGCTCCTTAAGAGCACTTCCACCCGTTAGAGAGGGTAAGGGTAAGGGCAGAGCAAGGGCAATTGATTGCCCTTTAAAAACAATGCTTGCCTTTGTGCAACTCCACCCGTTAAGCAAGGGCAAGGAAAAATATTATTTAATTCAAATAATTTAAATAATTTAATTTGTCTGTTGAAAATAAAACTATTGTCTAATTCAAATAATTTAATTTCAATTACAAAACAAACCATAGCATTACAACAACTATAATTAATTAAAAATAAACAACAACCATAATTATACATTGTAGTGTGAGGAATGAAGAAGATGGTTGAGGGTATTTATAAAAATAAAAAAATAAAAAAAAAAACTTTTTTTTAAAAATTTCTAACAGTAGGATTAATCCTGACCGTTCATTTTTTTTTTCAAATTTTAATCGAATGCACCAGATTGTGCCACGTGGCACAACGGTAAGATTTTTATTCTTATTTTTTTTCGTTGAAAATCCAACGGTCCAGATTAACTAGCCATTGGAAATCCAACGGCTACGAAGTAGCCACGTCATAGAGCCGTTGACTCTGGATGACGTCACCCGACAAGTGTGGGTCCCGCGCTGACAGATGAAGCCGGCCATTCTCCCCTCCTCGCGCATGTTGTGCACGTGCCTAATTAAAAAAAATATATATTCGTGGTTGATGTCATCTCCTGTTGGCGCATGCTCGGGCACAAATTGCTCGGGCTTGAGGTTGGGCTTCCTTGGGCCCACCTCTTGCCCTTTACAATTTGGACCGGTGGAGCATGGTTTTTGGGTTGGGAGGGCAATTGCCAAGTCTTGCCCTTGCAATTGGACAATAGCTGGAAATGCTCTAAAATGCAAGTTCTATTGGGTAGCAAGACTACCCTAGCTTGCAACTTTAAAGAAAAGAAAAAGGCACATGGCTAATTTCTATTGGGTAGGAACACCAACTGTCAATCTTGAGCTTCTGTTCTGGGAACATGGAAAAATTTCTCTGTTCTAACCACTAGCCAACGGCCACGACGCTTCTACCATTTGTTTAAATCTCGAAATTACTAAACTCAGTCACCGTTGAAAGGATCAAGTTTTAGCATGGCATTGTTAACCTAGGATATTGAATTGGGAGAGGTTTACAGGCTTCATATCATTCATTAAATGTTTAAGCTTTTGAAATTCAGTAGTTGTTAAATATGATGTTAGAGCAACAGTTACGATACTTTCTGATAAGAAACCTCTAATCCTTCTACGTTATTTAAAAAAAAAAATTATTTTCGGTGTATTATTGAAGTTGCTATTATTAGTCTAAATTCTACAATTAGTGCTCAAAGAGAATATGGGTGGGGTTTGTCACACACCTTTACAAGAGCTACACTTAAATAATACACAATTAGGTGTAGAACAAGTGCCCTTTGACTGGCTAGCTAGGAATTTTAATCCTTTTTATTCTTGTTTAAGGCAGAACATGCTAAACTTTAGAGCATTAAACAAACTTGGAGGGACTTCTTGTCCCTTACTTAACTTTTCCTTTAATCTATTCGTAGACAATATAATGAGATATACATTGTGGATTGAGGTGGAGAAATTGATGACGGCATTAGTGGCGTGAGAAACCATCAATTAGTTAAGGAAGCATAAACATTTGGAAGTTGGCGAGTCGCATCATTGTCTCTTTATTGAATAGACTTATTCTTCTGCCTCTTTCGGGGGCCTTCACATATTTATTAGACTCCTATCATTTTACATATAAACATTTTCTCAATTGCCCCCTAATCTTAAGTTTTTTTTTAGTAGATGGATAGCGTTAGATAGTTAAATAATTAATTGTTAGAAAGGAGGATAATTGATGAGGATCGAACCCACATCAAAATGCTTAAACATAATTATTTTTTTCTACTGCGATAAAACGTCATATGCTCCTAATCTTAATAGTTAGATTAGCCTATAGTTTTCATCATCTTAATTAAATGATATTTTAAGAGTACATAGTGTGTCATTGTTACTTTTAAGGTGGGGTCGATGCTATTAGTAGCAAAAGATTGGGAAATATATATAGTACCTATATATATATAATTTTTTTTTTGTAGGGAGTATACTTGCGTCACACTTATGGTAAAACCTCATTGTTCCATCCTTTTCATTTAACTAATTTTTCTTCTATACATGACATAATCAAAAACCATTTGTAAAGATTTTTGAAATAACCTTATTTGAGGTTCAATTTTTAGGGCTAATTATGTTTTATAGTTAAAAAGAAAATTTAAGTATGTCCTCAATGATGCGAAATTCACACAAATTGAAAATTATTTGATCATTTGATTAACTAATGGTCATTGTAAACCACCTTGTTTGTCAATATAGTATATGTATGTTTGATCATGATATCTTTAACTTGATATTATTGAGTTGGCATTTGGATAATGGACTGGATATATAGTCCAATCCTGTAAGATGATTACAACAATTTCACCTCAACTTCATATGAGTTTCATTTAATTTGGCCACTTTGAATAATTTAAGTGGGTTTTCTTGGTCACTGTCTGTGCCTTTTTTGTCTTGCAATTTTCATTCAATTTTTTCCTCGAATCTAGACACAGGATATATTAGGGAACAACACGTGTTAATTGGTACCAAGTCTTACCTTTTTTTGTTTGAAAAATAAAAAGTTCAAAAGATAAAATTAGCACAACATTAGTGGTAGCACCAACATTAGTGGATGCTCACCTTGAGCTATAAATTCGGTCTGCTACTTACCATTTGCGTGCACATGTATAGGCTATGTTTTTTAACCATTAGATTATACAGACTATGTTTTTCAACCATTAGATTATATGTAGAGTAATCGAATAATATTTCTTTCGTTATTGTGCATCTCCTATTCATTTCTTTTCTTATAAACAAATATCTTTGTTTAATTATATGTAATTAAGTACCAATATGCTATTCGGTAAACGAACCAATGCCATGACTGATGACGTAAAATAATAAATAAATGGACCGATGTAGTCATCCGCACCATCCTAAGTAATGGCATCTCCTTTTCGAAGTTTTTAAACTGTGCAGACAGCTATATCTACTTTAGATTATATAAACAACACTTGGACCCTTACAAGCAAGAAAAGTCTCATCCTTACACTTTCATGCGAGGTAATATCTCACATTGGAAAGTTTAGAAATCTTACAAAGGTTTATAAAGAGTTGATCTACTTATTTTATAGTTAATTGATTTTAGGATGAAATCTCGTCTTCCTTCATTGTTAATCCCACAACCAAATACCTTTACAAATACTCAAAACAATGACACATACATGTAATGATATTATTGGACTATATTTAGGTGTAAGGATGAGAATTCCTCATTAGTTAGGACTTGGTCTATGTTGAATTCCTAAAATGCTTAATTCTTTAATCGTCAGGATCTTTTGTAAGGATTTAAAGTTTAGAGTTTAGAGTTGGATATCTTTTTGAATCGAATTCCCTTGATAAGTCATCTATATTTGTCTTGATAATGTTTTACATCAGCATTGATTTGAAAGATTATGTTTTCAGTTAGATGATAATACTTATCAGCATTGATTTGAAAGATTATGTTTTCAGTTAGATGATAATACAGCAATGTGAGGCAAAGAATGATGGTATAATGGTTGATGAATCATAGTAACCAAACGAATGTATCACTATGTAGATTTATAAAAAATAAAAAAATGTATTTAGAAACAATTTATTATTTATGTGCACTTTGTTAAGCTTCATATATGCTCTGCCATATATTTATGCGATTTCTTCAGGTAAAAACATTGTCTTAAATTCTTGGGAAGATTTATATTTTATCGTCTGGAACTTATTCTTGCTTACTTCAGAGGGAGAACTATAGCTTCCAAAAGAAGTGATTCATTAGATAGTAAGTACCTAATTCATTTGAACTATATATGCAGGAGTGTGCCAGCTTAATGGTCTAAACGAAAGAGATAAGCCCAAGATGAAAGAAATCCTTGTTTCCTCATACAATACCTTGTTAGCTCCCAAGGTCAAAGCTGTATGCTTGGAAACTACCTGTGTAACAACAAAAGAAACGACTAACATTCAGAGCCATTGTTCGAAAGGGCGCAGAACAAGTATCGGTGATATTGTTTCCACTTGGTTCAACCAATTCAACATTTTGCTGCAAAGAAGCCTCAAGGAACGAAAGCATGAGTCCTTCAACTCGCTGCGAGTTTTCCAGGTAGTGGCCGCTGCATTGTTAGCTGGTTTAATGTGGTGGCAATCAGATTATTTAGATATCCAGGATCGTTTAGGCCTTCTCTTCTTCATCTCTATTTTTTGGGGAGTCTTACCTTCTTTCAACTCAGTATTTGCATTTCCCCAAGAACGTGCCATCTTCATTAAGGAGCAGGCCTCGGGTATGTACACTCTCTCTTCGTATTTCATGGCTCGAATGGTTGGAGACCTACCGATGGAGCTTATTCTTCCTACAATCTTTCTCATCATGACTTACTGGATGGCTGGACTAAAACCCGATATGGGCGCTTTTCTGTTAACATTGTTGGTTCTACTCGGCTACGTGCTTGTGTCTCAAGGGCTTGGCCTTGCTTTAGGCGCGGCAATCATGGATGCCAAACAGGCCTCCACGATAGCAACAGTAACAATGCTAGCTTTTGTGCTGACCGGAGGATATTACGTGCATAAGGTTCCGTCTTGTTTAGCTTGGATCAAATATATTTCTACTACCTTTTATAGTTACAGGCTGCTAATCAATGTCCAATACGGGGAAGGTAGTAAAATATCATCCCTCTTGGACTGTTCATCTCATCATCGTGATCATGCAGGTGATCACAAAGCAAGCTGCAAGTTTGTTGAGCAAGATGTCGAAGGGCAAATTAGCCCTGCGACGAGCGTTTGTGTCATGTTGTTTATGTTTTTTGCATATAGGATACTGGCTTACCTTGCATTGAGGCGCAGTAAAGTTTGAAATAATTCTACAATAATTACATGCATTTGGATTCCTTGTTCTTCAAAAGACCTCTTTAGTTGTAATTGTCCGAAATGGATAAATTTATTTTCCTCTGCGTGTGTGTTTGTACAAGTTGATAGATCGTATGTCAGCAACAACACTGTGTTGTATTGCAGTTCGATTCACACTGTGATTATTGAAGCATCGAAAGAGCGATTTTATTGAGTAAATGTAAATAATGAAAACATTAAATCGTTCAGATACAATGCAATAATAAAGCAATCTGTATATCTAGATTCGTTAATTAAAATGTTATATGCTAATGATGATAATTGGATGCATATATGAATCAATTCATATATGTTACATTGTATTAATTTTTTTTGGCATTACATATTGTACAAGCACCTTAAAGGATCTTGTTGTAATACCCCGACTTATGGCCAGTTTGGGGTTGTTGTGCTTTAAAAAAAAACTGCTTATAAAAGCAGCTTTTAAAAGCAACCTCCATGCTGCTTTTAAAAGTTGATGTTTTAATGTTATAAATTTTAAAATAAGCAGTATATTTCATTTTTACCAAACACTTTTTATCTGCTTAACTTTAAAGTGAAGCAGTTTAAGCAGTTTTTAGTGAAAAAAAGCAATACCAAACGAGGCCTTAGAGTAGTATTCATGTGAGTGCAAATATTTTAGGTGACGAATTTGGAAGAGTTTGAGAAGGTTTGTAGATGGATTAATTAGGCAAGTGAATGCAAATATTTCAGGTGATGAGGCATCTCACAACAACTATCACGTTTTTGCCTATTGCCATCATGTTTGGACCCATACTTGGTGCCTCTACATCATCTTGAATTGAGTCATAATCACCCAAGTCAACCATGACATTTAAAGAGGAAATTGATTACGGATTTTCATATTAAAGACAAATACATCAGATTTGTTATTGAGAGAAATATGTTTGAATTTGTAATAGAAAGAAATCAATTGGCTCGGGAGAGAATCAAGGAAAATTAATTGAGAATAGATGCTCTGAACTAATATAAATAGTACTCTCTAGATCATTGTTAGAGGTCCCCAACCAAATACAAAAACTCATTTTTTAAGTTTCTCTGCACCCCACATGCTTTTATCTTATTTTTTGTATTAAAAAATGTAGCCCTACATAGCTTTCTATTTCAAATGAATTTTCAATTCCTGCAAATTATTTTTTCGCACCTAGCATAATATTATTATCTCGCACTTAGAGTACTATTTATTTTATTGCAATTTATTTTATCGCAGTTTACTTTCTCGTATTTTATTTTATCGCAATATGAGTATTGTAACATAATTACTTATCAATTCGATCCATTCAACAAGTTCGTTTGGGTTGATGTGATTCTCCTCCTCATACATTCCATCTCACCATATCAATCACCAAATTCGCTTCCACCCATCCATTCACTCATCATGTCTGCACAAACAACACCCATCTCAACCACTAAAATTCATTTCACTTCACTTTCACAAAATCACGCCCATTTCATGCTTAATCAAAGTCCTTGTACCCAAGGCATGAAGAACCTACGACTGAGACGGGTTCCTTTCTCGGTCCACAATCGAATTAAAAGAAGTCAAAACAAAGCGCAACCAAATTAACTTCTCTTTACTTGCTTGGCCTCCAGGTCGCGAGTTGGCACGCTCGCAACACAAATAAAAAGGACCCAAAGATCCCGATGTGACATCCCACATCGACCAACGGAGAGGGGGTGATGTGCCTTATATGTACATACCCACCTCTAATTAGCACGAGGCCTTTTGGGAGCTCACTCGCTTCGGATTCCATTGGAACTCTGAAGTTAAGCGAGTTTGGGCTAGAGCAATCCCATGATGGGTGACCCACTGGGAAGTTGCTCAAGAGTTCCCAGAAACAAAACCGTGAGGGCGTGGCCCAAAGCGGACAATATCATGCTACGGCGGAGTCAGTCCGGGATGTGACAAAATGTACCCGGCCCTTGAAACCCACGTGGACACCGAGTTTGGGGCGTGCTGGCCGACACTCGTAAGTGACGAAGCCATTGTATGCATGACAACACTTAATTTATGCAATTTAAATCGTCAATTAGTTTGCGGAAATTATTACCAATATGCACAAGGTTCAGAGCGTAACTAATATGAAGCAACGGAAACAAAATATAGAGTCAAGCTCCTAGAATTTCTATCCATAATAGGGATGGATATTATTAAAGAACTGAATGAAAAATAAATCCCTACATTGTTGGGAAGGAATTAGAGCTGCCAGTCAAATGCCTCGATTTCACTAGATGCACCACTACTAGGTCCTGAAGGGAGCGCAAAACAAAAGTGTGAGTAGACGAAAAATAAAGTTTTCTAAACCCTTTTCTCTTTTCAACATATTAACCTCCTGTTTGAAATTCAGTACAGGTGTAAACTCATACTACTGTAGTATATGTCAAATCATACTTTATAAGTATAACTGAAAAGTAAAACTCAAAGTATAATTCGTAAAGGACCATTTATGTTTCCAAAAGTCGTACCACAATAGATATCAATAATTATAATAAAGAAAACCAACACAAGGTATATGTGCAATCACCCATGTGCGTGTTGAGGAACCTCATCCCAATCCCCGTACAAGCACTTTACGTTATCAATCCATTTGTACTCCTAGTACCACACACATGTAAGCACTTGCGCAATAGCGCGTCACACCCGAGTTCTTACGTTGTGGGGCCTTCCCCCAAAAATAAACATAAACGTAAGACAAGCGTGCACTAAGGTATTTACTGGACAATACCCCTGGAGTGCAGTGCGTGTGACCCAAACATGTGAGACTTGTCCTACGACCGTGAGACGGTACTACAACGTAGTGAAAGCATACCAAGTGTGTTTGAAAATATACATATATACATTATGTGTATAAATAAAGAATATCTTATACTTCATAATTTCACAATTACTCGAACATTGCATATGACACGCCCCGCAACCGGTCAAGCCAGGTGGCAGGAGGTGCTGGCCGACACGTGTTAGGTGACGAAAGCCAATTAGAAAATTTAAGAATGAAATAAAGAATAAAGGAAATTGAATTGAATAAAGACAAAGATCAAAGTATGGGATACAAATTTAATACAACTGTAGAAAATCCCTACATTGTCATACCACCGCGCCATGACGTCGCAAGCTCGCAGTCCACTAACCTGGAGGGGCGCAAAACATAAAACGGTGAGTGGGTCAAAAAGTAAAGTTTGATAAAACCGTTGTTTTCAAAAGTCTAGTAACCCCTCGTTTGAAAACAAGTATAGTTTGAGAAAATACGTCATACCCGTAGGCATGAACCTCAAAACACTACCATGAAAACATTCGGGTACTCCCCGATAATAATTTACTGATCTGCTCACCCATATGTAAACACACATGCCCAAGTGGCTAACCCACAAGGAACAAGCTAGGTATAAAGAATTACGATGAGTACTCCAATGACGCGAGTCTAACGCTAAGCGCTGTGCACAAAGTGCGTCACACAAGTTCGAGTTGCCTAGTGCAACCTAGAACAGGCTAGTACCTACAATGGATCCAAAGCTGCGTAGCGGTACTGATAGTGACAACTCCAAACGTCAAGGCTAGTCCTGGCCACAAGACTGAGTACTAATACCTGGGGTGTTATACATCTACTGATGAACAACAGTATGAAAACATGCATGGCAATATAATACAAATGTTCTACCTCCAACAAACGTATATGATATGAACTATGCTAACAGTTTAAAGAAAGCGTTGAAAGCCATACGTATATATATATACATTTATCAAACAAAGACCCACTCACTCACCTGTAGGTAGCCGGGTCGAAGTACCCCGTCCTGGGTAGCCCCGGTAGTCCTCTAGATAGGCCCCACCTATATGAGATATCACCGGTACAATGATTAAACTCATAAAGGTCACTAATTAACGAATTAATTAAACCTATCCCTTGCTTTTGCAAATTGGAGGTCCAAAACACCTCAAAAATTATCGTGCGTACTACCCTGAGGTAGTACACGTCGTCATGAGTCGCCCCGTGAAAACAGAATCGAAAAAGGACCTCCCACGCGCCCTCACGCGCGGCTCAAAGATCGGGAGTCGCGGCTCCACACGCAGCCCACGCGCGGCTCACGCGCGAGCCGGTCAACGGTCAAGGTCAACGGTCAGTCAACGTTGACGTCAGCGTTGACCGGTCTGCTGACGTCAGTAGGTCGGTTTGAACCGGTTTGCTAACGTCAGCAAGGCGGTCCAACCCGGTCCGATGACGTCAGCGCCGGTCATTCCTGCCAGAATTCCGGTCGCCGGCGCCGTCGCCGGTCGTCGGAATCTGGAAATATGGCCGGTTTTCTGGGAATTTTTCAAAGCTTCATAACTTCTTCGTTTCAACTCCAAATTGGACGATTCAAGTACCAAAATGAAGCTAGAGATGAGGAGAACAAGATTTTACCATTTTGGGGGCCAAAAACTGGCCAGAAGTGGCCTGAAAATGCCACGAAAGATCCGGCCAAAAACTAGCTCCTCTGTTCTCGGTGCCAATTCGACTTCCAGGCCTTGGGTTGGGTTCCCAAGGTCTCCAGAGGTGGTTTGGTGCTGGGTTTGAGCTTCCTTGAGCTCCAAAACGTCAGTTTCAAAGTCGGAGAAAAATTGGAGCTCTGGTGAAGAATTTCCAGAATTCTGGGTTTGAAGCTTCAGGCCATTCTGGGTTCCAATACACTCCTAGTGACCTGGGTTCGAGCAAAGATGACAAATGAGTGTGGTTTGGGAGTAGAGAACCGAGAGGAAACCCCAAACTCAAGCGACGGGGTGGCTTGAGCAATTTCACAAATTTCTGGGTTTGTCCAGTTTCTGGACACCCACGTTGGAGCTGCTGGGTTCAGTTGTACAAGGTTTGGGTTTGTTTTGGTGAAGCCAGAAGGTAGGGAGAAGGCCACGGCTTCAAGCTTTGAAGCTTGCAGAAAAAAAGAAAATGGGGAGGGGAGGAAAGGCTCGGCCACAAGGAGCCAAAACCAGACAAATCCCAGAAAATCTGGGATTGGCCACATGGCCTGCAGGCAAATGGGCTCCAACCCAAACAACCCAATTTGCCCCAATTTGAAATACGGGAAACGCCGAAAATCAATGCCCGTAAAATACTCGTTCGGTGTCCGAATGACGTCCCGCTCTCGTCTACGCGTTCGTATCGACGAGCACGTCAAGAAAATACAAGTGGAAGCGTCGTACGAGTTACGACGCAAAAGTCAACCGAAAAGTCAACCCAGGGGTAAAAACGTCATTTTCTACTTCCGGGAATAAAATAAGTTAAAACTTTGAACGGGCTGTGACAACATAAATAAATATACTTATTAAAATCAAATATTAAATATCCATGTATTTATGCATAACTGAAATCATAATCTAAAACCATTTCATAATATATATATATATATATATATATTCATGCATCAAAATCAATTAAAATCATTTGATATATCAAATCATTTGTTAAAACAAAAGTCCACTCACTAGTACTCGGGAGTATATTCCTCCTCGGTGTTGCGTTCCTCGGAGCGCCCAGTCGTAGGATTACCTATTTAATATTAGAGAATAATATTAAAACATCCCTAAAATAAATAATAATAACCCTTTAATAAAAAGAATCTAAAAATAACATTATTTTAGCGAAAAGGGGCTTGAAAAATAACATTAAAAAAAACCTTCTCGCGGCCATGCACCGCCGCCAGTACCGCCGTGTGCGGCCGCACGCGCTGGGAAACGGTCAGACGCGCCACCATGCTCCTGTAGGAGTTGCCACGCGCCGGCACGCGCTGGCACGTGCGGGTATGCGCCTACTGACGTCACTCACGCGCCTGCTAACGTCATCACCGTTAAAGTTAACGACGTCAGTTAAAGTTAACGGAATGTACCTTTTCTGACGGAATATGCTGACGCCGTTAGGAATATTCCATTACTGTGAAGGAATATTCCGTCTCCTTCAACCTCTCACCTGTCGCCAGAGCCGCCACCGCCGCCGCCGTCTGGTTCTCCGAAATCTGGAAAAATTACTGAAATTGTCCAAAAACTTCAAAAATTCATATCTTCTTCATTTCTTAGCCAAATTCGACGATCCATATATCAAAATGAAGGTATTGAAGAGTAGAATATTTTCTTACCAAATTGGGGCCGGAAAAATGGCCAGAGATGGCCTGAAATTGGCTGAGAATTCTCGGACAAACCCTTATTTCGTTCTACTCCAAAACTGCACCAGAATTTACGTTCTTTATATGGAATTCAACCTACTCAACGTGATAAGACCAATGGGAATGGTTTCGAGCCTTACCTAGGCCGAAGTTGTAAGGAACTTTGATGGACAGTTTGTCGTTTTCGTTCCGGTATCGGTTTGGCCGATTTGGTTCGAATTTGAGGATTCAGAAATCACAGTCTCGTCGAGATTGACGAGACGAATGTAACGGCTCTGGTTTCGTGTGGTGGTTCGATGGTTTTGTGATTAAACCAATTCTAGGGTTTCGGTGTGCGTTTTGCAAGTTTGGCCGAGAAGGGGGAGTGAGAGGGGAAGAGAGAGTGAGGTCAGGGAGAGAGAGAGAAATAGCTGCAGAGCAGCTAGGTCAAATCCCCCAAACCCTAATTAACACACGGGTGTAAAAATTACTAAAATGCCCCTGAACTTAAAAGTTCCGTAAAACCTTCATTTAACTCCAAATTGAGTTTCGCTTACGTCCACATGTTCATATCGACGAGTACTACTTGAATATGTAAAGAAAATAATTTCCACATGTCGTTTCGAAAAAGTCAACATTTGTTCACTAGAGGTATTTTGGTAATTTTACATGAAATTTTGGGACGGGTTGTAACAATCTATCCCCCTTAAGAAAAATTTCGTCCGCGAAATTTACAAAACACAACTACTAGAATAAAAGTGGATACTGCGCTCGCATATGCTCCTCGGTCTCCCAAGTAGCCTCCTTTACTTCGTGGTTACTCCACAAAACCTTCACCAAAGGTATCACCTTGTTCCTCAGAACCTTCTCTTTCTTATCCAAGATCTTTATCGGTTCCTCCTCGTAACTCAAATTCTCCTTTAGCTGCAAAGGCTGTGGTTGGAGTACATGTGACTCGTGCGTTACATACTTCCTCAACATAGAAACATGGAAGACATCATGTACCCAAGATAACTTCGATGGCAAGGCTAACCTATAAGCAACTGCGCCAACACGCGCCACAATCTCATAAGGACCAATGTACCGGGGACTTAGCTTACCCCGTTTACCGAACCTCACCACACCCTTCTAGGGTCACACCCTTCTAAGGTCACACCCTTCTAGGGTGACAACCTCAGAAATACAAAATTGCCAACTGCATACTCACGGTCCTTAGAGTGTCTGTCTGCTATACTCTTGTCCCTGTCCTGGGCCGCTTTCAGGTTACGCTTAATCACCTGAATCTTCTCTATAGTATTGTCTACCAATTCTGGGTCCTCAAGTGCTCGCTCACCTACCTTAGTCCAACACAATGGGGTCCGACACGCCTTCCCATACAATGTCTCATACGGTGCCATACCGATGCTAGAGTGAAAGCTATTATTGTAGGCAAACTCTATTAGTGCCAAGTGATCATCCCAATTTCCCCCAAATTGAAGGACATAAACTCTCAACATGTCCTCCAAGGTTTGAATCGTTCTCTCATCTCAGATTGACCATCTGTCTGTGGATGAAAAGTTGCACTGTACAGAAGTTTTGTTCCCATAGCATCCTTAAATGCCGTCCAGAATTGCATGAGAGTTTTTTTCTCGAATTTGTGTTGATTCGAACCAAGCCCTAACTGGTTCGTTTTCCCGTATGCCTTGATTTGGGCTTGCAAATAAATTCAAACTTTGCTCAATAAATTCAATAGAGTTTTGAATCTGTTTCTCTCTCTAGGGCTCTCTTTCGTTTTGCCTGCTATCTCTTTCTACAGACAACAGGTATGTCTTCTTCTTCTTTGTTCTCTTCTATGTATTTTTTGGATTCCTGCTACCCGCTTTTACTTTTTTTTTATTAATAAGAAAAAAAAATTAAATATTTTGAACATTTATTCTTCAACCAGATGAAATTGTTATGAGATTTTTTAAGGTTACATGTTAACTCGCTATGTAACTTGCAAAATTTTTTTTTTCCGTTTTCCAATAGGTTTGTTGCTAATAACCTATTGTAATTAGAACTTGCAATTTGCAGAATGTGCATTGGAAAAATAGTTAGAAGCCTGCAAATTTTTTGTTCTTTTTGTCTAAGCCTATGTTCTTACATCCCGTCCCTAACTTTATTGTATTTTATTCCCCGACGGTGTAAATTGCCGAAAATGCCCTTGGAGGCTTATTGAGTCCTACGTGGACAATTATTGTCTATCGACTTAATTTCGTACTTTTAGCGTACTTTTCAGCTTGTACACTTCGTTACGAACCCGTAGATGCGAACGAGACATTTTTTCGGACTTGCAACAGACAAGTTACGAACAAGGGCAATTTGGTAATTTACCAGATTCGATATTTTTCTGAAACAGTGGATTGAACTTGTGGGTTGCCTTCCCGTGGTCTCATTTGAAACCAAGGTGCTCTGCACCTCTGTGAATCTCAGACCTTGGGTTGCATGCTTGTCTGCATGCATGAGAGTTTTTCTTTAAAGTTTCCTACCCGTGTAGGATTTACCACCAACCTCAAGTTATTCTGCCTACCAACCTGCCTTCTCTCTACTCTGTTTCATCCTCGTGACCTTGCAATCAGGTTCTGTGCATGCAAAGCCTTGCAGAGCACACTCACAAACTCACCAAAATTTACTCAAGCCACCCAAACCTTCATCTTCACCATCCTCGATCTCGTCTCAGTTCAACCTTGCACTGGTGTGCATCACCATCACCTTCCTCAGTAGAACCTAGCCTCTGCGAGCCCAGAAAACCCAGAATTTACAAACTTTTTCGGCAAGACTTTCTCGGCGAAACACCTCGATCCAGGCCTTGAACCAACTCAAAACCTTCACATTCGAGCTCCTGGGAGCCTTGGGAACACAACCCAAGGCCTGCATGTGAAGAAAACCTCGAGATCGGCGAGTTTCGATTTTGGCCGAAACTTTCGAGGGCATTTCTGGCCATCTCCGACCACTTTTTGGGACCCTAGTAGGTAAATTCCAAACCCTCTCGTCCTTAGCTTCAATTTGACACCTTTTGGGTGAAAAATGGTGAAGAAATAAAAAAGTTCGAATTTTTCCAGATTTCCGGCGATATTTTCCAGATTCCCGCACCGGCGAGCGGCGGACGGCGGCCGGAAGTTGCAACGGTCACCGAAGGTGTGACGTCATCGAACCCGGTCCTGACGTCAGCAACCCAGTTTGTGACGTCAGTAGATCCGGTCCAACCAGTCGAACCGGTGGAATATTCCAAAGGTATATTCCATTTAAACCTTAACGCCGTCAGGAAATATTCCCTAAAGGTGACAGAATATTCCGTAACACCGTTAGAGAATATTCTGTCAGTCAAACAGAATATTCCATTAAAGTTAACGGCACGCCGTTAACTTTAACGGCGAGTGAACAGTAAACGCGTGGCGCGCGTGGTAGGTACGCGTGCGAGAGCGTGTGGGCGCGTGTGGGCGTGTGAGCGCGCGTGTGGGCTTGTGTGGGCCCATGTGGGCGCGTGACGGCGCGTGGCAGCGCGTGAACCACTTTTTCAACGATTTCAAGTCCCGAAACGAGCAAACAAAGGGGATTTTGAGTCCTTTCCTTATTTAAAATTGGAATAGACTTGTTTAATGATTAGTTTAGTAACTTCCCATATAGGTGAGACCTATCCCGAGGAGCTACGAGCTCAAGTGAGGTACGGAGGCTACGATCCGAAGCGTGACGGCGCGTGGGAGCGCGTGACGGCGCGTGAACCACTTTTCCAACGATTTCAAGTCCCGAAACTAGCAAACAAAGGGGATTTCGAGTCTTTTCCTTATTTAAAATTGGAATAGACTTGTTTAATGATTAGTTTAGTAACTTCCCATATAGGTGAGACCTATCCCGAGGAGCTACGAGCTCAAGCGAGGTACGGAGGCTACGATCCGACTACTTACCAGTGAGTGGGCCCTTTCTTTACTCCAAATATTATATTATTATGTGTTTAACTGTGATTTTATGACTTGTATAGCATGCCATGTATTATGAAAATTGTGAAACGTTTTATCTAGCCTATTATGACTTAGTACTCATGTTTATTTGGCTTTTGGTATAAATGTTGGCATGTCTATACGTTTTAGCAAATTATTACTTATCACGCATATTGCACGGTGTTAGCACTGTCCGGGCCAGGACCAGCTTCACGTGTATGTTCACACGCACCGACACGCTCACTTTGGATCCATCGTAGGTGCCAGCCTGTTCTAGGTCGTCTTGGCGACTAGACTTGTTGTGACGCGCTTAGCGCCAGCTTTACGTGCATGTAGTGCTAGAGCGTAATTTATTAAACACCTAGCCTGTCATGTAGCTACTTTCTGCATGACTTGTGTGCATTGATTATGCGATAAGTAATGTGATGTTTTATACTGCTGTTGATACCTTTTTACCCGTATCCTTGTGGGCGTAAGCCCGTTTATTTTGTTATTACCAGTATTGTTAGTAAACTTATATTTTCAGTAAACTACGGGTTTTACAGCGAGGGGTTATTCTAAACTTTTGAAAAGGTTTTATAAAACTGTACTTGGCCCACTCACCTTTGTTTTTCGCCCCTCCAGGACCTAGATTTTAGTTGGCAGACGAGACCGCGTGGCTGTTGCTAATATTACCGTTTTTACCCTCAGTGGAAGTATGTTAATTTCTTTTCAGTTGTGTTCTATATCTATCCTACGGGATGAGAATAATCTTTTAACTACTACACCTAGCTCTGATATTTGTGTATTCATGGGTCTTAACCCGCACCATACACTTCCGCTCTATATTTCTATTAATTTTAGCATAACTCTGATTTAATTTCCTTCATTATTTCTCTATCAATTTCTTTTGACTTCGTCACTCCTCCGGAGTGATGGTCAGCACGCCTCGATAACCGGTGTCCACCTGGATATTCGGGTAGGGGTGTGTCATATGTCCCTCTCATTTGAATTATTAGAAAAACCAATTGGAAACGTTTACTACAGTGGTTTTGTGGAGGAGAGTTGACGTCAAAATGCTTTTCAACTGGTGGGTTAACGGGTAAAGTCATTCAATTATTTCTTTTATAATATGGGCTTTTATTTGCGTATGTTGTTTTCTCATATTTTCATCTTATTGCAATGAGTTTTAGTACAAACTATTTAAATAGTTTGGTTAATGCTACAAATTAGTATGGGAATAAAGGTCTTTTGAGCTAGATTTCTTCTGTGATTGATTTCTTGAACATGTCAAATTTTAAATAACTAAGTTTGTACTGTGAGCCAATTTACTAAATGAAATTTTTTTATTTTAATTGGTGACGATAATAAAGATGCTGAATTTTGTAATAATCATGACACATACTAGATCCACAGTTCGGATTTTCACTCAGTTACCTTTTGTGCTTAGATTGTTGATCATACAAAAGATACTGAATTTTAGTTTTAAAAAAATAAAATAAAAGTTGTAACTGCATGTTTATCATCTTTTCTGTTAATTTATATATGAGTCATAAATTCCAAAAAGATTAACCATTTATGTGTTTTTAAAAAAAAAAAAAAAACAGGCCTGTAGGTTTGAAATTATGTCAAAACCAATTACAACGAGCAAAAGAAGAGGTAGGTTGATGGAAGAGAGTACCACTCTTGGTTGTTCAAATAATGTGCAAATGCTTGATGATTGGATCAAAGCTTGAGTAAAAAACCTAGAAATGTTGAAAACGTTGTATGTCGTAATGTGATACAGATTAGTGAAGAGAGTAGCACCATGGCTTGTTCAAATAATGTGTAAATCCTTGATGAAGATTTGGCTCAAACCTTGAGTAAAAAACTTGAAAATGTTGAAAATGTTGCATGTAGTAATATGATACATATTTGTGATAAAAATTCGACTCAACCCTTAGATAAAAGACAAAAAAATTATCTTTACTATTTTGTACACCAATGTGTCAAAACATGCGGCAACGCGCGGGAACAACTTTCTAGTGCGGACTATAGCCAAAATGGCTGCCACTTTTTTTGGCGATTCATCTCTTTCAAATTCTTTGATTCTACCGTTAAGCCAAAACGGCCAAGAAAGGATAATGCCTATGCATCTTGGCATCAATATATCTTGGTCAAAGGCATTAACTAGGTATGATGTTTGCCTATACGGCCAATTGCAATTTGGCCTTCACGGTGGGACGCGACACTACATGTACATGCGAGAAAATTCGGCTTTCGTACAGATCGAAGAAATTTATGGTTCAAGTAAAAAAAAAATCAATACATCTCGGCCGAAAACGGCCAATGAGTTGAGCGGTCAAAAGGCATGAATGCCTTAGCTTTATCCATGAATTGTTGTATTGGGAATGCATCTTTGTCAAAGTGGTGAATGCCTTGCATTTAATATTTTGGCCCATTAATTCATTCCAAATATATTAAAAATTAAAAAAAAAATCTTGTGATCAGGGAGTAGACATCCCTATGGTATTGATGTGTTCTTAAATTTGAACCAACAACAAAGTGACCTTGGTCTATTGACCGGTCTTTCATTCATTAGATTGTTTCAGATCTTACTTTCTATGCCGTAAAAAATTTGTTATACACGGAAAAAGTCTTTAGTACTCCTGTAATTTCGTGGAGGTGGACGTGCTCGATCAAACATCTGAGCAAAGACAATTTCATTCTCATAACCACTCCGCATTTTGACACCGAGGCTCATGAGAATGGGGGCACAATGTTTGGACCCATATTTGACGCCTCTAATCATCTTGAATTGAGTCATAATCACCCAATTCAACCATAACATTTAAAAAGGAAATTAATTAAGGATTTTCATATTAAAGACAAATACATCATATTTGTTATTGAGAGAAATATGTTTTGAATTTGTAACATAAAGAAATCAAGGTTCGGGAGGGAATCAAGGAAAGTTCATTGAGAATGGATGCTCTGAACTAGTATAAATAAGACTCTCTAGATTATTGTTATAGGTTCCTGACCAAACATAAAAACTCATCTTTTAAGTTTCTTTGCACCCCACGTGCTTTTATCTTATTTTTATATTCAAAATGTAACCCTACATACCTTTTTATTTCAATTGAATTTTCAATTCTTGCAAATTATTTTTTTGCACCTAGCATAATATTATTATCTCACACTTAGAGTAATATTTATTTATCGCAATTTACTTTCTTACAATTTATTTTATTGCAATTTACTTTCTCGCCTTTTATTTTATCGCAATATGAGTATTGTAACGTAATTACTTATCAATTCGATCCATTCAACAAGTTCGTTGATGCGATTCTCCTCCTCATACATTTTATCTCACCATATCAATCACCAAATTCGCTTCCACCCATCCATTCACTCATCATGTCCGCACAGACAACACCCATCTCAACACCCCATCAACCACTAAAATCCATTTCACCTCACTTTCACAAAATCATGCCCATTTCATGCTTAATAAAAGTCCTTGCACCCAAGGCATGAAGAACCTACGACTGAGACGGGTTCCTTTCTCGGTCCACAATCGTATTGAAAGAAGTCAAAACAAAGAACAACCAAATTAACTTCTCTTTAGTATTTGCTTGGCCTCTAGGTCGCGAGTTGGCATGCTCGCAGCACAAATAAAAAAGGACCAAGAGATCCCGAAATCCTTGCCTTGTTAGCCGAGACCGATTTTAAGGCCAACATCTTTTGTCACGCCCGGTGCGAGTTAAATGTGACCAAATGCTGACTATAACCAAAATGGCTGCCACCATTTTTTTTGGCCATTCATCTCTTTCAAATTCTTTGATTCTACCGTTAAGCCAAAACGGCCAAAAAAAGGATAATGCCTATGCATCTCGGCATTAATATATCTTGTTCAAAGGCATTAACTAGGTATGATGTTTGCCTATAAGGCCAATTGCAATTTGTCCTTCACGGTGGGACGCGACACTACATGTACATGCGAGAAAATTCGGCTTTCGTACAGATCGAAGAAATTTATGGTTCAAGTAAAAAAAAATCAATACATCTCGGCCGAAAACGGCCAATGAGTTGAGCGGTCAAAAGGCATGAATGCCTTAGCTTGATCCATGGATTGTTGTATTGGGAATGCATCTTTGCCAAGGGCTGAATGCCTTGCATTTAATATTTTGGCCCATTAATTCATTCCAAATATATTGAAAATTAAAAAAAAAAAAAATCTTGTGATCAGGGAGTAGACATCTCTATGGTGTTGATGTGTTCTTAAATTTGATTCAACAACAAAGTGACCTTGGTCTATTGACCGGTCTTTCATTCATTAGATTGTTTCAGATCTTACTTTCTCTTTCGTAAAAAATTTATTATACACGGCAAAAGTCTTTAGTACTTTTGCAATTTCGTTGTGGAAATTTTCAGGTCGACGGGCCGAGGGCCCACTCCAACTACACTGATACTGTTCCCACTTAACTACCTGCACAATCCTCAGGTGTGGGGTTTTATCACAAAAGGTCTCAGTGTTAGTTAGAGAGGGGTATTTCTATTTAAACTACTTTCTCTTTGGCCCTCTGGCCAATGTGGGATAACAGAGTTCCAACACTCCCCCGTACGTGAGACCCCATTTTTATGGGACACACGTGGAGATCCACATCGGCAACCACGTGGAGCCATGTCGGGACTCACCCATCATGCAGGGCCAATGGGGACCCACCCAATCACATGGCATCTTTGGCCTACGTGGAGCCATGTCGGGACTCACCCATCGCGCGGGGCCAAACGGACCCACCTAATCAAGTGGCAGTACGGGCCCGCCTCCTGGCTTTGATACCATGTGGAAATTTTCAGGTCGACGGGCCGAGGGCCCACTCCAACTACACCGATACTGTTCCCACTCCAACTACCTGCACAATCCTCAGGTGTGGGGTTTTATCACAAAAGTGTTGGAAATGTGCCCTAAATCCAATCATATGATGATACTTTACGGACAAATGTTAAACTAATTTAGTTTGATATAAAAGGGCAATGATTATTGTTTAAAGTAGTCTCATATAAATGTTATATGCTTAAACAATAAGTCCAAGGAATATGTGCTTATGAGAATGTAATCTAAACAAGTTAGGGTTCATGAGACCATTCCCTGCTATAGACATATCCTAAACGCTCCTGATCATAGGATTGCCAATTGGGCATTGACAGTCCAGTGTTGGATCAGTACATGTTATATCTCTCTCAGGGAGAGTGGCTAGCCTCGAGTCATTGGTGTAAGTGACATCAAGATAAGCATGAAGTTCAGGGAATGAGTTCATCAACGCTGATCAACGATGAGTTTCGCATCATGTCACATGAGAACTCATAGTTGGGATAATGCAAATTAGTCATTTGACCTGAGGCATCACAGCTTGTCTTGTGGTGAGGTCCTTAATCTTTGATTATGTCAAAGGCACCCCATCCGAGGGTGTCCACGGTATGTTGGGGTTAAAGCCACTTAGCCATGGAGGCAAGTGAATGCCATCAAGGGATCTCTAACCTTCAAACCGTTTGAGGGAGAATTACTCTAAGATATGATTAAGAATCTTCAAGCTGCAGTATGAATAAGATTTAGAAGTCGTTCCAAATCATATTCAAGGTAATCATATAAGTAAAGGAATCACATTGGATAGTAGACATGAATAAACTATCAAAAACCAAACAAATGTGGTCGAGAGTATTGTATTAGAGAAGGGACCGTATTGCATTGCAATCCCACCGAATAGGTTTCTCCACCCTTCCGATTAGCTTGGGTAGCCATGACATACCGCTAGTGTCACTCATGGTTTGTGGATGCCTTATAAGTGGTACAATCACTTAAGGGAAGAATTGAAAGTATGTTTCAATTGGAATTGATTTGAAAGAGTTCTAATCCTCCACTGCCTCGCTAAAAGGAACCTAATGGATCGCACACCGTAAGGTAGAGTTTGATGCAAAGAATGGAGATGAGTAAGAATAACAATATTTAATTATTTATGGCAAGGATTAGTTAATATGTTAATTAATCAAACGAATAAGTTCGTTAAAGACCTCGGGTTGTTTTTGCTTTAGCGCCCAATGGGCTTCGAACGTCGCTCCCATCGACTTCGTTGTACGACAACTTAATGGCTAATAATAGATTAGCCCAATAGCTCAAAGAACCCAATATGGTCATTATAAGGGAGAATGTATAAACTTGCTTTAATTGCAAGTTTGCCACTACATTATGGAAAAGCTATAAAGGAAACTTTGTAGTATTTTCAACTTAAGGGTTTTCTTTGGGGAGAATTGAGAGAGTGAAAAGCCTTCTCTCTCAAAGAGGCCGGCTCCTAGAGGAAAATAGCTAGCAATCTCTTCCTCTAGGACACTCATCTTCTCATCAAGACTTGGTGAAGAGATCAGAGGTTCTCACTTGGGAACTTGAGAAACCAATTTTGATCATCCTTCGAAATTGTTCGTGGAGCAAAGAAGCAAGGAATGAAGGGGCCTCTCCATGGTGATTAGCCTTGCTTAGGCAAAGAGGAATCTACAAAGGTATAAGATTTCACAACTCAAATTGTGCTGAGTTTTATTTTGGTTCACTATATCTACTAGGCTTTGAATTTCTCAGGTTAAGTTTCGTTTTTAAGTGCATAGAAGCATGTTTCCGCCTTTAATTGTTAAATGCATGCTTAATGATGTTGCTTAATGAACTCGGTTAATCCGCAAATTTCCCTTCAAGTGGTATCAGTTTAGGTCTAGTAGATTGGTGGATCTTGTGTTTTGTGTTTTGTGTTTGCATAGTTTGTGATTTAAATTTTGTAATTGTTACAAGATTTATTGTTGCTTGTTTGAATGTAAATTTTGTTGTAATTTGCCATCTCAAATGTTGTAGATGTAGTTCATAAGGAGCATGAATTTTGGAACTAAATTTGGTGCCATGAATTTGGAAATTCCGGCCAAATCCAAAGGTTGGATTTTTGGGGTCTTGTTTGACTTGTTAAAATGGTTTTAATGTGACAATTGGAACCCCTAAGTGCCCTATTATGGTAATATGGTATTTCCCTATGTTTGACAATTTTTGGGAGTGTTTTTGGATGAAAATGTTCATGGAACTCTGTGGGTTTTCAAGTGAATGTTCTTCATTGTTCTTGAAATGTTCTTGGCAAGACAAAAGTTTTGTGGTTTGATTCAAATTGTTTGTTGTTGTTAAATGCATGCTTAATGATGTTGCTTAATGAACTCGGTTAATCCGCAAATTTCCCTTCAAGTGGTATCAAAGCTCTAGGTCTAGTAGATTGCGGATCTTTTGTGTTTTGTGTTTTGTGTTTACATAGTTTGTGATTTAAATTTGTAATTGTTACAAGATTTATTGTTGCTTGTTTGAATGTAAATTTTGTTGGAAAATTTGCCATCTCAAATGTTGTAGATGTAGTTCATAAAGTGAGCATGAATTTTGGAACTAAAATTTGGTGCCATGAATTTTGGGAAATTCGGGCCAAATCCAAAGGTTGGATTTTTGGGGTCTTGTTTGACTTGTTAAAATGGTTTTAATGTGACAATTGGAACCCCTAAGTGCCCTATTATGGTAATATGGTATTTCCTAATGTTTGACAATTTTTGGGAGTGTTTGATGAAAATGTTCATGGAACTCTTGGTGGGTTTTCATGAATGTTCTTCATTGTTCTTGAAATGTTCTTGGCAAAGACAAAAGTTTTGTGGTTTGATTCAAATTGTTTGTTGTTTTTCAAAAGTTTTGGTTTGTTATTTGATTGTTGTTGGCTGGATTTTGTGTGATTGAAAAGGAATTTTCAACCCATACCAATCACCCAAACCCTGACTATCACCTAATTAAACTACTAAACATTACCTTTCACTATTCAAACCCATACCTTGTCTTCCACCCACATTTTCCCTTCTTTTTCCTCTCCACAACCGTCATCCTTCATGTGGGATATTTTTGGGGCTTCTTATGCAATTGCATAAAGTTCTTGATACTTTTGTGTATTTGCACTTTGACCCGAAAGTCTGTGTTTTTACGTAAAGGCCCAAAATCACTAAAGGGCAAATTGTTCTGTTCCTTTGCAGGTTTTTTGTAAATATTGAAATTTTTGTTCTAGTTTAATAACATAAAGTATTGACTTATATGTTTACAAAGTGACCCCAAAAGTTTAAGTGTTTTTGCAATATGGCCCAATAGTTGAGGTTATTGATTTGGTCCAAATTGGAAGAGAAACAAAATTGTTTTGTCTCTTTAAATGAGAATTGATTTTCATTTCATTTAGCTCCGCTTGAATCAATTCTATGGATACAAAACCAAATGAAAATGTTGCATTCTGTTTAATTAGTTAAAGTGTTAATTAATTAAAGGATGATTAAGTGAACCTAAGCCTAACATAATTGAGCTATGTGAAAGGTACGTTTCAAAATTGTTTGAACCATGGGAATGTGTAGATTAGATTTTGGTTGTAATTTGATTTGATCAGTCAAGTTGTAAAAGAGCATAAGCTCTTCTTAATTTAATTGTACTCTTTCTGTTTTATTTGATATGCATGAAATAGGAGTAGTTGGGGTCCAACGCCCAATAAGACAAACACACGTTAATGTGATTAAACGTATAACTAAAATCAATCTGTCCTTTGTCCGTGATCCAAACACTAGGCTCGTGTTGGATCAAATCAAAGGTTCATAGTCATCCTAAGGCCCTAAGGCAACTATATAGTCCTTAAACGAATGTAAACCTTATGTTAGTAGTACCATATACTCTGTTTAAAAACCGTTTTACAAGCTTAGTGGGAGTATCATATACTACTAATCAATCAAATGCACCAATAGTTGCAATAGGACCAAATTGTTTTAATTTGATTAAAATGATAAATATGTATGTGATGAGACTTAAAAACCCTCAACTAAAATATTAAGTTGATAAGCGTGGGGAGTGCTTTGAACACTCTTTCGTGGTGGCCTTCCACCATGGTGGACTCCGAGCGTGATTATCAAATACCCATATATAGGATATATATACTTCTAAGACAATACGATTGTCAATTAGAATATCTTCCAAAGTTTTCATGACTTCATAGGATGTAGTCGGAAAAGAAAGACAAGTCTTAAGCATGTTAAGATTTGGGGTTGTGTTAATGAGCAATATTGTTTGAGAATTATCTTGTGGGATATCCTTAAATAAACCTTTGATATCACTTCATTAACCAACTAAAAATGTTGTTTGTTGGGTAGTTCATTGTAATCCTACACTAGGATTTGTCTAAGATTGAGCAAATGAACGAGAAATAGAATTCAAAGAATAGGCCCTTTGAGAGACAAGATGATAATCAACAAATATAACAACCTAGTTCCAACACCTATAGCTCGTGAAATAATGAAACCTACATAGCCAATTGATAGCTTAAGGTGACTACAATCAAAAGAAATGGTTGATTTGGAAGAAACCATCTTTGATGTAGTCTTGGTTTCTATTAATTCAAAGATTGTTAGCTACAACTTAACGATGATTTAATGTTTGGACATAATATGGGTTCCCAAACCATTATCAAGATGGTCTTGATAATATATGTCTAAAACTAGAAATCATTATACATAAGTTGTAGAGATTCATCCATCATGAATCTTAGCAAGCTAATGGGAGCTATAAGCATTTTTATGAGAGAAAAATCAAATCGTTTGATTTCTCATAAAGATATAAATGAATCTTTTGTTCAAGGTTTGCCAAAAGATTAGTGGGAGTTAATCATTTCTAAATTTGAACATATATATGATATATATCAATTTTGGAAATAAAAAGAAATTCCTCTTCATTAAAGTTATGACTTAAACAAATGGTAGGAGATAGAGTCTATAAATGATGATGGAAATCTATAATGATAGATTTCAGGATATAATCGGATTATACCAATTCCTAATGATAGACGAAAGATGTTGGGAAGTTTCTCATATGATGAAAAAACTTCAAAAGGAAGGACAACTCTAGTAAGACTAGAGATTGCTCTCTTCCCAAAGGGAACATACCTTTGACTCCCAAATAAATAATGCGTAAATTGGACCCCTTATGCATACGCCTAAAGGTGATTTATGTATTTCATATTGTATGAAAAACGTTGATATGAGTTGTACCTAGAACGGTACAAGACGATATCAATGCAAGCCCAGGATCAGAACCATGGCAATCAACAAGTGAATCCTGGGTATTTAAGAAACACTAAGGATGGATTCTCAAGAATGAGGAAGAAGTTAGAGTAACGCAAAGGAAGCGTAAATGTATTAGGATTATGAATCTAATCCAACATTGAATATCTCTTTATTATGACTAAAGAGATATTTAGGTGAAAACATTAAAGTAATGACTTTAGTGTGTTTCATCGTACATGCAAAATATATATAGCCATATAGAAGCATAACGTTGTTGTTTGGATGGAAAGTTAAGGAACTTTCTATTCGGTTCCGAAACTTGAAAGTGTCTTTAGTGTGCCGACACGACACTAATGGGGCGATAGCTCAAGCCAAGGGAATCGAGGTCTCATCAAGATCCGAACTCAAATGAGATTAAACCACATGATTAAGAATCATGTATAATGGTGAAGTCGTTAATCTCAAGTTTGCTTCGTGGATAACAATATAGATATCCACTGCCTAGGCCTACTACTCAGCCATTTATGAAATGAATTACAGAAGAGGCATCATCACTGATGACTAAGCTGATTGGCTCTAGTGCAAGTGGAGATTTGTTGGAAATGTGCCCTAAATCCAATCATATGATGATACTTTACGGACATTTCAAATGTTAAACTAATTTAGTTTGATATAAAGGGCAATGATTATTGTTTAAAGTAGTCTCATATAAATGTTATATGCTTAAACAATAAGTCCAAGGAATATGTGCTTATGAGAATGTAATCTAAACAAGTTAGGTTCATGAGACCATTCTCGTTTATAGACATATCCTAAACGTTCCTGATCATAGGATTGCCAATTGGGCATTGACAGTCCGTTAAGATCAGTACATGTTATATCTTCTCTCAGGGAGAGTGGCTAGTCTCGAGTCATTGGTGTAAGTGACATCAAGATAAGCATGTAGGTGCTCAATAGGAATGAGTTCACTGAACGCGATCAACGATGAGTTTTCATGATCATGTCACATGAGAACTCATAGTTGGGATAATGCAAATTAGTCCTTTGACCTGAGGCATCACAGTTGTCTTGTGGTGAGGTCCTTAATCTTTGATTATGTCAAAGGCACCCCATCAGAGGGTGTCCACGGCATAGTTGGGGTTAAGCTACTTAGCCATGGAGGCAAGTGAATGCGCAACAAGGGATCTCTAACCTTCAAACCGTTTGAGGGAGAATACTCTAAGATATGATTAAGAATCTCTGGCCAGAGTATGAATAAGATTTAGGAAGTCGTTCCAAATCATATTCAAGGTAATCATATAAGTAAAGGAATCACATTGGATAGTAGACATGAATAAACTATCAAACCAAACAATGTGGTCGAGAGTATTGTATTAGAGAAGGACCGTATTGCATTGCAATCCTAACTGAATAGGTTTCTCCACCTCTTCTGATTAGCTTGGGTAGCCATGACATACTGCTAGGTGTCACTCATGGTTTGTGGATGCCCTATAAGTGTATAATCACTTAAGGGAAGAATTGAAAGTATGTTTCAATTCGGAATTGATTTGAAAGAGTTCTAATCCTCCACTGCCTCGCTAAAAGGAACCTAATGGATCGCACACCGTGTAAGGTAGAGTTTGATGCAAAGAATGGAGATGAGTAAGAATAATTAAATGGTTTAATTATTTATGGCAAGGATTAGTTAATATGTTAATTAATCAAACGAATAAGTTCGTTAAAGACCTCGGGTTGTTTTTGGGCTTCAAGGCCCAATGGGCTTCGAACGTCAAGCCCATTGACTTAAGTTGTATGACAACTTAATGGCTAATAATAGATTAGGGCCCAATAGCTCAAAGAACCCAATATGGCCGGCTATAAGGGAATGTATAGCAAACTTGCTTTAATTGCAAGTTTGCCACTACATTATGGAAAAAGCTATAAAGGAAACTTTGTAGTATTTTCAACTTAAGGGTTTTCTTTTGGGAGAATTGAGAGAGTGAAAGCTCTCTCTTCTCTCAAAGAGGCCGGCTCCCTAGAGGAAAATAGCTAGCAATCTCTCTTCCTCTAGGACACTCATCTTCTCATCAAGACTCTCCTTGGTGAAGAGACTTAGAGGTTCCCTACTTTGGGAACTTGGAGAAACCAATTCTTTGATCATCCTTCGAAATTGTTCGTGGAGCAAAGAAGCAAGGAATGAAGGCCCTCTCCATGGGTGATTAGCCTTTGCTTAGGCAAAGAGGAATCTACAAAGGTATAAGATTTCACAACTCAAATTGTGCTTGAGTTTTATTCTTGGTTCACCATATCTACTAGGCTTTGAATTTCTTGGGTTAAGTTTCGTTTTAAGTGCATAGAAGCATGTTTCCGCCTTTAATTGTTAAATGCATGCTTAATGATGTTGCTTAATGAACTCGGTTAATCCGCAAATTTCCCTTCAAAAAGGCCTCAGTGTTAGTTAGAGAGGGGTATTTCTATTTAAACTAGTTTCTCTTTGGCCCTCTGGCCGATGTGGGATAACAGAGTTCCAACATTCGTGGAGGTGGAGAGGTGCTCGATCAAACATCTAAGCAAAGACAATTTCATTCTCATAACCACTCGGCATTTTGACACAGAGGCTCATGAGAATGGGGGGACAATGTTTGGACCCATATTTGGCGCCTCAACATCATCTGGAATTGAGTTATAATCACCCAAGTCAACCATGATATTCAAAGAGGAAATTGATTAAGGATTTTCATATTAAAAACAGATACATCATATTTGTTATTGAGAGAAATATATTTTGAATTTGTAACAGAAGAAATCAAGGCTCGGGAGGGAATCAAGGAAAATTCATTGAGAATGGATGGTTTGAACTGGTATAAATAGGATTCTCTAGATGATTGTTACAGGTCCCCGACCAAACACAAAAACTCATCTTTTAAGTTTCTCTGCACCACACATGCTTTTATGTTATTTTTGTATTCAAAATGTAGCCCTACATAGCTTTTTATTTGTAATGAATTTTCAATTCCTGCAAATTATTTTCTCACACCTAGCGTAATCTTATTTTCTCGCACTTAGAGTAATATTTATTTTATCGCAATTTACTTTCTTGCAATTTATTTTGTCGCAATTTATTTTCTTGCAATTTATTTTATCGCAATTTACTTTCTCGTATTTTATTTTGTCGCAACAGGAGTATTGTAACGTAATTACTTATCAATTCGATCCATTTGACAAGTTCGTTTGGGTTGATGCGATTCTCCTCCTCATACATTCCATCTCACCATATCAATCACCAAATTTGCTTCCACCCAGCCATTCACTCATCATGTCCGCACAGACAACACCCATCTCAAAGTCCCGAACCACGACTGTCCATGCAGTGGACATTAAAGAACCAGAGGAAATGGGCGAGGATGAAAAACCATACGTGGAGTACAATGAGGATCAAGCCTGAGTAAATTTGGCCGAGATTGTGGTAAGTGGTTCTTATGTGTGTCAAGCCTTAACCAAGCCCTATAAAGACCAACAACAGTCAACGGTCTAGGTCCCTAAGTTTAGTGGAAGTGCCAAAAAAAGGATTGAGACCAAAACTTACACCTTTGACATATCAAAAGCCGAACAATATTTTGACCAACTTTTGGAAGAAAAGATAATTAGATTGCCTAATTGTCATAATATATCTCCAGCTAATGAACGTAAAAATAAGATTGATCGTAAATGGCATAATACTTGGAAACAAGGGACTTACAATTGTGTTATTTTCAGAATGATTTGCAGGATCTCATCGACCCAACAATTCTCAAGTTCTCAAATAAGCTAGCTATGGGTGTTGACAACTATCAGTTCCTTTCGGCTTAGGCCAATATAGTGAATGCCAACTTTCCAAGGCCAGATCGACCCTGACCCAGAGTGGACCTTCGAGGTTCAGACAAGACAGCTGATGAAGAGAGAGCAAGGGAAGCTATTGAGCAAAAAAAATAAAATAAAAGGGAAAGGTGGATCTAGGTCCAATACCACTAGAGGCTAGGCTTTCCAAGCCAACAAAGGAAGGGAGTCCTAAGGCCATTGTTTTATGTGGCCGATGTCATTGTGAGGTCATGCTAGAGGTGGCCAAGGTGGAAAAACCGAAGGTAGACTCTAAAGTGGAGGCGAATGCAAAAGTTAAGGCAGTGGTTGAGGAGTCGAAGAAGGAAAAGATCCAAGTGAGGCGACCCAAGAGTCTTCCTAAAGATAATAGCAACTTTGTTATCCTGGCCGAGTACTATAGCCAGCATATCCTAAACGTAGGATAGATCTTCAGCCAAACAAGTAGCCCTTCATGGAGTATCGTGGCAGGAATGAGCCTTCTCATCTCCAACCCCGGAAGAACTACCCACCACAACTAAAGTACAAGGATTACTTGGAAGATCCATACCGAAATTGGTCGAGGAATGAGAAAAGCTTACGGGTCTCAGTTGGAGAAGACAAGAGTATAGAAGTGGCATATGTGCCCTAGCCCAATGAAAACACTTCCACCTTTGGTAAAGTCATAATTTCCGCTCCAAACGAGCCAATCCTTGAGTTGGAGTCTCACATCTCAAGAGCTTTTGAGGCTGAGAATGCGAGGTCTGGGGGCAGTCTTTCAACACCACAAGTGGGGTCAGACCAATCTATGGTCAAACCAAACCTAGATAGCCATGGTTGAAAAAGAGGACCAAATATTGGTCCATGATGAAGACCAAGCCATGATCGAAAAAGAGGACCAGATATTGGTCTAGGAAGAAGTCCAAATCATGGTAGAAAAAGAGAACCAGGTAGTGGTCCAAGTCATGGTTGAAAAGCAAAGCCAAGATAAGGTTGGAGAAGAAAACCAAGTCATTGTCAAGGACCAAGCCGTGGTGCCGAGCTCATGACCAACGTTGAAGAGAATAAAGATGAGAACTTAGGGGAAGATGAAGATATGTATGGTGATGAGGATTATGGCGAGGAAGAATACATCGATGACTTTTCAAACAGAGAGCTAATTGAGGAGGGTGAAGAAGACCAACCCAAGGTTAGTCTGGCCGAAGTGGAGAAGACTGGAAAGAGAATGACGGCTAGAAAGATCCAATTTGGGTCCATTGATGATGTGAGCATAGATGTAGTCACTTTACGTATGCTCGTTGTTTGAAGCCCAGCCAGGGTAAGCTAATAGCATGGAAGATGATGTCTTTTCTGAAGAGGTATCCAAGTTCCAAATTGAAGAACCAAATATGGTTCGAGTAGTGGTTGAAGATGAGCTTGACCAAAGTTTGGAAATCTCCTCTCTGGCCTAGACTAAAACGACCCGAGAGGATTGGCTTTGACATGCCAACGAAGTGGATGTCATCTCATCTCAAGCCATTGTATGTGTGCGCCCACTTTGATAGGATTCCAATTAACAAAGTGTAGGTGGACACGGGTGCAACCGTGAACATTCTCTCTGCTTTGGTCATTAGAAAGTTAAAGAAAGAGTAGCTGAGCATAGTTCCACCATCAAGTTGGTGGAATTCTACACGAAGGTCCTAATGTTGATGCCTTAGAGATTGAAGAAGTGGACCTGGTCCCATGGCCAATAATCTTACTTAAAAATATATTAAAAAAAATTGCTTGTAAGGCCAAATGGCCTAGAAGCATGTGGATTTGAATGGTTCAAATGATATTGCCTGGTTCAAGGCCCGATCTTGCAGTTCTACAAGAATGACTCGGCCTTGCATTTCTCGAAATGGCCCGACTTTGCATTTAAACGAAATGGCTTGGCATGTTTATGGCCTAGCCTAGGTTTCAATGAAAATGGGATTGCCTTCATTTCAAGCAAATTGGCCTGGCTCTTCATTTTTTGGTCTAGCCCTTTGTTTCTACGAAAGTGGTTTGGCTTTTTATTTCTTGTCTTAGGTTTAATGAACCATTTTTAATGGACCAATTTGGTGGCTTTACTTTTGGTCATATACTAGAATGGTTTAACACCTCCTAGTGCCTATCTAAACTCATGCGGCCATAAAATAGTTCGGTTGCCAACCTTTGTACAAGGCTGGGCAACTGAGGGGGCAATGTTTGGGCAGTTCCAAATTTTGTTCGGGTATAACACCGCTGAGACCTACACGGTCAGGTTTACCAACTCGGGTTTGCTAGATGGCAATTTTGGAGCCAACTTGGAACCTTTTTGTAATCCTACTTTTGGAGTCAACATGGTAGTTTTTGGTCCAACTCTTTTGGAACCAACATGGTTATTTTGGTTCATCTTTTTGGTCTATTTGAAGCCTTCTTAGTGGTCCATCTTTATTGGTCCATCTATTTAGAAACATCTTGACACACCCCAACCTAGATATCCACGTGTCAATATTGAGTCGAGATATGCTGGCTGACATCCCCAGAGGGATGACGAAAGCCACAATGTAAGTGTAGTGTCAAAGTACAAATAAATTAAAAACTAAAGTCTACTTTGAAATTAAATTCAAAATAGAGTGCGCAGTGCAGGGCCCAAAGTGCAAAGTAACCGGTCTCAGAGCATAGCCAAAGTGCAGTAATGTAAGAATAATTCCATCCTGGTAAGGATAGACATAATACAACTAGTAGGGAAAATAATTTCGTACAGTAGCTGCAGTGGATGTCAGAACCACCAGTGAAAACTTCACTTGCTACCAGCTCAGCCTCTAGAACCTAGAGAGGTACAAAACAAAAAATGTGAGTGGGCAAAAATAAAGATTTGACAAAACCTTTGCTTTTACAAATAATAACCCCTCGCTGAAAATCCTGTATAGTTTCCAAATCATACTATGAATAAGTAGGAAAACAATCGTGATAAAAATATAGCAGTTGTGCTAGGCATATGGGTAAATCACAATATCAGAAACTAATAAAATATTGTTCATCAACGATATGATGATACACAAGTCCATGCAGTAACTACATGGAATAGGCTGTGTGTAATAAATATATGCTCAATACTATGATCACGTGAAGCTGTCGCTAATCGCGTCACATACGAGTCCTAGCTGCCTACTGCAGACTTGTACAAGCTGGCACCCACAATGAATCTAAAGTGAGCATAACAGTGCAGATGTGAACATACACGTGAAGGCTGGTCCTTGCCCGGACGGTACTAACACCAGGTGTAAACATGTATGATGAGCAGGTAAAATACTACGAATATGCCACTAGCCATATCATAAACTTAAATCAGCGTCACTAGCAATATTTCTAGGTATGCGTGGTATGATGTAAAACATTTAAATAAGCATTCGTGGAAACTATATAAGTATAGTAGATTCAAAACAAAGCCCACTCACTGATACGCAGTTGGGTCGTGGCCGGCTTGCCTTGCCTGGCCCCTGTACTCCTCGTGGTAAGTCTCACCTATATGAGATATCACTATAGTAATGATTAAACTCATAAAGTTTACTAATTAAACTAATTAATAACACTTATTCTTGGTTCACTCAATTCGGAGGTCCGAAACACTTTGAAACATACCATACGTACTGCCCTTAGGTAGTACGTGTCGTCAAGAGTTGTCTCGCGTCAACGGAAGTCGAAAAAGTGGTCTCACGCGCCCCCACAGAATGCTCATGTGTGCCACACGCGGGGTCAACTCAAGCTGGTCAAACTAATGACGTTAGTTGACGCCTTTAGAATTAACGAAAGATTCCGGTATCTCCGTTAAATCTAACGGAATATTCCTAACGACATTGAAGGAATATACCTGAGAATATTTTTGGTTTAGACCGGGTTTGAACCGGTTGCTCACATTAAGTCCTGGTTTGGACCGGGTTTAGGCTGGTCTGAACTGGTCGCTGCTGCAAACTCCGGTCGGTCGCTAGAGCCGCAGTTAGCCGCTGACGAAGCTCGCCGATTTCTGGAAAATTTTCAAAACTTCATATATCTTCTTCATTTGTCAGCCAATTTTCAGGTTCTTTATGTCAAAATGAAGCTAGAGAGAAGGAGAACAAGATTGTACCTATTTGGGGTTTGAAAAGTGGTCGGAAATGGCCGAAAATTGGCCGGAAAGTCTCGGTTTACAAACAAAGTCCAATCTACTCCAAAACACAACCAAAACACACGATCTTAGTATGAAAATTCATCTACTCAACAAGAGGAAGCTAATGGTGGTGGTTAGAAACCTCACCTCGGTCGGAATTTGCGAGAAACTTGCCGGGAAATCTCAGTTGTTCCGTGTGCAATTTCCGTCAATTGGCGAGGAGTTTGGGCAGTCGGTTTGCACCGTTGAACTTAGTGAGTTACGATGAACAAGATGGTGGTGGTGGTTTGGCTAGGTTCGAAGAAAATGGCGTGATCACTATTTGAATCTGAGTGTTTCTACGGGAAGAAAAAGAAGCAAAAAATGAAGGAGAGAGAGAAGGAAAATCTGAGGGAAAAGAGAGAAAAGAGAGCTTTGGGTTTCAAAAATTAGTAGGGGAAAGGAGGTCCCTGGTGTCACACAACACAACACCCCCAAAATTGGAAAGAAATATTTAAACGAACGTAACTTTTTCGTTACACATCAGAATTACGTCCCGTTCACGCTCCCGCGTTTGTAGTGACGAGTACTACAAGAATACGATAAGTAAGAAGTCAAAATTCAAAAAGAGTTCAAACTTCTACGTAGGACTTCCACTTATCCCGTTCAGGGGCATTTTCATCATTTTACAACTTTCGAGAAACAAAATACAATAAAATTAGGGACGGGTCGTCACAACCTACCCCTCTTAAGAAAATTTCGTCCGCAAAATTTCTACATTACACAAAAGTAGAATCAAAGAACAAATACGGATAAAAAGCTTTCATACGATCCTCCACATGACTTTCTGAAGTCTGAAAATTTTGTTTAGTAAAAATTTCTCCTTCCAATCGAGAATTGTAACAAGTACCCCAACGTAAGTTAGATCCGAGTGGATCTCCAAGGAAACATCGTGTACCCTTGACAGTTCTAGAGGTAAGTCAAATCACTAAGCAACCTCACCAATTTACTCAATGATTTGGTACGGACCAAAGTAATGGGGACTTAGCTTTCCCTACTTCCCAACGTACAACACTTCGCTACGATGACAGTTGTAGAAATACTCAATCACCAACTACGTAAACCTTGTCCATAGAATGTCCATTTGAAATGCTTCATGTCACTCTTGTGTAGCCTTTTAAACTCTCCTAGATTACCTGAACTGCTTTGTAGTAGTTTGAAATGCTTCATATCTGGACTTACTAGAGTTCTCTCACCAACATCTTATCAACACAACGATGATCGGCAAGGTTGCCACACAACACCTTGAACGGTGCCATACTAAAGCTCGAGTGATAGTTGTTGTAAGCGATCTCCACAAAGAACTTGCTTATGTCACTGATAGCAATTTTACCACACTCAAATTTTAGGCAAAAATTACAAAAAATACTTGCAAGAGTACAAGGTTGTTGTAGTATAGACACTCAAGCAAGGTCGTTTCCACAGGGACCGATGTAAATAACTTGTATTTAGAATCAATTCTTAATTAATTATTTAATACAAAAAGTAGAAATTTGTGATCATGAATGAAAAATAACAGCACAAATAAAAACAATGAAAATTCGCAGGAATTTAAAAGATCACTGAAAATAAAATTCGTTAACAATTCTCAAAAATCAAAGATAAGAAACTCTAGAGCTCAGCCATCACCAATACCAATCCTATATAGTTCTACCAATTACTTATGAATTACACATGCACTTTGAAAGTTAGGTTTTCCTATTGCATATTCTACTATAGTGATATTCTAGCTAGAACGTATATCTAACATGCAACCCGTTTGTGATATTGAGGTCAAATATGAACATGCAAGACTCATCAAGTTTTGTGAAAACCTTTTGAAAAACCATGCAACCCTTAAGAGCGTGATATTCGCCTTAAGTGAACTTACAATTATCAATCACAAGAAGCCCTAGCCAATTTAAGGGTGATATTCCAACATAAATTGCATCCAATTACTTGTCTGCACATCCTAATGGTGATCAAGCACTAAGATAAATAGATAGTTTAAACCGGTGATTGACAATTCAAAGTAGCATGCATAATATCATAAGCAATTGAAAAGAAACTACATATTCATGCTAAAGGCTCAAGGCCTCACCCTAGAAAGAGAATGAGTTACGCATAATCATATTTGAAATCATAAAATAAATTAATAAAAGTTTAGAAAACACTGTTGTAGAAAAGTTGAGCCAAGTTCTCCACAATTTAATCTTGAAATTCGTTCTCCCCTCTATACCCTAGAGACTCGGCTATATATACTACTAGAAAAACCAAATCCTACTAAAAATTGGCTTCCCAAAAAATCAGGAAACAAAAATAAAAATAAATTAAATTACAGAATCCTTTTCCAATAAGGATTTGGACTATTGCAGAAAATCCACTTTTTGATTGACCAAATCAGCTCCAAATTAGGCCCATAATATGTTGTTGGAAAGCTAAAAATGTCCTCTACAACTTTGTAGAAGAAACCTTGACCCAAAAACGTCATCTTGAATCACTTGTATGCCAAATAAGCCCAAAACGTGAATCTGTCCGAATTACGCAATCCATTTTCAATTATTCTTCACGATCAAATAGAATTAAGGCTTGAAACTTTGACATAATCCTCTTAGCTCCAAAACTCCACAATTTGTTAATTTAATGCGCAAAGCCGATTCAATCCCTTCTATGATAAAAACATATAAAGAAATATCAACATTCTCTCAAAAACAAACATAAAAGCTAACTTTGAATATCATAAAATATAATATAATATCAACTAATCAGTCACTCAACTTTGAACTGGAAGGTTGAGGACCCCAACATATCCTCAAGGGTTTGAATAGTTCTCTTAGACTGTCCGTTGGTTCGAGGATGATAAGCTATACAGTACAGTAGCTACGAACCAAAGGTTTTACGAAATGCTTTCCAGAGTTTAGAAGTAAACCTGGAGTCATAATTATAGATAATGCTGGCTGGAACATCATGGTATTTGACAATTCCAGTGAAGAAAATTGTGTCAAGCGGTCTCAAAAGTAGTTCTCACGACTAGTAGAAAATGAGTTGACTTAGTGAGTCGGTCGATAATCACTCGAATTCCATCATTGCCTCCATGTACATGAGGTAGCTTGTACACGAGATCCATGGTGATATTCTCCCACTTCCTCTCTGGAATAGAGAGCGACTGTAGCAACCCATTCGGTTTTTTTTACTCTGCTTTGACCTGTTGATAAACCAAGCATCGGCTCACGTACTTGGAAGTTTCCTTTTTCAACCTTGGTCAATAGTAGAAAGGTCGAATATTGTGGAACATCTTAATGCTACCCTGATGTATGGCATAGGCTGAAATGCGTCTTACCAAGAATCTCATTTTTCAACTCCTCAACAAGCGGCATGTACATCTGATCACCTTGCAAGATCAATTCATCCTTCTCCTATATTCTTAGGTCCCTTCCTTTGTTGTTCTGAACTGACTGCAACCATTCCAAACATTCTGGATCATTCGCCCCAGCATTGCGAACCTGATCCGACAAGACTGATCTAACTTGGAAGTTGGCTAAAAACAATTCTCTCGTGATCAAATTCCAAGACTACCATGTACTCCTAAGATTTGACAAGAGAGGAATATGATAGGCATAGAGAGCGTTGAGCTGACCAAGAGATTTATTTATTTTTTTTTGTCGAGGTATCAACTACTACGTTTGCACGATCAAAATGGTATTCGATGGTGCAATCGTTGTCACTGACCAACTCAACCCTCTCCGCTGTTGTAAGTTAAGATCCTTCAGAATAGGAAGATATTTGAAACTGTTAGGATCTGGAAAGGCTCGACGCGTATCCCATTGAGATAGTGTCGAAAGATTTCTACAGTAAAGACCATAGTTGTCAATTCTAGGTCGAGGGTAGGCGGGTAATTCATCTTATGCAGTTTCAACTGTCAAAAGCGCATAAGCAATCACCCATCCATGTTGTAAAGACACATTCAACCTCGGTCTTACAGCGAGACATCATTGTAGACTTTCGATTTACTACTGTCATTGAGGAATGACAAGACAGAGGCATGGGTGAGACGATACTTCAATTGTTGGAAACTTCGCTCGCACTTATCATCCTGGTCAACCTTGTGAGAGTAATGCTATGATTGGAAAATCTTTCAAAAAGCGCCGATACTAGCTGGCAAAACCAAGAAAACTCTGTATCTCAGTAATAGTCTGCGGACGCTCCAAGTTCTCAACCGCAACTATTTTATAAGAGTCAGTGACATCCCACATCGACCAACGGAGAAGGGGTGATGTGCCTTATATGTACATGCCCACCTCTTTTTAGGACGATGCCTTTTGAGAGCTTACTGGCTGCGGATTCCATCGGAACTCCGAAGTTAAGCAAGTTTGGGCTAGAGCAATCCGAAGATAGGTGACCCATTAGGAAGTTGCTCGTGAGTTCCCAGAAACAAAACCGTGAGGGCGTGGTCCAAAGCGGACAATATCGTGCTACGATGGAGCCATTCGGTAAGGATGTACCGGCGAGGACGCCAGGTTCCCCTTAAGTGGGGTGGATTGTGACATCCCACATTGACAAACGGAGAGGGGGTGATGTGCCTTATATGTACATGCCCACCTCCATTTAGCACGAGGCCTTTTGGGAGCTTACTGGTTTCGGATTCCATCAGAACTTCGAAGTTAAGTGAGTTTGGGCTAGAGCAATCCCAAGATGGGTGACCCACTAGGAAGTTGCTCGTTAGTTGCCAGAAAAAAAACCGTGAGGGCGTGGCCCAAAGTGAACAATATCGTGGTACGGCGGAGTCGGTCCGAGATGTGACAGAATCGACAAAATGCCTTCGGATTAGATCACTTATCTCAAGAAAGACACCTGAGAACTGACATTTGCCAAAATTTGGCGTAGAGTTGATTCTCCCTTAACTTCTTCAAGATCATGCCTCGTCTTTAGAGTACACCAAAATGTCGTTACTAAAGACTATCACAAACTTGTCGTAGTATGGACGAAATACCCAAATCAACAAGTCCATGAAATCCGTTGAATCATTCATCAACTCAAATGGCATTGCAAGAAACTCATAATGACCGAAATGAGTCCTGAACGCAGTTTTAGGAACATCGTCACTTTTGATCTTCCGCTGATAATAACCAGACTTCAGATAAATTTTTAAGAAAATTCTAGTATCAAGGAGCTGATCAAAGAGATCGTCGATACGAGGCAAAGGATAACGGTTTTTAATTGTCACCCTATTCAATTGTCTGTAGTCGATGCATAGTCTCAAAGTTCCATCCTTCTTCTTTACAAACAAAATCGGAGCTCCCCAAGGTGAAGCGCTGGGCAGGATAAGTCAGTTGGAGCTGTACGGTAAAGTGTAAGGGATATAGGATCAGTACCTAGAAGTAGATTGATGGTGAATTCCATTTCTCTATTCGGTGCTAAGCCACGTAAATGCTCAGGAAAAACATCTGGAAACTGACTCACTACTGGCACAACATCAACTTATGCAGGGACATCTTCTTTCACGACTACATGCGTTATGTAGCCCTGACAGCCTTTCCTTAATGCTCTCTTTGTTTTCCTGGCAGAAATTAATGTGTCTCAGGCCACTGCGTTTACTGGCAAAAGTTAGAGTAGGCTTGCTGGGTTTTTGGAAAAAACTTCTTCTTATGACAATCTACCATGGAATAATTAAAAATGCAGTCAATCCATCTCCAAAATCACATCAAAGTCCTTGATATCCAAAGGAATTAGATCCGTTGGAATCATCCTATCGTCAACAGGGATAGGTCAGAACAAGATATTCTTGATAATACAACTAGACGTAACAGACTTCACCTCTTGGCATTGGAATTCCCAAATCATACCCAAGAGGAGTAGAGTACGGTTGGGTTGTTTAAGTAAACAAATGGGATACCACCGAGTAAGTGTCACGCGGATCAATTAAGCTGCTAGCAAAGTGGCCAAGAATGGTCAATGTACCCGTGATCAAGTCGGGATTATTTTGAGCATCCTAACGAGTGAGGTTGTTCACTCAGCCGTGAGTTTGCTGTCTTCCCATACAGCCTGTTTTGGGACCTAGATTCCGATTACCGTGGCTCTGGTTGTCTAACTTGTCTGCCACTGCCGGGTGTTACATCTATAATCAAATATTATCCACCGTAGTACCATTGTGCACCATTACTCTGGTTTGGTGGATAATCTCCCTGAAATTGAGGAACATTTGCTTGGTACTGAGTATAGCCTCCCTAATACTGAGTACCGACAACTGGACCCTGATAAGCATCGCTTGGGTACTGAGTTACATCACCTAGTAGTGGATAGTATCTCCGTACCTTGGCTGCTAGTAGTGGCCAAGTCCCAATTTAAATTCTACTATTTTTGGAAACACAGGTTGACTTTGTGTTCCAGTTGATCACAGCCGTAGTATCCAATAGTCTCCCAACGTGTACTCATCGAAATGGTGATGGTTGCACCGGTGGCGGAACCGTGTCCCTGAGTTATTTAAGTCTCCTAGAAGTCTGAATTGGAGCTATCAGTGAATTTACCTCCAGCACGAAATGTTTTGAAGTTAAATCCACCCGAACTGTAATCGTTTCTAACGAAAGGTTGATTCTTCCACTGCGTATTACCATCGCCTTCATGATTATCATTGTTATCTGTCCAAGTTCTAAGGTCTTGAACCCATAGTAGAGTTTCAGGTTAGCAACAATTGCAGGAAAAATGGCAAGATAGATCAGTGAAATTCCGATGGTACTCTGCAGTTGCGATCTTCATTTAGATTCATTAGAATCTAGCTCTTCTCGTAGGTCCACCACGAGTCTGCTATCTCTAGTAGAAACCATATTGTTGTAGAGACTCACTGCTCTACTGGAAAGTTTCCTTGCTTCCACATAGCATTGGCCGTCATGTCGACATGTTAAAGCTAGTAACAGTTGTTTTGGGCATCTCTGTACCCATAAAAGGTTTAGTATGCTAGTTAGATGCAATCTCTAAAGCATTTTTCTAAGCAGACGAGTAGTTGTTTGAAATACATTCACAAAAGCCTCACTAAGTTTCCCACAATTAAAAAAATAGCACAGCTGGTGGTGTAAGCCCTCAAGTAGTTTGATGGAATGACATGGTTCTGACATAAGAATCTATAATAATTAACAGTGCTTACATCACGTGTGTGATGAATGCAGGACTGCCTAAACCTATGCTTTGATACTAATTTGACACACCCCGACCCGGATCCACGTGTCAATATCGAAATTAAATTCAAAACTAAAGTCTACTTTGACATTAAATTCAAAATAAAGTACGCAATGCAGGGCCCAAAGTGCAGTAACGTAAGAATAATCTCATCCTGGTAAAAATAGACATAATACAACTAGTAGGGAAAATAATTCCATAGTAGCTGCAGCGGATGTCAGAACCACCAGTGAAAACTTCACTTGCCACCAGTTCGGCCCCTAGAACCTAGAGGGGCGCAACATAGAAAATGTGAGTGGGCGAAAATAAAGATTTAATAAAACCTTTGCGTTCACAAATAATAACCCCTCGCTGGAAATACTGTATAGTTTCCAAATCATACTATGAATAAGTAGGAAAACAATCATGAAAAAAATATAGGAGTTGTGCTAGGCATACGGGTAAATCACAATATCATAAACTAATAAAATATTGCTCATCAATGATATGCTGACACACAAGTCCATGCAGTAACTACATGGAACATGTTGGGTGTAATAAATATATGCTTAGTATTACGATCACGTGAAGCTGGCGCTAATTGTGTGACATGAGTCCTAGCTACCTGTTCGATGCCTTTTGCAGGGTGTAGGCAAGGAGCATACGTGTTGGCTTAACCACTGGTTTACACCTTCTATTGGATTGATTCAATAGTAGACTTCACTCTGATTCCTTCGAAGGAATGTTTATGAGGCCTTTGTCGTTGGTGTGCTTGTCAGGTGTGCCACTATTGGCATTCTGCCAATAGAAAGGCGTGTATCAGTTTTAGTATAAGTTAGTTTATGAATACATTATGTACTTGCGCCACAAGTAATGTAACTTCCGTTCATCGGATTGGCGACTTAATTAGATTAGGTCTTGGTTGGGTTCTTTTTATTGCCTTGCTTATTAAGGACTTTTAATATCTCTCGATTGTTTATACCAGAGATTGCTTAAGATGGGATTTTGATATAAACTGGTTATAACAAAATGTTCCACGCTCGCGCATACATAGGAAAGTAAAGATGATAATTAAAGACTGAATGTAAAGATAGGAATTGAAATACTTGAAAGTAAAGACTTGTAAGTAAAGGCGTTAAGTAAGAACTGATATTGAAAGACTTTAAGTAAAAAGTTCAATAATATTACATGTAATGGTTATTTCAGATTGAATAAACACACATCAGGTTGGTTTTAGTTCCATCGAGATGGTTTTCAAAGCTGGTTCCTTACAAAGGGAAATAATCAAAGACACATTGGCCTAAGATTTCTAATCGATACTATCAAAACAGGGATGGTTTGATGGCAGAGCTTAATTCACTACTCCTCAGGGGAGTTAGGATGTATGATCCTAGGGTTCTGGTCTTTGAGTTCTCAAAGTCACGAGCTACACAAGTAGTGTGAATGAGAAAGCAGCAGATAAAGACGAAGTCTATATCTGGGAAAGGCTTTGAGGAGTTTCCTCAGAGGTTTTCTTTCTTGAACGTAAGAGTTCTATTTTTTTGGTTGTTTGAGTGTCTTTCACTTCAAATCGTCCCCTCGTTTATATAGACCATCAGGGAGCCCACGTCACAGCCGTCACTTCTCTCTGCCACCGTCTTTGGAGACTCAGTGAGGTAAGGTTTAATCAATAAGGCATAAATAATATCTCTGATCAACCTACTCCCACTGAGAAAAGTTCTTTATTCATAGTCTGATTCCCTCCAAAATGTCAAGTGCTTTGCATCAAATGCAGTCAGTGGAGGACTATTCAGACTTAATTCCTTTTTGTCCACTGGTCTGGGTTGGCCCTTTTCTTTCTTAGGCCCAACCCATTACTAAAAAATACGTTATGGCCCAATGGATATTTTTCAGTGTAAACACTACCTACTGCAGACTAGTACAGGCTGGACGGTACTAACACCGAGTGTAAGCATGTATGATGAGCAGGTAAAATACTATGAATATGCCACTAGCTATATCATAAACTTAAATCAGTGTCACTAGCAATATTTCTAGGTACGCGTGGTATGATGTAAAAAATTTAAATAAGCATTCGTGGAAACTATATAAGTATAGTAGATTCAAAACAAAGCCTATATGAGATATCACTATAGTAATGATTAAACTCATAAAGGTTACTAATTAAACGAATAAATAACACTTACTCTTGGTTCACTCAATTTGGAGATCCGAAACATACCATACGTACTGCCCCTAGGTAGTACGCGTCGTCAAGAGTCGCCTCGCGTCGACGGAAGTAAAAAAAGTGGTCTGACGCCGCACGCGCGGTCAACTTAAGATGGTCAAACTAATGGCCTTAGTTGACGCTGTTAGATTTAACGGAAGATTTCGATATTCTGTTAAATCTAAAGGCAGTAAAGGAATATACCTGAGAATATTCCTGGTCTGCACCGAGTTTGAACCAGTTGCTGACGTCACAACCGGGTTTCGACCGGGTTCAGGCCAGTCTAAATCGGTCGACGCTCCAACTCCGGGCAGTCACCAGAGTCGCCGTCCGCCACCGCGCTGCTGTCGTCCGCCTCTGTATGAGCTTGCCAATTTCTGGAAAATTTTCAAAACTTCATATCTTCTTCATTTCTCAACCAAATTTCACGTTCTTTATGTCAAAATGAAGCTAGAGAGAAGGAGAACAAGATTGTACGTAGTTGGGGTTTGAAAAGTCGTTGTAAATGGCCGAAAATTGGCCGGGAAGTCTCGGTTCACAAACAAAGTCCGATCTACTCCAAAACACAACCAAAACATATGATCTTAGTATCAAAGTTCATCTACTCAACAAGAGGAAGGTAAAGGTGGTGGTTAGAAATCTCACCTCGGTCCGAATTTGGGAGAAACTCGCCGGAAAAGCTCAGTTCTTCCGTGTGCGATTTTCGTCAATTGGCAGGGAGTTTGGGCAATAGGTTGCGCGGTTGAACTCAGTGAGTTACGACGAACAAGATGGTGGTGGTGTTTTGGCTCGGTTCGGAGAAAATGGCGTGGTCACTATTTGACTGTGAGTGTTTCTAAGAAAAAGAAGGAGAAAATGAGGGACAGAGAGAAGGAAAATGTGAGGGAAAAGAGACAAAAGAGAGTGTTACAACCCGTCCCAAAATTTATGTGAAATTACCAAAATACCCCTAGTGGTCAATGTTGACTTTTGTTGACTTTTCGGGACGACTTGTTAAAATGTATTTCTTTACATATTCTTGATGTACTCATCGACATGAACGCGTGGGCGCAAGCGGAACTCAATTCGGAGTTAAAACGAACATTTTACGAAGTTTTAAAGTGTAGGGGCATTTTAGTAATTTTTCACTCCGTCTGTGGGAATTAGGGTTTTTGGCTGACTGCACAGCAGCCAACCCTCCCCATTATTTTCTGCACGTTCTTTCCCTCTTCCTCTCTTTCTCTCCCATTTTCTCTCTCGGCCAAAAACTTCACCGAAACCCTAACCTTTGGACGAATCACAAAACCGTCGAACCGTTGCCCAAAATCCATACCATCTCGATCGTCTCGTCATTCTGGACGAGGCTGTGATTTTAGAATCTCCAAACTCGAACCCAATCGTCCAAACCAACGCCGGAACGAAAACGACGAACTGCCATTCAAGTTTCTGTACAATCCTGACATAGGTAAGCCTCGAAACCATTACCATTGGTTTTATTGGATTGAGTAGGTTCAAATCGATATACAGAACGTCGAATTTGGTGTAGTTTTGAAGGAGAACGAAATTAGGGTTTCCCGAAGCTTCTCGGCCAATTTCAGGCCATCTCCGGCCATTTTTCCGGCCTCAAATTGGTATGAAAATATTCTACTCGTTAATACCTTCAGTTTGATATATGGCACGTTAAATTTGGCCAAAAAACGAAGAAGATATGAATTTTTAAAGTTTTGGACATTTTCGGAAAAATTTTCCAGAATTCCGGCGAACCAGGCGGCGGAGGACGGCGGCGCCGGTGCCGGCGCCGGCTCCGGCGACCGGCTAGAGGAGGAAGAAGAAGGAATATTCCGTCAACGGTAACGGAATATTCCTGACGGCGTCAGAATATTCAGTTAGAAAGGTATATTCCGTTAACTTTAACGGCGCTGACGTCAGCAGGCGCGTGGCTGACGTCAGCATGCGCGTGGGGGTGACGTCAGCAGGCGCATGCCGTGCGTGGGGACACGTGCCAGCACGTGGCGACATGTGCCAGCGCGTGGGGACAAGCACCAGCGCGGGGCGACACATGCCGACGCGTGCCAGCGCGTGACCGACGCGTGAGGCCACCTCCCGGCGCGTGGCGGCGGTGGACGGCGGCTGTAGGGTTTCGGGGCTCGGAAATCATTTTTCGAGCCCGTTTTCGCTAAAATAATAATATTTTTGGGGGATTTTTCTTTAAGGCCTATTTTTAATTTACTTTAGGGAAGTTCTAATTTGTTCCCTAATATTAATTAGGTAATTCTTCGACTCCGCACACCGAGGAGGGCAACACCGGGGGAGATTTCACTCCCGAATACCAGTGAGTGGACTTTTGCTTTATTAAATGGCTTTTATGATTGAAAATAAATAAGAACTTGGTTTCTTTGTGGTTTTAAATGGTTTTTGAAGTATGATTATTTATATATATATTTATAAATATATATACATGTTGATAATTGTTTATGCAACCATATTTAAGTTATTTATGGTTACAAATTGGGAAATGGATTTAAATGGCGATTGTGGTATTATACCAAAGTATGGATATACCTTATGAAATGGTTTACACTATGATCTTACTTTTGCATAAATATGAAATGGTATTTGATATGTGATTTTGAGAAAAGATATTATCTATGCAATATTAAATATTTGAGAATTATGAAAGGAATCTTGTATCCTATATCTAAACACATGAGTATGTATGTATGTTTTCAAACACACTCGGTATGCTTTCACTACGTTGTAGTACTGTCTCACGGCCGTAGGACAAGTCTCACATGTTTGGGTCACACGCACTGTACTCCAGGGGTATTGTCCGGTAAATACCTTAGTGCAAGCTTGTCTTACGTTTATGTTTATATTTGGGGAAAAGGCCCCACTACGTAAGGACTCGGGTGTGACGCGCAAATGCGCAAGTGCTTACATGTGTGTGGTACTAGGAGTACAATTTAATTGAATAACGTAAAGTGCTTGTACGGGGATTGAGAGGCTGTTCCTCAACACGTACATGGGTGATTGCTTATATACCCTGTGTTGGTTTTCCTATATTTATATTATTGATATATATGATGAAAGGACTATTGGAAATATGTTTTGTTATCTACGGATTTTGTATATTGATATGCGTTTTCAGCTATACTTATAAAGTACGTTTTGGATACATATTATGATAGTATGATTTTACAATTATACGGGATTTCAAAACAGGGGTTATTATATTGAAAAGAGAAAGGTTTTGCGAAAACTTTATTTTTGTCCACTCACACTTTTGTTTTTGCGCCCCCTTCAGAACATAGTGATAGTGCATCCGGCGAAGTCGAGGCTTTTGCGTGGCAGCTCTAATCATCCATCCCGACCATGTAGGGATTTATCTTTCCTTTCAGTTTCTATAATAATATCCATCCCTGTTATGGATAGAGATTCTAGGAACTTATTTTATCGTTGGTTTCCGCTGTTTCAAAATTAGTACGCTCTGAACCATATGCATATTGACATTGAATTTTCATAACTTTATTACAATTAAATTTTGTTTCCACTAAGTGTTGTCATGCATTTAATGGGTTCGTCACTTACGAGTGTCGGCCAGGACGCTCGCATTCGATATCCACGTGGGTATCGAGGGTGGGGTGTGTCAGAGAGCTTTGAGTTTCCCAAATTAGCAGGGGAAAGGGGGTCCCTAGTGTCACACAACACAACCACTCCAAAACTGGAAATAAATATTTAAACGAACGTAACTTTTTCATTACACATCTTTTAGTGGCGAATGTTCTATTGTTCTATCTTTAGTGGTCCATCTTTTTAGAACCATCTTTTGGTGGTTCATTTTTATTGGTCCATCTTTTTAGAGCCATGTTTTGAGCCAACTAGAATTTTCTTTTGAGGCCAACTCAATTACATGAGTCTAGCATGGCCAACTTGCGTGGACAACTCAAGTATGACATAGTTTACGTCGCTCAATTTATCTAGGGCCAAGAACGACCTAGAATAACGAAGACTCGACCTTCATTAGAGCCGGGCTCGTTTTAGAAGGGAAGAATATCCAACCTAGTTCATAGGTGATAATCTCCAAGACCAAGATTGGTGGTGTACAAGAGGATTTCCTACCTAATATAGACCAAGGCTTATATGTCTGAGTTCAATACATGGGAAGTGAAACCAGGGTCACTTGACGAAATTCGTATAAGGAAAGGACCAAAGTCAGCCTTTCTCAACCCAAAAGAGGATGGTGACACACCCCACCCTCGATACCCACGTGGATACCGAGTTTGGGCGTGCTGGCCGACACTCGTAAGTGACGAAGCCATTAAATGCATGACAACACATAGTTTAAGTAAATTAAATTACCATAAAGTTGCGGAAATTAATGTCAACATGCACAAGGTTCAGAGCGTGCTAATTCGAATCAGCGGAAACAAAATAATAAATCAAGTTCCTAAAATCTCTATCCATAACAGGGATGGATATTATTATAGAAACTGAAAAGAAAAAGATGAATCCCTACATGGTCGGGATATATGATCAGAGCTGCCACACAGATGCCTCGACTTCGCCCGATGCTCTATCACTAGGTCCTGAAGGGGGCGCAAAAACAAAGGTGTGAGTGGACGAAAATAAAAGTTTTTGCAAAACCTTTCTCTTTTCAACATAATAACCCCTATTTGAAATCCAGTAATAATTGTAAAATCATACTATCATAGTATGTATCAAAACATACTTTATAAGTATAACTGAAAACGTATAACAATATAAAATCTGTAGATCACAAGTCATATTTCCAAAAGATCATTTCATCAAAAATATATCAATTGTATAGATATAGGAAAACCAACACAGGGTATATAGGCAATCACCCATGTACGTGTTGAGGAACAGCCTCTCAATCCCCGTACAAGCACTTTACGTTATTCAATTAAATTGTTCTCCTAGTACCACACACATGTAAGCACTTACGCATTAGCGCGTCACACCCGAGTCCTTACGTAGTGGGGCCTTTTCCCCAAATATAAACATAAACGTAAGACAAGCTTGCACTAAGGTATTTACCGGACAATACCCCTGGAGTACAGTGCGTGTGACCCAAACATGTGAGACTTGTCCTACGGCCGTGAGACGGTACTACAACGTAGTGAAAGCATACCAAGTGTGTTCGAAAACATACATACGTGTATCATGTGTAGAAGCCAATAATTAAATACCAATATTTCCATATAAATATGTTCAACCCTCAAAATCATTTCATAATATATATATATAACCATATATATATATAAGCATGCCTCAGAAACATTTAAAATCATTTAATATATCAAAACCGTAATCATTTCAAAGCATATAAATCATTTAATAAACCAAAAGTCCACTCACAGGTGATCGGGAGTGAAATCTCCCTCGATGTTGCCCTCCTCGAAGTGTGGCGCCGAAGAATCACCTATTTAATATTAGGGAAAAAATTAGAACCTCCCTAATATAAATTAATATAGGCCCTATAGAAAAATATTCCAAAAATAACATTATTTTAGCGAAAACGGGCTCGAAAAACGATTTTCGGAGCCCGAAAACCCTACAGCCGCCGTCCACCGCCGCCGGCGCCACCGTACGCCGCCGCACGCGCCGTCACGCGCTGGAAAACGGTCGGACGCGCTGGCACGCGCCGGGATGCGCTAGCACGTGTCGCCACGCGCTGGCGCGTGGGAACACGCGCTGGCACGTGTCGCCACGCGCTGGCACGTGTCGCCACGCGCTGGCACGTGTCCCCACGTGCGGGCACGTGTCCCCACGCGCGGCACGCGCCTGCTGACGTCACCCCACGCGCATGCTGACGTCAGCCACGCGCCTGCTGACGTCAACGCCGTTAAAGTTAACGGAATATACCTTTCTGACGGAATATTCTGACGACGTCAGAATATTCCGTTACCTTTGACGGAATATTCCTCTGTCTTCTTCCCCTCGCCGATCGCCGGAGCCGCCGTCCTCTGCCATCTGGTTCGCCGGAATTTCTGGAAAATTTCCGAATTAATTTCAAAACTTCAAAAATTCATAACTTCTTTGTTCTTTGGCCAAATTTAACGTGTCGTATATCAAAATGAAGGTATTGACGAGTAGAATATTTTCATACGAATTTGGGGCCGGAAAAATGGCCGGAGATGGTCTGAAATTGGCCGGGAAGCTTCGGAAAACCCTAATTCCGTTCTCCTTCAAAACTGCACCAAATTGGACGTTCTTTATATCGATTTGAACCTACTCAATCCAATAAAACCAATGGCAATGGTCTCGAGGCTTACCTTGGTCTGGTTTGCACAGGAAATTGAGGTACAGTTTGTCGAAACCGTTCCGACGTCGGTTTGATCGATCGGGTACGAGTTTGGAGATTCTAAAATCACAGCCTCGTCCAGAATGACGAGACGATCGTGATGGTAAGGATATTGGGCAACGGTTCGACAGTTTTGTGATTCGTCCAAAGGTTAGGGTTTCGGTGAGTTTTGGAACTTTTTGGCTTAGAGAGAAAAGTGGAAGAGCAGGAGAGGGATTCGTGCAGACTGAATGAGGAGGTTGGCTGCACAGCAGCCAGCCAAAAACCCTAATTTATTTACGGGGTGGAAATTACTAAAATGCCCCTACACTTTAAAGCTTCATAAAACGTTCGTTTTAACTCCGAATTGAGTTCCGCTTGTGTCCACGCGTTCGTATTGACGAGTACATCATGAATATCTAAAGAAATAAATTTTCACAAGTCGTCACAAAAAGTCAACAAAGGTCAACTTTGACCACTAGGGGTATTTTGGTAATTTCACATAAAATTTTGGGACGGGTTGTAACAGATGGAATCATAATCAAGTCACAAATCATATCATTCCAATCCCATAAATCAGGGAGGCCCAATGAGGAAGGTTTTTGAGCCAACAAAGTGAAGACAAATGGGGGTCGTGGAATGCCCTATAAATTCCTCATTGCAAGAAGAAGAAAGATCTAGAAAAAAACACACAAAGCTTCTTCATATTACAGCGAGGGGTTAGTACTTTCAGAAAAGAAATTTTTAGAAAAACTTTTGTCTTGGCCCACTCACCTTTTCGTGTTTTGCGCCCCTCCAGGTTTAGTAAGCTTTGGAGCTTCTGACGTCGAGACGCGGTGGCATGATCAGTGTAGGGAATCTCTCTAAGTACTGTAGTTACTCTAGTACTCCTACTCTGCAAAATTTGTTTATTCTGTTATTATTCTTTCCGGTTCACTCACTTCCAGCGCACTCTGTTATCATTTTAATTCAAATTCCTTTTTTATCACTCTTAATTACTCTTATTTCTCTCACCTCACGAGGTGTCGGTCAGCACCCTCGGCTTTTTGGGTGTCCACCTGTACATCTGGATCGGGGTGTGTCACTTTAATTATCTTGCATATTTACATTAAGCTTAATTATTTTCCTACACTTTCATTCATCATATCATATAAACCCTAAAAACCCAAACATAGAGATCCAAAGCCTAACTAGCCTTGAATCCAAGGTAGTGATCAAACTCGAAGCAAGAAAAGGTTCCTTGCTTGGTCGCTCAGTCACTTGGTTGGAAGTTAGGCTCTAGCACAATATTTTGATTTATTTCCAACCCCACCAATTCTTGGCTTGGTTGGTGGCACGCCTCGCACCAGATCAGAAGAAGGACAAAAAATTCTTCTCTCGGCCCGACTCGGTTGAAAAGCGGGAAACACATCAAAAGAAAAACCCTAAACGAGTCAAATAGAGAGCGAGAGAGGGAGCTAATCTATCATACACAAATTAAAAAGGAGAACTAGGGAGCCATGACTATGTTTGTCTTAAAAACAGAGGAAAGGTCGAAACAGGCAGTAGAGTCCTAGTTGGATTTGGTTTCAAGGAAAAATGTGGCAGTTGTTTTGTGCGTGTTTCTACACTTACTTCAGATGAAATAAGGAGTCTTAAGGATGTCTAAACACTCTCTAAATCGTGACCTTAGAGTCCTTCAATGATTCAAGCACTTGGAGACGCATAAAACATCGAAGAAGCACCAATTTGACAATACCACCTCACGCATTCATCTCTCTTTTTCTCTGCTGCATTCTACCACATCGTCAGCCCTAGGGTTTTGATAGGAGCATATTTATGCGACTTATGCGACTTAGCCTAGGGTTTTGATAGGAGCATATTTATGTGACTTAGCCTATTTCCTTGCATTTATTCAGTTAGTTTATATTTGTTAGAGTGTTTTAAGCTATTTTCGTGTGTTTGTAGGTCCAAATGTCAAAGTTGGCAAGAAAGGGCATTTTGGAGCATTTTTGGGCTTGGAATGGATAACACATGCTTGGAGCAAGGTGGATGGACGTTTTTGACGTTCAAATGAGGCTAGCTAGGAATGTGCTAAAGAGATGGAGAAATTAATTCAAGACATTGAAGATAAGGAATCAGCTAGAAGGAAGGAACATCATCCAAAACCTTACCTTATCTTATCTTATCTTATCCTAACCTTATCTTCATCCTTTTCTACCTGAATTCCAATTGCAAGGGGGATTTATTTTCATATGAGGACATTTGAGAACCTGATTTATAGAGGACTTTATTTTCTCCTAAAGAGTAAAGATAGAAGCTTGGAAGAGAAGGAAATTGTAAAATTGGAATCCGAGTGAAAATTGGACAGCGCTGTGCATAACTGCCAACTTCAACAGAGCACCCAAAATTCCTCAAGATGAATTACATGTCATGCCATATATGGTTCGAAAGCTCTGGATGTCTAGTTTCCATAGGAGTTTAGAGATCTCGATTCGGATACTTTTAAAATTAGTTATCACTGTTTTAGTGAGGAAAGGTCGAAACAGGCAATAGAGTCCTAGTTGGATTTGGTTTTGAGGACAAAACGTGGCAGCTGTTTTGTGCATGTTTCTACACTTCATTCAGATGAATTAAGGAGTCCTAAGGAGGTCAAAATTCTCTTAAAATTGTGTCTTGGAGTCCTTGAATGATTGAATCATTAGGAGACGCATAAATCACAAAAGAAGACCAATTTGAAGAAGACCCCAGCACACAAGAGCCTAAAGTCAGAAAATACAGTTTGTGCCGCAACTTTGGAAGGAAGGAGAAGAAGAGCTTGGAGCCGTGCTAGCTATTCAAGACCTTTGGATAGTTGGAGGGTTTTAGGTGTATTCTGTCTTTGTTTTCAATGTTTAGTTTTAGTTGTTTCTGTTTAATTGTAAATACGAGGAACTAAATTCGTTTTAGCTAGAGGAGAATTCAAAGCCATGAACATATATGTGATATGAATTGATTACATCCAGTTATTATTCCATGAATCATGAATGCAATTTACTTAACTGTTTGATTGATAACTTATTCTTGTGTGTGATTAAGGTGGCCAACTTAGTTTGCATGCATGAATTTGATGCTAAAATATAAGGGAGTTTCACCTAATAGTTATGAACTTATATTTATAAGTAGTGAAGGTTGCTAGTCACGATCGCGTTAAGTAAATTCCTAGCAGGAGTATCATGCAGTTCATAGTTACGAATGCCATGTCAATGCTTATGATTTTCACAAAGCTTAATGATCTTTGATATATATCTCTATTATGCAGTTCATATAGGGAATTTGATAAGAATAATTTGGTTGCGTCGCTGAGTCCAATTCAATGAACTTAGGAAAATCTGAGGGTTAATTAGTGCAGTTCACGGTTAACTTGGGGCATTGTCATTCATGGTTTATAGGAAGAATAACTGGAGATTGATTTGTATGCATATGTGTCATGTGTGGAGAAGGACCCTTCTAGCTAGCTTTTCACCCCCTGAATTTACCCTATTTCATATCCTTAAGTTTGTTTGTTAAAATTCAAATTCGTCAAAACCAATCCCCCGTTTAATATTTTGAGTCTTTTTAGTTAATTTTCGTCCAAATTTCCCTTTAGTACTTGTTTTGAGTCAATTTAGCTTAGTTTTATGTTTTTGAGTCTAATTAGTGTAGATTAGCATCTCTCCTAATCTCCTGCCTAGAACGATCCCTACTTACGCTTACTACAATTGTCAAAAAGAGGGTTTAATTTGTGTGTTAGTTTCTACCACATCAAATTTTTGTCACCGTTGCCAGGGATTAGCAATTTTGCTAATCCCTTGGATTTTGCTTTTTGTTCTTTTTGCTAGTTTTTTATTTTTCTTTGTTTCCCGGTACTAGTTTATGACTCAGAGCTCTCAACCTGTTCGTGCACACATCTTGGAGTTTGACAACGATTTTGAACAAACGTTGAGAAGGAAGAGGAAGCAACCAGAATTTAATCCGCCTAGTTCTAGCTCTGAATCCGAATTTGAAGAAGAAAAAGAGGAAGGGGAAGAACAGGCCATGACTGTGGATAATCGAACAGTCAAAGAACTTTCAGCCTCGAGATTGGACAATGTTGTGCCCCTATGCATTCAATATCCTAGGGCGGCTCAAGGCAAAATCGATGAATTCGAATTGAAGTCTAGCTTGCTGTATCACATTCCCAAATACCATGGGCTGTCCATGGAAGATCCAAAAAAGCATTTGAAGGAATTCGAAGTGGTATGTTCAAGCATGACCCCCATCAACGTGGATGGGAATATTTTACAAATGAAAGCCTTTCCATTCTCTCTTTTTGTCAAGGCTAAGGATTGGTTATTCGAATTGGCCCCTGGAACTATCACGTCTTGGGAAAGCATGAAGAGAGCATCCTTAGAGAAATTTTTCCCAACTTCAAGAGTCATTCTTTTGAGGAAGAGGATTAGTGGAATTCAACAAAGCCACAGAGAATCCTTTCCAGCGTATTATGAGCATTTCAAAACTCTAGTTGCATCATGCCCTCAACATCAAATGAAGGAATAACTTTTGCTTCAATACTTGTATGAAGGACTTCTTGCAATTGAGAGACAAATGCTAGATGCCTCGGCAAGAGGTGCCTTGGTTGATAAAACACCATTTGATGCAAAGATCTTAATTCCAAATCGAGCCTTGAATGCACAACAATATGAAGGAGTTGGACAAAGAGACCTCCCATGGCAACACCAAGTGAATGAGGTAAGTTCAATGGCAGAAATTCAATCTCAATTGGTTAATCTCACTGTTCTTGTTTCACAAGTTGTTGAAGGATCTATAAAATAGAAGGAAGAAGTACTTGTGGTGTGTGCTCTGTGCAAGGACATCTCTCTGATCAATGCCCTCAATTGATAGAGAATGGGGGATGGGAAAGTGCCAATGCCATTGGTTATCAAGGCCAAAACCCGTCCAAGTATGATCCATACTCCAACACTTACAATCCGGGCTGGAAAGATCACCCAAACATGAAGTGGAGGCAGCCTCAACAACCCCAACATCAAGGCGGATTTAGACAGCCACCTCCCGAGATATTTCAACGGCCATTCGCACCAACACAACCTCGTCCACAATCTGCCTAACAAAATTCAAGTTCATCAATAGATAGCGATAAAATTCTTCAATTACTAACTACATTGACGCAGGGATTACAAAATCAAGCCAAAGAGGTGGGGGAATTGAAGAATCAAATGGGGCAAGTGGCTGAATTCATGGGACAATTTAGAGAACAAGGCAAATTGCCTAGTTCAACCATTGTTAATCCAAAGGGAGGATTTGAAACCGCCAAGGCTATCACATTGCGAAGTGGCAAGGAGGTTGGAACCAACCCACAAACATCCACATCAAGCCAAGAGGAGGATGACCAGCTGTTGTTATATGTTGATGTTTTCATACTCTGATCTAATATTAAAATTGGTTTTAGGGTTTCAAAATTTGCGATGATTTTAGTGGGTAGCTGGATTGGGTTATAGGTTTTTCAGTTGGAAATCAAATTTAATTAAATGTGTAGATGGGTTGGGTCTAGATCTCTTAAGCTACCATCATTTTATTCTTAATTTCTTTTGGTTTTTGAGGGTCTCTCCGTAAGTTGCTTTTTTTGTTTCTTTGTGGAATGCCTTGGGTAATTGCTTTGTTGTTTTGAATTGAACTTGAACAATATGTTGCTTGGCCAAGTTAGTGAAGGACTCAAATTTTTATGACTTTGTATACTTCAGTGGATCTTTGAAGCTAGTTATCATGATTGGCAAGCATTTTCATGTAGTTCAAATGCAACTTTTCTTTTGTTCTGTTTTATTTTTTCTTTTGTATTCATGATTGCGCTTCCAGGTGCAATTATATTACTAAAGTGTTCTATGAATCTGTTGGGGCCTGAAAAAATTTCACTAAGAAGCCCAATTACATACGGAAGTCTAATCATCACATATTTGTAGCAAACCGAGCTCAAATTCATAAGTGAAAAATAAGAGGTGCAAATTCACAATCATGCCACACGAAAAGATATGATCATTCACGATTCGGACATTCAGGGAAGTCATACTAAACCCATACAAAATCACGCATATTCATCACGCCAGGCTATATCCGAACAAGCTTATAATATTAATACATTAACAATTTAATTCGAATCACGACAAACTACTCTTCATCCAATACACTTAAGTGGGCCCATGACACATAACTGGGCTTGCGAAGTGGGTTGTGGTATGGACGGTTACGAAAGTTCATTGGGCCTACGTGAAATTAAAGCTTGTGAAGATTTTGGGCTGCTTAGGAGCATCAAAATCCAAGCCCACAATTTTAGTCTCACGTGGGAAGGCTGTGAGAGATAATCCCTTACCTTTTCTTTCCCTTACAAACCAACTAAAATACTTCAAAACCAACTAGATTCAAAATATAGTTTGCCTAGATTCATGCATTGACAGAGCCCGACCTTGAGCCGCGCACCTCATTTTAACGTGCAGGAAGAACCTTGCCATTTTAAGTTCGTGCAGGAAACCAAGAGAGAAAAAGGGAAGGAAGACTTAACAAAACGAAGAAAAAAGAGAAAACCAATGGATTATCCAATGGGGATTTTGGGAAATTCCTGCGCCTATAAATTCAAGCCATCAGCACGCTTGGAAGGGGGAGGCACCAGGCAGAGCAAACAATCTCTAGTGCAAGAAACCTCAATTTTCTGAGTTTTAGCCTTTCCCTCAACCTCATTTTTTCCCTAAGCTTTACTTACCTTCAAAATTGCCATCCTATTAGAAACCCTAATTTGTCAGTTCAGCATAGCAACCACAGTATCTCTCTTGCCAAACTTGTGGGCTTTCAGCTTCCACACCACGCATCACTCAGGCAAGTTATAATTTGTTATTATAATTATTCAATCATTGCAAATTGGAGTTATTGATTAACTACGATATCTCCTAAGACACGTTTTTTTTCTTTTGAGGTATCTCAAGGCTTGGTGCCTGAAACGAACCAGAGAACTCTAGTGTCTCAAAGCCCAGATTTTGCTTGATCAAAGAGGTCCCCAACAGAATCCAAAAAGGCTTAGGAAGTCTAGCTTTTATATTGATCTCATATCCTCTAAACTGGAAAGAGCCTTGATCTTTATTGGAAGCATGCTATAATATGTTGATGTCTTCATTCTACTCAATGCTACAAACATTATTAAATTTAAACATTTGAAGTGGGAGCTTCCCCTCTGCTTATCGACTTTTGTGTTCTTGTTTTCTTACCTTTTGCAACTCAGATTTACATAATCTAGCAATTTATTTGCTCATACTTGCTGTAAGTAACCAAAAGGAAGAGGACTGTGATTTAGCTACATATGTGTGCTTTCAATCACTGGTAAATTTCTTCTCCTCTAACTTAATACTTTTTAAAAAAAAAATAAATCTTCAATATGAAATTAGTTCTTAATGTTTGTGTGTCTTGAAATTCTGTTTAGTTGTGAAGTGAATATTTTTGTAGAAGTGTTGATATTAGTCCTTTTTTCTTTCGTCTAAATTTTAGTTTTCTTTTTAAAAATGTTGACTGTTAATATAGAATATGAGAATTGTATTAAATGCACTAAATTATTTCAATCACATTTAATTTGATATGTCAAGAATAGATGGACAAAAGTTGGATTGATTTACCGGATAGGTTGTCAACACCATACCTTCAAGGGATTGATGAATTCCTTAGATTTGCATACATCAATAAAGAGGTAGGTTCAACTATCAACTGCCCGTGTAGGATATGCTCGAATCGCTACTTTTTATCAAGAATAGATGGTTTAGGGCATCTTCATGACTCCGGTTTCTTAAAGAAATATAAGAACTGGATTTATCATGTTGAATCCTATGTTTATTCACGTGGTAGCCAAGGGAATGAAATTGGGGAAGACTATTTTATGGAGGACGATATGATGGGAATGATACATGAAGTTGCAGGAATTCGGCATACTGGTAGAAGTTTTGTGAATTGTGAGCAAAGTACAAATGATCCACAAGGAGGGCCAAATGAACAAACCAAAACGTTTTTCAAGCTTCTGGAAAGCGCATGGCATCCATTGTACCCAGGGTGTAAGAAATTTACAGTGTTATCCTTCCTAGTTCAACTTTTGCATATGAAAGTACTCAACGGATGGTCAGACAAATCTCTTACCAATGCACTTGTATTATTGCTAGAAGCTTTTCCTTATGGCGTCCAACTTCCAACTTCATACTGTGAAGCTTAAAAGATGACTGAAGATTTGGGCTTCACTTATGAGACATGGGATGCATGCTCTAAACATTGTATGTTGTTCATAAATGAAGACAAAGACCTTGATAATTGTTCAATTTGCAATAGTACAAGATGAAAACAACCTAGTGGCACTAAAAACCTAGTGCCACTAAAATAGATGATGGAGAAAAAGGTAAACGAGTAGCTGATCAACAGATGAGGTATTTTCCTTTAAAACAAAGGTTTCAAAGATTATTCATGTCATCCAAAATTGACGAAGCATATGAGGTGGCATGCAGAAGATTGAATTAATGATGGTATTCTTAGGCATCCTGCCGACTCTCTTACTTGGAAGGATTTTGATGAAGACCACACAAGTTTTTCTAGCGAAATTCGTAATGTACGACTTGGGCTAGCATGTGATGGATTCAATCCGTTTAGAAATTTCAGGAAACGTAGCACTTGGCCTGTCATATTGATTCCATAAAACTTACCACCATGGATATGCATGAAGCAACCAAATTTTATTTTGTCTGTGCTTCTTAACGGTCATAATAGAGCTTCCGGTGATAAGGTAGATGAGTACATGCAACCTTTGATTGAGGAGTTGAAGGAATTATGGGAGGAAGGTGTACAAACATTTGACGCGTCAAGTAATCAGATGTTTCAATTACGTGTAGCTGTGATGTGGACTATTAATTATTTCCCTACATATGCCAACTTGTTAGGGTGGAGTACAAAAGGAAAATTTGCTTGTCCTTGTTGCAACTCCAAAACCAAGTCTTGTTATTTGAAACATGGTCACAATTTTTATATAGGGGTCACCGACAGTTTTTACGTGCTGGTCACAAATTTTGGAAGGATAGAATATCGTTTGATGGCCAAAGAGAGTATGGATTAAAGCCTCAAACGTTGTTTGGACTTGGTGCTTTAGCTCAATTGAATTCTGAATGCGTTCTTACAGAATACAAGAAAGAGGATCTTTTGAAAAGGAAATTGAGCGAATTAGAAAACGATGACGAGCCTCGTACTCATAATTGGAAGAAAAGAAGTATATGTTGGAAGTATGCCCACAAAGCCACTCATTTGATGTAATAGCTTTTGGAATACTTATTGTATTAAACTATTATTTGTTTAATGAAAGGGCAAAGCTTATTGTTAATCACTATTTATTGTATCATGTGTTTAAGCAATGAGAGAATCCAAGGAATGTATTTGATCTAAGAGAGAAGTGATCTAAGTAAGTTAGATTAACGAGACCTCTCTCTTATGTTCATTCCTAAAACGTTCCTAGCCATAGGATTGCCAATTGGGCATTGACAATCCGCTAAGGTTAGTATGTGTTATGTTAACTCAAGCTTGAGTATGCCTAGTCTCAAGTCATTTAGTGTTAGACACTGAGACAAACACATAGGTGCTCAAAAGGTAATTGAGTACACTGAACAACGATCAAAAGAGAGTTCGTACATACATGTCATGTAAGAACTTTTAAGTTGCAATATGCAAAGTAGTCCTTTGACCTGAGGCATCATAGATGTCTAATGATTGGGTCCTTGATCTTTGATCATGTCAAAGGCATTCCATTGCGAGTGTCAACGGCATTGTTGGGGTCAAGCTATCTAGTCATGTAGGCATATGAATGCACAACAAGGGATCTCTAACCTTCCATGGTGGAAGGAGAATACTCTGAGATATGATTCGAGAGTCTTTGACCAAAGCATGTGAATATGACTTAGGAAGTTTGTTTCAAATCATATTCAATTGAATCATATAGAAAAGTATCACATTGGATAGTAGACATGAAAATAACTATCACTCAAACAATGTGATTAGGAGTATTGTATTAGAGAAGGACCGTATTGCATTGTAATTGTAACTGGATAGGTTCTCCAACCAATTCTACTTAGCTTGGGTAGCCATGACATACTGCTAGGTGTCACTCATGGTTTGTGGAAGCCCTGAGGATTAGCAAACACTAATCTTCATCAAAGGGAGAATTGAAATGTGGTTTCAATTCACAATCGATCGTTAAGAGTAACAATCGCCCACTGCCTCGCTAATTGGAACTTAATGGATCGTACACCGAGTAAGGATGAAAGTGAAGATATAAAGGAATAGATAAGCAATTAAATAGTTTAATTGAGAATGATCATGATTAATTAATTAGTTAATTAATTATACGAAAGGTTCGTTGTTACAACCCGTCCCAAAATGTTACGTGAAATTACCAAAATACCCCTAGTGGCAATGTTGACTTTTGTTGACTTTTCGTGACGACTTGTAATAATTTATTTCTTTACATATTCTTGTTGTACTCGTTGACACGAACGAGTGGGCGCAAGCGGAACTCAATTCGGAGTTAAAACGAACATTTTACGAAGTTTTAAAGTGTAGGGGCATTTTAGTAATTTTTCACTCCGTGTGTGGGAATTAGGGTTTTTGGCTGGCTGCACAGCAGCCAACCCTCCCCATCATTCTGCACATCTCACAACCTCTCTCCCTCTCTTTCTCTCCCATTTTCTCTCTCGGCCAAAAACTTCACCGAAAGCCTAACCTTTGGACGAATCACAAAACTGTCGAACCGTTGCCCAAAATCCATACCATCTCGATCATCTCGTCATTCTGGACGAGGCTGTGATTTTAGAATCTCCAAACTCGAACCCGATCATCCAAACCGACGCCGGAACGAAAATGATGAACTGCCATTCAAGTTTCTGTACAATCTCGACATAGGTAAGCCTTGAAATCATTACCATTGGTTTTATTGGATTGAGTAGGTTCAAATCGATATAAAGAACGTCCAATTTGGTGCAGTTTTGAAGGAGAACGGAATTAGGGTTTCCCGAAGCTTCTCGGCCAATTTCAGGCCATCTCCGGCCATTTTTCCGGTCTCAAATTGGTATGAAAATATTCTACTCATCAATACGTTCATTTTGATATATGGCACGTTAAATTTGGCCAAAGAACGAAGAAGATATGAATTTTTAAAGTTTTGGACATTTTCGAAAAATTTTCCAGAAATTCCGGCGAACCAGACGGCGGAGGACGGCGGCGCCGGCGGAGGCTCCGACGACCGGCGAGAGGAGGAAGAAGAAGGAATATTCCGTCAACGGTAACGGAATATTCCTAACGGCGTCAGAATATTCCGTCAGAAAGGTATATTCCGTTACCTTTAATGGCACTGACGTCAGCAGGCGCGTGGCTGACGTCAGCATGCGCGTGGGGTGACGTGCCAGCGCGTGGGAAAACGCGCCAGCGCGTGCCGGCGCGTGGTCGGCGCGTGGTCGGCGCGTGGCGGCGCGTCCGACCGTTTCCCGGCGCGTGCAGCGGTGGACGGCGGCTGTAGGGTTTTCGGGGCCCGGAAATCATTTTTCGAGCCCGTTTTCGCTAAAATAATAATATTTTTGGGGGATTTTTCTTTAAGGCCTATTTTTAATTTATTTTAGGGAAGTTCTAATTTGTTCCCTAATGTTAATTAGGTAATTCTTCGACTCCGCACACCGAGGAGGGCAACACCGGGGGAGATTTTACTCCCGAATACCAGTGAGTGGACTTTTGCTTTATTAAATGGTTTTTATGATTGAAAATAAATATGAATTTGATTTCTATATGGTTTTAAATGGTTTTCGAAGCGTGTTTATTTATTTATAAATATATATACATGTTAATAATTGTTTATACAACCATATTTGTTTTATTTATGGTTATATATTGGAAAATGGATTTAAATGGTGATTGTGGTTTTATACCAAAGTATGAATATACATTATGAAATGGTTTACACTATGATTCTACTTTTGCATAAATATTAAATGGTATTTGATATATGGTTTTGAGGGAAGATTTTATTTATGCAGTATTAAATATTTGGGAGTTATGAAAAGGATCTTGCTTCCTATATCTAAACACATGAGTATGTATGTATGTTTTCAAACACACTTGGTATGCTTTCACTACGTTGTAGTACCGTCTCACGGCCGTAGGACAAGTCTCACATGTTTGGGTCACACGCACTGTACTCCAGGGGTATTGTCAGATAAATACCTTATTGCAAGCTTGTCTTACGTTTATTTTTGTTTATGGGGAAAATGCCCCACTACGTAAGGACTCGGGTGTGATGCGCTGCGGCGCAAGTGCTTACATGTGTGTGGTACTAGGAGTACAAATTAATGGATAACGTAAAGTGCTTGTACGGTGATTGAGAGGCTTTTCCTCAACCCGTACATGGGTGATCGCGCATATACCTTGTGTTGGCTTTCCCTTATATATATTATTGGAATTATTAGTTGTGTTTTACGAATGTTATACTTTTATGCGTTTCAGTTATTCTCATAAAGTATCTTTTGAACTATACTATGATAGTATGTTTTCGACGATTATACTGGATTTCAAATAGGGGGTTAATATATTGAAAAGAGAAAGGTTTTGCGAAAACTTTGATTTTTGTCCACTCACACTTTTGTTTTTGCGCCCCCTTCAGGACATAGTGATAGTGCATCCGGCGAAGTCGAGGCATCTGCGTGGCAGCTCTGATCATCTATCCCGACCATGTAGGGATTTATCTTTTCTTTTCAGTTTCTATGATAATATCCATCCCTGTTATGGATAGAGATTCTAGGAAGTTATTTTATTATTTGGTTTCCGCTGTTTCAAAATTAGTACGCTCTGAACCATATGCATATTGACATTGATTTCCGCAAACTTAATAGTATTTTAATTTTGTCACAGCCCGTTCAAAGTTTTAATTTATTTTATTCCTGGAGGTGCAAAATGACGTTTTTGCCCCTGGGTTGACTTTTCAGTTGACTTTTGCGTCGTAACTCGTAGGACGCATCCACTTGTATTTTCTTGACATGCTCGTCGATACGAATTCGTAGACGCGAGCCGTACGTCGTTTGGACTCCGAATGAGTATTTTACGGGCGTTGATTTTCGACGTTTCCCGTAATTCACTTTTGGGTTGGGGCCCATTTGGCAGCAGGCCAGAGGCCAATCCCAGATTTCCTGGGATTTGTCTGGTTGAGGTTTTGTCCCATTCTCCCCCTTATTCTTCTTCTTCCTTTTCTGCAAAACTTCAAAGCCAAACCGTGGCCAACCTTGGCAACTTTGACAACCCCATTCTCCACCAAACACAACCCTTGTGCATCATCGAATCCTGCAACTTCGTGGGTCTCCAGAATCTGGACAAACCCAGAAAATGGTGGAATTACTCAAGCCACCCCGTGGCTTGAGTTTGGACCCTTTTCCCTCGGCTTTTTCCTCCCAAAACGAACCCAAATCACTTCAAACGAATCACCACCGTGTTCCTGGATGTCCATTGTACTTTGTTCAAGCCTTGGATGGTGGTGGTTGGCCGAGAATCGAGGAAACCGTGATCGACTTTTTGCACCGTGGCTTCTCCCTCAATTTCAGGCCACTTCTGGCCAGTTTTTGGTCCCCAAAATGGTACAATCTTGTTCTCCTCATCTCTAGCTTCATTTTGGTACTTGAATCGTCCAATTTGGACTTAAAACGAAGAAGTTATGAAGCTTTGAAAAATTCCCCAGTTTCCGGCCATTTTTCCCAGATTCCGGCGACGGCGACGGCGACCGGCACGGCGGCCGGCGGCGGCGCCGGCGACTGGAATCCTGGCAGGGATGACCGGCGCTGACGTCATCGGACCGGGTTGGACCGGCCATGCTGACGTCAGCAGACCGGTTCAGACCGGATTTGCTGACGTCATCGGCTTGGACCGGCTTGAGCCGAGCCGCGTTGACGGCTTGAGCCGAGCCGTGTTGACCGGCTTGAGCCGAGCCGCGTTGACAGGCTCACCGGCTCAGTTGACCGGCTCGCGCGTGAGTCGCGCGTGGAGCTGCGCGTGGAGCCGTAGGCTCCGACCTTCAAGCCGCGCGTGAGGGCGCGTGGAAGGTCCTTTTTCGAATCTGTTTTCACGGGTCGACTCGTGACGACGTGTACTACCTCGGGGCAGTATGCATGTTAATTTTTGAGGTGTTTTGGACCTCCAAATTGAGAAAGCAAGGGATAGGTGTAATTAATTCGTTAATTAGTAACCTTTTTGAGTTAATCATTGTACCGATGATTTCTCATATAGGTGGGGCCTATCCAGAGGACTACCGGGGCTACCCAGGACGGGGTACTTCGACCCGGCTACGTACAGGTGAGTGAGTGGGTCTTTGTTTGATAAATGTATATATATATGTATGGTTTTTCAACGCTTTCTTTAACTGTTAGCGTAGTTGCATATCATTACGAATGTTGGAGGTAGAACATTCGTACTATATTGCCATGCATGTTTTCATACTGTTGCTCATCAGTAGATGTATACACCCCAGGTATTAGTACTCAGTCTTGTGGCCAGGACTAGCCTTGACGTTTGGAGTAGTCACTATCAGTACCGTTACGCAGCCTTGGATCCATTGTAGGTACTAGCCTGTCTTAGGTTGCACTAGGCAACTCGGACTTGTGTGACTGCACTTTGTGCACCAGCGCTTAGCGTTAGACTCGCGTCATTGTAGTACTCAGCGTATTACTTGTATACCTAGCTTGTTCCTTGTGGGATTTAGCCCCTTGGGCATGTGTGTTTACATATGGGTGAGCAAATGTCAGTAAAGTATTAGCGGGGAGTACCCGCATGTTTTCACGACAGTATTTTGAGGTTCATGCCTACGGGTATGACGTATTTTCTCAAATTATACTTGTTTTCAAACGAGGGGTTACTAAACTGTTGAAAACAACGGTTTTATCAAACTTTGCTTTTTGACCCACTCACCGTTTTATGTTTTGCGCCCCTCCAGGTTAGTTGGCTGGGAGCTTGCGACGTCGATGGCGCGGTGGTATGACAATGTAGGGATTTTCTACGTTTGTAGTAACTTTGTATCCCTTACTCTACTCGCAGTGTATTCTTTTAATTCTTCCGCCCGCACTTTCCGTGCACTCTGACTACTGTTTAATTCAATTTTCTTTATTTCACTCTAAAATTCCTATTTGGCTTTCGTCACGCTAACGCGTGTCGGCCAGCACTTCCGACACCTGGCTCGTCCGGGATCGGGATGTGTCAATTTTGTTTCCACTAAGTGTTGTCATGCATTTAATGGCTTCGTCACTTACGAGTGTCGGCCAGCACGCCCGCATTCGGTATCCACGTGGGTATCGAGGGTGGGGTGTGTCATTCGTATTGGGCTTTTAAGTTGGTTTTGGGTTTCGGGGCCCAAAAGGGTTTTTGGTCCACAAGGCCCATTGAGTTTAGGTTGTATGACAACTAAAACTAAATGGAAATTAACCCAATAACAATGCCAAAACCGGCCTAGAGTGAGTGGAGGCAAGCTTGGGTTATTTACAAGTTTGCAACTCACATGTGATGAGGTATAAAGGGAACTTTATAGCCATTATCACAAAAAGGGGTTTTTCTTGAAGAAAATGAGGTGAACTTTTCTCTCTTTTCTTCAAGGGAGGCCGGCCATTTTAGAAAGCAAATAGCTAGCAATCTCTTGCTTCTAAAATCATCCATTTCATCTTCACACCTCATCCTTGGTGTGGAGACTTAGAGACACCAAACTTTTGGTGTTTAGGAGATCCTTTCCTTACATCCTCAAGGAGCAAAGGAGGTGACTTGAAGGCCCTCCACTTGGGTGAATCCCTTGTGCAAACAAGGATGAGCTTCAAGGGTAATGAATCTCCAAACTTCACTTTCTTTAATTTTGTTAAAGAGTCTATGGTTCACCATTCTCTAGGCTTTGAAAGTCATGGGTTTATGAATTGTTTTTGAATGCATGCCTACTTTAAAGTGTTATTAGTTTGCATATGTATTCAAATGTTCATCTATTGTTCTTGAGTAGGACAAATTTTTTCCTTCACACACTGCATACACACACTCAATGCGCACACACACTCACTGCATACGCGCACAGACACTCACTGGATACACACACACACTCACTGCATACAGACACACTCACTCCATACACACACTCACTGCACACACACACACTGCATACACACACACTCACTGCATACACACACTCACAGAAAACCCAAATCCCAAATCGAAAACCCAAATCCCAAATTGAAAACCCAAATCGCAAATTGAAAACCCAAATCCTGCAAGCAAACCCAAACCCTAAGCACGGAGAGCCGGAGAGGAGAAGAACTTACCAATAATTGCTGCAGAGCTCCAGAAGCACGGAGAGCCGGATTTGAGTTTGAGAGTTTCTGTGTTTGTGTTGTGGTGTTTGAGAATTGAGGTCGAGAGTAGGGCTGAGGTTGAGAGTTTCTGTTTCTCAGTTTCTCGATCGAATGGGATCGATAGCAAGCAGCAAACCCAGGCTTCAACAATCTCAAACCAACAGTTGAGATTGAATCCAAAAATACCAAAAACAAAGTCAAAACCGGCCTAGAGTGAGTGGAGGCAAACTTGGGTTATTTGCAAGTTTGCCACTCACATGTGAAGTGGTATAAAGGAAACTTTATAGCCATTTTTCAAATAAGGGGTTTTTTCTTGAGGAAATTGAGTTGAACTCTTCTCTCATTTTCTTCAAGGGAGGCCGGCCACTTAGAGAAGAAATAGCTAGCAATCTCTTGCTTCTCTAAGTCATCCATTTCATCTTCACACCTCACCCTTGGTGTGGAGACTTAGAGACACCAAACTTTTGGTGTTTAGGAGATCCTTTCCTTACATCCTCAAGGAGCAAAGGAGGTGACTTGAAGGCCCTCCACTTGGGTGAATCCCTTGTGCAAACAAGGATGAGCTTCAAGGGTAATGAATCTCCAAACTTCACTCTCTTTAATATTGTAGAAGAGTCCATGGTTCACCATTCTCTAGGCTTTGAAAGTCATGGGTTTATGAATTGTTTTGAATGCATGCCTACTTTAATTGTTATTAGTTTGCACATGTGTTCAAATGTTCTTCTATTGTTCTTAGCTAGGACAAAATTTTTCCTTCAGTATATTGTTTGAGTTGCCGTATTGGAAGCATAATATAATCCGACACAATTTTGATGTCATGCACATAGAGAAGAATGTGTGTGATAATGTATTGTGGACAATATTAGGAGTTGCAGGAAAGTCCAAGGACAATATAAATTCTCGGCGACATCTAAAGGAAATGAATATTAGAAAACCACTCCATTTGAAGAAGAGAGCAAATGGCAAGGATTATGTGCCTCCTACTGATTTTACCATGCTAACACATGAGAAAGACTTGTTTCCCAAAGTATTAAAGGAACTTAGAGTACTGGATGGGTATGCCTCAAACATTTCACGACGTGTGAGTTTGGAAGACAAAAGTATTGGGGATCTTAAGAGCCATGATAGTCATGTTCTAATTGAAGGAAAAACATTTGAAATTGTGTAGTCTATTTGAGAAACATACACACATGCTATTAACAAGTTAAGAGCTCTAGCATGCATGTAGGCACCCAAATACAAAACTTTTGCCCATGACTTTCAAACCCTAGTAGTTGTGAATAAATACTCAACAAAACAACTTCACAAGGTGTGTTGAGATTTCATAAACCTTTGTAGATTCCTCTTTGCATTAGCAAAGGATAAACACCCAAGAGAGGGCCTTCAAGATCACTCCTTGGAACTACACCTTTGCTTGAGGATTGAGGTTGCACCTTGCCATCTAATGAGAAGGTTAACTACGTACTTCGACTCCTTCGTAGTTCAAGTTCTTGAAGAATTTGAGTAAGCATGAATGAAGAAATTTTACATTCTCCATTCATGAAGGTTCGCCCAAAGGGAGAGGAAGACAGAACAAAATCCAATTTTCCTAACATTTTGACTTAATGTGAATAGTGACCCTAACGTACACTTTATAGCCAATTTGCAAAGAGTGGCAAAGTTGTAAATATGTGATCACCATCACTATGGCCGCCCATTAGGGTTTCATTGGGTCTTATTGCCCTTTGAATTTATGTTGTCACACAACTTAAGTTATTGAGCGTGAACCATTCAAAGCCCATTGGTTATTTAAATGACTTATGAAAAGTATGAATTATTATATACAGATTTCACGTTGAGATTTACTTTCAGCTATACATATATTATAGTACGATTTGACACATACTACGATAGTATGATTTTACAAATATATTGGATTTCAAATAGGGGGTTACTATGTTGAAAAGAAAAAGGTATTTCGAAAACTTTTATTTTCGTCCACTCACACCTTTTGTTTTTGCGCCCCCTTCAGGACCTAGTGATAGAGCATCTGGTGCAGTCGAGGCATACGAGTATCAGAGCATAGGTTCAGAGAATTCTCATGACAAACACTTGGTGTATGTCATTCTTGTACTAGGTATCTCAGTGTTTCTTTGTTCAGAGCTATGCCACCTCGGCGTCAGCCAAATTTACCTGAGTATGCCCAGTTGGGCCAAATCATCGCCAATGCAGCTCAGGGCAGTAGAGGTTGTACTTTCCCTGAGATTGCTTGTGGTTTAGGAGTCATTTTGGGTACGTTAAAAGTTTTTGGTTTTCATGTTAGAGTTTTAATTGATCCGGGTGCTACTCATTTGGTTATATCTCCTATGTTCGCTAAGAAAGTAAATCCCCAACCATCACCTCTTGAGTGTGAGTTAGTTATATCTCAGCCTATGGGGCAAGCAAGCACTGTTCAATGGGAGTTTAGAGATTGCCCAGTTTTCGTCGGCAACGAACTCATGGAGGTGAATCTCATTCCCCTAAACATCGTTGATTTCGATCTTATTCTGGGTATGGATTGGCTATCCAAGTATCATGCCATAGTGGATTGTTGTACCAAAGTGGTTACATTCCGAACACATGGTAGACCAAAAGTTACTTTTCAAGGCGAGAGAAGAGTTTTGCAGAACAGTCTGATTTCATCACTAAAGGCGAAGAAGTTGTTGCAGAAGGGTTGTCAGGGGTACTTGGCTCATGTGGTGATGAAAGAAGATTCTCCAACCCGAGTCGAGGATGTTCGTGTGGTTAATGAATATCCCGACGTTTTTCCTAAGGACTTACCTGGTTTAGCTCCTGACAGAGAGATTGAGTTCACAATTGATCTGATACCAGGTACTGATCCTATTTCCTGAGCGCCGTACCGTATGGCTCCAACTGAATTGAGGGAGTTAAAAACTCAACTTCAAGAGTTAGTTGACAAAGGGTTTATTCAACCCAGTACCTCACCTTGGGGTGCTCTAGTGTTGTTTTTCAAGAAGAAGGATGGGTGTATGCGTTTATGCATAGATTACAGGTAGCTTAACCGGGTGACTGTGAAGAACCGTTATCCGTTGCCTCGTATTGATGATCTGTTTGACCAACTTAAGGGTGCACGAGTTTTCTCCAAGATTGATCTTCGATCTGGATATCATCAATTGCGTATCCGCAAGGATGATGTGCCCAAGACAGCTTTCCGAACTCGATATGGACATTATGAGTTCCTGATGATGCCTTTCAGACTGACTAATGCTCCTGCCGCGTTCATGGATTTGATGAACAGGGTTTTCCGACCATATTTGGATTAGTTCGTGATTGTGTTCATCGACGATATTCTAATTTATTCCAAAAGTGAGGCCGAGCATGTGGAACACTAAGTTCAGCAAATGTCAGTTTTGGCTCGATCGTATTAGTTTCTTGGGTCACGTGATTTCTGCTGAGGGTATCTTTGTTGATCCACAGAAGGTGGAGGCGATGGTGAATTGGGAGCAACTGACTAATGTGACTGAAGTGAGAAGTTTCTTGGGCTTAGCAGGCTATTATCGTCGTTTCGTGCAAAATTTCTCTTCTATAGCAGGACCTCTTACTAAGCTCACTAGGAAGGAAGTTAAGTTCGTTTGGGATGATAGCTGTGAACGGAGTTTTTAGGAACTTAAGCACCATCTTACTCACACACCAGTCTTAGTGCTTCCTGATGAGAGTGGTGAGTTTGACATCTACAATGATGCTTCTTTGCATGGTTTGGGTTGTGTGTTGATGCAGCATGGAAGAGTAATTGCCTATGCTTCCATAGCTCAAACGTCATGAAGTTAATTATCCTACTCATGACCTGGAGTTAGCTACTGTGGTCTTTGCTTTGAAGATTTGGCGACATTATCTTTATGCGGAGACTTGTCGTATCTTCACCGACCACAAGAGTCTCAAATATATTTTTACGTAGAATGAGTTGAACTTGAGACAGAGGAGATGGATGGAGCTGATCAGTGACTACAAATGTACCATCGACTATCATCCTGGTAAAGCGAATGTCGTGGCCGACGCCCTTAGTCGGAAATCCCATAGGCAGTTGGCATCCATTCGGGCGACATATATTCCGATGTTGGGTGAGTTGAGGAGTACGGGGGCAATCTTCAATGTTGATAATCATGGAGCTCTGCTAGCTCATTTTCAGGTTAGACCTGTTCTTGTGGATAAAGTTCGAGATGCTCAGGGGAAAGATCCTGAGTGTGTGCAACTAAAGGAAGAAGTCCTTAGCGGGTTGAGGAACGAATATGTGGTCAGGGATGATGGACTCTCTCTCCCTCTCTCGGCTAAAACCACCCAAACCACCCAAGTCCTAGATTTTGGACGAATCACAAAATCGTCGAACCGTCGCTCAAGATTATTACCATTACGATCGTCTCATCATTTTGGACGAGACTGTGATTTCAGAATCTCCAAACTCGAACCCAATCAACCAAACCGACGTCGGAACGATACCGGCAAACTGCCATTCAATTTTTTGTACAATCCCGACCACGGTAAGCCTCAAAACCATTACCATTGGTTCTATTACGTTGAGTAGGTTCAAATCGATATAAAGAACATGGAATTTGGTGCAGTTTTGAAGGAGAACGGAATTAGGGTTTCCCAAAGCTTTCCGGCCAATTTCAGGCCATATACGGCCATTTTTCCGGCCCCAAATTCGTATGAAAATATTCTACTCATCAATACCTTCAATTTGATATATGGCACGTTGAATTTGGCCAATGAATGAAGGAGTTATGAATTTTTGAAGTTTTAGACATTTTTCGGAAAATTTTCCAGAAATGCCGACGAACCAGCGGCGAAGGACGGCGGCGCCGACGGCGGCTTTGGCGACCGGCGAGAGGAAGAAGAAGAAGGAATATTCCATCAACGGTAACGGAATATTCTGTCAACGGTAACGGAATATTCCTGACGGCGTCAGAATATTCCGTCAAAAAAGGTATATTCCGTTAACTTTAACTGACGCCGTTAAATCTAACGGTACTGACGTCAGCAGGCGCGTGGCTGACGTCAGCTGCGCTTGGGATGACGTCACTAGGCGCGTGCCAGTGCGTGGCCGACGGCGGTGGACGGTGGCAGCAAGGTTTTCGAGCCTCGGAAATTGTTTTTCGAGCCCGTTTTCGCTAAAATAGTATTATTTTTGGGTTATTTTTCTATAAGGGCTATATTAATTTATATTAGGGAGGTTTTAATATTTTTCCCCTAATATTAAATAGGTAATCCTTCGACCCAACACTTCGAGGAGGGCAACGCCGAGGGGGATTTCACTCCCGATCAACTGTGAGTGGACTTTTGTTTTCGTACTTGGTTTATATGCTTGAAAATATTTATGAAATGGTTTTCTTACATGAGTTTTAATGTTTTTGAGGCATGCTTATATATATATATATATGGATATATATATATTATCAAATGATTTTGAGATTTGAATATATATGGATATATATTATTAAACGGTTTTAGCCTATGATTTCGGGTGTACATAAATATTGGTATTTGATATATGACTCCGATGAGAATGTTATTTATGTAACGTTTAAATATTTGGGAAATTATGAAGTATATGATATTCTTCACTTCTACACATGATATATGTATGTATGTTTTCAAACACACTTGGTATGCTTTCACTACGTTGTAATATCGTCTCACGGTCATAGGACAAGTCTCACATGTTTGGGTCACACGCACTGTACTCCAGGGGTATTGTCCGGTAAATACCTTAGTGCAAGCTTATCTTACGTTTATGTTTATTTTGGGGAAAAGGCCCCACTACGTAAGGACTCGGGTGTGACGCGCTAATGCGCAAGTGCTTACATGTGTGTGGTACTAGGAGTACAAATTGATTGATAACATAAAGTGCTTGTACGGGGATTGAGAGGCTGTTCCTCAACACGTACATGGGTGATTGCTCATATACCCTGTGTTCGTTTTCTTATCTATACTATTGATATATACTTGATGAAATGACTTATGAAAAATATGAATTATTATATACAGATTTCACATTGAGATTTACTTTCAGCTATACATATATTATAGTACGATTTGACACATACTACGATAGTATGATTTTACAAATATATTGGATTTCAAATAGGGGGTTACTATGTTGAAAAGAGAAAGGTATTTCGAAAACTTTTATTTTCGTCCACTCACACCTTTTGTTTTTGCGCCCCCTTCAGGACCTAGTGATAAAGCATCTGGTGCAGTCGAGGCATATGAGTGGCAGCTCTGATTCTATCCCCGACCATGTAGGGATTTATTATTCTTGTTCAGTTTGTTTAATAATATTCATCCCTGTTATGGATAGAGATTATAGGAACTTGATTTATTATTTTGTTTCCGCTGATTCAAATTAGTACGCTCTGAACTTTGTGCATATTGGCATTAATTCCGCAAACTTTATGTCAATGTGATTTACTTAAACTAAGTGTTGTCATGGATTTAATGGCTTCGTCACCTATGAGTGTTAGCCAGCACGCCCAATCTCGGTATCCACGTGGGTATCGAGGGTAGGGTGTGTCAGTTTGGTATCAGAGCATAGGTTCAGAGAATTCTCATGACAAACACTTGGTGTACGTCATTCTTGTACTAGGTATCTCAGTGTTTCTTTGTTCAGAGCTATGCCACCTCGACGTCAGCCAAATTTACCTGAGTATGCCCAATTGGGCCAAGTCATTGCCAATGCAGCTCAGGGCAGTAGAGGTTGTACTTTCCCTGAGATTGCTTCACATCTCAGACAGACTCCGCCATAGCACGATATTGTCCGCTTTGGGCCATGCCCTCACGGTTTTGTTTTTGGGAACTCACGAGCAACTTCTCAGTGGGTCACCCATCATGGGATTGCTCTAAGCCCAAACTCACTTAACTTCGGAGTTCCAATGGAATCCGAAGCCAGTGAGCTCCCAAAAGGCCTCGTGCTAAATGGAGGTGGGCATGTACATATAAGGCACATCACCCCCTCTCCGTTGGTCGATGTGGGATGTCACAAAGTGTGTGTGAAAACATAAATCCATTAGTGTAACAATGCATGGTCATGCCCATGTAAGAAATAAACATCTTAAATATCATAATTCGTAAATATTCTAGTATCGCATCAACCATATACATGAAAAGAAAGTCTCAGCAGTAAAATATGTGTAGGCCTGATCAGATTGACGCAATCAAAACCATTCGTTATATATATATATATGTATACACACTAGGATATTAAACTATTTTGTAAAACAAATATCCACTCACAAATACTCGGTAGTGTAGTCTTCCTATGGGTCCTGATTCTCCAAACGCCTGGATGTACTGTCACCTAAACATAATTTAAAGAATCGACTTAATAACTTTCCCTAAGTAAATAACCCTTCTTGGTACAATTAATTAAATACTACGAGAAATATACAGAAACGGAGCTTCAATTGGAAATTTCGATGTCTGAATTTTTTTTCTTCTTTTTTTTCACTGGACAGAATATTTCATTGGCTTCTATTAGGATTCCAAACGGAATGTTCCAGTGGATTTGAAAATGGGTCTGGTAATTGGGTCGGTACCTGGTATTAGGGTCGGGTCGATCCGGTCTGGACTGCAAGTTCGCCGGTTTCTACAGATTTTGGCCGGTAAATATATAGGTATGTTTAGCTTCGTTACTCAACCAAATTCAATTATCTTTATATCAAAACGAAGCTTACAAAGAGAGGAATAAGATTATACCTATTGGGAGTGGATCACTTCGAGGCGAAGTACTTACCTACGGAGTATTGGGCCAAGAAGTGAGACAACATGTTTGATTTGAAGCAGAAGGGCATGTCAGTAGCCGAGTACCACTGGAAGTTCATTGATCTGTCCCGCTACTGCCCAGCTATTGCTAGTAATCCAAAGGAAATGTTGCTTCAGTTTAGAAAGGGTGCTCGTAAGAAGCTTCGTACAGCAACATCCTCATATCCATGCACTACTTACCAGGAGTTCTACGAGGCTTTAATCCGTGTCGAGGATTCAGAGAATACCCCCGACAGTGGTAGTGATGATGACGAGGGAAATTGTAGTCAGCAAAAGAACAACAACAACATGGGATGTTCGAGATTCGGGTCGAAGAAGAATCAGTCATTTAAGAAAAGTGGTTACAACTCTGGCGGATCATCCAGTGGAGGCTTTAACCCCAGCACACCTCAAGGAGGTAAATCTACTGTTGGTTCTTGTTTCCAGACTCAGAGCAGCTTAGGTGGCTCTAATGCTTCTCTCTGCCGTAAGTGTAACAACTATCATTCTGGAGAGTGTACGCAGTCGAATCGAGGATGTTTTACTTGTGGTCAGGTGGGCCACAGAGCTAGTAATTGTCCTTAGAGGCAACATAATCAACAGGCAAGTATGGTTTCCCAACAGCAGATGCCACCATTCAGATCAAGCTAGTTCTAGCAGCCATCGTCAATTCATGCCACCATTCATTATCAAGCTGATGTGTCTCAGTACTTTGGAGACGCTTACCAGTTCCCTATGGGCGTTCCTCAATTCATGTCGAACATTCTTCAATTCCAGGGAGGCTATACTCAGTTTCCACAAAGCTTTCCACAGTTCTAGGGAGGTTACCCTCCGTATCAGCAGGGCAGTTCGCATTGGTATGGAGGCGGTCCGGGATGTGACTGAATCGTATCAGCCACTCTGCTGTTCGGTACGGATGTGCCGGGGAGGACGCCGGGTTCCCCTTAAGTGGGATGGATTGTGACATTCCACATCAACCAACGGAGAGGGGGTGATGTGCCTTATATATACGTGCCCACTTTCATTTAGCACGAGGCCTTTTGGGAGCTCACTGGCTTCGGATTCCATCGGAACTTTGAAGTTAAGCGAGTTTGGGCTAGAGCAATCCTAGGATGGGTGACCCACTGGAAAGTTGCTCGTGAGTTCCCAAAAACAAAACTGTGAGGGCGTGGCCCAAAGTAGACAATATCATGCTACGACGGAGCCCGGTCCAGGATGTGACACATTGTGCTCCTATTATTACTCTTGAGGTAAGTCGAACCGTTAAGCAACCTCTCCTACTTGCTTAATGATCTTATGTGGACTGATGTAGCAAGTTTCACTTTCTTGTCTTTTTGAATTGTACAACGCTCTCATGGTGACAACTTCAAGAAATACAGTTTCTCACACCAAAAACCCGATCCTTGTATGTCTGTCTGTAATGCTCTTCTAACAATCATGTGTCGCTTCCAGGTTCTTCTTGATTGCCTAAATATCCTACGTTATTTCGTCCCCTAACTTCAATTCTACTAGTGTTCTTTCATCGATCTTTGACTAATTTTAGTTGACATACGGCGCCTCGGACGATAACATGTTGTTGTAAGCATCAATGACAGGTGTGCATCCCTTCTGTCTCCGAATTGAAGGACTGAAGACCTGAGTGCATCCTCGAGCACCTAGATGGTTTTTTTTTATTGTCTATCTGTTCGAGGGTGATAAGCAGTTATATGGAGTAGCGTTGATCAAATATCATTCTATAATGCTTTCTAGAAGCTCGTCGTAAATCTTGAGTTTCGCACATAAATGAAAGTAGTAGGTAATCCTTCTGAATTGGCATGAAGTGAGCCAACCAGTGAGTCGGTTCATGGTCACCTAAATGCGATCGTAGCATCCACGTCTGCGTCGTAGTTGATACAAGTCAGTGGTGATATCATCCCACTTCCAGACTATAATAGGAAGTGGTTGAGACAACTGGAATGGTTTACGTCTCACCGCCTTCACTTGCTGACAAACAGACATTTGTTCACATACTCCGCGATCTCCATTTTATTTTGGCTAGTAGTAGGAAGATGAATCATACGGTACATTCTCATGTTGTCAGTGAGATAAGTGTAAGCTGCATGTGCACCTCATCGTGAATCTCCCTTATGGCTTCAAAAGTCAACATATATGTTCACGCCACCAACCACGCTTCCGCTACGCAACTCTAATGTCATACTCTTATATTCTGCCAAACTCATATTTCTTTGCTTTGATGTCGGGACTCATCCCATTTTTCAATGTCGTACTAGAAAGTGCAGTACTTTGTATTAACTTTTCTTTGAATGCAAATTGAGTAATCAATATTTTCTATGCATGGTGTGCTTCTCTGAAGTCATAATATACTCATACATTGCCTATAGTCACAAGTATATCGTCTACATCTTGAACTCTTGAATTTCGAGTTGTCAAGAGCTTAGTATAATTTCCTCTACACATACCAGAGTTCTAACAAAAGTAAATAGCTCAATATTAGGCAAGCTGCCCTTTACAATGCTTCTATGACGTCAAGAGGGCATGACTTTAAGCATAAACAAGAACTAATTGGAGAAATGACATTACATCGTAGGTGTAAGATTCAAAGAATTTGTCAAAAGACATTTCTCTAAGTAGTACCTTTCTTAGCTCTGCTACAGAGGTTTTGCAATATCGAGGTTGCATAGCTCTGAATAGGATAAACATCGAATGATTGGGAATACAACATTGCACACTAGGTGCATACTCAAGGAACCTAAACCTATGCTCTGATACCAAACTGACACACCCTGCCCTCGATACCCATGTGGACACCGAGTTCGAAACGTGTTGGCCGACACTTAAAGCTGGCATAGCCCTGTCATGCATGAAAGCACTTAATTTACACAATTTAATTTTGTAAAAGTCTAATGCAATTGTCAAAGGTTTGCATAACTTATTACAAATATGCATAAGGTTTAGAGCATAACTAAAATAAGGCAACGAAAGTAACTAATAGAGTCGAGCTCCTAGAATTTCTATCCATAACAGCGATGGACATTATTATAGGCACTAAACAAAAAATAAACTCCTTACATTTTCGGGAGGGAATCAGAGGTGCCACACTATGCCTCGACATCACAGAGATAACTAATAAAGTCAAGGCATAGCGTGGCAGCTCTGATTTTGCAAACGCGTAGATGTATGGTCACCTAAACATAATTTAAAGAATCGACTTAATAACTTTCCCTAAGTAAATAACCCTTCTTGGTACAACTAATTAAATACTACAAGAAATATAGAGAAATGGGGCTCGAATTGGAATTTTCGATGTCTGAATTTATTTTTCTTTTTTTTTTCACTGGATGGAATATTCCGTTAAATATAACAGAATATTCTGTTTTAGATGGAATATTCTAACCCGGATTTGGAAATGGGTTGGTACCGGGTATTCTGGTCAGGTCAACTCGGTTTGGGCTGTGAGTTCGGCAGTTTATGCAGATTTTGGCTGGAAAATGTATAGGGTCCGTTTAGCTTCGTTATTTAGCCAAATTCCATGGTCTTTATATCAAAACGAAGCTTATGAAGAGAGGAATCAAATTATACCTATTGGGAGTCCAAAACGAAGCTTCGTTTTTTCCCCTTCAATCTGCGTAAAAACTCAACCGTTTAACGCATGTAATATATGAAAATTCATCTACTTGACGAGACCTATCTAATCGTAGTGGTCTTGAGGCTTACCTTTGCCGAAAATGACAAGAGAGGAATGGTGTTAGGGTTTTGAAACCCAAAATTATGCTCCGCTTGCACCCACGTGTTTGTATCGACAAGTACTACAAGAATACGGTGAAAGAATAATTGATACGTGTCATGAGGACAAAGGTCAACAAAAAGTCAACAGTTATCCTCTAGGGGCATTTGGGTAATTTCACATGAAAAACTTGGGAAGAGTTGTAATAGAGCTACCCACAAGGGTTTGGGGAATTAGTTTACCCCTTCGTGCTGGAAAGCATACCCACAAGGGTGTCGGAGAATTAGTTTACCCTCTTGCACTGGAGCACTACCCACAAGGGTGTCGGGGAATTAGTTTACCCTCTCGCACTGGAAAGCATACCCACAAGGGTGTCAAGGAATTAGTTTACACTCTAGCACTAGAGAGCTACTCACAAGGGTGTCGGGAATTTGTTTACCCTCCCGCACTGGAGAGCATACCCCTAAGGGTGTCGGAGAATTAGTTTACCCTCTCACACTGGAGAGCACGGAATTGAGCATTGGATGTGCAGTTGAGCGTTGACTGCAAGACATGTTAAATAATCCTCAGTTGGTGAGGTCTTGTTCATTGATGTACTTGGAGTGAATGCACTATTTCAGTATGAATCCCTCAAAAAACTAGACCTGCCCCCGCTTCTTGGTAGTTGGAGGATCGACATGCAAATGCCAAAAATGTCTCGCAGGTTAGGCTGGTGTGTTCTCCTAGGCCTGCTTGCCCCTAGCGCGCCATTAGGCAAAGCCGTTGCATTTGTCGAAATGGATGAATAAGTCATCCTCTACTTCTGGTCGTCAGTTGGAGAATGTCTTGGGCACTGAGTCTTCCTTCGCTGGGGAATGGTCTTTGCTGCTTGTTTCCTAACCTGTTCTTGATGGACTGCTCCTCGTCCGCCTTCTTCTAAACTACCTCCAAATCCTTACGTGGCTATTCTGACATTTTCTAGGCTCGCTTCTCATCATCCCAGAGCGCACACTTTTTTGCCAAAGTGTAGGCATGCGCCAATGTCATTTCCTTTCTCATGATCAACTCACCGCATAACAGGTGCTCAGCAGGGAGCCCCCGTCAGAATGTGGCCTTGGCAGTTATGTCATCGCAGCCAATGGACTTCATCTTGATTCTAGATGTTCTAGAAATCTCATAGCTGCTCCATTAGGAGCCTCTCTAATTGCTTATCAATCTGCCTCTATCTAGTGACACATCCTGATCCCGGACGAGCCAGGTGTCGGAAGTGCTGGCCGACACGCGTTAGCGTGACGAAAGCCATTAGAAAATTTAAAAATAAATGATAGAATATTGAAAAAGTAAGAACGAGTGCGAAGAATTGTTAGAATAATAAGTATGAGTAGAATAAGGGATACAAATTTAGCCACAGCGTACCTTAAGAATCCTACATTGTCCTTACCACCGCGCCATCGACGGCTCGCAAGTTCCCGGCCCGGCCCAACACGGAGGGCGCAAAACGTAAACGGTGAGTGGGTCCAGCAAAGTTTGATAGAAACGGGTTGTTTTCAAAGTATAGTAACCCCTCGTTTGAAAACAAGTATAATTGAAAATACGTCATGCCGTAGGCATGAACCTCAAATACTACCATGAAAACATTCGGGTACTCCCAGATATTACTTTGCTTGACATTTGCTCACTTATATGTAAACACATGCCCGAGGGCTAAATCCCACAAGGAACAAGCTAGGTATACAAGTAATACGAGTACTACAATGACGGGAGTCTAGCGCTAGCGGCGGTGCACAAAGATGCAGTCACACAAGCTCGAGTTGCCTAGTACAACCTAGAACGAGGCTAACTTAGTACCTACAATGGATCCAAAAATTTGCGTAGCGATGCGATAGTGACTACTCCAAGCGTCAAGGCTAGTCTGGCCACAAGGCGAGTACTAATACTGGGGTGTATACATCTAATGATGAGCAACGATTATAAAACATGTATGACAATATAATACGAATGTTCTACCTCCAACAATCGTATATGATATGAACTACGCTAACTTGATTAAAAGAAAGCGTTGAAAACCATACGTATATATATACATTTATCAAACAAAGACCCACTCACTCTCTCACAGCCAGGTAAGCCCAGGGTGTGCCAGATCTTGGGTAGCCCAGGTAGTCCTCGGATAGGCCCCACCTATATGAGATATCACCGGTACAATGATTAAGAAAGCTCATAAAGGTAGCGAATTAACGAATTAATTACACCTATCCCTTGCTTTCTCAATTTGGAGGTCAAAAACACCTCAAAGAATTAACATGCATACTACCAGGAGGTAGTACACGTCGTCACGAGTCGACACGTGAAAGCAGGCTCGATTTGGACCTCCACGCGCCCTCACGCGGCTTGAGAGATCGGAGCCTATGGCTCCACGCGCGGCTCACGCGCGAGGCGGTCAGCGAGCCGGTCAGCCGGTCAGGCTCGGCTCGGCTCGAGCCCGGTCAACTGGCTCGGCTCAAGCGTCAACGCGGCTCGGTTGGCGGTTCGATCAATGCGAGCGTCGGCCAAGTCGATCGAATCGGTCTGGCGACGTCGGCAAAGTCGGTCTCCCGATGACGTCGGCGCCGGTCATCCACGCGGGATTCCGGTCGCCGGAGCCGCCGCCGGCCGCCGTCGCCGTCGCTAGGAATGCGGGAAAAGTGGCTAGGAAGCGGGAATTTTCAAGCTTCATAGCTTCTTCGATTTAAGTCCAAATTGGACGATTCAAGTACCAAAATGAAGCTAGAGATGAGGAGAACAAGATTGTACCATTTGGGGACCAAAAGCCTTGCGAGAAGTGGCACGAGGAAATGAGGGAGGAAATCCAGGCCAAAATGGTGCTCCCTCTCCCGTTCACGGTGGCAATTCGGAGTTTCGAGCCTTGGGTTGGGTTCCCAAGGCTACGGGAGTCACTAGGTGATTGTTTTGAGCTTCCTCGGGCTCCAAAATGTGGGTTTTCAAGTCGACCAAGATTGAGCTTCACCTTAGTTGAGATTTTCCGGCCTTACGGGAATGGGTTTCACAGGTTAGTGTTCTTTGGGTTCGGTCGAGTTGGTTTTGTGAGAAAGTTTGGCCAAGAAGAATGGCACGGTGAGAGCTCGGGGAGAGGGAGAGCTCGGGTGTGCGAGGAGAGCACATTTGGAGCTTTTGTTGTTTTGTTTGCGAGAGAAAAGAGAGAGAAGAAGAAAGAGGACAAGAAGGATCCGGGAAATGCGGATTGGCCACATGGCTGCGGGACATTTGGGCCGGCCAGAAACAAGACAAAATTGCTCCAAAATTTGAATTCTGAGAACGTCGGGATTCAACGCCGGGTAAATATTGGATTGAGTCGAACGACGTACGGCTCGCGTCTACGCGTTCGTATCGGCAAGGCACGTCAAGAAAATACAAGTGGATGTGTCGTACGAGGTTACGACACAAAGTCAACCAAAAGTCAGCAGGGGGCCAAACGTCATTTCCACTTAGGGAATAAATTAAATTAAATTTTGAACGGGTGTGACAATCTACCCCCCTTATAAAAATTTCGTCCCGAAATTTCCATAAGTATTACAATGAGGTAGATTAGAGAGTACAACCTTGCTTTGTTCACAATACATCCTCTTGGCCAAGCTCCCAGAAAGGGATGCGGGAGAAGAGAAGACAAGTGTCTGTTAAACCGAACGGCTAACAGTGTTTCAGAGACGTCACCACGAGTCAAAGGTGACACTAGTGCTTCGAGAAGTTTAGTCGGAAGAGAGGGATACGATTAGGCTGGAAGAGTATCCGGTCGTCAGAAGGACCCGACGAGAGGGTACTAGTTACTACGTTTGCACGGCCCAAAAGTGGTAATCGATAGTGTCGTAGTCACCCATCGGCTACATCCAACTCCTTTGACGGGGAGGGTGAGGTCTCCCCGGGAAAATGAGGCCGCCTTAAACTTTGGTGGTCGGTGAAGGGTCATCACGTCTCACCAAAGTGAAAATGTCGCCGAAGTCTCGGAGCAAAGATAAAGGGCAGCAAGCTTCGAGATCATGGGTATGATAATTCATCTCATGCAGTTTCAATCGCACAGGCATGAGAGACTATCATCCATGCTTTGTATTAGCACACGGACCAACCCGCTCGGTGACGCATTCTTTGTAGAACACGATTCGCCGTCGTTGGAAGTGCTAATACAAGAACGGGAGTAAGACCAAACTTGGCAGTTGGAAGATTTGCTCGTGGTCGTAGTTCCACATGAATGTTAACGTCTGCTTCTGGCAAGTTTCGTAGAGGCGGAGCCTTGAAGAGAAATCCTTCACGAAGCGTGGTAAAAGCGGAAAGCTAAGCCAAGAAAGGATTCGAATCTTGTAACACTTATGCGGTTGCTTCCGGGTCACCGCCACGGTAACCATGGGGATCGACAAAGCAATCAACGGGGGCTCGCATGCCCAAAGAAAGACACGCTGAGTTAGGCCGGAACGAGGCAAAGTTGAAAACTGCTTAAACTTCAAAGAAATCATGCGCAAGTACTTTTTTTGCATGATCGGCCCCAGAGGTGGAATAAGCCAAAAGTCAACCAAGAAGACTATCACGAACTTGTCGAGATACGGGGCGAAGTACTCGAGTCATCAAGTTCGTCCAGAAAGTTACTAGGGCGATTGTCATCCGAAAGGTATATGACAAGAAAAACTCGTAGGCCACAACGAGTCCCGAAGGAGTGGTGCGAGAAATAACGACGAAGTTCTTGATCTATAGGCGACAGAGTAATCAGCCACGGATCGATCTTTAAAGAAAACAAGCGTACTTGGGTGGTCCGGGAGATCACCCGGTTCTAGAGCGAGGGGGACAACGGTTTTAATCGTCGCTAGATTCAATTGCCTATAATCGATGTTCTTGCACGAGACCTTAAAGTACCGTAACTTCAAACGAACAAGCAAGACTAGAGAGCTCCACAAGGTGAAGTGCAAGGCGGAAAGAAATCCTTAGCAAAAGTGCACAGGAGTGAAAATCTTCAGCTCCCACCACTCACGTGAGTCAAAAGATAAAGGTAAGAGAGAGATGCGGTCGATACACATATGGAGAAGATCGATGGTGAAAACCACTTCTCGATCGGGCGTAATCCAGGGGTAGATCGTTAGGAAAGATTCCAAGAAATTTGGTTGACAACGGTACTTCGTCAACACAAAGAGAAATTCCAACACCAACACCAACATGTGTGGTAAAGCAGAGAACAACTAGAACTTCAGGGGTTCGTTCACTCGTAGCTAAAAGTCGGCCTACAAGTCGATTTTCCGGTACTCGCCGGTAAACGTCATAGTCATTATGCCGAGGTGGCAGAAGGTGGTCAACCTCGCCGACAATCACAACGGCACAAAATTGAGTAACAATCCATTCCTAGGATCACGTCGAAAACTACAGGCATCCGGAAGGGAATGAGATTGGCAAGTAAACTTGATTAGCGATGATAACGGAGTATCGCAGGCAATCCCCGAAGAACAAGACAAACTTTGTCTCACGGCATAGCGATTCCAAATGCGTACTCAGGTAGGAGTACAATGTGGTCGAGTAGTTTGAAATAAACAAAGTGAAATAGATGAGTAGGTAATACTTGGATCGTTTGGATCACAAGTAATAAGCCCCAAAGAAAGTTTAACGTTTACGAAACAAGATCGGAATCGTGTATCCTGTACAGTCGAAAGTACAACTTGCCCAAGAGCAAACGGCGTTCCCTGCTGCTTGGAACAGCCGGGCACCACGGGATCTGGAGTAACGTAACCAAGATTCGGGAGAAGGTTCCGGGTATGGAATGACATTGCCTTGACAGTAATAGTCTCCCTTAGAAAGTAGATTCTGGAGATAGCTGATGCCGTCCAACTTGCTGGATGAGAGCAGGCCAAAGGTAGGTTTCTTGCCGGTGCTGCTTGGACAACTACAGGCCCAGCTCGTGTCCCAATCGTCACGACCATGGAACACTTGAGTTTCTTGCTTACACTCACCCAAAATGACGAGTGTCGCAACGACGCGAAGCTTGGGCGATAGGCTGGGTGGAGTTACCCAGTAGCGGAAACGGGATCCACTAGTGAATCACTCGTACGTTTAAGATGAAGTCGATCCACTGTTGGACTGATTGGTGAACTTCCACGTTGAGCGAGATTCTTTCGAAGACCGAAAGAGCCATTTGCCGATACAACTGCAGGTAGCGCCGATTCGGGTTTTGGTGTTTCTCGGCCAAACGCCACCCAGAAATGGCCGAGCAAGGTTCCTAGGCTTCCGGGGGGAGTTATTGGTGAAAAGATTAGGTACCTTAGAGTTGGTTTCACAAGAAATGGCCGAAGTTCGAAATCAAACCTCGCCGGGAAAATTTCTAGAACTAGGTCTCAAGGGTTACGGGGGTCGGTAAATTGAGATCGACGAAGACGGTGGTGAGATCGGTGATGCACCCGCAGCGAAGGAATGGCTCGAAGCGAGAGCGCTCGGGTGCCTAGAGTAGATTTTGGTTTTGCGGGAAACCGAGGAAAGACAAAGATGGCAACTTGATTAGCCAAGTGAACCGATCACGCGGTGAAAAGTCCTCATCGAGCGTTCGAATACGAGGTCGATAAAGAATCAAAAGCTGTGCTCGGAGGAGCGGTGGATGCGCCGCAAATTAGAGTCGAAACCGCAGGAAGTTATTGTCAATGCAGATCACTGCGTGGATATGCAATCCATACGAGTCGCCAAAAGCGATTAGTCAAGATAGCCGCACACACACAGCACAAGTGGGAAAATGATCGATTTGAATGACAAAAGTTATGAGTGGAAAGAAAATGTCGACTCTGAGTACGAAAAAAAGTTGCTTCCAACGTTCGAAGGAAAATGAGTCACGACAAACAAAAGAAACGGTCGTAAAGGCTTCCACACGGTTAAACAGCACACCACGAAGATGGACGTTGCTAAAACTACCAGTAGTAGTTACGAATCGTTCGAGGAAAGTCGACCGACGAGGTTCGGTTTACGATCATCGAAAAGTCATTACGGTCGCCACGTGCGGAAAGTAAGAAATAAGAATTTCACGGTGATACTTTTCCATTTCGAATGAAAATGGAAAGTGGTTGAAGCTTGATTGAGAGGAAAATCCGTCTCCAAACCTTCACTACTAACAAGTTGGACATCATTGACGTACTCGGCGATGGCCAAAACTACCACAAGAAGTAGAACGCGTCGACAAGCAAAGCCAAAGAAAACGCGTTACCCGAAGGTTAAAGTCGTTGGTTAGAGTGTAAAACACTAAGCGATTGCAAAGAGGTTTGTGAAACTAAGTCTCACGAATTAAGTCCTTTGGAACATGTCGAACACGAAAATTAGTCAACGGGTTCCGCCAACGTCAACGTCTAGCGTTGTCCAAAGGGAAAGTACTTGATGAAAAACCATCCGATGTGTCAAGGCGACACCACATTCCCGAAAAATATGACAAGCGAACTAGTTTCCGTTTCGGTGCGATTCCATCGAGGAAGTCAATAAAGAAAACGTTGAACGTCACACGTAACGCCCAAGTTCCTCGTCAACCAAGCTCAAGGTCGCACGAGAGAAAAGTACGAAAGTTCTACGCGTACCGAAAAGTAGTGACAAAGCTGTCAAAATCGGAAGCGCCGAAACTACGCAATACCTAACGTCGAGGTGGTATGACACTAAGAAGAACTTAGAATTACCCAAGGAAAACAATACACCAAAAAGTGTAAAGTTCGGAAAATTCTCGATTCCCGAGAACAAAGAATCAAGAACAAGAGTTCACGAAATTGAAGTACATTACCACGAGACAAGTACGGGTACGGAAAGAAGAGCCTAGGTTACGAACCATGCTCGATACCAATGCGACACATCCGTCCCGGACAGGCCGGGTGTCGGAAGTGGCACAGCCGACACGCGTTAGCATGACGAAAGCCATTAGAAAATTTAAAAATAAATGATAGAATATTGAAAGTAAGAACGGAGTGCGGAAGAATTGTTAGAATAATAAGTATGAGTAGAATAAGGGATACAAATTTATACAAACGTATAAGAATCCCTACATTGTCCCTTCTCTTACTTAGCGCCATGCGGCAGTCGCAAGTTCCCGGCCAACTAACCTGGACGCAAAACATAAAGCGGTGCAGGTGGTCAAAAAGCAAGTTTGATAAAAACCTTAGTTGTTTTTCAAAGTATAGTAACCCCTCGTTTGAAAACAATTATAATTGAGAAAATACGTCATGCCCGTAGGCATGAACCTCAAAATACTACCATGAAAACATTCGGGTACTCCCAGATAATACTTTTCTTGACATTTGCTCACCCATATGTAAACACACATGCCAAGGGCTAAACCACAAGGAACAAGCTAGGTATACAAGTAATACGTTTAGGTACTACAATGACGGGAGTCTAGCTGGCCCAAAGAAAGCGTTTGGTGCACAAAGTGCGATCACACAAGCTCGAGTTGCCTAGTGCAACCTAGAGCAAGGCTAGTACCTACAATGGATCCAAAATTTGGCATGAGCGAAGTGCTTGATAGTGACTACTCCAAACGTCAAGGCTAGTCACATTACAAGGCGAGTACTAATACCTAGGGTGTATACATCTAATGATGAGCAACGGATAAAACATGTATGACAATATAATACGAATGTTCTACCTCCAACAATGCGTATATGATATGAACTACGCTCTTGATTAAAGAAGCGTTGAAAACCATACGTATATATATAAATTTATCAAACAAAGACCAACTCACTCACTTTGTGGGTGGCCCAGGGTCGGAAGTACCCCAGATCTTGGGTAGCCCCGGTAGTCCTGCGGATAGGCCCCACCTATGAGATATCTGCCATTGCAATGATTAAACTCATAAAGGTAACGAATTAACGAATTAATTACACCTATCCCTTGCTTTCTCAATTTGGAGGTCCAAAAACACCTCGAAAAATTAACATGCATACTACTTGAGGTAGTACACATCGTCACCCAGTCGACACGTGAAAACGAGAACTCGATTTGGACCTCCCGCGCCCTCACGCGCTCGGCCGAAGATCGGGCCTGTGTGGCCACGCGCGGCTCACGCGCAGGCGATCAGCAGAGGCCGGTCGGCCAGGTCCAGCAGCTCGGCTCGCTCAAGCGGGAGTCAACACGGCTCGGCTCAGCCGAATCAACGCGGCTCGGTTCGAGCCCGGTTCGGTCAATGCGGCGTCGGCAAGTCCAGTCCCGAATCGGTCTGGCGCGTCGGCCAAAGCGTCCGATGGCGTCGGCCAGCCCATTCATCCACACGGGGTCGATCGCCGCGCCGCTTGCCATGCCACCGTCGCCGTCGCCGAAACTCTGGAAAAAGATGGCCGGAAGCTGAGGGAATTTTTCAAAGCTTCGTGCTTCTTCGATTTAAGTCCAAATTGGACGATTCAAGTACCAAAATGAAGCTAGAGATGAGGAGAACAAGATTGTACCATTTTGGGGACCAAAAAACTAGCCGAAGTGGCACGAGAAATCGAGGGAGGAAATCTAGGCCAAAATGAAGGTGGCTCCTCCGTTCACGGTGGCAATTCGAGGTTCCAAGCACTTGGGTTGGGTTCCCAAGGCTTCACGAAGTCACTAGGTGATTGTTTTGAGCTTCCTCGAGCTCCAAAATGTGGGTTTTCAAAGTGTGACCAAGATTGAGCTTCACGGATTGAGATTTTCCGGCCTTACGGGAATGGGTTTTCACAGGTTCAAGGGGCATTTTCACACTTTGAGTTCAATTCGAGTTGGTTTGTGAAAGTTTGGCCAAGAAAGATAGCTTTGGGAGTGAGCTCGCGGGGGAGAGGGAGAGCTCGAGGTGTGCGAGAGGCATTTGGAGCTTTTGTTGTTTTGTTTGCAGAGAAAAAGAAGAAGAAGAGGACAAGGATCCAGAAAATCTGGATTGGCCACATGGCCTGCAGACATTTGGGCCCCAGCCCAAACAAGACAAAATTGCTCAAATTTGAATTACGGAAAACGTCGAAATTCAACGCCCGTAAAATATTCGTTCGGAGTCCGAACGACGTACGGCTCGCGTCTACGCGTTCGTATCGACGAGCACGTCAAGAAAATACAAGTGGATGTGTCGTACGAGTTACGACACAAAAGTCAACTGCAAAGTCAACCCAGGGGTAAAAACGTCATTTCCCACTTCCGGGAATAAAATAAATTAAATTTTGAACGGGCTGTGACATCTAGGCTGCCTCCGATGACGGTCTAAATGTTCGTACCTTGGATGTGGGGCAGGCTACTCGTCTCTAGCAGGCGAGCGAATGATTCGCAATTGCGCTCGGCGCGGAGTGCAAGAGATGCTTAATCTTGAGCCGGCCTAAAGGTCTTCTTGGTGTCTAAGTTGCCTGCTCTGCTAAAGATAGGGAGGATGACACACCCCACTCTCGATACCCACGTGGATACCGAGTTCGGGCGTGCTGGCCGACACTCGTAAGTGACGAAGCCATTAAATGCATGACAACACTTAGTTTAAGTAAATTAAATTACCATAAAGTTGCGAAAATTAATGTCAACATGCACAAGGTTCAGAGCGTACTAATTTCAAACAGCGGAAACAAATAATGTATCAAATTCCTAGAATTTCTATCCATAACAGGGATGGATATTATTAAAGAAACTGAATAACAGAAAAGATAAATCCCTACATCGTCGGGAAATAGAATCAGAGCTGCCACTCGGATGCCTCAACTTCACCAGATGCTCTATCACTAGGTCCTGAAGGGGGCGCAAAAACAAAGGTGTGAGTGGACGAAAATAAAAGTTTTCGCAAAACCTTTCTCTTTTCAACATAATAACCCCTGTTTGAAATCCAGTATATTTGCAAAATCATACTATCATAGTATGTATCAAAACGTACTTTATAAGTCTAGCTGAAAACGTATATCAATATAAAAAATCCGTAGATAGCAAATCATATTTCCAATAGTCCTTTCATCATATATACCAATAATATAAATATAGGAAAACCAACACAGGGTATATAAGCAATCACCCATGTACGTGTTGAGGAACAGCCTCTCAATCCCTGTACAAGCACTTTACGTTATTCAATTGAATTGTACTCCTAGTACCACCCACATGTAAGCACTTGCGCATTTGCGCGTCACACCCGAGTCCTTCGTAGTGGGGCCTTTTCCCCAAATATAAACATAAACGTAAGACAAGCTTGCACTAAGGTATTTACCGGACAATACCCCTGAAGTACAGTGCGTGTGACCCAAACATGTGAGACTTGTCCTACGGCCGTGAGACGGTACTACAACGTAGTGAAAGCATACCAAGTGTGTTTGAAAACATACATACATATATCAAGTGTAGAAGTGAAGAATATCATATACTTCATAATTTCCCAAATATTTAAACGTTGCATAAATAACATTCTCATCGGAGTCATATATCAAATACCAATATTTATGCATACCCGAAATCATAGGCTAAAACCATTTAATAATATATATCCATATATATTCAAATCTCAAAATCATTTCATAATATATATATATATCCATATATATTCAAATCTCAAAATCATTTCATAATATATATATATATATCCATATATATATATATATATATATATATAAAAGCATGCCTCAAAAACATTTAAACTCATAATTATGTCAAAGCAACAATTATTTTCAAGCATATAAACCATTTAAGAAAACAAAAGTCCACTCACTGGTGATCGGGAGTGAAATCCCCCTCGGCGTTGCCCTCCTCGAAGTGTTGCGCCGAAGAATTACCTATTTAATATTAGGGGAAAAATTAGAACCTCCCTAATATATATTAAAATAGGCCCTATAGAAAAATATTCCAAAAAAAAATAATATTTTAGCGAAAACGGGCTCAAAAAACTATTTCCGAGGCCCAAAAACCCTTCCGCACGCGCCGGGAAACGGTCGGACGCGCCGCCACGCGCCGGGAGGTGGCCTCACGCGCCGGCACGCGCTGCACGTGCTCGGCGACGTCATCCCACGCGCGGCTGACGTCATCCCACGCGCGGCTGACGTCATCACCGTTAATTTTAACGGAATATACCTTTCTGACGGAATATTCTGACGTCGTCAAGAATATTCCGTTACCGTTGACGGAATATTCCCTCTTCTTCTTCCCCTCGCCGGTTGCCGGAGCCGCCGGCGGCGGCGCAGTTCTCCGCCGTCAGGTTCGCCGGAATTCTAGAAAAATTTCCGAAAAATGTCCAAACTTTAAAAATTCATAACTTCTTCGTTCTTTGGCCAAAAACAGCGTGCCATATATCAAAATGAAGGTATTGATGAGTAGAATATTTTCATACTAATTTGAGGCCGGAAAAATGGCCGGAGATGGCCTGAAATTGGCCGGGAAGCTTCGGGAAACCCTAATTCCGTTCTCCTTCAAAATTGCACCAAATTGGACGTTATTTATATCGATTTGAACCTACTCAATCCAATAAAACCAATGGCAATGGTCTCGAGGCTTACCTTGGTCTGGTTTGCACAGGAAATTGACGGACAGTTTGCCGAAACCGTTCTAACGTCGGTTTGATCGATCGGGTTCGAGTTTGGAGATTCTAAAATCACAACCTCGTCCAGAATGACGAGAGGATCGTGATGGTATTGGTCTTGAGCGACGGTTTGACGGTTTTGTGATTCGTCCAAAAGTTAGGGTTTCGATAGTTTTTGTGAAGTTGGGCGAGAGAGAGAAGTGGGAGAGAGAGAGGATGAGAGCGTGCAGAGGGTGTGGAATGGCTGCAGAGCATCTAGGTCAACCCAAAAACCCTAATTAACAAACGGGGTGAAAATTACTAAAATGCCCCTACACTTTAAAGCTTCATAAAATGTTCGTTTTAACTCCAAATTGAGTTCCGCTTGCGTCCACGCGTTCGTATCGACGAGTACATAAAGAATATGTAAAGAAATAAATTTTCTCAAGTAGTCACGAAAAGTCAACAAAAGTCAACATTGACCACTAGGGGTATTTTGGTAATTTTGCATAAAAATTTGGGACGGGTTGTAACAGAGGAATTTCCCGCGAACTTTGTCGCTCATGGTGTCCACGTCTAGGATCAAATCCTGCATGTCTTTATAAGAGCGGACCGAACCGAGAGTGAACGTCTCTTTGCAAGTGAAGACGGGAGTGAACGTTGCCTGGCGGACCAATTCGAGAGTGCACACTGCCTGAACGCTCAGTTCGAGACTAGTTGAGCTACTGCTTGTAAGGGCGTCGCTAGAAAGAAACCTCGTCGACGGCTCTCGTCTTGCTTCGGGGCAAGTTATCAGCTGCCCAGTGCATCTCAATGTGTTCGAGAAGGTGGCCAAGTCATTGGATCGCCATTGGTTGTAGAGAGACTGATTCTAGAGTGCACACCGCCTGAACGCTCAGTTCGAGACTAGTTGAGATGCTACTTGTAAGGGCGTCGTTGGAAAGAAACCTAGTCATCGGCTCTCGTCCTACTTCGAGACAAGTTGTCTGCTGCCCACTACATCTCAATGTGTTCGAAGAGGGACTGGGGCTGTCGATGTCGCCACGAGTAGTGGTGGTGTAAAGGACGGTTGAAACGAAGTTCAAGCCGAGCTGGGCTGATTCGCCTAAAAACAAGACAAAATTACCCCTGGTTCAACCCCCGGTTCGCCTGTCAAGCCAACCGGTCTGGTGAGAACCGGATCCAGTTTGGGGACGCAGGCTCGGTTCGATTGAACCGGCCGAGAGGCCAGTCTGGAGCCATGAAACTGGGTCGCTGGATTGGCTGGAGCAGCCACATGGGCCGCTGGAGTGGACTGAGCAGCTAGAGCATGCTAGGCTTGCGCTGGTGCCTGCAAAGGCTAAAAGGAAGGCTGGCCCAATGGGGCACGGCCTTGGCTAATGGGCTACTGGCCTTGGGTTAGTGCGCCTACAATAGTTGTTGCTGCCACCTGGGTCTCCTCATGGGCCTCTTGCCCTAGGGCTTCACTTGGTGGAAGTTGTGCACTTTGCTCCAAATTTAATTTTGAAGAACTGCGAAGCGGAGCTAAGGTTCCTCCATTGATTCCACTATTTCATCCATGCCTTTGAAGGTAGGATGTTCCATTCGTTGTGGTTTCAGAATTTTCCGCATATTTTTCAAGAACAAATCCAAGAACTTAAAAAGCCAAGGCTTGTATGAGAAAATAGAAAAGAGAAATTTCAAGAAACGATGCGTAATGTTCGTAGAGATTTTGACTAAAACACTCTCAATGAAAGCGCCAATTTGTCGATGCAAAAATTGTTGACTTGACGATCTTGCACCTAGAAAACAACAAAACACCGTTGATCAAGGCCAAGACCACGTGCACCACAGGTTAGGGGGGGGAGGGGAGTGGGGGGCCGGGGGAGCGGTTTGGCCAATGGATCCCCAATGCCTAAGTTAGTTTCTCTAAAAAGAAAGAGTATTAGGTCTTGATTGCCAAAAGCTTACCAAAATGTGGTGGAGATTGAGGTATTTATAGGAGGAGAGTGGTTGGCCATGGGGTGCAGGATTACACCACATGTCAGCTTCCAGTTGGCCAATGAATGTTATCCGTAGGATGGATAGAGAGATAATTTGCAAAGATATTTTTAATAAAATAATCTCTTGGAATTATTCTTGGAGAATCCTAATTAAATAGGATGTGGATACCTTGAATAAAGGACTCAGCCTTCATATGGGAAACTAAGGGAGAGAATTTAATGATTAATTCCTCCTTAATTTCCTTATAATTATCTCCTTACCAACGGGCAGCGGAGCTTGGAGAATCATTGTCAGCAACGCAGGGAGTCTTCATGAGTGAGCAGCGCGTGTGGAATTTGCCATTTAATAAGGGTAGTCTCGCCAATAAAAAATATTTGTCCACGTGTCAACTCCACAATTTTCCGGTTTATTTTTGGCTCCACATATCTGTGAAAAAAGCAGTCGCAATATTTCTAAACATTCTTGGGCACAATTTAAAATATAGAGTCATCACACTTCAAATAATCTATCTCCAAATAAACTACTAATAAACAGTTTAATACTCTGTTTTGTACCATAATTAGCAAAAAATTATGTTGTGCACCCACTAACAACTTACTATCTAATTCATTAATACTATCGTTCTACTAAAAAAAATACTCTGTTGCGCACCATAATTAAGAATATTTTGGATATTGTGAATGTGATCTTCAAGGTGCAAACATAAACAGATGGGGACGTTTGGGGTACCAAAGATCAAAATTCTTCTAATTTTTCTTTTGTTTATATTTGTGGGTGTGTGTTATTGTCAACAAATTAGTTTATCTATATTTCAGAATTATCTTGAAGCCTTAGATAGAGTTTAGATCCCCGTAATTTTTTTCACATAAGGATGACAATATGAAGCTCCACATAGAAAAAATATGATGGCCTAGCCTCTAGAAGAAACCATCAAGAAAGCAACTCACAGAGTCTCGAAAAACCTCACCACAAGTTGCAAGAGTTGAGTTTAGGAAGCCCATCCGTATTTTTTGACCCAATTATACTGAGGAAGATGCTAAATTACCAGAACAATAGAAGGAGCTTTACTCAACTTACTCGATCGATATCCCAAGAGAAATTAAGTGTTTATCCAACACAACACGGATATGACCAGGGGAGGAAGCTCCAACCTGATCGAAGTTAGATAAGAACAACAAAGCATTGAAAAAAAGGAGGCCTGTTTTCGAGCTTCGCTTTTTTACGCATCTTCAAAATAGTCATTAACTATAAAAACACAGTAGCCAACCAAACGTTGTGAATTTGCGGATGTATTAATTATTCTATACTTCATTTGATAAAAATCTCAAAAATGTACAAAGACGTGCATGAAGAAAAAAAAAATACTATGTAGAAATCATTTCCAACATGAAACACACCCCTAAGGTAGTTTAAAATTTTACCGTTATAGCCGAACTAGGGGTGTAACTGAGTTGCAACTTGCAAGTATACAAAAAGTTGTATCACACTTATTTGTATTATGGTTGGTTGCTATATCACACCAATGAAGATGAATATATTGTACTTGTCACTTGTTAGTGTAAAAGGGATCGAGCGTAGAAAAACAAGAACAAACAAAGGGATTAAACCCCACAAGTAATCATCAAGCCCTCTATATCTGGAGAGGTTTTGTGTGAGGCCACCTGACGTGGTGGGCCGTGAGTGTGGTGTGAAAGGGGGGGTGGGACATAAAATGGGGCCAGGTAAATCTAACAAAATTAGGAGTTAGAATAAGGATAATTTTTGTATGTGGGCCATATGACCCAACTGGTTTGGTCTCCTGACCTCGGACTTCCTGCTATATTTACATTAGGGCAAATATAAAAGGGACAACTTGGGTGTGTGAGGAGACATGTCATTATCAACCTTAGTTATTCTCTCTCTCTTGTGGAACATGTTTAAGTCATTCTCTTCAAAGCTTGTTTAACATTTTATCCTACATCAACATTCTAGAATGTTTGTTGCATATATAGATGGGGATATTATGAGGAGGATTGAAAATGTTGTTAATTACTATAGTCTGTAGTAATTAAATACACTAATGTATGTGGGACGCAGGCATCCAGTCCCACAAACCGCCCCAAACATCCAACTTGCTTTCTTTGCACTATTTCTTGTTTGCAAAAGCAACCCCACCAACCACTCTTACGATTTACAAATTACAAACATGACGATGATGATCAGCCATCAGCCCTATTCTTGCTGTGTATCGATCATTCCAACAATTCCACAATATGTTGCAAGTTCGAGAACCATTTTATTAGTTCGTTTTACAGCTTGTTTTCCAGTCTCCGATCGGATTGTGACCAAGAAAATTAGACATCAAATTTTGTAGACCAACACAAGGACAAGTTACAATTTGATTCTTTCCCATATATATATATGTACCTGTAATATTTTTATAGTTAACTTAAAATCAGCACAGAACAAGTTATTTGTCAATTTTATAGGATGAGGTTAATGGTACCGACTTATCATGTTAGAGTCCTGTATGTAACCGGCCATGAAACAGACCTCTGCAATTAATCAACTTTCGACTTAATGCGCGCAGTGTTTATACATATTGCATTAAGGTGTTGGCTAATTATGATCCCCCACTAGCTAGCTAGCTAGTTCCACTTGTTTGCCATAGATTTCCATTGTCCAAAGTATCGGAATATATATCGTGAATGTGAGAAGTCACGTGAGAAGACGTATTGAGAGTTTTTTTGTCTAGCTATGAAATTACAAGCCTTGCATTCACCGATTCCCTATATTATGTCTTTCATTCTATTAGGGATTGTTTTACCATGCAGGCCATTGTGTAGACCTTTAACACATTTTCACATTTGTGTGCCCAAAAGTATTAATTGTGGATTAAACACAGATAAAACATATATGTAATTCGTTCTTAGTCCTTGTATATGGCTTAAGAATCACACAATTAATTAGAGGAACTTTTAATATTCAAAAGTTCAATTCTGTGATAAAACCCATCAAATGAGATCTGCCACCATGATTGTCATTCTTGTTTTGAATTCCTAAGGAATAATGAATGGTTCCTCCGTCAACCATTGTTCACACACAAAACAGAGGTCATGGAGGATACATGAGGCATCCACATGCTTCTCTCTTTATTACATTTTTCATGCACGCGTTCATATATTTGCAGCTTGAATCATTAATGTCAGCAGGCATAAGATGAAAAATTATTGTGTGCAACTATAACAATGGATTGATATTATTATTTCACGTGTTATAATAATGCATATGTGACAATTGTATATTTTAAAGAAAAATATTAATAAATTTATTAATTTTTCGTCGTATGCATGCTGGCATTAATGATTCAAGCTGCAAATACATAAACGCATGCATGAAAAATGGGTTATATGACATGGATGGGCATGTACTGTAACAACTTGTGACGGTATGACTGTCACACCCAAAAAAGTATTGCATAGTAGTCCCTAATCCCTCTACATTATGACAAGTATTTTGTAGCTAAACTTCCTTTTTTTTAAATAATATTATTAATTAACTTGAACGTCTTTTAAGTCTTTTAACAACTGAATCTGAATGCTAAATATAACAAGAGTTTTAACACTAAATTCAACTAAACAACGGGAATAGAAATTCAAACTTGGGTGCAAAGAATGAAGCACAATGCTCTAACCAACTTAGGCTAAACCATGTCTGCCTAGGAGAATTTGATAATTATATAGCAAAAGAGTGAAGAAAACAACTAGTGGTCTAGTAGTACCCTAGAAATGAGAAGGCTAAGTGCATGTTTGGCTGTTTAGTGAAAATTAACTAACCTTAAGTTCATCATATAAGCTTATTTTCCCCAACAATCTCGTTTTTTGTTTATCTACGCCTAATTCATTTCAACTTTTTATACAGTAGTCATGAGAATGGTCACCTTTAAATTTTCAGTTAAACAGCAGAATCGAGCATAAGATCCTATGCACAAAGCTTTTCTTGCTTACACGCCATCCATCATAAACCCTAGCAACATTTATATGTTAACTTTTAGTAATTAATTAAAAAAAAAGGATATCTGCTAATACTGTAGCATATATGTTTTCCTAGTACTAGTCTTTGTCTCGAAACCAAATGATTAAGGTATAAATTTAAGCAATTAATCCTGCTAGCTTCTACTAATTAATCAAGATGAAAGCGATTTCTAATACCATGGTCGTTGAGTAATGTTATGCAAATACAAAAATCACATATAGATTAATAAAGGAAAGTCGGTAGATCGCATCAGAATGTGATGATTTTATCAGATTAGGTTGATGATGAGATCTGTAGATGATTCAACCTTGAATGGAAAGGGACCCATTTCATAGGGATTGTGCGATAGTTGAGTTTCAAGAATATGGATTGAAAACAACTGCTAGTAATAAAAGTGTAGTAGCGTTGGATTGGGGCCATTGAGAAGCTAAAAGTTTATCAAGTTTCACTTGCTAACAATTTGATGGTTCAAGGTTTTGCAAGATAGAGTACTCCTTGGTTAAAGTCTCTTTACTCTTGTGGTATGGGTCTGTAACGGTAAGTTTGATCTTTTAACTTTTAAAACTTAACAAAAAGCAAATATAATGTTACGAATCATTACATATTTTCGAATTTGAAGGAAGCTGAAGAAATTCTTTAAATTGGCAAATATAATGTTACCCAACAATAGAACCAAAGTACTTTTTTCCTTTACCTCTGGGTTTTTAGGGATGTTTGACATTGCTTGTTGAAGGGCTAAAACCGCTTTTTTACTTGTTTTTGGCAAAATAGGTTAGAAGAACAACTTCCAAATATTTTTTCAATAAGCACTCTAAAATTTCGACATGTTTATAATATGTAATGGTGGCTTCTTTTTTCCTTGATTTCGGGTTAAAAGTCCCGGCAAGGTTTTTCAGAGGTTAACTTCTATAGTTTGTGATCTATACTCTTGTATGATTTTTTTTTATGTTTAATGAATGTCGTACATTTCACTCAAAAATAATATGTTTATAATAAAAATATTTATTGCATAAAGCTGTTAAAAGCAAACAGTGCTTCGTATAAAAAGAATTCTAAACGAGCCCAAATTCGAGATGTGAGACGTTATTTTGAGTGCACTAGGACTGGGTAATTTAAGTAGCTTTTACCGGGTGAGAGAGATGGAAAGTTGATCCATATGGAAACATTCTTGAATTCATAAAGTGTCACGTAAAAGCAATTAACTACTTGATAATTAGACTAACGAAGATCAAGCCAATAATACTATAATTTTCCTTTCATTAACGAAGGGGAAGGAATTTTTTTTTACTGTGTTGCTTATTCCGTAACCTTTTTTCAACGATCCAAACCGTCTATTTTAGTATATCATTCTTAGATCATCTTTGCAAAAAATTTGACAAATACAAAACCACTAAGACATGCAATTGTAGTGAAGAAAATAAATGAATACGGTTTTTCAAAGAAACACTAATATGACTACCATTTAATTCAACATTCAAATAGTTTCAGATTTTAGTGATTTTTGGTAGGAAGAATCATGAGGATATACCTAAAAGAATGACAGTTAGATGGTTAAAATACAATGTGAGTGAGTTCTACAAAGAAGCACTCAACGGAAGGGGACTCTCTCTCTCTCTCTCTATATATATATATATATATATATCTCTCTCTCTATATATATATATATAGACACACACATATGGGTGCAACTTGGATAGGAAATTCCGATTCTGACCAACTTCGAACCGAAAATTTCCAATTTTGGCTCACCCAAAATGAATTCGAAATACAAAATTCCGAAATTCAAAAAATCCGAAAAAAAATGGATAGGAATTGGAATGTATTTGAAATTTCTGAATATTGTGAATTCTGAACCGAAACTTTCCGAACTCATTCCGATCTAAAAATTCTGAAATGTGCCGAAATATGCCGAATTTATAGCAATATACTTATTAATATAGGGGAAGGATCCATAGCACCATATTTTAGACACAATTTTAAACACAAGATTTTAACCATTAGATTAAGACAATATTAATGGCTGAGATTAAACAAGACAATTAATTTATTATTATTCTTTTAACAATACTTTTATTCAAAATTAATATTATTTTATCAAATAATAATAATTTGCACATAACCCAATCTACTTTACCCTCGCCAAACATGAAACAATGCTGAAATATCAAAACTGTATCTCTTCTTCTTCTCCATTGCCAGCCGTTGCAGACCAAGAGTAATATCCTATTTCTTGGTCGCGGACACCTGCATCCCACATCTCCTGTGAAAACATTTTCTGCAAATCCTTGTTCTTGAACGGCACCAACGTATTAAAAAAATATCAACTAATCTCGGCTAGGCAGTGATCATTAATGGGTGCTTAAAATTAACAAAATTGAGATTATAAAAACATTGTTGAGTGACATTCAAAGGTGATGAACAAGGCAATTTAAGCCTCTCGCAGACCACGTCTCATGATAATAATATGCTCCAGAGAGTTCAAGCCATATTTCTTTCTATTAACAAATTTTCCAATAAGAGTATGTCTTGCCAAAAATCAAAGGTAGTTTGATGGAATTTTTTATTTCCCCCTGCGGAACCATCTAAAATCAGTGGGCACAAAACCAAAAAATCAGAAACCAAAACCGATGACATTGGAGTCGGCCGGAGATGGGGACCAAATCGGAGGTCGCCGGAGTGGTGGGTTTCTTGTGTCGCCGACCAAGAAATGCAATGTGCTCTTCTTGGTATACAATTGTGAGAAAATAGACTTGGAGAAGGGTGGGGAAGTGGAGAAGATGGAGAGTTTTCAATATTGCTGCACATTTGGTGAGGTTGAGGTCAGATAGGGTTTTGTGCAACTTATTATTATTTTTTATAAAACAATATTAATTTTGAGTTAAAAGAATAATAAAAAATTAATTGTCTTGTTTAATCTCAATCATTAATATTGTCTTAATCTAATGGTTAAAATCTTGTGTTTAAAGTTGTATCTAAAATATGGTGTCATGGATCCTTCCCCTTAATATATATATATATATGTATGTATAATAATATGTTTGCATTATCTACAATTCCCTTCTATATAGATATAGAGATACTTACAAATACTTAACCTATAATAATGAGTTAGGATCTGGAGACATAGGCTTTTGCCACACGTTTTTGTGGGACCCGCTCCGTAATGTATTTCAATGATCTAACCGTCTATCTTTTATGTCTTACATCAAAGATTATGTCTATCAAAAATCACCCAAATCCGAAATCATGTGACCGTTGGATTAAATTTAGCGTTTCTTTGTAGAACCGTATTCGTCCATTTCTTCACTACAAATGATTGTCTTAATGGTTTTGGATTTGTCTAATTGTTTGCAAGGATGATCTATGAAAATGATGTACTAAAATATAGATGGTTCAGATCATTGAAATACATTACGAAGGGGCCCTACAAATGGGTGTCAAAGCGTGTACCAAAAACGTGTGTCCCTAGATCCTAACCCATAATAATATAGGCTTTCTTGTTCATCCACCATACGTTTTTATTATTATAGTACAATGGAATCAAACCCTATACCTACATAGGCATCATCTAGTCATTATGATTGGATTAGAATGGATAACCCACTATATTTATTTAATCATAATGTATAGGACTTGTCTAGTCACTAGGATTGGATGAGAATGGATAATTCACTATACTCAAGGTATATTGAAGGGAGAAATGAAAATAAAGTAGAAAATGGATAACTCATCAATAAAACTTATTCATTCTTGTCCCCGTCAAAGTTGTGGGATTAAAAGGGATAAGTTTCATTCGTATCAAATCCTCTTCCAATCCCCTTAAAAATAAAAAATCATTCACCTCTACTTTAATATAGCTTCATTATAAATACTAATCACTCAAAGTCAAAGCAAATACTAGAGATTAACCGAAACCACTATAAGTGTCTATAATAAAATGATAACAATGAAGTCATATTTTTTATTATATTCATATTGTTGTAGGCCAAAAATTTAGAGAGAAAGGGAGATAGAGTTAATGAAAAGCTTTGACAACTGTATTTTGTAATTACTAATTGATGCTACATTAGAATTGTTTTTGATGTATGTGGCTATGATGTATGGATCTAAAAAAGTTGGTTAATGTTGTATGATCATTATTTTTTAGTTTGTAATTAATGTATCGTGTACCAAAATTAATCCGATTTCAAAATATCTGAAAATTCCAAAGATGTCGATAATTCCGAATTGGCATGAGTTTATGGAATTCCAAAATTCCGATTCCGAATTTGGAACGTATATTCATTTACAAAACGTTTTTGGATTGAAATTGGGAGCATGTGTTTCCGATCCGATCTGACCGAAAAACAGGCCTACACACACATATATATACATGTCGAAATGTTCAAAGCAATAATCAAATGGCGAAATGATTTGGATTTGGGTGAATCTTAATTTACAGGGTGATCTTTAAATAAAGAGTTTTTTTTTGGTTCACGCCTTTTCGGAAAAGTAATTTATGTAGAATCATAAAGCAAAGGGATTAGTGACTTTAATTTTGTCACATTTCAAGGGGCAGAATAGCATCCTATAGGCAACTTTTGGTGAAGCAATGTTCAATGGGTGTAATTGAAGAGTTCCACATTATTTGAAGGGACATTTATATATATAGAGGGGCAAATCTCTGCAGATTTTAACATGAGAAAGATGTATGAAAACACACATATACATGCTTCTAGGATCTAACAAAGTGCACATGTTATTTCTTAGGAATCTAGAGCCGTCTTGTAAACATGATTTGAATATTAGGGTTTGTCCTAGGAGTGTGCAAAACTTTGACAAACACATAGCATAGTTACTACGTGCTTTAAATCAATCTTTCATCCCTCATTATAATCATAACCCACGTGTTACAAACTTTCTCCAACATAGTCATCCAACTATAATCAAACAAAGAGATAAACACAACATTTCCTATAACTAATCAAAATTTTCATGATAATTAACAATTGAATGATAAAACTATTTTCGAAATGGCTAATTTATGCAATGGTGATCTCTGAATGATCACGTAACAAATAGTTAGCGCCGTATTAACTAACACACATGTTAGCAGTTAAGTGTTTTTGTTTTTTGAAACTGTCTGTTTTTCAAGTCTTCATTCATAGATTATCCTTTTAAAAAAAATAGATAAATCTGAAATCACTAAGAGATCTAACTTAAGCAAAAAAAGTAAATAAATAAATAAGATATACAGACACAATGTTTCAAGAAAAGTTTGAAATGATAATAATACAATTTAAGAGTCAAATGGTTACGGATATAGTGTCTTTTTCAGTAATAATAATTTTTGAAAGATGACCTAAAAAAGACGGTTCAGATATTGAAATATGTTCAATATATATAGTGTAGAATGAAAAATAGTTAACTCAATTGAAGTCTCCTTTTTTAACTGTGATCTTTGCGCAATGTGATTATGATCTGCACCCAGAGCACAAGAAAGTGTAGCTTCCCACATACTGTCCGACAACCTTTCCACATTGCAGGTATATAGGGATACCGGACATTATATAAATCCGGGAAATTAAGTAGTAAAATCCAAGGAAACCTTTTCCAACAGAAATTAAAACAATGTTAGTTTACAAACTAATATTAACAAGATAAAAAATAGCTGTAAAGGGCACGAAAGGGTTTTATCTGAATCAGCTAAAAAGAATTTTCTTGTTGTATCTATGTATATTCAACCCAGTTATCACGAAGCACTAAATGGTTAATGAATAAGAAAGGCTGTTCTTGTTCCCATGTGTATTAATAAATAAATTAGAATGGTTAGCCTATTTTATATTATCCAACCTTAATTTAGTGATTGAAGACTGATGGATGACTTTGGCGGGACTCATCTGGTAGATATAAAACTTAAAATGAATACGAGAAAACTAAGTATAAATGATTAGCTATATATTTGATATGGACAGGTTGGAAGTCTGCCATGGCTGTATATGTGGCAGCAGATGAATGGTACCAAATGGCAAAGGGCGGCACACCAAACAGACTCTCGACAGGGAGGAGGAGATGGATAGTGAAAGGAGAGAATGTGACGATGTGATATATATACATGTAAAAGAAAATATGGCACAAATCACTCATTTTATCGAGAAAATAAAACATAATTTTATGGTACTAACCATCTAGAATTTAGTGCTCAGATAAGATTGTATCATCATATAACAAATTAATTATATGAATCATAAATGAAGTATAAAAATAATTGTCTAATTGTAATCGAACAGATAGGCGAATATTTGGCAAGTTCAATAAAAACTGAAGAAAAATGCTAAGGAGACCACATTTTGTAGATCACATCTAAACCATCTCTCTAATAGAGGTGGTACCTACTTGCATAGTGAACTCAGTGATCCCCCTAGCATCATCCAAAACTGAAAGGATTATGATGACAAAATAATGCTAGAGACAACAAGTTTGTGCATAAAATTTAAGTCCCAAATGATGTGGCAAATGCCATATCATTAATTTTAAATGAATACAAGTGTCCGTCTCTCCTAGGTGGGAGGAGTGTATCTATTTCTGAATTAACATCCCAATGTTTGTGTTGTATTCCAATTCCAAACATTGATTTTCTCTATATATTGATGTATTTTGAAAACTGATATTTTTTTTCTCAATGGGAATTTGAAAATATGTTTATATAAACAATAAAAAATGAGATGATAAATTCATGAGATAGTGTGGGAGTGAATGTTGTTAAAACTTAAAGCTTAAAACCTAGTTTAGTTAAAGGAATATATAATATATATGTGGAAAATCTTAGAACACAAAATAGCGGTGGGCGGGGGTGGCGTGTAAACATGCTGTCACACTCACGCCGTCCAAACACAAGCTTTGCATCTCATTTTCTCAGCTGCCACCCCATGCGCAATGCCAATGCGCAATCAATTCCATTACCACTCTTATCTACCCTCTCCTCTCTTTCTCTTAATTTCATACCATATCTCTTGTTTTTATACTAACTATAATTAACTAGCTATTTCTTCATCTAAATCTTCATCATCACCATCGAGCAGCTGGCCCATGTATATAAATACATTTATTAGCCTCTCTTTCTCTTCAGCAACGAATTAATATTGGCTTCACAGAACTGCAGAAGCTCTCTCTCTCTGTCTCTCTATCTCTCTCTCAGAAGCTAGGGTTCACCGGATCCAACTAATACACACATCTTCAATATTTCTTTCTTTTTTTACGTCTTCATATATCATCCTTTTCTGGTATCTTTCAAGTTCTCTTCCTAGCTAGCGCAAAGAAGGCAGTTGCAGCAACACATTTTATTGATTTCCTGTGAGTATTTTCCTGTGTGCATGATATTATTCAGATCATGTATATATCAATCACACTATAGCATGCAGAACTATATATTATACAACAATATATTGCTAAATTTGTTTCAAATTTTTAGTGCCTTTTTACAGATGAAATTACTAACGCAAGCGTACTGCATCTACATTCACAGTCAATTACGATAGATATAGCTTATCTTCTAATTATTCTACCGTTAAAGCTAATTTAGTTTCACATTTTTTTGTGGTCGATCGATGATTTGTTTATTAAAATATATATTAGAGGCCTTGATTCATTAGTTTTGAGTGTGTAGGCGTGGTGTGGGTATGATATGAAATGTTTTAAGGAATTTAATTCCACCACTGTCACTACCACTAGAGATCGATCGAGCAGGAGCAGGGAGTGCACTGCACTCAAAGAAATATAACATGCTTGTGCCAGCAAAGTCAAGCTTTTCGGCCAACTTTTGTGTTCAATATACTTTTGCCTAATTACTCCATGCAGCTAATGAAAACATATTACTTAAGAGCTTAATTATAAGATAATCCTATGCTTTAATGTTAGTGTGGTGGGTTCCAATCCACTACTATAGTCCTCTGTCATGATTTCTTTTCCGCAATGTCATATAGCCAAAAACACATGCAGGACCACTAACAACTCCCACAAAGTGAAATCGCCATCATTACTAACTAGCTAATTAGCTACTGTAGTATAGGGTCTATACATATATCATGCATACGACTTTCACAATTTCTACTTCAATATCTCTCCAAATTAAGAGTCAATAGTTTTCTTCTCAAACTTGTTTGGTTGTCTTGTCTGTGATGAATACAAGAACTTTTCGGCTATGTTTGGGTAAAGAATTTTCAAGTTTCAAGGAATTGAGATCAAGTTATAAAGAAATATAGATTACAATATGTTAGATAGAGAGAATTAGGAATGACTTCCATGACCATTACAAAGACATGTAAGAGAAATTTACAAATGACACTTTCCAAGTAGGTATTTGTAAATTTCTCTTACTTGCCTTTGCAATGATCATAAAGTACATTTCTAAGCCTATTCCTTTCTATCTAACATTTATTATCCTTTGGGACTAAAAATTTTCTTATTACCTAAACATAGCCTTCGAGTGGCAGTGCATGTGAGAAAAATATGTATCACATGATTCTTTTTATTTCATATAATCGCGATGAATATATATAGGGAAAATTCTAGGGCATACTTTAATATAAAAGGGTATTAGTACCAATTTAAATGTTCGTAGTCTAAGGCAATCACGTTCAAATATAGCGTCTCACATTTATAATATAATATGATTATGATAAAGGTTTTTTTTTTTTTGAGGAAAATAAAGTTATAGTTAGTAGCACAGAATTAAGTTATTATTATTACAAGGTTGGTAGTTCTGTTCTGGTTATATATATACACTCATGCACATATATAGCTAGTCAACAGCATAATATTATAAGGACTCTCTCTCATTCTTCCATGCATGATATGCAGGTGCGTCTAGAAGATCATTAGTAATGGAGATGGAATCTTGTGTTCCACCAGGCTTCAGATTTCACCCGACAGAAGAAGAACTTGTGGGTTACTACCTGAAAAGAAAGATCAACTCACTACAAATTGATCTAGATGTCATCGTTGACATTGACCTATACAAAATCGAACCATGGGACATACAAGGTACTTAAAGAACCAACTTAATTTAAACGTTTGCAGCTTGATCTCGAAATGGCACAAATAGATATATATGGACCTAACGAGTAACTGAGGGCATTTTTGTGTTCATATATATTTATATTTGACCTAACTAGGGCGTTTTTTGTGTTCATACTAGCTATATTTATATTTGAAATTTTGGATACGGGAAGGAAAACAACATTCGAAAAATGCGCCGATGCTTGTTGTTAGCAAAAGCAAAACAAAATAAATAGCTATTTTAATACTCTACCATTTGCACTCTAAACTGAATAGCATGCACTCGCAAAATGAATACTAAAACCTAATTAAAGAATGACTGTTAAAATCATTAATCAACAAAATATTGCACTTATTTCCTCTTGATTAGTCAATTTCATCTTTTATAGTACTTGACATTGTGGTAGGATTAATGTGCTATCATGCATGCCCACAATTTGGTGCAAGTGGCAATTTCGTCAAAATCGAAAAAGATAGAAACAACGTAAACACAAATGCTACTCTTTGTCATCAATGACTAAACAAATGAGTTATTATTGGCATCCCAAAATATTGTTTGTGTAATTATCCTTTTTACAAGGAATGAGTCAAACATGACTATTTTCGAAACCTTAATAACATTTTTCTATAGATAATTTACATATTTGCATTAATTTGGACATTATGAGCATATGCATGCATTCTCATAACTACGTATGTATTGTGTGGTACAGCGAGATGCAGGCTAGGTTACAGTGAACAGAACGAGTGGTACTTCTTCAGTCACAAAGACAAGAAGTACCCGACTGGAACTCGAACAAATAGAGCCACAGCGGCTGGATTCTGGAAAGCAACAGGAAGAGACAAGGCAGTGCTTTCAAAGAACAACATTATAGGAATGAGGAAGACCCTTGTGTTCTACAAGGGACGAGCACCTAACGGCAACAAAACCGACTGGATCATGCATGAATATCGACTCCAAACTTCTGAACACGCACCCCCTCAGGCAAGTTCAATATCGTTTATCGCTCGTACATAGTTGGAATTTTTATAATATTCATTAACAATTGTATGAAAACTTTTTTATTAGAGAGAAAAGCCATCATTAAACCTTAAACCAGTAAATAACATGCGTTTGTATGTAGTTGGAATTTTTATATTAAGTGAACATATATTTTCTACGCGCACACAATTAATAATTCTGTGAACAAGCCATTAATCCGGCCTGGTGGTGATCATGCAGGAAGAAGGATGGGTTGTATGCCGGGCATTCAAGAAGCCAAGTCCCAGTCACAGGCAAGGTTTTGAAGCATGGAAGCATGCTTACTATGTCAGAGATCATCCTTCATCTTCAAACTTCTCGAGTGAAATGCCTATGGCTATGCTGTTCAACCCCAATCAAGGTTTTCATCAATCTTTTGGTTCAGATCAACAAGACCATTTCGTTTCGAACAACATTTTATTGGGTAACCAACTCATGGAACTTCCTCAACTAGAAAGCCCCACCATTTCAACAAGCTTTGTCACCAAAGAAAACGTATTGCATAGCAATAATATAAGCACTGAAGACTATGAGGAGGAAAGGAGCAACAATAATAGCAGCAATCAACACATAGATTGGAAAAACTTGGACAATTTACTCGAAGTGCAATTGACTGATAGGGCATCCTTTTCTCATCCAAGCTTGTCGTCGGCACCCCAAAATTATGAGCATCTTCTTTGATACTTCCAAGACTTGTGACGGCAGAAGATCCATATATATGATCTTAACAATTTATTCCTGTTATGCTGATGGCTCTTAAAAAAGGAAGAAAAAGAAATAATAGTCCACTCCATATCTAGTTGTGTAGTCGGGACAAGGTTATATATTAATTAAGTTGTTGAGAGATTGCATGCTTAAGATTTTTAGACAGAACCAAAAATACAATGAAGATTTTTTAGACAGTTACTAAGAATTTTGGCTCAAGCCAGTGTGCACAAGGCCAAATTTATCTAGTAATCTACACTAATTTGGTTACGGCCATGCTCAGTAGCCTGGTTACGGAAAGTCAAGAATGTTGGGCTGGGAGGCTTTGTTTGATGCCAAGAAACTAACGTTTTAAATAACAAATGTGGATCCAACAATAATCTAGAATATTATGAAACTAACACATGGACTTTCATTCAAGTTTAACGAAGATGCCCTTATTTATTGGCGACCAGCACACTTTTCTCCATGCACTGCTCAACCCTCAAGACGCCATGAGCGGCCGACTATGATTTCTCCAAGCTCCGCTGCCCATGGCAAGGACATGAATGCAAGAAAACTAAGAAGGAATTAATTACTAGCTAATTCCCTCTTTTATCTTCCAATTTGAAGACTCATTCCTTTAATCAAGGAATCTCCATCCTAATCAAATTAGATTCTCCAAGGATAATTCCAAAATATATTGATTTATTTAATATTTTCTTTGTAATTAATTTGTGCTCCATCCAATGGATGACACTCACTGGCCAATCGAACAACGACACACGGCATGGCAAACCCTACACATGTGGCCAACTCTAGCTCCTATAAATACAACATTCTACTCACTTTCTAAAGTAAGTTGAATCAACACAACTCAACCCTAATTCTCCTCTCTTTTTAGAGAAACTAACTTAAGCATCGGAGGTTCATTGGCCAGCCCCCCGCCCCCCTCCCCCCACTCCTTGGATTTGTAGTCTTGGCCTTGACCAAAGGTGTTTAATTTGTTTTGTAGGTACAAGTTCATCAAATCATCAAGCGACGGATTTTTGCTACCACAAATTGGTGCTTTCATGGAGAGCTTGGGAAAAATACTCGAAAAACACTCTCGCAATTGTTTCTTGAATTTTCTCCTTCTTTTCAACTTTTCTCATACAATCCAGACTTTTTTGAAGATTCTTTGATTTGTTCTTGGAAAAAAAGAATATGACAAGAAATTCATAAACTATGATGAACGACACTCCTTATGTGCAAGGGCATGAACCTAACCATGGAGTCAACGGGGTGGCACCGGCCACAACCTCTCTCCACCGCTCTACGCTGTTGAACATGGAGGTTGGATGACTACCACCTCTGCCAGCCACCACCGCAGGCCTTGCTACAAATGCTGCAATAGTAACCCTATGCATGTAGGCTTAAGAAACTACAGCAGCAACATCAGGGATAGACCACGAGGCTGCAAATCCAAGCCAAGTCGTGCAAGCCCAAAGACGCTAGCCACCCCATACCCAAACAGCGAGGCCCAAGGAGTGCCCGAGCAAGTCCATGCGGGTCAACCCGCGCCCCAACCCACTTCAGCGCTTGCGACCCGGATCCGCGCCTCAGAGCCTGAAAGGTTGCAGGCAAGCGCCCTCGTGCAGCATACCACTCTAGTGAGCCAATTCCTTGAGCACACCGAGACACAACGCATTCTTGACAAGGTGTACTAAAGCAGGACAAGAGCTGACAACCAAGATGTTTCCTTCCAAAAGCATCCCAGCAAGCAGCCACTGAACCTGCCACGAACCGAGCATTCAGGCAGTGTGCAACCCTGCCTTGGCCCTTACGAAAACACCTTCTCCTGCCCTAGCCCGCACACAAGTGTACACTCACAGTTGAGCCCACACTCTGAATGACACTTAAAACCTGGGCCCAGATGCAGTGATCATTCACGACACAGCTCGTAGGTAGATCATGGAACAGAAAGAACATCAAGGAAACTCCAGATCCAGTTCAACAGGCTCTCATCGCCAGACTCGATCACAAGTAGCTCGCTCACCAACTAGAGATGAACACTGTGTCCCTCAGCTGCGACACGAACTAGCAGATCGTAGGGAAAAGCATCACAGACCTGCATATCATCGTAGGGGCAGCCAAAGGCATCACTACCTCAACAAAGGCAAATCTAGGAAGACTTGGAGGCAATTCAAACGAAAATGGACGAAAGGAAATCTAACAAAGAACAAATGCAGGACACCATTTAGCGATGAGATAGAAACAGTATCTGACTCCACCTTCCTCAATATCCAAGCTAGAAGCAAAGGAAGACTTATTCATCCACTTTGACGAAGATAGCAGCTCAGCCCAATGACGTGTCGGGGACAGGCGAGCCACAGGAAGATACACCAGCCCAACCTATATGAGATTTTTGGCATTCTCATGTCGATCCTCTAACTACCAGGGAGTAGGGGCAAGTCTCATACTTTTCACCCCAGACGGTTCTATATTGAAGTACCCATCTCTCTAGGCTACAAGGCGTCCTACTACTAGCTGGGGATTATTCAAGTAGTTGTCCAACAGTGTTGCTTCCGCAAAGTTCACAGCATTTCACCTATTTCAATGAACATTCGAGAAATTATTCAGAAGTTAGCTCGATTGCACATTCAACAATCAGTTCCAAGCTCTACAGGGCAATAGGGTAAAGCAATTCCCCGACACCCATATGGGTATATTCAATTCCAAGCTCTTGGGCGCGAGAGGATAAACCAATTCTCCAACACCCTACAGGGTCCGGTCTCTCCTTGGGAGATGCTAATAAACCCAGATATCCAGACTTGGATGGGTTAGCTGCTTCAATTTTACTAGGGGCACAGCAATCTAAGCCGGCGTTGCCTAGAATTAGCCGCAATAGTCAACTCTTGGGATTCCCATACCTAACTTAGCTAACTAAAGAATTTCCGCCACTAGGCCATATCCACAGGTGGCCGGGTTTCTACACTAGGAGAAGCATAAGTGCAGTGCGGTCCATGAACATCTGCTCACGAATTCCAATACAACTAAGCACAATGTGTTCAGTTAGGCGAATTTCGTGTCTACACATGAACCTAACATGCTGCGTTACCCAGTTCGAGGGACTAGTGGTACAAGGTGTAGCTACGACTACCCACGAAGCTCCACATGGCCACACACCCTTTTTGTGCTTGGTCAGGCGAACTTCGAATTTGTGCACATACACTTAAAATGATGCACTACTGGCTATGCAGCTTACAAGATCTGTTACTTACAGGCAGCTTACAAACTTGACACTTCCCATGTTGTGGCCACGGCATGCAAAGTGCGGTAAGTAAGGGTCACGCCTACATTCACCCATGGAACTTTGCCTTAGTCGCACAAATGGGATTCCATGGTAAACGACTTTTTATTTAAGCAACAAAGTCGAAACGACCTGCATATGATGCACCAGCTGTCTTGGCATCGCCAGTAGCACATGGTGGTCAACAGTAAAATGGTCACAATAAAACACCACGACTAGCATATGGCCCGCCAGCTGCCCTGGCATCACCAGCAGTGCATGGCGGCCAGCAACAAACCATTGCCGGGCAGCAGCATGTGACAAGCTCCACAACTTAACGCCCTGCAAAACTGAAATAGATACCTAAGGATTGAAGACTACGAGCATTTACTTTGTTATAAGATGTGCAAGTAGCACAAGCTCGAAAGGTTAAAAAATTTCGCAATATGCTTGAAGCAAGAAAAAATTTCAAGACATTCAAGTCAATTGATAACAAAGACGAAGTAAAGTGAAGAAAGCAAATTGAGAAACTGGTTCGAAGGCAATCAAAATCCAACACAAGCAGCTTGGATAATCTTAGGCTCTTCAATAGCCACCTCACCTTCAGTGGCCGGCTCGCTCTCAGCAACTCCACATTCCGCTACTTCACCTTCCACTACTCCATCTGTAGAGCCTCAGAAGTTAGATTCTCAAACAACCAAGCACAACGACCCAGTTTCGTCGCACGCAGCACAGGCTCGTGCTAGCCTTTTCCCTCGCTCTCAACCCAGCCCATACCGGTCTCATTCCAGCTACCCATGTGGCTCCACTTCTTGGCTCTCAGCCGCGCTGACCCTTTCCAACAAGCAGCCCCCCTGCCACGTTACCAGCAAGGCCCCGCGCCTCTCTATCTCTCACTACTCCAGTCCATACCATCTTTTATGTGACTTCTATCCTCAACTCCATCCCCAGCTCCTAGCCATATGGCATTATCATCAGGCAGCACCAGCTGCCACGCCTCACACACGGGCTTCAGCAGCCAGTTCAAGAGCAGCCACATGGCAGCAGACGTGAGAAGAAGAAGAAAAAGAAGATATCGGATCACATCTCGAAGAACACGCAAAGAAGAAAATCAGAGGAGAGGGAGGATGATAAATTCTCACTCCTAGAAGACCTATGCAACAAATCAAGCCTCATAATTCTAGGCAGACAAGAAATCTATCTTTGGCAGTTCTATCTACACCGCCCGTACTCCCTACAACACAACAGGTGTGGAGACATTTGTGGAGCGAAAAATAATCCAGAATATTATGGAGCTGACACGTTGACTTTCATTCAAGATGGATGAAGATGCCCTTATTTAATGGCGAGTAGTGCACTTTTCTCCATGCGTTGCTCAACCCTCAAAGCGCTCTGAGCTATCGACTACGATTTCTCCAAGCTCCGTTGTCCTTGGCAAGTAGATAAATGCAAGGAAATTAAGAAGGAATTAGGTAAAAGTTCATTGGCCAAACCCCCCTCCCCCAAACACTCTTTGGGCACATGGTCTTAGCCTTAACCAAAGGTGTTTAGTTTGTTTTGTAGGTAAAAGTTCATCAAATCATCAAGCGGCGGATTTTTGCTACCACAACAACTTATTTATGAATTTTATAACAGCTCGTGGTAACTTTTGTTACAAGTGCAATCAATCTGGTCACAATTCGTCAGGTTGGCCGAAAAGAAAAAACACCCTAGCTCAAATCATGTCTAAAGCAATGGTAGTCACATGATCCGAAGGGACATATGGCACTACAGCTACAACCGACACCCTAGCCACCATGGTTGTAGTTGTCCAAACCATCGCAGCCCCAACCACCATGGTTGTAGTTTTTCCAACCACTACAGTTGTTGCAACCAAGGCTATCATGCATTCAATGGCTTCGTGTCAACCAACATCACTGATTCATGATCATCTGACACAACGGGAAATATAAGCAAGGAAATCGAACGAAATCCACATGCTAGAATCCACTAGCCAATAAGCTTAAATCCATTAGTGATCTAGAATCTTCCAGAAAGTAGAGAAAAATCTAAAGTTTAATTGATAATAATATGAATAATTACATACTTAAGGCTAATCTACATATTTATACTGTAACTTAACCCTAGAAACTCTAGCCCTAGGTATCTAAATAAGAAAGGAAATAAAAAAAATAACAAAATATCAAAATTATATTAAAATAATAAAATCCCGTTTTTGGGAATTAAATGCTAGAATTTAGCCAAATTCTTACTGGCCCAAAACAGACATGTCAAACGAAAGATGCGTTAACCCGAACAGTCCAAAAAGTCCAAAACATCCACTTTCGGAATATGATAGCAGCAAATAATCTACCAACCCTTGAATTTTCAATTCTCCAATCACTTTTCTTGATTGATCGTTGTGTCCTTCTTTTAATTTTATTGCATGTGAAATAACCTGATTTCTGTCCTACTTCAGTCTCTCCCACTTGTAAAGAACTCACCCTTAAGTTCATCTTCAATTGAACTAGGGTTGACATGAATCTTAATGAGTAAATAAATTCTTCAATCCGAGAAGCCCAATATTCTTGATATTTAGTTGGAATCACAGAGGAAGTAATACCATACAAAAGATTCGAATATGCAACTTGAAAATCTAACCTCTTATTGGTTGAATCTTCTTGCCTTCCAAATTTCCTTGTTTCCCCAATCTTGTAATTTAATTCCACATCCACCATTGGGCCTTTACCAAATCAACTTTATCACCTACAACCATGTCAATCATAATATTTTTAGATACAAAATATTTTGATTTTCATGGATGCATTCTTGTGGGAATTCAACTTGCATGATTTCTTTTTCTTCTTTTTCGGTCTTGTTCTCCTTTCTCATATTCTCCTCCACTTGAGAACAACTTGACCTTAAGTTCTCTTTTACTTGAGACACCTCCTATTTGATTGTTTGTGCTTCTTCTTCTTTTTGATTCCTAATTGAAACCACATGTTGAGCTTCATCTTTCAAGATATCTTCACCAATCAAAATTGGAATTTCAACAGGTGCAACAATTTATTTTCCTTCAATTGGCCCAACAATCGGCTTGTCAATTGTTTTCTTAAGAGCGTCTGAAATTTATTTGTTTGCTCTATCAATTTTTTACAATCCAATTGATGTGAAAATCCAACAGTAGAATTACATTTGATTGCACGATCATCAACATTATCAAACATAAAGCGATATAAAAAAAATATTGTTCAACGAGAACTTGTTGTTCATCAACATTAACATTAACAAAAATATTGTTCATCAACATTAACAAAATATCAAAATGTTGGAAATGTGCCCTAAATCCAATCATGAGATGATACTTTACGGACATTTCATATATTAAACTAATGTAGTTTAATCTAAGGGTAAATATTATTTATTAAGGTCCTCTCATTAAATGTTATACGCCTAAACAATAAGTCTAAGGAATATGTCATTAAGAGAATGTTCTAAATAAGTTAGACTCGTGAGACCTTTCTCTTTTGTAGACACATATCCTAAAAGTTCTTGATCATAGGATTGCCGATTGGGCATTGACAATCCGGATAGATCAGTACATACTATGTCTTCTCATTAGAGAGTAATGAGTCTCGAGTCAGTGGTGTGAACGACACCAATGACAAGTATGTAGGTACTCAATAAGAGAGTGAGTACACTGAACACAATCAACCAGTCTTTTGACCTGAGGCATCACAGTTGTCTTGGGTTAGGTCCTTAATCTTAGATTATGTCAATGGCACTCCGATGTGAGAGGGTGTCCACGACATAGTTGGGGTTAAACTAGCTAATCATGGATACAATGTACAACAAGGAATCTCTAACCTTCAAACCGTTGAGGGAGAATACTCTATGATATGATTAACAGTCTCTAGCCAGAGCACGTGAATACGATTTAGAAAGTACGTTCCAAATCACATTCACATAAATCATATAGACAAGATAAATCACATTGGATAGTAGACATGAATAAACATTCAACTATCATCCAAACAATGTAATCAATAGTATTGATATAGAGAAGGACCATATTGCATTGTAATCCCAAACTGAATAGGTTCTAACCTTCTCAAGATTAGCTTGGATAGTCATGACACACTATTAAGTGTCACTCATGGCTTGTGGAAGCCCTAAAGATTAACAAACATTAATCTTCACTAAATGGAGAATTTAAAAGGATTTTCAATTCACAATTGATTAGTAAGAGTTCTAATCATCCACAACCTCGCTAATGAGAACCTAAATGATCGTACACCTTATAAGGTAATGATTGAAGAATACAATGGAGTAGAATATGAACAATTAAATGGTTTAATAGTTTATGGCTTGGATTAATTAAATGTTAATTAATCAATACGAAAAAGTTCATTTTCAACCTCGAGTTAGTTTTGGGCCTCAAAGCCCAATGGTAAATAGTTCCAAGAGCCTAATGACTTCAGTTGTGAGACAACATAAAATCAAAGGGCTCAAAGGCCCAATGAAACCCCATGGCAGGCCATATGAGTGGTGTGCCCTTAATTACACTTTTGCCACTCTTTGCAATTTGGCTTTAAAGTGTAAGTTAGAGTCACTATTCACATTAAATCAAATGGTGAGGAAAGAATGAAATTTCTCTCTCTTCCTCTCCCTTATCCAAATTCACCATAATGATGAATTTCATTTCTCTTCATTCATGGTTACTCAAATTCTTCATGAAGATGAGCTACGAATGGTTTGATCTTCAAAGGAGTCGAAGTATGTAGGCAACCTTCTCATTTGATGGCAATGCACAACCACAATCCTCAAGCAAAGGTGTAAATCTAAGAAGTGATCTTGTTGGTCCTCTCGTGGGTGTTTATCCTTTGCTTATGCAAAGAGGAATATACAAAGGTTTACGAAATCTCAACTCTCTTTGTGAAGTTTTGAGTGGAGTATTGATTCATAACTACTAGGCTTTGAAAGTCACGGGCAAAATTTTTGTATTTGGGTGCCTACAAACATGCTAGAGCCTTTAGTTTGTTAATAGCATGTATGTGTGTTGCTTAAATAGACTAACATGTTTCAAATGTTTTCCTTCAAGTGGCATCAGAGCCTAGGTCTAGTAGTTGTTGAATCGTTTTGTGTTTTGGATGTTCATGGGTTTAATTTGATTAAAATGTTAAAAGTGTTTTAATGTTGGTTTCCTCTTTTGTTTCTAATTTGATTAGGAAAGCTATGTATCTCAAGATTTGTGGATATGGGTGGAAAAAGGTATGAGTTTTGGAACTAGAATCAAGGGAATTTTGAATTTGGGAATTTTCGGCCAAATTATGAAGCGTGGATTTTAGGATTCCTATTGTCTTGTTAATTGAGAATTAAGATGACATATGGATCCCTAAGGTAGCTACATAGTTAATAGCTTTTTTAAACATATTAAAATTGTTTTAATATGAGTTATATAAGTGAAAATGTGCATGACAAGTTCATGGGTTGTTCTTCAATGTTCCTCATGTTCTTGATGAAATATTAAAAGTGTTTGGATTTGATTAACAAAAGTTGCGATCAACTTGATGTTTTAAGTTTGTGTTCACACTTGTTCACACTACAACATATCCTCACACTTAGTGAATTATGAAAGATAGCATTCACCAAAATTTCCACTCAAAATAGTCCACATAAGGTTGTGAACTCTTGTGTATTTGCATTTGAATCCCTAAAATTGTAAATTTGTAGTTTGACCCAAACTTTGGTGAAAATTGCATTTTAGCCCCTATTCCCTAGAGGACAAATTGTTTGGATCCTTTAATGAGAATTATCATCATCATTAGTTACATTAAAGTTAGGTCCATGAGTCCAAAAACCAATCGATATGTTGCATTCTAGTTTAATTGACCATGTGATTAGTTAATTAAAGAAACGGGGATTATGAACCTAAGCCTACGATAATTGAGCTATGTTGTCACATCCCGGACCGACTCTGCCGTAGCACGATATTGTCAGTTTTGGGCCACGCCCTCACGGTTTTTTCTAGGAACTCACGAGAAACTTTCCAGTGAGTCACCCGTCATGGGATTGCTCTAGCCCAAACTCGCTTAACTTCGGAGTTTTGATAGAATCCGAAGCCAGTGAGCTCTCAAAAGGCCTCGTGCTAAATGGATATGGGCATGTACATATAAGGCACATCACCCCCTCTCCGTTGGTGGATGTGGGATGTCACAATCCACCCCACTTAAGGGGAACCCGGTGTCCTCGTCGGCACATCCGTACCGAACAACAGAGTGGCTTTGATACCAAGCTAACACACCCTGCCCTCGATACCCACGTGGATACCGAGTTCGGAACGTGCTGGCAAATAGTTTGTAGAATTTATTATAAATATGCACAAGGTTCAAAGCATAGCTAATGTAAAGCAACGGAAATAATAATAGAGTCAAGCTCTTAAAATTTCTATCCATAACAGGGATGGATATTATTAAAAAAACTGAATGAAAAAAATAAACTCCTTACATTATCGAGAGGAAACTAGAGCCGCCACGCTATGCCTCAACGTCATCGGAACGCACTGCTACTAGGTCCTGAAGGAGGCGCAAAAACATAAAGCTGTGAGTGGACGAAAAAGAAAGTTTTTTCTAAAGTTCTTTTCCCTTTTTGAATGTAGTAACCCCTTGTTCAGAAACTAGTATATATATAAAACATACTATATATATAGCTGTCAAGTAAAACTCATCGAGTAAAGACATAAATTCAGAATATTTCCTTGTACGAGATAAATTCCTGGTAAATCGCAAAATCCAACTTATCACAAGATAAATTATTTTCTAAGATATCTCAATATATATATATGCAAAATAATATCACAAGGTATATCAGCAATCACCCATGTACATGCTGAGGGACCTTTACTCTGATACCATTATGTCACATCCCGGACCGGCTCTGCCGTAGCACGATATTGTCCGCTTTGGGCCACGCCTTCAAGGTTTTGTTTCTGGGAACTCATGAGAAACTTTCCAGTGAGTCACCCATCATGGGATTGCTCTAGCCCAAACTCGCTTAACTTCGGAGTTTCGATAGAATCCGAAGCCAGTGAGCTCCCAAAAGACCTCTTGCTAAATGGAGGTGGACATGTACATATAAGGCACATCACCCCCTCTCCATTGGTCGATGTGGGATGTCACATATGTGATTGGCCGTCTCAATTTGATTGAACCATGAGAATGTGTAGATTGGATTTTGATTGTAAATTGATTTGATCAAATATGTTGTAAACAGGCATAAGCTCTTCTTTACATTTTGTACTCCTTTTATATTTTATTTGATATGCATGCAAATTGGAGTAGTTGGGTCCAACTTCCAATAGGGAAACACGCTTTAATTAGATTAAACGTGTAATTAATCTTCCTCCATAGACCGAGATCCGACACTAGACTCTTGTTGGATCAAATCGAAGGTTCATAATCATCCTATGGCCCTAAGGCAATTATTAAATGTCCATTAAGGAATACAAAGATTTCGTTAGTAGTACTATATATTCTCGTTAGTAGTACTCATGTTGTGTTACATTCACCAAAGATCACTCTCAGTTGGACTATGGTGTATTTTATTAAACACAAATCCGAATGCTTTGCAAAATGTTTCAAAGAATTTAAGAATGTAAGTTGATGAGTAAGATATCTAAAGTTTTAATCTCCTTTTATTTGATCAAAGGATAAGAACATTTTAAGAGAATTTCCTTGAAATGTCTCAAGGAAAGTGACATCATAAGATAATGAGCTTCTCCATTAGGAGAAGAATGAACTTTAATTAGATGTAGTTCGTTAAATATTATAGTTTACCTATATCTTCCAGATGCACTCTAAGACAATATAATTGTTAATTAGAGTGTCTTCCAAAATATTTAATAACTCCATGAGATATAGTTGGAAAGAAAATCAAGTCTTAATCAAGTTAAGATTTGGGGTTGTCTTGCATATATCAATAGACTTGATGCATCTATGCTAAAAGCAATATTTGTTGAATGTACACACTTGTGGGATATCCTTAAATAAATCTTTGGATATCACTTCTATGGACCAACTAACAAGAGTTGTTTGTTGGGTAGTTCATTATAATCCTCCAAAAGAATTTGCTTAAAGTAGTGCAAATAAGAGATAGAACTCAAGGAATAAGTCCATGTAGATCCCCGTGACTATAATGAGTCTATGTGATAAGAAATTGGCATATTGCCAAGTATCCCGACATATAGAAACCTAGGAAGCTAATTGTTAACAAAGATGACTACAACCAAAGAGAAAGGTTAACTTTGAAGAAACCTTATTTGATGTGGGCCTGGTTTCAATTCATTCGGAGATTGCTTGCTATATCTACCATGAATCTAAGCAAGCTAGTGGGGGCTTCTTTGTTTTTTCTCTCTAAACGACTATGACTTTTTGTGACGACCCGTTCCTAATTTTATTGTACTTAATTTTCCCGAAGTGGTAAATTGACAAAAATGCCCTTGGTTGAGCTAAGTGGAAGTCCTACATGGACGTTTGAGTTCTTTTTAAATTTTGACTTCTCACTTACCGTATTCTTGTAGTACTCGTCTCTACGAACGCTTGAGCGCGACCACGACTGGGACATAATTCCGATGTGTAACAAAAAAGTTACGTTCGTTTAAATATTTATTTCATGTTTTAGGGGTGTTCTGTTACGTGTTACCTGTGACCCTCTTTTCCCTGCTAATTTTGGAAACCCAAAGCTTTCTTCTCATTTTTTCCCTCAGATTTTTCCTCTCTCTGTCACTTTCTTCTTCTTCCTTCCCGTAGAAAAATACTCACTGTCAAATAGTGACCACACCATTTCCTTCAAACCGAGCCAAACCACTACCACCATCTTGTTCGTTGTAACTCACTGAGTTCAACGGTGCAAGCCGATTGCCTAAACTCACTACCATTTGATAGAAATCGCACACGAAAGAACCAGACTTTTCCAACAAGTTTCTCGAGAATCCCGACCCAGGTGAGGTTCCTTACCACCACCATTAGCTTCCTTTCGTTGAGTAGATGAATTTCCATACTAAATTCGTACAATTTGGTTGTGTTTTGGAGTAGACCGTGACTTTCCGACCACTTTTCAAACCCCAATTAGGTACAATCTCATTCTACTCATCTCTAGCTTCATTTTGACAAATGGATCGTGAAAAATGGTTGAGAATTGAAGAAGTTACAAATTTTTGAAAATTTCCCAGTTTTTGGCGAGTTTGGACTGCGGCAGACGGCTTGACTCTAATTCTGGCCAGTTCCCAATCTCATTCTTTTACAAATGTTAATTTAAGAAAAACAAACTTTTTTACTCTAATTTTCTTTTTGCCCGTATTTGCCACATCATCATTTAACAGTCAAATTGACGGATTCACTACCAGATGTATGAAATTGCAACTAAAATACAAGTAGGTGTATGACATTGCAATGTTTTAAAGATGAGGTATGGAGTTGTAATTGGACCCAAACTTGAGGGTGCAAAATGTAATTTATCCATTTTTTTATGAAAAAAAAAACAATTCAGAGAATTATAAACAATTTATAGTAGTAGAGGTAAAAAACAATTCAGTTAAATTGTGTCGACTCGTCCCTAATTTTATTGTATTTTATTTCCCAAACGTGTAAATTGACCAAAATGCTCATGAACGGCTAAGTGGAAGTCCTATGTGGACGTTTGAACTCTTTTTGAATTTTGACTTCTTACTTGTTGTATCATTGTAGAACTCTTTCCTATGAACGCGTGAGCACGAACGGAAAGAAAATCCGACGTGTAACGGAAATGTTACGTACATTTAAATATTCTTTCCTGTTATGGGAATTTGGTGGTGCGTGCAACATGTGGGACCCATTTGTCCAGCTTAATTTTGAAAAAAAATCTCTCTTCTTTCTTTTTTCTCTTAGACTCTCCCCCTCATTATTTTCTTCTTTTCATCCCATGAAAAGCATGCACAATCACATAGTGGCCACACCATTTCTTTTGAACCGAGCCAAACCACAACCACCATTTTATTCGTCGTAACTCACTGAGTTCAACAGTGCAAACCGATTGCCCAAACTCCCCACCGTTTGACGAAAATCGCACACAAAAGCACTGAGCTTTTTCGATGAGTTACTCAGAAACATCGACCAAGGTGAGACTTCTAACTATCACCGTTAGCTTCCTGTGTTGAGTAGATGAATTTTCATACTAAAATTGCATGATTTGGTCATGATTTGGAGTAGATCAGACCTTGGGTGTAAACTGAGACTTTCCGGCAAATTTCCGACCATTTTCGACCACTTTTCAAACTCCAAATAAGTATAATCTAGTTATCCTTCTTTCTAGCTTCATTTTAACATGTGGATTGTGTAAAATGGTTGAGAAATGAAGAAGTTACGAAGTTTTGAAATTTTTCCAAAAACCGGTGATTCACCACCAGCGACTGGCATTAGTTGCAGCGGCGACCGATTCAGCAGCGACTGGCATGAGTTGCAGCAGCGCCGGCTTCCGTTAGATTTAACGGAGATACCGAAATTTAACGGCGTCAACTAACGGCGCGCGTGAGCTAACAAGGCGGCTTGTGACGACGTGTACTACCTAGGGGCAGTATATCTGGTATTTTTCGGAGTGTTTCGGACCTCCGTGTTGAGCCAACAAGGGTTAATTGACGTTAATTAGTTTAATTAGTAACCTTTATGAGTTTAATCATTATTATAGTTATATCTCATATAGCTGAGACTTACCACGAGGAGTACAGGAGCCAAGCAAGGCATGACACACCCTGACCCGGATGTACAGGTGGACACCCAAAAGTCGAGTGTGCTGGCCGACACCACGTGAGGTGACGAAAGCCATTTAGAAGAATTGATGAAATAATTTAAGCAAATTGAATTAAATGAAGGTCAGAGTGCACGAAAGTGTGCGGGCGGAAATAAATAATAAAATAATAATTGTTGGACAGGCTAGAAGAATACTGAATAGTTACAAATACAATAGAGATTCCTACATTGTCATACCACCGCGTCTCGACGTAGACAGCTCCAAGCCACTTATCCTGGAGGGGCGCAAAAAAAGGAGGGTGAGTAGGTCATAAGTAATTATTTTGTAAAACCTTTCCTTTCTGAAAATAGTAACCCCTCGCCGTCAAAATCAAGTAATAGTTCTGGAAAATCTTTCTGGAAAACATACTACAGTAGTAGATAGAAAATCAGTGTAAGTACGGAAATGTACTTACAGTCCAAAACGGGCAGAAAGCCACAACTTAGTATAAAAATACTTTACCAGAACTCCGTATAATAAAATAGTACGGGAAACCCGTAAATCAAATAGAAGCCTCCGTGGCATCAATGAAATCCGATCTTAAAATCACAATATAAAACAGTAGGGTATACGCTCGATAGGTATGACAGACACACGAGTTCATACAGAGGTATTCTGTCGTGAACAGGCTGGGTGTATGAATAATGTTACGCTCATGTACTACATACACGTGAAGCTGGCGCTAAGCGCATCACAACGAGTTCGAGTCACCAAGGCGACCTGGAACAGACTGGCACCTTCGATGGATCCAAAGTTAACGTGTCAGTGCGTGTGAACATCCACGTGAAGCTGGTCCTGGCCCCGGACAGTACTACTGACACCGTGTAAGCATTCCTAGTTGAGCGTGTATAAAACATACCACAGAATATTTCTAAATAAAATAAGGTGGGGTAATTTCCTTTCTAAAATAAACCTCAAAGTAAACATATAATTAGGTATTCACGGATGCCGTATCCGGAATACCAAGAATATACCAAAATGATACCAAGGTACATAAAATACCAATTTAAAAACGTACTAAGTGAACCAAAATACGATATAAATATTAAACCCAAGGTTCACCAAATATAAATATAAATCAATTTCAATAAGTATAAGTATAAATCACATTTAAAAGCATAGGCATAATAATACTAATTTCCAAAACCCATAAAATATAGCCGAGTCACATACTAGTGAACTAAGTATAAAATATAATACTAAAGTTCACTAATATAACATGATAAATACCAATTAAAAACGTAGGCATAGCCTAATAATAATTTCCCAAGCACATAAAATATTTAATTTAATAAGGAAGGCGCCCACTCACATAAACCTTTGCCAGAATAGCCCAATTGCACGCTCTACGTACTCCACGGGTCGCCAAACCTATTTTAGAATGTCCACAAGTAATAAAGTATTCGAAAATATGAAGAAAACAGTGTTCGAAAACCCGAAAACGGAGTTCCGGGGTCGAAAAACCCAATACCGCCGCTGTGGGCCGCCGTGCACCACCGCGCTGCCAAATGGCCTCACGCGCCACCACGCGCCGGTGAAAGTCCACCACGCGCGGTCACGCGCCGGTCAACAGTCAACGCTGATGTCAGCCCTGTCTGGACTGGTTGCTGACGTCAGCACCGGTCTGAACCGGTTTGCTGACGTCAGCAAGGCCGGTCTGAACTAGTTTGCTGACGTCAGCGCCGGTCATCCCTGCCAATTTTCAGGTCGCCGCCGTCATCGCAGAAAACTGGAAAAACTCGCCGGAAAATTAGGAAATTTTCAAAACTTCATATCTTCTTCATTTCTAGGCCAAATTCTATGATTCAAGTACCAAAATGAAGCTGGGAACAAGGAGAACAAGAATTTACCAATTTGGGGGACAAAATCTGGCCAGAGGTGGCCGGAAAATGGAGAAGAAGTCACGGCCATAAAGTGGCCGATTTCCCGATCGCCGTTTCACGTCCAAAACAGACCATCCAAGGCTCGAACAAGGTCCTAGAGACTTTGAGGAGTTCAGTGGGGGTGGTTTCGAGGACCAACAAGGTTGGATTAGACGAGAAACTCGACAGACAAGGCACGAGGTCTCGCCGGAGTTTCTGGGAAATCAAGCCCGAGGCTTGAGCTGGGTTTGCAGGGTTCCAGGTTTGGTTGCTGGGTTTCTAGGGGAGTAGAAGCTGACTCTGATATTAATCTAGACCAAAGTGAAGGTTTGTTAGGGTTTGGTTCGGTGAGAAGGAGAGAAAGAGAGGTTGTTTGTTTACAAAGGGAGAGAGATAAAGTGTAGAGAGAGTGAGGGAGATGAGTCAAACAGACAAGGAGACAGGGGGAAATGGGCCTGCAGGAAGCTGGGCCCCAAACCCACCTACCAAAAAGTCCAATTCCAAAATACGGGAACCGTCGGTAATCCAACGCCCGTAGAATATTCGTTCGGACTCCGAATGACGTCCCGCTCGCGTCCACGCGTTTGTAACGACGAGCACAGCAAGAAAATACAAAAGGAAGGGTTGTAAGAGTTACGACACAAAAGTCAACCGAAAGGTCAACCAGGGGCATTTTCGTCATTTCCCACTTTCGGGAATAAAATACTAATATTTTCCGGAATGGGATGTAACAATCTACCCCCCTTATGAAAATTTCGTCCCCGAAATTTCCATAAGAAGTTCAACGAGGTAGATGAGAGTAATAACGGTTCACAGTACATCGTCTCCCAAATTGCTCCCTCGAAGGTTACGAAAGTGATGAAATAACAATTGTCTGAATTGAAAGTTGGCTAATAGTGCTCCATCATCACCACAACCCAAAGTGACACAGTGCCTCGAAGTTCAGTCAAAAGAGGAATATGACTAGTTGTAAGAGTATTCAGTCGTCCGTAAGACTTCCGACTGAGGCATCAGCTACTACGTTTACACGACCGGGATGGTATTCGATAGTACAATCATAGTCACTCATCAGCTCCATCCGTCTCCTTTGACTGAGACTGAGGTCTCCTAGAGAGAAACGATACCTCAAACTTTGGTGGTCGGTAAAAATTATGCACGTTTCACCATACAGATAGTGTCGCCAAATCTTCAGAGTAAAGATAATGGCTACAAGCTCCGAATCATGGGTAGGATAATTCATCTCATGAAGTTTCAATTGTCTGAAGGCATAAGCGATTACCTTCCCATGCTGCATTAGCACGCAATCTAACCCTTTCAGTGACGCATCACTGTAGATCTAGTAGTTACCGCTGTCGTCGGGAAGTGCCAATACTGGAGCATGAGTAAGACAATACTTGAGCAGTTGGAAATTTGCTTGCGGTCGTCGTCCCACAAAAATTTAACATCTTTTCTGGCAAGTTTCATGAGAGGCAGAGCAAAAGAAGAAAAGTCATTCACGAAACGTCGGTAATAACCGGCCAGGCCAAGAAAGCTTCGAATTTCCGTAACATTCTGTGGTCGCCCCCAGTTCTCCACCGCAGCTACCTTCTGGGGATCGACAAGAATACAATATGCAGAAATCACGTGTCCCTAAGAAAGATACTCGATTAAGCCAGAATTGGCATTCGCTGAATTTGGCATAAAGCTGAATCTCCCCAAACTTCCTCAAGACCATGCACAAGTGTTTAGCATGATCGGCCTCGGTCTTGGAATATACCAGAATGTCATCAATAAAGACTATCACAAACTTGTCGAGATACGGGCAAAATACTCGATTCATCAAGTCTATGAAAGTTGCTGGGGCGTTTGTCAATCCAAAAGGTATGACAAGAAACTCGTAGTGCCCATAACGAGTCCAGAATGCGGTCTTGTACACAACATCGTTTTTTATCTTCTGCTGATAATAATCAGACTCCAGATCGATCTTAGAGAAAACCTGTGCACCACGGAGCTGGTGAAAGAGATCATCGATTCTAGGCAGGGGATAATGGTTTTTAATCGTCACCCGGTTTAGCTGCCTATAATCAATGCAGAGCCTCAAAGTACCGTCTTCTTTCGAACAAACAAGACCAGATCTCCCCAAGGTGAAGTGCTAGGTTGAATGAATCCCTTGGCAATAAGTTCCTGAAGCTGAAATCTTCGACTCTCACAACACTGGTGGAGCCAAACGATAAGGGGCAAGAGAGATATATGATCAGTACCTGGAAGAAAATCGATGGTGAATTTCACTTCTTAATCAGGCGACAATCCAGGCAGACCATGAGGAAAGATCTCAGGAAATTTGTTGACAACCGGTACATCGTCAACCCGAAGAGAATTTCCTTCCTCCAACACCACAAGTGTGATACAACCATCACAACCCTAACTCAACAGTTTCGTTGCTTTCATAGCTGAAATCAGCCCATGATCGATTTTCCGGTGCTCGCCGGTAAACGTCACAGTCAGTATGCGAGGTGGTTGGAAGGTGACCAACCTCCGCCGACAATCCACAATGGCATGAATCTGGTGTAACCAATCCATTCCTAGGATTACGTTGAAATCAACGATGTCCAGAGGAATCAGATTAGCTCGCATTATTTGATTAGCGATGATAACAGGGTATCACCGACACTTCCATTGGACAAGACATACTTCGCCTCTCGGCATAGCAATTCCCATATCGTACCCGATAGGAGTACAATGTGGCTGAGTAGTTTGAGTGAACAAAGGCGAAATAACTGAGTAGGTAGCGTCCGGATCAATTAAAACTCTAGCAAAAAGCCCAAGAATGATTAACGTACCCAAGACAAGATCAGGATCGTTCTGAGCATCCTGCTGGTTGATTGCATGAACTCGCCAATAAGTCTGCTGTGCTCCACCTTGGAACTGCATGGCACCACCAGGATACTGAGTAGGATAACCAGGATACAGAGGAAAGGTTCCAGGGTAGAGAGTGACATTGCCCTGGCAATGTACGTCTCCTCCGTATGTAGGCTACGGGTAAGGAACTGTTCCTCCAACCTGCTGGATCGGAACAGGCCTGAGGCTGGTTTGGCCGGTTTTGCGGACCCTGGTTAGCTCTGTGTCCTATCTGTCCACAGATATGGCGCTCCTGATTTCCTTGCTTACACTCACCAAAACGACGAGTGTTGCATCGATGACAGAACTGGGAGTTAGACTGAGTGGAATTACCCAGCTGACGGAAACGAGATCCACCAGAAAACCACCCTCCACAGTTTGTGTTGGAGTTGACCCACTACTAGATGATTTAGAGCTGAACTTCCACGTTTGAAGGACTGATTCCTTCGGGGACCAAAAGATGGCCGCCCCATACCCAACCTCTGACTTTATACCCAACCTTTGACTTTATGCGAAGTGGATACGTCGTTGCTAAAGTCATAACCGAAGTTGAAGTCAATCACCGTCACTAGCAGATGCACAATCCATACCGTCGCCGAAGCGAAGAATTAAGATAGCCGCACACACTCGAGTGGAAAAATGATCGATTTGAATGACAAAAAGTCATAGGTAGAAGGAAAATGTTGACTACAGAATGTACGAAATAGTTCTTCAACGTTCGAAGAAAGTTGAGTCACGACAAAAACAAAATGGTCGTAGGGACTCCACGCAGTCAAACAACATCTCGAAGATAGAATTCTGCTCCAAATTGCCGAAAAGTAGTATTCACGAATTGTCCGAGAAATGTCGACCAACAAGGTTCGATTCACAATCATCGAAAAGTCGTTCCAGTCGTCACGTGCGGAAAGTATCATACAAGAAATTCACGGTGATAATTTTCCATTTTCGAATGAAAATGGAAAGTGGTCGGAATAATTGAGAGGATTTCCGTCTCCAAGTCTTCGTCTGCTAACAATTTGAATATCCGCTGACGTACTCAGCGATCGCCACTTACAGCTTCAAGAAGTCGAAAACGCGCCCAGTCAAACAACGTTAATAGTCCAAGTGTCACCCGTAGGTTAAAGTCGTCGGTTATAGTGTAAAACGTCTTCAGTACAATGGGTTTGTGAAACCAAGACTCACGAATTAAGTCCACTAGAACTAGTCAGACACGAAAATTAGTCAACAGGTTTCGCCAACATCTACGCCTAGCGTCGTTCCCAAGGGAAGTACTTGATGAAAAATTATCCGTTGTGCCAATCTGACACCACACTTCGAAGATACGAAATACGACAATTGAACCAGTTTCCTGATTCAGTGTGATTCCATCGCGAGTTGATAAAGAAAACGTCAAACGTCACACGTAACATCCAAGTTCCTCGTCATCCAAGCTCAAGGTCGTCCTGAGTTAGGTACCAAAATTCTACACGTACTAGAAAAGTAACGACAAAACTGTCAAACTCAGAAAAACTACCCAAAACTGCACATTATCTGACGTCAAGGTGGCATGACACTAAGAAGAAACTTAGAATTAATCCAACGAAAACAATACACCAAAAGTGTAGAGTTCGGAAATTTTTCGATTCCAAGTGTAAGATTCAAGAACACACTGTTCAAAAACAACATTGGCAGGTAATAGAATACCCAAGAGATAGCCAAGGTTCGTGAAATTTGAAGTCTGATACCAACCGACAGGTACAGAGTACGGAAGGAAGAGCATAGGTTTGCAAAAACTCGCTCTGATACCAATCTGACAGGTATCAGAGTACGAAAGAAAGAACCAAGGTTTACCAAACCTCAGCTTTGATACCAAACTGACACACCCCGACCCGGATGTACAGGTGGACACCCAAAAGTCGAGTGTGCTGGCCGACACCACGTGGGGTGACGAAAGCCATTTAGAAGAATTTATGAAATAATTTAAGCAAATTGAATTAAATGAAGGTCAGAGTGCACAAAAGTGTGCGGGCAGAAAGAAATAATAAAATAATAATTGTTGGACAGGGTAGAAGAATACTGAATAGTTACAAATACAATAGAGATTCCTACATTGTGATACCACTGCGTCTCGATGTAGACAGCTTCAAGCCACTTATCATGGAGGGGCGCAAAAACAGAAAGGTGAGTGGGCCATAAGTAATTATTTTGTAAAACCTTTCCTTTCTGAAAATAGTAACCCCTCGCCGTCAAAATCAAGTAATAGTTCTGGAAAACCTTTCTGGAAAACATACTACAGTAGTAGATAGAAAATCAGTGTAAGTACGAAAATGTACTTACCGTCCAAAACGGGCAGAAAGCCACAACTTAGTATAAAAATACTTTATCAGAAATCCGTATAATAAAATAGTACGGGAAACCCGTAAATCAAATAGAAGCCTCCGTGGCATCAGTGAAATCCGATATTAAAATCACAATATAAAACAGTAGGGTATACGCTCGATAGGTATGACAGACACACGAGTTCATACAGAGGTATTCTGTCATGAACAGGCTGGGTGTATGAATAATGTTACGCTCATGTACTACATACACATGAAGCTGGCGCTAAGCGCATCACAACGAGTTTCCAGTCGCCAAGGCAACCTAGAACAGACTGGCACCTACGATGGATCCAAAGTGAGCGTGTCGGTGCATGTGAACATCCACGTGAAGCTGGTCCTGGCGCAGGACAGTACTACAGACACCGTGTAAGCATTCCTAGTTGAGCGTGTATAAAACATACCACGGAATATTTCTAAATAAAATAAGGTGGGGTAATTTTCTTTCTAAAATAAACCTCAAAGTAAACATATAATTAGGTATTCACGAATGCCGTATTCGGAATACCAAGAATATACCAAAATGATACCAAGGTACATAAAATACCAATTTAAAAACGTACTAAGTGAACCAAAATACGATATAAATATTAAACCCAAGGTTCACCAAATATAAATATAAATCAATTTCACTAAGTATAAGTATAAATCACATTTAAAAGCATAGGCATAATAATACTAATTTCCAAAACCCATAAAATATAGCCGAGTCACATACTAGTGAACCAAGTATAAAATATAATACTAAAGTTCACTAATATAACATGATAAATACCATTTAAAAACGTAGGCATAGCCTAATAATAATTTCCCAAGCACATAAAATATTTAATTTAATACGGAAGGGGCCCACTCACATAAACCTTTGCCGGAATAGCCCAATTGCATGCTCTCCGTACTCCACGGGTCGCCAAACCTATTTTAGAATGTCCACAATTATTAAAGTATTCGAAAATACGAAGAAAACGGTGTTCGAAAACCTGAAAACGGAGTTCCGGGGTCGGAAAACCCAATACCGCCGCCGTGGTCCGCCGTGCGCCACCGCACGCGCAGCCACGCGCTGCCAAATGGCCTCACGCGCCCTCACGCACCGCCACGCGCCAGTGGAAGTCCACCACGCGCGGTCACGCGCCTCATGGTTGCTGACGTCAGCCCGGTCTGGACCGGTTGCTGACGTCATCGTCGACGTCAGCGTCGATCTGAACCGATTTGCTGACATCAGCGCCGGTCATCCTTGCCAATTTTCTGGTCGGCGCCGCTGTCGCCATCGCCGGAAACTGGGAAATTTTCAAAACTTCATATCTTCTTCATTTCTAGGCCAAATTCTACAATTCAAGTACCAAAATGAAGCTGGGAACAAGGAGAACAAGAATTTTCCAATTTGGGGGCCAAAATCTGGCCAGAGGTGGCCGGAAAATGGAGAAGAAGTCACAGCCATAAAGTGGTCGATTTCCCGATCGCCGTTTCACGTCCAAAACAGACCATCCAAGGCTCGAACAAGGTCCTAGGGACTTCGAGGAGTTCAGTGGGGGTGGTTTCGAGGACCAACAAGGTTGGATTGGACGAGAAACTCGACGGACAAGGCACGGGGTCTCGCCAGAGTTTCTGGGAAATCAAGCCCGAGGCTTGAGCTGGGTTTGCAGGATTCCAGGTTTGGTTGCTAGGTTTCCAGGGGAGTAGAAGCTAACTGTGATATTAATCTAGACCAAAGTGAAGGTTTGTTAAGGTTTGGTTTGGTGAGAGGGAGAGAAAGAGAGGTTGTTTGTTTACAGAGGGAGAGAGACAAAGTGCAGAGAGATTGAGGGAGATGAATCAAACAGACAAGGAGACAGGGGGAAATGGGCCTGCAGGAAGCTGGGCCCCAAACCCACCTACCAAACAGTCCAATTCCAAAATACGGGAAACATCGGTAATCCAACGCCCGTAGAATATTCGTTCGGACTCCGAATGATGACCCGCTCGCGTCCACGCGTTTGTAAAGACGAGCACAGCAAGAAAATACAAAGGGAAGGGTCGTACGAGTTACGACGCAAAAGTAAACCGAAAGGTCAACCAGGGGCAATTTCGTCATTTCCCACTTTCGAGAATAAAATACTAATATTTTCTGGAACGGGATGTAACAAGGCAAGGCGGCTACGACCTAACCAATATTATTTGTATTATTTCCCACTATGGTTTTATGAATTCTTTTCTATCATGCCATGCTTTTGCTTACGAGTTAAGTATAAAGAAATTATATATATTATGTTGAGATTTGTGAAACTGGTATGGCATGATCATGTGTATTTTTATTGGCTCATCATACATGCATTCACCTAGTGTCTAGTACTCGTCCGGACCAGGACCAGCCTTCACGTATATGTTCACATGCTCACCGTTATGCTCACTTTGCATTAGGCAGCTAGGACTCGTATGTGACGCGATTAGCGCCAGCTTCATGTGATCGTAGTACTGATCATATATTTATTACACCTATCATGTTCAATGTAGCTACTTTCTGCATGGGCTTGTGTGTCTGCATATGTTGATGAGCATACTATATCTTTGTTGAGATATCAGTGTTTGCTCATATTTTTGGCAGTGGTGCCTTTATACTGTTTTGGCGATGAGTACTATATATTATGTTGAGATAAATGTGTTTATCCATATCTTTGGGGTTAAACTTCAATGGTACTACGTACCATTCAATAGTACGTCTATTGAATGGTTTAAGATTCATTTGGGGCCCACTGCAAATTAATCTGGGACCATTCAATGGCTGTACCATTAATGGTACATACCACCCAAGATTTTTTCATATCTTTGACAATTTTCGTACTATACGTAGTATGATTTTGGGAAACTATATACGTTTTTTTAGAGAGGGGTTATTTATGTTACGAAAAACAAAGGTTTTATAAATGATTATTTTTACCCACTCACACTTTCTGTTTTGCGCCCCTCCAGGACTTAGTAGCTGGACTTGTGGTGAGCGAGACAGTTCTGGTGTTTACGACTTCCGCACCAGATAAATGTAGGATATTCCTTCTCAGCTAATATGTTTCATCCATCCTACTCAAGATGGGAATAATTCGTATTTTCTTTATTGCACTTTAACTAGACTCTAAACATCGCATGTTGTGTATAAAAGGGTTCTACTCATACTTCTGCGCACTCATACATTTGGTATCAATAATTTCAGACGTTGGTTTTATTTCATTGGTAATTTTCCACTTCATCTTCATGGCATGGCTTTCGTCACCCTCCAGGGAGTCGGCCAGCATGCCTCGATTTCGGTACCCTTCGGGATATCCGAGTAGGGTTGTGTCAGTTTGGTATCAGAGCATAAGTTTAGGCAGTTCTGTATTCGACACACCTATGATGTTAAGCACTAATGATTCTTGATCTCTTCTATGTCAGAACTATGCCACCTCGTCAAGCACCCGCTCACACATCAGGTGAATGAAGTCCACTTGACATGTCTGCTTTTAACCTCAGGCAGTTCAGTGAGGCTACTGCCGATGCCTTTTGGGCAGCTATTCGTCCTCCTCAGAAAAATAATTTGGAGCTCGCTTGTAATCTGCGATTAAAACCATTTCTTGGTCCAGAGACTCCTGATGAAGATGCTGAGGCTTGGCTTGAGCATCTGGAGAAAACCTTTCGCGCTATGCAAAGGTAGGGAAACTTTGTAGTCGAACAGTGGGTCTCTACAGCAATGTGGTTTTTGCAGGGTCAAGCCCATTTTTGGTGGACTTATGAGGTAAATCAGATTTCTCCTAATCTACATGAGGATTGGAGCACTTTTAAGCAATGGTTTGAGCACAAGTACTTGCCTCTTGAGTATTAGGCAAGGAAAAGAGATGAGTTCATAAATCTGAAATAGAAGAAGATGTCAGTTGCCGAGTACCATCAGAAATTTACCGACTTGTCCCGTTATTGTCTTGCTATTGCAGCCAGTCCAACTGAGATGCTTCATCAGTTTAAAAAGGGAACTCGTAAGAGACTTCGTTCTTTGGCAACTTTTGAAGTATGTGCTACTTACCAGCAATTCTATGAGGCCCTATTGCATGTAGAGGATTCCGAGGACACTCCAAGTGATGATGATGATGATGATGATGATGATGATGATGATGATGATGAGGGTGTTAGTAATCAGAAGAAGAACAACAGGGGACAATCATCTTTTGGTCCAAGGAAGAATCAGTCGTTCAAGAGAAGAGGTTACAATTTTGGATCTTCTAGTGGGGGCTTTAGCTTTGGTACACCTCAATCTGGTGGTAGATCTACCAGCAGTTCTCGTTTCCACACTTATAGTAGTTCTAGTAATTCTAGTGTTCAGTTTTGCCATAGGTGCAACACTCGTCACTTCGGCAAATGTAAGCAGGAAAACAAGGGTTGCTACACTTGTGGACAGCTGGGACACAGAGCTAGTCAGTGTCCTCATAGTCAGCAGCATCAGCTCACTGGTACCATCCCTTAGTAGCAAAACTTACTTATGAGACCCAGTCATTATCAGCAGCCTGGGTATAGAGGTACTATTCACTATCAGGGCGATGCCACTCCATATCCTGGTGGTGCTAATCTGTATCCGTTTGGTGTTACACAGTACTAGGGTGGTGTTCCACAGTATCAGGAAGGTTATCTGCAGTATCAGGGTAGCGATACTGATCATTGGTTTGGTGGCAGACAGTATCAGACTACTGATGGTGCATCAAGCAACTAAGGCGCAAGTAGGCAGACTGGTCGAGGCAACCAGGGATGAACTAATCAGGGTCGAGGAAATCAAAATCAGGGTAACTGAGGGGGCTGCATGGGAGGTCAACAGGCCCACGCCCGTGTCAACCACATCACTCAGCAGGATGTACAGAACAACCCCGACTTGATCATGGGTACGTTAAATATTCTTGGTCACTTTGCTAAAGTCTTAATTGATCCGGGTGCCACCCACTCGGTCATATCACCTTTGTTTGCTCAAATGACTCAACCATACTCTACTCTTATTGGGAATGATATGGGAATCGCGATGCCAAGAGGCGAAATCTGTTTAGTTCAGTGGGAGTACAAGGATTGTCCTGTTCTTATAGACAATGAAGGGGTGCCAACTAACCTAATTCCTTTGGATATCGTGGATTTCGATGTAATCTTAGGGATGGATTGGCTACATCAGAATTTTGCTTTAGTAAACTGTAGACAAAAAGTGGTTACTTTTCAACGACATGGCAAGCCTACTGTGACTTTCACCGGCAAACGCAATGGCTTGAAACACGGATTGATTTCCGCTATGAGGGCAAAGAGGATGTTGAGAAAAGGTTGTCAAGGTTACTTAGCTCATGTAGTGGTGAAAGAAGATGTCCTTGCACAAGTTGAGGATGTGCTAGTAGTGAGTCAGTTTCCAAATGTTTTCCCTGAGGATTTACTTGGCTTACCACCGAATAGAGAAATGGAATTCACCATACCTCATGGCTCCGGCGGAGTTGCACCTTCTAGATCTACCAAACTGACACACCCCGACCCGAATATTCAGGTGGACACCGGATATCGAAGCGTGCTGACCATCACTCCGGAGGAGTGACAAAGTCATAAGAAATTGATAAAGAAATAGTGAGGGAATTTAAATCAGAGTTATGCTAAAATTAAAAGAAACACAGAGCGGAAGTGTATGGTGTGGGTTAAGACCCATGAATACACAAATATCAGAGCTAGGTGCAGTAATTAAGAGATTATTCCCATCCCGTAGGATGGATATAGAACACAACTGAAAAGAAATAAACATACTTCCACTGAGGGTAAATACGGTAATATCAGCAGCAGCAGCCACGCGGTCTCGTCAGCCAACTAACATCTATGTCCTGGAGGGGTGAAAAACAAAGGTGAGTGGGCCTTTCTTTACTCTAAATATTATATTAGTATGTGTTTTAAATGTGATTTCCTTGACTATATATAGCATGCCATGTTTTATAAACCGATATATGTTTTATGTGACACTTTATGACGTAGTATTCCTGTTTACTTGGCTTTATCAAATAAATGTTGGCATGTCTATACATTTTAGCAAATTATTACTCATCACGCATATTGCACGGTGTTAGCACTGTTCGGGCCAGGACCAGCTTCACGTGTATGTTCACACGCACCAACACGCTCACTTTGGATCCATCGTAGGTGCCAGCCTGTTCTAGGTCACCTCGGCGACTAGACTTGTTGTGACGCGCTTAGCGCCAGCTTCACATGCAGTAGTGCTAGAGCGTAATTTATTAGACACCCAACCTGTCATGTAGCTACTTTCTGCATGACTTGTGTGCATTGATTATGCGATGAGTATTGTGATATTTCTACTGCTACTGTTATCCTTTATACCCGTATCCTTGTGGGCGTAGGCCCGTTTATTTCGTTATGGTTATTACTGTTAGTAAAACTTATATTTTCAGTAAACTACAGGTTTTACAGCGAGGGGATATCTCTTGTACCTTACCGCATGGCTCCGGCAGAGTTGCGAGAATTAAAAATTCAGTTACAAGAACTTGTAAACAAGGGTTTTATTCAGCCTAGTACTTCACCTTGGGGAGCTCCAGTGTTGTTTGTAAAGAAGAAGGATGGAACTTTGAGGCTATGCATCGACTACAGATAGTTGAATTGGGTGACGATTAAAAATCGTTATCCTTTGCCTCATATTGACAATCTCTTTGATCAGCTCCGTGGTGCTAGGGTTTTCTCCAAAATTGATCTAAGATCTGGTTATTATCAGCTGAAGATCAAAAGTGATGATGTTCCTAAGAAGGCGTTCAGGACTCGTTAATGTAATTATGAGTTTCTTGTGATGCCATTCGGGTTGACAAATGCCCCAGCAGCTTTCATGGACATGATGAATCAAGTATTTCGTCCTTACCTTGATAAATTTGTAATAGTCTTCATTGACGATATTCTCGTATATTCTAAGACCAAGGCTGAGCATGCTAAACATTTGCGCTTAGTCTTGAGGAAGTTGAGGGAGAATCAACTTTATGCCAAATTCAGCAAATGTCCATTCTGGTTGAATCAAGTGTCTTTCTTGGGGCACATGATTTCAGCTCAAGGTATTCTTGTCGATCCTCAGAAAATTTCTGCAGTTGAAAGCTAGGAGCGTCCGTAGACTATTACTGAAATACAGAGTTTTCTTGGTCTTGCAGGCTACTATAGGCGCTTTGTGAAGGACTTCTTAGTTATAGCTTTACCTCTCACAAGGTTGACCAGGAAAGGAGTAAAATTCGAGTGGAATGTTGATTGTGAACAAAGTTTCTAGCAGTTGAAGTATTGTCTCACTCATCACATGTCTTAGCACTTCCTGATGATAGTGGTAATTTCGAGGTTTACAATGATGCTTCACTGAATGGTCTAGGTTGTGTATTGATGCAGCATGGACGGGTAATTGTTTACTTTTCTCGACATTTGAAGCCACATGAGGTGAAGTATCCCACACATGATCTAAAGCTAGCAGCTATTATTTTCGCTCTGAAAATTTGGCAGCATTATCTCTATGGAGAAACATGACAAATATCTGCCGACCCAGAAGGATCTTAATCTAAGACAACGAAGATGGACGGAGTTGATCAGTGACTACGACTGCATCATCAAGTACCATCTTGGTCATGCTAATGTAGTAGCAGATGCACTTAGCAAGAAATCTCATGGTTGACTTAATACTCTCTATGTATGTCATATTCCGCTTTTGTCAGATCTCAGGAGTACAAGAGCAGTCTTGGGATGTGATCACACAGGAGCCTTGTTAGCTTGTTTTCAGGTCAAACCAGTTCTCATGGATCGCATTCGTGATACTCAGATGAACGACCCAAAGTGTTTGGAATTGATGTAGGCAGTAATGAATGGAAAAATAGGTGACCTCAGAGTACAAAAGACGGATGGATTGCTTATGCAAGGTGATCGAATGTTTGTGCCTAATGTTGAGGAGCTGAAAAAGGAGATTCTTGATAAGGCACACATTTTAGCTTATGCTATGCACTCTGGTAGCACTAAGATGTACCACACTATCCAACCTTTCTACTATTGGTCAGTTATGAAAAGGAAAATTGCTGAGTACGTGAGCCAATGCCTGATTTTTCAGCAGGTCAAAGCAGATAGAAAGAAACCATTTAGGTTGCTACAGTCACTTCCTATACCCGAGTGGAAATGGGAAAATTATCACCATGGATTTTGTGTATCAACTACCGTATACATATGGTGGCTATGATGGTATTTAGGTGATTGTAGACCAACTCACCAAGTCTGCACACTTTTTACCAGTCCACAAAAATTACTCTATGGATCGCTTGGCTAGACTTTTCATCATTGGGATTGTCAAGTATCATGGTGTTCCAGTCAATATTATTTCCAATCGTGATCCTAGATTTACTTCTAAATTCTGGAAAGCATTTCATAAAGCCTTGGGCTCACAGCTACTTTACAACGCAACATATCATCCTCAGACGGACGGACAGTCTGAGAGAACTATTCAGACCTTCGAGGATATGTTGAGGTTCCCAATCCTTTAGTTAGGAGACAAATGGCACGATCACTTACCTTTAAAGAAGCTTGCTTACAACAACAGTTATCACTCGAGCATTGGTATGTCACCATTCGAGGCGTTGTACGGCAAACAGTGTCGAACACCGTTGTGTTGGTCAGAAGTTGGCGAGAGAGCTTTGGTAGGTCCAGAGTTATTGGACGAAACGACTCAGAACATTCAGTTAACCAAGAAGAGTTTGAAAACCGCACACGACCGACAGAAGAGAATTTCATACGGACATTCCACAGACAGGGTTTACGCAGTTGGTGATTGGGTATTTCTGAAGCTGTCACCATGGAGAGGTGTTGTACATTTTTGGAAGAAAGGGAAGCTAAGCCCTCACTATATTGGTTCGTACCAGATCATTGAACGAGTTTGTGAGGTTGCTTACCAACTCGACTTACCTCCAGAGCTTTCGAGGGTACACAGTGTCTTCCACGTCTCTATGCTTCGGAGATATGTTTCTGATCCTACTCATGTCATCCGACCTCAGCCTTTGGAGATCAATTCGGATTTGACCTATGATGAGGTACCTGTTACGATTCTCGATTGGAAGGAGAAAGTTCAACGGAACAAAATCGTCAAATTGGTAAAAGTCTTGTGGAGGAATCACGCTGTTAAGGAAGCCACCTGGGAGACGGAGGATCATATGAGAGCTCTTCATCCATATTTATTCTTTGACTCTACTTCTGTGTAATGTTGAAATTTCGGGGACTAAATTTTCTTAAGGGGGTAGGTTGTGACGACCCGTCCCTAATTTTATTGTATTTTATTTCCCAAATGTGTGAATTGACCAAAATGCCCCTAAACGGGCTAAGTGGAAGTCCTACATGGACGTTTGAACTCTTTTTGAATTTTGACTTCTTACTTGTTGTATCATTGTAGTACTCTTTCCTACGAACACGTGAACGCGAACGGAACGAAAAATCCGACGTGTAACAGAAATGTTACATACGTTTAAATATTCTTTCTTGTTATGAAAATTTGGTGGTGCGTGTACCATGTGGGACCCAGTTGCCCAGTTTAATTTGGAAAAAAAATCTCTCTTCTTTCTTTTTTCTCTCAGACTCTCTCTCTCTCCCTCATTATTTTCTTCTTTTCTCCCCGTGACAAGCATGCACAGTGCACACAGTGGCCACACTATTTCTTTCGGGCCAAGCCAAACCACTACCACCATCCTATTTGTCGTAACTCATTGAGTTAAACGGTGCAAACCAATTGCCCAAACTCCCCACCATTTGACAGAAATCGCACACAGAAGCACCGATCTTTTCCGGCGAGTTTCTCGAAAATACCAACCAAGGTGAGACTTCTCAGCACCACCATTAGCTTTTATGTGTTGAGTAAATGAATTTTCATACTAAAATCGTGTGATTTGGTCGTGATTTGGAGTAGATCGGACCTCGGGTGTAAACCGAGACTTTCCGGCCAATTTTCTAGCTTCATTTTGACATGTGGATCGTGTAAAATGGTTGAGAAATGAAGAAGTTACGAAGTTTTGAAATTTTTCCAGAAACCGGCGAGTTTTGGCCAGCAGCGACTGGTGAGTTTTGGCTGGCAACGACCGGCGAGTTTTGGCCGGCGGCGACCGGCTAGTTTTGGCCGGTGGCAACCGGCGTGAGTTGCAGCGACAACCAGTTCAGACCAGCCTGAACCCGATCCAAACCGGACCATGACGTCAGCAAACCGGTTCAAACCCAGTTCAGACATGGAATATTTCCAGGTATATTCCTTTAACGCTGTTAGGAATATTCCGTTAGATTTAACGAAGTACTAGAATCTTCCGTTAAATCTAACGGAGTCAACTAACGCTGTTACTTTGACCGGCTTGGTTTGACCACGCGTGAGCCGAGCCGAGGTACGTGGGGCCAGTTTTTCGACTTCCGTCAATTCGAGGCGGCTCGTAACGACGCGTACAACCTAGGGGCAGTACGTATGGTATTTTTCAGAGTGTTTCAGACCTTCGTGTTGAGCCAACAAGGATTAATTGACGTTAATTAGTTTAATTAGTATGTTCACATTTGCATCGTTATGCTCACTTTGGATCCATTGTAGGTGCCAGTCTGTACTAGTCTGCATTAGCGCCAGCTAGGACTCGTATGTGACGCGATTAGCGCCAGCTTCACGTGATCATAGTACTAAGCATATATTTATTAGACCCAACCTGTTCCATGTAGCTACTTTTTGTATGAGCTTGTGTGTTTGTATATGTTGATGAACATATTATATATGTGGATGAGCATACTATATATTTGTTGAGATAACGGTGTTTACTCATATTTTTGGCAGTGGTGCCTTTATACTATTTTGGCGATGAGTATTATAATTTATGTTGAGATAAATGTGTTTATCCATATCTTTGACAATTTTCATGTTGGAAGTATGCCCACAAAGCCACTCATTTGATGTAATAGCTTTTGGAATACTTATTGTATTAAACTATTATTTGTTTAATGAAAGGGCAAAGCTTATTGTTATCACTATTTATTGTATCATGTGTTTAAGCAATAAGAGAATCCAAGGAATGTATTTGATCTAAGAGAGAAGTGATCTAAGTAAGTTAGATTAACGAGACCTCTCTCTTATGTTCATTCCTAAAACGTTCCTAGCCATAGGATTGCCAATTGGGCATTGACAATCCGCTAAGGTTAGTACGTGTTATGTTAACTCAAGCTTGAGTATGACTAGTCTCAAGTCATTTAGTGTTAGACACTGAGACAAACACATAGGTGCTCAAAAGGTAATTGAGTACACTGAACAACGATCAAAAGAGAGTTCGTACATACATGTCATGTAAGAACTTTTGAGTTGCAATATGCAAATTAGTCCTTTAACCTGAGGCATCATAGATGTCTAATGATTGGGTCCTTGAGCTTTGATCATGTCAAAGGCATTCCATTGCGAGTGTCCACGACATTGCTGGGGTCAAGCTATCTAGTCATGTAGGCATATGAATGCACAACAAGGGATCTCTAACCTTCCATGGTGGAAGGAGAATACTCTAAGATATGATTCGAGAGTCTTTGGCCAAAGCATGTGAATATGACTTAGGAAGTTTGTTTCAAGTCATATTCAATTGAATCATATAGAAAAGTATCACATTGGATAGTAGACATGAAAATAACTATCACTCCAACAATGTGATTAGGAGTATTGTATTAGAGAAGGACCGTATTGCATTGTAATTGTAACTGGATAGGTTCTCCAACCAATTCTACTTAGCTTGGGTAGCCATGACATACTGCTAGGTGTCACTCATGGTTTGTGGAAGCCCTGAGGATTAGCAAACACTAATCTTCATCAAAGGGAGAATTGAAATGTGGTTTCAATTCACAATCGATCGTTAAGAGTAACAATCGCCCACTGCCTCGCTAATTGGAACCTAATGGATCGTACACCGAGTAAGGATGAAAGTGAAGAAATAAAGGAATGGATAAGCAATTAAATTGTTTAATTGAGAATGATCATGATTAATTAATTAGTTAATTAATTATACGAAAAGTTCGTATAAGGGCTTTTAAGATGGTTTTGGGTTTCGGGGCCCAAAAAGGGTTTTTGGTCCACAAGGCCCATTGAGTTTAGGTTGTATGACAACTAAAACTAAATGGAAATTAACCCAAAATAAAAGCCAAAACCGGCCTAGAGTGAGTGGAGGCAAACTTGAGTTATTTACAAGTTTGCCACTCACATGTGATGAGGCATAAAGGGAACTTTATGACCATAATCACTTAAGGGGTTTTTCTTGAGGAAAATGAGGTGAACTTTTCTCTCTTTTCTTCAAGGGAGGCCGGTCATTTTAGTAAGCAAATAGCTAGCAATCTCTTGCTTCTAAAATCATCCATTTCATCTTCACACCTCATCCTTGGTGTGGAGACTTAGAGACACCAAATCTTTGGTGTTTAGGAGATCCTATCCTCACATCCTCAAGGAGCAAAGGAGGTGACTTGAAGGCCCTCCACTTGGGTGAATCCCTTGTGCAAACAAGGATGAGCTTCAAGGGTAATGAATCTCCAAACTTCATTCTCCTTAATTTTGTTAAAGAGTCTATGGTTCACCATATTCTAGGCTTTGAAAGTCATGGGTTTTTTGAATTGTTTTTGAATGCATGCTTGCTTTAAATTGTTATTAGTTGGCATATGTATTCAAATGTTCTTGATTTGTTCTTAGCTAGGACAAAATTTTTCCTTCATTTCATACTATACGTAGTATGATTTTGGGAAACTATACAAGTTTTTCAGAGAGGGGTTATTTATGTTACGAAAAACAAAGGTTTTATAAATGATTATTTTTACCCACTCACAGTTTCTGTTTTGCGCCCCTCCAGGACTTAGTAGCTGAACTTGTGGCGAGTGAGATAGTTTTGGTGTTTACGACTTCTGCACCAGATAAATGTAGGATATTCCTTCTCAGCTAATATGTTTCATCCATCCTACTCAGGATAGGAATAATTTGTATTTTCTTTATTGCACTTTCACTATACTCTGAACATCGCATGTTGTGTATAAGGGGTTCTACTCATACTTCTGCGCACTCATACATTTGGTATCAATAATTTTAGACGTTGGTTTTATTTCATTGGTAATTTTCCACTTCATCTTCATGACATGGCTTTCGTCACCCTCTGGGGTGTCGGCTAGCATGCCTCGATTTCGGTACCCTTTGGAATATCCGAGTCGGGGTGTGTCATAAATTTTCCCTTTGGTTAAATTTTTTAAATTCTAAAATTTCTTCTACTTAATTTTTTTTTTCATTTTCTTAGGACTCATTAGGATGTGCTTTTAAAATGACTAAAAGCGATTTTGGTGAAAGTGTTTTTGAAACCAATCCTTAGTAAAAATGGAGCTTTAAATGAAGCTTTAATGAAAAGCCCTTGAGTTTAAAAAAAATTAATCATAAACACTCAATAACAATTTATTAATAATAAGGACCAAAAAAAAAAAAGATGCTGGCATTTTCGTAAATAAGTTGAAGTTTAGTGGCGGTATTGTTACATCCCGTCCCGGGAATAATATTATTTTATTCCCGGAGGTGCAAAATGACAATTTTGCCCTTGGTTGACCTTTCGGTTGACTTTTTGCGTCGTAACTTGTACGACGCATTCACTTGTATTTTCTTGACGTGCTCGTCGCTACGAACGCGTAGACGCGAGCCTTACGTCGTTCGGACTCCGAACGAATATTTTACGGGCGTTGGTTTTCGACGTTTCCGTATTTTAACTTTTTGGGCTGTTTGAGTTATTGGGCTGGGGCCCATTTGGCAGCAGGCCATGTGACAATTTCAGCAAATCCCATGATTTGTGGAATTTGTCTTTGACTTTGCTACTTGCTGGCAGATTTCAAAACACATTCATCATCCCCCATTTCTTTTTCTGTAAACTTAAAACCACCAAAACCGAGGCCTTCTCCCTAACCTGGCTTCACCACTCACCAAAGCAGACACCAGCTTCATCAAACTCGAACTCAGCAAGTGTGTGGGTGTCCAGGAACCTGGACAAACCCAGAATCAGGTAATTGATCAGGCCACTTTTTGGCATTTTCTCACTTCTTGTTTGGGTTCTTCGTGCAATCTCACTACTTGTTTTGCTGCTGAACTTGAACCCAGTTCTCTGGGAATGACTCTGCAACCCAGTGAAGAACAAACTGAAATTTACTCAAGGCACCCCGTGCCTTCTACTCCTTCTCCCTTTGCATTTTTTTTTCCTGCAACTTCAAACTTAAAGCTGTGGCTTTCTCCCTACCTTCTGGCTTCTTGGTTGTTTTCTGGGCACTTGAGGCCTCTCCCTCACCAAGTTATTGGCAGACCATAACCCTCAAACTCCTTGTCCCTCTCTGGTTCTTTGTAACTGAACAACAAAACAAACAACAACTAAAACCCAAAAGATTCTTCTCTGGACATTCCGAGCCCAGGTTATGGGCAAACTTCAACCCAGAAACTGGTTGTGATGAACTAAGGTGGACGAGAATTTGGAGAAGGTGTACTGTTGTAGGAGTGGTGCAGGGTGTGTGTGCTGATTGTTGATGGACGGGTTAGCGAAGTGTTGATGTTGGTTTGGGTGCAGCATGAAAATGGACTGGTTTGCATAATCGTGGGCTGGCTGGTGCTTGGTGAAGAGTTGGGCTGATTTTTCAGTTGGGCCTCGGGTGCATTTATTTAAGGTGGACAGGTTGTGTTGGTTTTGGGTGCTGATTGTATGTGGGCTGTCAAGCAGATTTTGGGCTGCAGTTTTGGGCTTGGGTGTGTTGATCAATTAGACAAATTCAGTTGTGGGCTGCTGGTTTTGGTTTGGGCCAATTGCTTGTGGCCCAATTCAGTTGGAATTTGGGTGCTTCGTTTGTGGATTCCTTCGTTGAATTTAATTCGAAAACATTGGGCTTTGGCGACCCGTAGCGTCGGGAGGACGTGCTTTTGGGCTTCCCGGCAAATCCTGGTGAGTGGGCCCTTTCCCTATTATTAAATGGTTTTATTTTGGGAAATATTATTTTGACTGATTGCCTACGTTACTTGTGATTTTAAATTGGTATTTATATCGTAGTTTTGGTAGACCTAGTACTTGTGGTATTTACTTGGTTTACTAGCTTAGCTCGGTAATCTGTTGGGCTTTGGAAATTAGTGGGCTTTGGGCCTCTAATTCCATTTGGGAATTTCACCATATTTTGGTGAAATTCCGTATTGATTCTCTACGCGTATTGCTAGTATCGAACCGGCACTATTTTAGGAAATTTAGGGAATTAAGTATTTTAATTCCCTACTAGTACCTATTTGCGATTATGGGTTTTATACCTATCTGACGGCCTTGAGCCGTATTTGGGTGAACCTTGGATATGGTAAATTCCTACCGTATTTTGGGTTCACCTAGTTTGCCATTAAGTTGGTATTACTATACCTTGGTACCCATGTGGCGTATTCTTGGTATTTCACGTATTTAGTTATATGCTTGGTATTTCGGGTACGGCCCCGAGAATACCAAATATATATTGATTAGCTTGAGGGCATCCCGTATAGGGAAATTACCCCACCTGGTTTTGTGTAGAGTATTCAGTAGTATGTTTTCATACGCTCAACTAGGTTGCTTACACGGTGTTTAGTGTACCGTCCGGGGCCAGGACCAGCTTCACGTGATTGTTCACACGCACCGATACGCTCGCTATGGACCCATAGTAGGTGCCAGCCTGTTCTAGGTCGCCTGGGCGACTCGAACTCGTTGTGATGCGCATACGCGCCAGCTTCACGTGATTGTGTACACGAGCGTACTGTTACTTATACACCCAGCCTGTTCATGACAGAATATATCTGTATGAACTTGTGTGTTTGCAATACCTAAACGAGCAACTATCTTGTAGTCTTGGATTGTGGGGCCAGGACCACTTTCACGTGATTGTTCACACGCACCGATACGCTCACTATGAATCCATAGTATGTGCCAGCCTGTTCTAGGTCGTATGGGCGACTCGAACTTGTTGTGATGCGCAGATGCGCCAGCTTCACGTGATTGTGTATATGAGCGTTTATCTTATAGTTTTATATTGTGGTGTTATCACCGATTTTTACTGATGCCACGGGGGCATTTATGTGGTTTACGGGTGTTCCGTAGATCCTTATTTTACGAACCTTCGATTAAAGTATTTTTATGCCGAACGGTGACTTTCTGCCCGTTTCGGACGGTAAGTATATTTCCGTACTTACCCTGTTTTTCTACCTACTATTGTAGTACGTTTTCTGAAACGGTTTTCCAACCAACTACTTGATTTTAACGGCGAGGGGTTATTACTTTCAGAAAACAAAGGTTTTTACAAAAATGACTATTATTGGCCCACTCACCCTTTTGTTTTGCGCCCCTCCAGGTTTAGTGGCTGGAGCTGTCTACGTTCGAGGCGGTGGTAGGACGAAGGTTTAAATTCCTTGGTATTGTATATACTCTGTATCCCGTACTATGTACGTTTACTGTTGTTTAAATTCTTCCGCCCGTACATTTGTGTACACTTTGTTATTCTATTATTCAAATAATATTCTTATTCATTTCAAATTGGCTTTCGTCACCCTACGTGGTGTCGGCCAGCACATCCGACTTTTGGGTGTCCACGTGTACATCCGGGTCGGGATGTGTCAGGTATTGTAATTAAATTGAAGTTAAAAAAAAGGCGGTGACACTGACTGTTTATACACAATTAGATCAACACTTATATACAGGTGACGTAATGATGCATAAACAGTCAGTGTCATCAAAGTTCAACTTATTTACAAAAATGCCACCACCTCTTTTTTTTTCATTCTTTTGTTATGTTTTGTTTATTTGTTGTTCTTATTATTAATAAATTGTTATTCAATGTTTATGTATATTGTTTGGAATGTTGTCCTTATTATTAATAAGTAAATTGTTATTGAGTGAATATTTTGTTTGAATATGGGCTTTTATTAGTTTTCTTTAGTAAAAATGCAAGTGAATCCTGAAAAAGCACTTGAAGTGCTTTATGCAAGAAGCACATAAATTGGGCTTCTTTCAAAAAACACTTGAAATGCTTTTGGAACCCAAAAACAATTTCACCAATAGCACTTTCAGTTATTTTAAAAGAACTTTTAAACGAACTCTTATTGTTTGGATGATACACCTACTTTACCCCTTAACTTAACAAAAAAATTGATAAATTAACAAAAAGGACCTTAAATACGGAGTAGGCTACGGTGCTCGCAAGCATTTGATGTTCACAAGCATTGGATGCTCACAAGCATTGGATGCTCACACCGATCTCACCATTAAAAGGAGGGAGGAGGGAGGAGAGAGGGGGGGGGGGGAAGAAGAGTGTGATTGGTGTGAGCATCCAATGCTTGCGAGCACTGTAGCCAATCCTCATAAATACAACATAAGACCTAATTCGAGAAAGAGAACAACTATTAGTAACATTCATGTACCAAAATAAAAGTCATGGTGTAGTTGAAGAACTTTTGATACAATTATATTACACAACCTCCTTTTTATATATATTTTCGGTCAATAGTCCTTTCGTATTTCTTTTTTCATTCGGCTTCCATCTTTCTGATTGTTACACACCGATCAAAAGAAATTGAATCTCATTCTCCAAAACCAAAACCGAAACCGAAACCAAGTTCAAATCCCGAATTTAAGTCGAAGAATTTGATCCACAACATGCGGCTGTCTCAGATTTGATTGATGTGGGTCGCATTCCATTCCAAAACTCACACTTCGACCTTCTTGACAACGAAGACGCAAAATCTGTCGATGAATGAATGTTATTATTGAAGTGGGCCCTCATCATCTTCGTATCGGTGCTGGTGCAATCCGTACATGGCGGCTCCGAGAAATCTGGCGGGGGACGCGGGGAGGCTGCCGAGGGACGAGGAGAATGCCAAGGAGGACGATTGGTCCACCGGCAAGAAGCCCAAGTCCGATAGGTTTCCGCTGTCGCGATGGGAGTTCGCGGCGGCTCTCGGCGTTTTCTTGGTCTTCTCTACCGGCCTGTGCTGCGTCTACTTGACCATGCCGGCCGCCGAGTACGGTAAACTCAAGCTGCCGCGCACCGTCGCCGATCTTCGCCTGCTCAAGTACGTCTCTCATTTCACGATTCAATCAAATTCTGATTTGGATTTGTTGTTCAAATTTTTGGAATATATGATAATCTAGTTGGGTTGTTGAAGGGTTATTGAGATTTTTTTTAGACTAATTTGATGATTGCAGAAGATTTGATTTTGTGGGATACTTGTTATTCTACTTCTGGATTAACATCTGAGTTGCTTGCTTTTCTCTTTCTCTGATTTGCCTAAGATATTGTCACATATGTAACATGTTCGGTTGATTTGAAATTCGAATAAAAATTATGAAACAAGTTCAACTCCTATGTCGATAGGGTTTTTTTTAGTCACTATACCATCGAATTTACCTCCGCGGTTTAGTATGTTGTTTCATATGCATACTTGAAGACTTTGGAAGAATGATAATATAGAAGAACTTTCGTTTAGACTGCATTTTTGCATCCGAGACTTGACAGAAAGAATATTTCTTACTCCCGGTAATTCAATACGGGAAACGTCATGTGAATGTATCTGTAGCTAACTTTTAGATGGTAACAAATAGGCCTCCTCCCCCACTACCCTCCCCCCTCTTTCTTCGCATGTAAAAAAAATTTAAGCTCGGTATGAGATGTCTGCCCCGAACTTCCCTCTTATAACTCCTAATGTTATAAGTAATTCATCCATAAGCTGAAAAATATGATTTGTGCAAGTTTTTCTTTTTCGTGCAAATTTTTCCTAATAGAAAAGGTGAAGTACATAGGACGATGAGCTGTCCTCAAATTAAATTAAAGGAAAGAAATTATAAATGGAGTATCAACCATATAGGGTATCAGTGTAAGATTGTTCTTTAGGAACATAAAAACCCAATGACCACAACTAAGAAAAAGAAAAAATATGTTCTCTTCAAACTTTTGCGATATGGAAGCCTGAAAAGAATCCAAAAGTCAATATTATTTCAAATCTCATCTATCCTTTTTCTCCTTCCTTAGAACAACCTCGGCTTTCTTTCCATTCATAGAGAATCTATGTATGACCAAGAGCACAAATCTCCAAAATTTTCATGCTCAGTTACTAAGACCATATCTCGTAACTTAAGTTTCCAACATTTGGAGAACTGAAGGGAAGTCATTCATTTCAAACAGCCGCTTCCAAATCCTAGAAGCAACTGGGGAATACACCTGCTAATGATATACCTATATTTCACATCATTTTTTCACATGACGCACCATTGAGAGAGACGGACGCAGTTTTGGCCTATTCCTTGGAGTGATGTCATGTTTTCACTTTTGTCTGTCTGTTTTATCCTGTACTGTGGCCTTTATGGTCCCCAGTGTCACTTCCCCTGAATGTTTGTTCTGATTTTTAATATTTTCTATAATCTTCTGCAGAGAAAATCTGGCAACATATGCCAAGGATTATCCAGCGCAATTTATTCTGGGTTACTGCTCTACTTACATCTTCATGCAGACTTTTATGATTCCTGGGACAATTTTTATGTCATTGCTAGCTGGAGCTCTTTTTGGTGTAATCAGAGGCCTTATATTGGTTGTCTGCAACGCTACAGCTGGAGCGTCATCCTGCTTCTTTTTGTCTAAGTTAATTGGAAGGCCTTTAGTTGGTTGGTTGTGGCCAGAAAAGTTGAGATTTTTTCAGGCAGAGGTACTTCTTATACATCGTTAAATTTGGTCATAGTGCTATCATTCTTCCGCTACTTTAACCTTAACTTTTGTCTATCCAGATTGCAAAGCGTAGGGAAAAGCTGCTAAATTACATGCTTTTTCTTAGGATAACTCCAACCTTGCCGAACCTTTTTATCAACTTGGCATCTCCAATTGTTGATATACCGTTTCATATTTTCTTTCTGGCGACTTTTGTTGGTCTTATTCCAGCATCTTATATCACAGTCAGAGTAAGTTCTTTCTACTAATTAAATAACCAAATTTTATTTTCTGTAAAATGGATGGAACTTTCTCATCTTACTATATTCTGGTTAGTTATTGTCTTCTATATATTCTGTTATAGTGTCTATACTTTTTAATAATGAATTTGTCGAATAAAATTAGTTAAACAGTCCACACTGCTTAGATTAGTTCTGGGCAGCATTTTACTTCATCGTTTTGTTATGCTTTTGGAGCTTTTGGACTTTAAGGCCCTGAAATATGCCATATTTAGATGCAATGATCCATAAGCATTGACGCTGTGGTGGGGGTTGGTCAGAGAAGCTTGGGTCAATTTGGTTATTATTTCTGAGTCACGTTCGAACATTTTTTGTCACAAGTATGTCTTTTGGGGGTGGAAGGACAGAATTTTGTGGAATTTCCCTCTTTTAACCATCTCTTGGGTAATTTGGTTGAATAGAAATAGAAGAACTTGTGTGGAGTTTGGCTGTGGCTTCTTTAGGGAGTATAATGGGGATGTAGAAGAGAATTCTTGGGAAAAAAATGTCAGGTTTTGGATGTGCGCTATGTATTATTGCTTTCTTGGGTAATGACATAAGCTTAACTTCCTTGTAGTGTGTGTGCACGCTGTGCTGTGGTTTCTTACTTTCTCCAACCTGTAGAGATCTTGCATTTTCTGTAATTTTATTAGATTGGAGAGCTGCTGTAGTGTAGTTTTTAGAGTTGTATTACAATGTTAGAGACGTATTTTTGGATTTGGATTTGGGGGGTAGACCTTAGGTTCACTAAGTTTTGTACTGCAGTTTTAGCTCTTTAATAAAATTCTATTTCTCAGATTTATGGAGTCTGGAAATCACAAGGTAATACCAGGGGATTGCAGAAGAAACTTAGTGTATATATTTGTTTTGTTGTCTTATCTTTAATCTGAAGTGTGATTGGCAGTTGCGTAGGATATGTAAATTGTAAGAGTCTTCAGCCAACTGCTGGCTAAGGTAGCCTGCTGGGAGGTCAGGCGATTGAGCCACTGAAGAAGTCAACCATGCTGGTTAACTTTCCAGTCCAGAAAACCTTCTAGTTTTGGTTCTTCTCTGTCGATAATGTGTCTAGCCAAGCTCCCATTACTCCTAGGGTCCAAGATATAAATGAACTAATTTGGTCAAGTTCTAGGCTCTCTAGCCACAGTCTAAGCTTAGTGTGGTAAACTCTCGTCTTAGCAAGATCTTGGCATGACTTGATACCATATCATCAAAGTTGGTTGAGGCCTTCAAGCTTCTTGCACATGCTCATGATGTCTTCAATGAATTTCTAATCTAGAGCGAAGTCTCTCATGAAATTTGCAAATTTTAAAGTTACAGGCTTTTTCTTTTGGTTGGAAAAGTTCTAGACCTCATGGTCTCAAATTTGTCCTTTTTGTGAAGACTATATCTTAAAGAAATTAAATTGATTATTATTGCATTACGGTAAATATAAAGTGAAAAGAAAATTTTTATATTGTCAGGATAAATTAAGGGGGCTCGGTAAGGCTGTCATTGTCATGCTGCCCGTGCTGTAGAATAGGTGCAGGACTTGCTATGTTTGATATTTGTCCATGTGAGATAGACCATGATAGTTAAAGCTTTCTTAGTTAGATTGCAGCCAATGTTTGTGTTGTTCTTACCATGATGTTTCATGTTTTTCGCCTGACAGCTATAGAATTTAATAACTGCATTAACAGTAGTGTCAATATGTGTGAAGATAACTTTTGGATAAACATCAAGTATATATCTACTTAGAATTGCTTACTCCATGTATTTTATGTGTTGCCCCTGTCCAAATAAAAACACGACAGATTAAATGCTGATTTATGTGGTGATGATTAAATTGATTTTCAACATATTAACTTGTGTGTACCTTGTTTTCTAGGCTGGCCTTGCTCTGGGGGATCTCAAGTCCGTCAAGGATCTCTACGATTTTAAAACTTTGTTTGTGCTTTTCCTCATTGGTTCTGTGATTATATTTCCAACCATTTTGAAGAGGAAGCGAATCTATGAATGAAAGTTCTGGTGGTGAGGACCCCATTCCATGCTTCTGTCCAAAAGGCGGCATATGTAGTCTCAACACAAAGTAGTGCAAATGTTACAAAATGGCGAAGCTTAATTTCCAGTACCCAAGACGGAGTGTCTGTTTTCCAATATAGGCTCCTCAAAGCATTCTTTACTAGGTAATGTATTATTACGGAGTTAAAATGATGTTTCGAAAGCTGCAGTGCAAATTATTTATGAATTTATCACTGCTTTAGGCTCATTTAACATTGATAGTCCTTGTAACATGGTTTACAATTATATAGCAAATCTTAAAATAACAAAGTATCCAGGAAGTTGTTGTGGAGCTATATTTTTTCCGATGCGGTTGCCCTTTTTGTTCCTTCGAACTGTTATACTTTTCTATATGGTTAACCAGTTCAGGGCCAGTGGAAGTTTGAAAAAGTGTTGATTTGTACGTTTTTAAGTTGTAACTGAGTGCAATGAGGATGATATGTGGAATTGACATGGTTAAATATTAAGGAAATTGTGATTCAAATGGGATTGGAGAAATTTTTGTAAACGGCTCAGTGGGACGAGTTTCCTCTTCCGTACTTACCAGGATTGCCTTGGATCGGAGAATAGGCTAAAACAATAATGCTATATGTACCGCATTTACTGTCGGTGGTGTTGGAAAGGTTGCCAGTGAATGTGGTTCAAATAGCAGCGCCTCAAGAAGAAATAACATTTTGGGGTTAAAATTTGGGGACGAAACATCAAATCTTGAGAAAATACTAATGACCAAAGGGCGAGATGACAAAACATCAATCTTGAGAAATGCAGTGAGGTTTCCCGAGCTGCAAGGAATGGAAGAAAGGCTGGAGCTGAGTGATGATTTTTCACTAATGACGAGAGGACGATTGAGGAGTAAATTTACTATTCAATCTGACGTGGTACTTACACATCACTTATATCATGTGGTATTCAAATGTGATACGAAAATATGGTATGACTAGCATTAAATAAGTTTTTTAAATAACGTATACCGCTTTTTCATAAACAGAAATTAAGAAGATCCCGGTGATAATCAAATGGCTACTTTTCATGCCAAGTTTTCTGTATTCGTTCAATTAAAACAAATCATGTTTTTAATCTCAAAAAGACAATTAGTAATGAGATTACCACATATTAAGCTCTGACAAGGGTACTTCGTAGCCGTCATTACAATATATAGACAAAACCCTTGGAATAAATCCGGCAGCACAAGATTAAGAAATGTAAGCTAATTCATCAGTTCCTTCCTTTTACAAATTTTACGTTTACAAGAAATTGCAGTTTCTTTGTTACTATCTCATTCTCCGGTAGACGAAGACGTAGACTGATCTTTTATTCCGAAAGCGTCAGCCAAATTAAAGTTCAAATTGTTTCTCATGGTTCTGCTCCTCCCAATTCCTCCATCACCCCCCTTCCTCATCATTGCAGCAAACTCCCCATAATCGATACGCCCATCCTGCAAAAGTTGTGCAATTAGGCTTCCGAAACTTCAATAATATTTTTTCTCATCGAAACAAAAAAGAAAACAAACGCTTACATTGTCTTCATCAATCTCTTTGACAATCTCATCCAGATGAACGTCACCTAGACCAAACTCCTTGCAAGCCTGTTGAAGCTCATCGACGGTAATATATCCACTACCATCTTTGTCAAAAAAGGAAAAGGCCGCAATCAAATTCTCCTCTCTTTCCATCTTGTTTAAGTGCAAGGTAGCAGCAAGAAATTCACCGTAGTCTATTGTTCCGCTGTTGTCAATATCAGCCTGCCAACATTGCCAAAGCAAACAGATTTCGTGAGGGTCATCCATGTTAATAACGTCAGAGATCTATTACAAACTTAAATGGAAGATTATTAAAAACTTTGTAATATGTAGCCACAGTTTATGGGGATCAATCTATTAACTGCATTCATAAGAGACTTGATTTCAGACTCCATTAGCTCAGAGCCCACTTTTTTCAAGCCCTCTTTAAGTTCCTCAAATGTTATTGTCCCACTATTATCCGTGTCAATCATTTTGAACAACTCTTTCAAGCCACCAATCTCTTCTTCTGACAGTCTTTCTGCTATAACCTGCGCAAAGAAAACAAGAACGCCACAGTGATACACATTACTCCATCACCAAAACAAAAAAGTAGTCACAGTAGAAGAAGAAAGAAATCACTGTCATCAGAAATATCAGAGATAATTGGTCCAATTACATATATATGGCTTCTCTCTGCTGATTGAGCGAAAACTCCAGACAATCCGGTTAGAACTTTACTTAACCATAACTGATTGATATATATATATATATATATATATAAATCGTTATTGTCTGCCTTCTTCACTATGGCCAGAAGTTGCATATTTATTGGTTAGAGAATTAAACAGAAAATGAGAGGTCTTCCCTCACTCTCGCATCTCTTAAACTTTATTACAACCGCAAATACTCACACAACATACACTCATCTTGTGAAGTTGATACGAACAATATATGATAAAACATGTGTATTATATGGAAAGTGACAAGTTTTTGAATAAATCAAAAATGATATTTCTGCTCAGACAGACCTTTATATACAACGTACACTACAAACGAACATTTCTTGATTATTGTCAAACAAACACTGCATTGGTTGCATAAGAATTATTCCGCAGTAAAATTGGGTATCCTATAGATTTTTCAACTCCGTTTGAAGTTGAATGCAATGTATAACTAGAGTTTAGATCTGGAAACTATAAAAACTGTGTCTTGGTTACAGTAAGCCAACGTTTTCAAGGTGAAATGAATTCCCAAGTCCCATCCCGTATCATTTTACTTCCATTTTAAAAACTACTGGTTACTGAAGTTACGTAATTATTTGTTATCTCAGCATTATGATGCCTTGACAGAGATTGAAGTGTAACTCTCACATTGGATGATAAATGAAAGTGCTGTGTAAAATGAATTAGAATGATCGATATATAAAAAGATGAAAAATGGTAAAAACATTTATAAGACATACACGAAGTGCCATCTTCTTAAGCTTATTCATTGCCGAAAACTGCTTGAGGCGGGACAAAACCGCAGAATCTAGTGGTTTATCAGGGGCAACTCTGTCGTCCACAATCCAGGGGTGACCTGAAAATATCCATTTTAGAGTTCAACACAGCTACCATTTGGATATAACCTTATCTATGCAACTATCTCATAACTTAATGGCATAGTATAGTAGGTATTAAACCACTCACATAGGACTTCATGGGCAGAGATTCTTTTCTTTGGGTGCCTCTCAAGCATCTTATACATGAGATCTTTCGCACTTTCTGAAATATTAGGCCAAGGCTCGGATTCAAAATCTATTTTTCCATGTAAAATCTGTCTGAAGATCCCTGATTCAGTTTCTGTAGATACATATTGAAAAGTTAATCAACTCACGATATAACAAAAGAACCAAACATAATAATAAAGGTAAACCTCACAAGAAGGGTGTAACAATCCAGAGTGTAAGAGATTGTAACTGTTGAGGATCACTACCTGCCCAAAAAGGAGGAACCCCGCTCAAGAGGATGTAAAGTATCACACCAGCACTCCATACATCCACTTCAGGTCCATAAATCTTGGACAGCACCTCAGGTGCAACATAATAGGGACTCCCAACTACATCATAGAAAACTTGTCCTGGAACAAGAAAAGGTAGCCAACCATCTTTATGCATGACAAAAACATCATTCAAACTTCAATGGAGAGAGTATAAAACACGAGGCAGAGCCGCATTTGGTACAGGAAAGTGATGGCATCAATTGTATACTGGTTTGAAATAAAAAAAAAAGACAAAAAAAGCATTATTCTGGCAAAGCAATACATTAGGAATTGTGTTTATGCAGACAGACTGTCTTAGACATAGAGATTGATTAGTAATTTCGCTCACGGGAATGACTCAATGTATTGGAATGCTGAATAAAACGTAGATTGCTTTTTAAGGTACCAATACCATGATAGATGAGGCATCCATCTCCAACCAAAAAGACTAACATACCGTTAAATCTAGTGATGCAATATAGAAGCAGGCTTGAAAGGGAAAGAAATTTCTAAATAAATCTGGCAACTTCCAAACATGGCATTTAGAAAAATACAATATCCGAGAAATAGCTCCTGTGTTCTCCCTCGTAGGCGGAGCCACAGAGTTTATGTTTGTTCAACGTATCCAAGACTAAGTAGAGAAACAATTTATAACCAATAACAGTATGTCTAAATCAAGCAACGCTAAAGATTGAGTACACAACAAGGCACAAGAAATTCGATTCAGCAAAATTAATTAGTTCACGAAATAATCAGAAATATTCTCAAAATCGATGGCAGACCAACATTTCCATTTCCATTTCCAATTCCAAATTCCAATTCCAATAAAAAGAAAGAACAATTAAAAGTGCATCTGATCTGGAAATGAAGGAAAGGAAGCTGAACCTGGCTTATAGAAGACGGACAAGCCGAAATCAGTGGCTTTGAGCGTGGCATCATCCGAAGGCGTGTCGAACAAGAAATTCTCCGGCTTGAGATCGCGGTGCATGACGCCGAGGGAGTGGCAGCCCTCCACCACCCCGACAATGGTCTTGATGAGCTTCGCGGCCTCCCTCTCGCTGTAATGCCCCTTCCTGACGATCCTATCAAACAGCTCCCCGCCAGCGCACAGCTCCATGACCAGGTGCACGAACACCGAGTCCTCGTAGGTCCCCTTGATCTGGACGACGCTGGGGTGCTCGGAGAGGTGGTGCATGATCTGAATTTCCCTCCAGACGTCGTCGTAGTCCTCCCGGCAGAGGAGCTTGCGCTTGGGGATGGACTTGCAGGCGTATTGGGCCCCGGTGGGCTTGTGGGTGCAGAGGTAGGTGGTGCCGAATTGGCCTTGGCCCAATTTCTTGCCCATCAGGTAATGGTCCCTCAGTCGCGGCGTTTCGTACGGCAGTACTGTGTGACTGTTGTGAAGCTTCCCTGCTTGGGAATGGGAATGCGATCCTTTCTTCATTCTTTCGATTCGAGTCTCCGATGACGATGAATTTCTTCTGATATTTTTATTTTTTATTTTTTATTTCTGATTTGTGATTCGATCCTTTCCATCCTTCTCCTTCGCTCCCTGAAACTGTTATTTCTGTTTCTCTCTCTCCTCTCTCTCTCTCCCTCTTATGCGTGTCTGTGGATTGTGGTTGGTCACTCTCTGACCCTGACTCTCAATTATTATTTATTATTTTATTTTTTTGGGAAGTAAGATTGGAGAGAGAGAGGATGTGAGTTTGTTTGTCTGTGGCGTCACAGGTCTCTTCTCTGCCCACATACATTCCCTCCACGCTAGCAATTCATAATTACGACAAAGGACGACAAACCACCTAAATTATTCATCGACTTAAAAGTAGGGAGCTGTCATTAAAGCACAAGTTTAAACGAATTCTTATTAATAAAAATGACAAAAATTTTAATTGAAATGACAAACCTTACTACAACACGACAAAAAATAAAAAGGCTTACATACTGGAAGCAAAGTCCAACATGCAAGCTATAAACATTTTTCCCAATTTGCCCCTGACATAACTCAAATTTTGTTAGCCCAAATCTATCACTTTTTAATTACGAAAATGTTATTGAATACAAAATATGTCATTAACTCATTAAAGTTCAAAGATCACAACTAAAAAAATGAAAATTAATTTTTTTTTTATAATCAGCCCAATGCTCTTGATAATACATCATAATAATGAAGCAACATGAATAAAATGCAAAATTTGAAAAATCTAACAATTTAACAAAAAAACACAAGTTGCATATCAAATTAAAATTACAAATAAAATCATTCAAATTACATAGTAGCAATATCCCATCCAATTATGTTTTATACCAACAAATCAATTATCTTGAATTGCAGTTTTACAAATTGTCTTGTCATGACCTAACAATAATCTAAAGACAAAAACCAAAAGAGCATCGTTATTGTACTAAAAATTTGCTACTTTGAGATTCTCAAGTAAAACAAAATGATCAAAATAGCTACTACAAGTAAAACAAAATAATCAATTATAAACACATAATGCAAATGATTGTGTGTATTACCATTGGGGTGGATTTTGGTTTTGTTTTGGATCTAATTCCATACTAAATTTCAAAAATAAAAATATTCAACTATTTATATATATATATATATGCCAACTATTTTCAAAAATATATACCAACTGTTTCTAAATTCTTCATATCCAACCACAAAAGAAAATGATTGTGTATTAGCTAGGATGAATTTTGATTTATTTTGGGTCTAATTCAACACCAAAATCCAAAAATAAAAAAATTCAACAAATACAACTAACTATTTATATATGTATGTCAACTATTTCTAAAAATATATGTCAACTGTTTCTAAAATCTTCATATCCAAACTACAAATGCAAATGATTGTGTATTAGCATTGGGATTAATTTTCGTTTTATTTTGGGTCTAATTCTATACCAAATTCCAAAAAATTAAAAAAAATTAAACAAACACAACTAACTATTTATACATATATGCCGACTATTTTTAAAATCTTTATATCCAAACTACAAATGCAAATGATTGTGTATTAGTATTGAGGTGTGACACACCCCGACCCTGATATCCTGAAGGATACCCAAATCGAGGCATGCTGGCCGACACCCCGAAGGGTGACGAAAACCATGTCATGCAAATGAAGTGGAAAAATCTGATTAAAATAAAACCAGAGTCTGAAATTATTGATACCAAAAGTAAGAGTGCGCAGAAGTACGGGTACACAACATGCGATGTTCATAGCATAGTTAAAGTGCAATAAAGAAAGAACGAATTATTCCCATTCTGAGTAGGATGGATGAAACATACTAGCAAAATAAGGAAATCCTACATTTATCTGGTGCGGAAGTCGTAAACACCAAAACTGTCTCACTTGCCACAAGTCCAGCTACTAAGTCCTGGAGGGGCACAAAACAGAAAGTGTGAGTGGGCAAAAATAATCATTTCTAAAACCTTTGTTTTTCGTAACATAAGTAACTCCTCTCTGAAAAACCTGTATAATTTCTCAAAACCATACTACGTATAGTATGAAAACTGTCAAAATAGTATAAGGGTACAACTGCCAAAGATATGAGTAAAACCAATTATCGCAACATAATACCGTATACTCATCAACATATATAGTATGCTCATCAACATATGCAGACACACAAGCCCATGCAGAAAGTAGCTACATGGGACAGGCTGGGTGTAATAAATATATGCTCAGTACTACGATCACGTGAAGCTGACGCTAATCTCATCACATACGAGTCCTAGCTGCCTAATGCAAACTAGTACAGGCTAGCACCTATAATGGATCCAAAGTGAGCATAACAGTGCGGATGTGAACATACACGTGAAGGCTGGTCTTGGCCCAGACGAGTACTAGACATCGGGTGAATGCATGCATGATGAGCAAATAAAAATATACATGATCATGCCATCACCACTTCACAAATCTCAATATAATATACTTTATACTTAAACTCGTAAGTAAAAGCACGGCGTGATAGAAAATAATTCACCAAAACCATAAAGGGAAATAATATAAATAATATAAGTTTCTCAAAGCAAAACCCACTCACTGATATGTAGTTGGGTCGTAGCCGCCTTACCTTACCTGACCCTTGTACTCCTCGTGGTAAGTCTCACCAATATGAGATATCACTATAGTAATGATTAAACTCATAAAGGTTACTAATTAAACTAATTAACATCAGTTAACCCTTGTTTGCTCAACACGGAGGTCCGAAACACTCTAAAAAATACCATACGTACTGCCCTTAAGTAGTACGCGTCATCACGAGTAGCGTCGAATTGACGAAAGTCAAAAAAGTGGTCCCATGTGCCCCCACTCGCAGCTCACGTGCGGGCCTGCCTTGGCTCACGTGCGCCGCACGCGCAGTCAAACCAAGCCGGTCAAATCTAACGGAAGATTCTGGTATCTCCATTAAATCTAAAGGAATATTCCTAACGGCGTTAAAGGAATATACCTGAGAATATTCTCGATTTGGACCGAGTTCAGGCTGGTCTAAACCGATCGCCGTTGCAACTCTGACTGGTCCCTGGCGCCGCCGCCCAAAACTTTCCGATTTCTAGAAATTTTTCAAAACTTCGTAACTTGTTCATTTCTCAACCATTTTAGACAATCGACATGTTAAAATGAAGCTAGAGAGAAGGAAAATCAGATTATACCTATTTGGAGTTCGAAAAGTGGTCGGAAATGGCCTGAAATTGACCAGAAAGTCTCGGTCTACACCCGAGGTCCGATCTACTCCAAATCACGACCAAATCACACTATTTTAGTATGAATTCATCTACTCAACACAAGAAAACTAATGCTCAAGCTTAGAAGCCTCACCTTTGTCGGAATTTACGAGAAACTCGCCGAAAAAGCTCCGTTCTTCCGTGTGCGATTTCCATCAAACGGTGGGGAGTTTGGGCAATCGGTTTGCACCGTTGAACTCAGTGAGTTACGAAGAACAAGATGGTGATGGTGGTCACTGTGTGCACTGTGCACGTTTTGAAGAAAGTGGTGTGGCCACTGTGTGCACTGTGCACGTTTTCACAGGGAGAAGAAAAAGAAAGAATGAGGAAGAAAGAGAGAGGTCTAAGGGAAAAAGAAAAGAGAAATTTTTTCCAAATTAAGCAGGGGACAATGGGGTCCCTCAAGACACGCAGTCCAAATCACCAAAACGGGAAATAAAAATCTTCCCGAAACAAAACACCTGTGAGTGCAAAAATTACAATTTTGCCCCCGAATTAACATGTACGTAACATTTTCGTTACACGACGGATTTTTGTCTCGTTCGCGCTGACGCCTTCGTAGGAAAGAGTACTACAAGAATACGACAAGTAAGAAGTCAAAAATTAAAAGGAGTTCAAACGTCCACGTAGGACTTCTACTTAGCCCGTTCATGGGTATTTTGGACAATTCACAAGTTCGGGAGAATAAAATACAATAAAATTAGGGACGGGTCGTTACAAGGTGGATTTTGATTTTGTTTTGGGTCTAATTCCATACCAAATTTCAAAAATTAAAAGGAATTCAACAAATACACATGACTATTTAAATATTATGTCAACAATTTCCAAAAGTATATATCGACTGTTTCTAGGGGTGGGCAAAAAAACCGAAGAACCGAGAAACCGAACCAAACCGAGGCCTAAAAAACCGAAGAAAACTAAGTTGACCAAAACCTAGGAAAACCGAAGGAAACCGGCCAGTCGGTTTCGGTTTTGGTACCCCAGGAAACCAAACCGAACCGAACCGAACCAAGGCATTATATATATATGTATATATATATATTTTTTTTTTATGTGTCAATTTTTAATTGGTTGAAGGTAGGTTCTATTATGCTAGAGTATAATATGGTACACCAAATCACAACTTAAGCAATTTTAGGGTTTCATTTCACTTCTTTCTCTGCCTCCTTCAGACTTCTCTCTCTACCTCCCTCTCTTCTCCAGTTCACGGCCTCCCTCTCAGTCACTCTCTCCGGCTCCCTCTCTTCTCCGTTCACGGCCACCACACCATCACCACGACGCCACGAAATCCTTCTCCGTTCACGGCCACGCCACCACGATCTGTCTCCCTCTCTCAGTTCCTTTTCACTTTTCTTTTTGCTGTTGATATTTTATTTGTAGATGAAATTTCTGATTTAGGGCTGCTATTAATCGAGATCTGCTTGAAATAATTGTTTAATTTGCTGAGAATCCATAGATCTGAAGGGAATGCTTTGATTTAATTATTTATGTTTTTAGTTGATTACTTGCCGCGATCAAATTTTGTTTGTATGAATTCCAAGAAATGCTACTGCCAAGTCGGATTGATCATCGATGTTGGATGGAATTAGGTTAATTTTGTCAAATATCCTAGGTTTTTGTGGGTTTTGATTATTCTGTTGTGATTTGAGATTTTAGTGTGATTTTTTATGAATTAAATTGTGCTTGTCATGTATATTATCCATGATGACGAAATCTACGGCTTGTTTCTCAAGAACATTCGCAGTGGCCGCCTAAGAGCTTTCGCCTTTCGCCGTGCTTGAGAGCTAGTGCTGCTTTATCCTTCCTTGGATGTCTGAGATTATGTTAAAGTTTAATCTGTTCTGAGTCTATTACTACAAGGATGTTGTTAATTTTTATCCTATATAGAAATACATCGGATGGAATTTTTGGTTTTGGTTTGTGTTTTTCAATTGCTTTTATGCCTATTTGTTTTTGCTCAGTTGTTTGGTAGTGGATGAAATTGTTTAATATACTGGTAATAATCAAATTTGAAAGAAACTCTTTAAAATCTTTAATCTGTATAACAATTTTTATTGAGAAGAGAATGCTTATTTGTTCTGAGTCTATTAGTATGAGGATTTGTGTTGATTTAGATCTTAAAATATCAGTTGGAATTTTTGGTTTTGGTTTGTGATTATTTCGCTTGCTGCTTGCTTGCTGCTTTTGCTGCTGCTTGCTGCCTTTTTTTTTTATATTTATTTTGGGTATGTAAGAAGATAATTAATTTGGTGATTGAACTTATTTGGACTTATTTGAACTCATAACTAGGTTTATTTGAATCTACTATATGTTTTAAATGATACTATAATATTTTTTTTTTATGCATTATAAGGCCAAAATCATAAGGCCCAAAACATAATTTGATTTTTTTTTAAATTGACATTAATTAGGCCCAAAATTGCAAGGCCCAAACCGAAACCGAACCAATCGGTTTTCACAAAAAAAATTTAGTTTTCAAACCGAACCGAATAGACACTATTCATTCGGTCCAGTCCACAGTTTCAAGCCCAATTCGCACCGAACCAGACCGAGCTCGTTTCCAAAACCTTCATATTCAAACTACAAATGCAAATTATTGTGTATTAGCATTGGAGTGGATTTTCGTTTTATTTTGTATCCAATTCTATATCAAATTCCAAGAATAAAAAAAAATAGTCAACAAGTACAACTAACTATTTATATATATATGCCGACTATTTATAAACGTATATGTTGACTGTTTTTAAAATTTTCATATCCAAATTACAAATGCAAATGATTGTGTATTAGCATTGGGATGAATTTTAATTTTGTTTTGGGTCAAATTCCATACCAAATTTCAAAAATTAAAAGAAAGTCAACAAATACACATAACTATTTATATATATATATATATTGACACATCCCGATCCCGAACACGCCAGGTGTCGGGAAGTGCTGGCCGACACGCGTTAGGTGACGAAAGCCATTTAGAAAAATTTAAGAATAAATAAGGAAAATTGAATTAAACAGTAGTCAGAGTGCACGGAAAGTGCGGGCGGAAAAATTAAAAGAATACACTGCGAGTAGAGTAAGGGATACAAAGTTACTACAAACGTAGAAAATCCCTACATTGTCATACCACCGCGCCATCGACGTCGCAAGCTCCCAGCCAACTAACCTGGAGGGGCGCAAAACATAAAACAGTGAGTGGGTCAAAAAGTAAAGTTTGATAAAACCGTTGTTTTCAAAAGTTTAGTAACCCCTCGTTTGAAAACAAGTATAATTTGAGAAAATACGTCATACCCGTAGGCATGAACCTCAAAACACTACCATTTAAAACATTCGGGTACTCCCCGATAAATCATTTACTGATTTGCTCACCCATATGTAAACACACATGCCCAAGGGGCTAAATCCCACGAGGAACAAGCTAGGTATAAAGAAATACGCTAAGTACTACAATGACGCGAGTCTAACGCTAAGCGCTGGTGCACAAAGTGCAGTCACACAAGTTCGAGTTGCCTAGTGCAACCTAGAACAGGCTAGTACCTACAATGGATCCAAAGCTGCGTAGCGGTACTGATAGTTGAAGGGAAATTTTCGTAAAGCCAAGTTCATTTGAACAACATCATTAGCATGCAATTAACAGTTAATTGGCGGAATCATGCTTGTATGCATTCAAATTCAAAACTTTACCCAAGAACTTCTATGCCTAGTAGATATGGTGAACCATTACAAAACTCAAGAACAATTTGAGTAAGGAAATCTTATACCTTTGTTGATTCCTCTTTGCATAAGCAAAGGCTAATCACCCATGGAGAGGGCCTTCATTCCTTGCTTGGATGAGGATGGTGGAATAGATTTCTCCAAGTTCCCAAAGTAGGGAACCTCTAAGTATCCACACCAAGGAGAGCCTTGATGAGAAGATGAGTGTCCTAGAGGAAATAGATTGCTAGCTAAATTCCTCTAGGGAGCCGGCCTCTTTGAGAGAAGAGAGTGAAGGGAAATTATGAGATTTATGTGGGATTTCTAATGACTAGCATGCATATACAATTCGAAATTCATATGCATAAGCAACGGAAGCAATTTATCAAAGCAATAGTCATGCAAATCCCCTTCAAGAAGCATAGGTTTGTATTTGATGCATCTACTAAAAAGAAGAACAAAGTGAAGGTGTAGTTGTATACCTCTTGATCTACTCTTTAGACCAAGGATGGACCACCTCCAAGCCCTTTGTTCTTGGAACTCCTTGAGCCTAGCTTCCCTCCTTGATTCCTCCACCTTGATTGATTGCCTTCAATAGGTTTCTCCTAGAGCCTCTAAAGTAGAAGACCTCTAAAGATCCACACCCACCAAGTGATGGAATGGGGATGATGGATCTCGAAAGAGAAAGAGAGAAGTGTGGCTCTCTCTTCTTGGGTTTAAGCCGGCTGTGTTTTAGTGAAAGGGAGGAGAGTTTTCTTTTCTTTGGTTGTTTTTCTAACTCACCACTCCAAGCCATACAAGTTATGGTCTTAGGTATGGAGTGGAGTGACTTGTTCACTTGTGTAAGTTTCCTTTAAACTTCACATATATTTAAAAGGAGTGAGTCAACATTTGACTCTCTCTCTCTCTCTCTTGGCCCCGGTAAAGTGTGATTGGGCTTTTAGGCTTTTACAATTTCAAGTCATCTTATGCTTGAATAAAAGGCCAAGAGGTTAGGGCCCAATGGGCCCAGGATTTAACGAACTTATTTCATTAAGCCCAAAGTGATCTATTACTCGCTTCTATGATTTCCTTAGACTTTCTAATTAATCATAACACTCAATTAATCAAGGATTATTTCCATCATACACGTGTTGATCCACCCTTTGAAGTGTTGGTGTACAATCGGTTTTAGGTTCTAATTGTAAGCGTGTGAGGTGATTGGTATCAATCCAATTGATTTATTTTATCCAATGTCTAGTGAATTAAACTTATTTAATTCTTTATCTTCTTTGATGATTACTAATTAATCATCTAAGATCACAAACCATGATGACACACTACACATATATCGCAGCTGCCCAAGTTAATGTAGAAGTTTGTTAGGAGAGCCTATTCAATTGGAATTACAGCAATGTAGTCAGTCCTTCTCTATTACAATGCTCTCAATCACACTATTGAGGTGTGGATACATAATCATCGACCCCTAATGTGATTATACCATGTTATATGATTCTATTGAGTTGTAAAGGAACTTTTCCATCACTACGCTCATTCGCCCGATGAGAAAGATTCCCGAATCATATCTTAGAAGTATTAACTGCCTCTAGTCCACGAGGATTGAGATCCCTTGTTGATCATTCCACTTGCCTCCATGGCTATTAAGCCAACCCAACTATCTGTAAGACACCTGGTTAGGTGACTTTGACATAGTCAAAGATCAAGGACCTAACCACAGAACAACTATGATGTCTCGGTCAAGGATTACTTACATATTCCAATCAATGGAGTTACTTGCTTGACATGTGAGGTAGACCTCCATGCAAGTACTCCCTTGATTTGTATTCTGATAGACTCCCATTCCCTTAATGAGCACTGCATACTTATCATAAGTGTCACTACCCGAATACATTTGAGACTTTCCATCCTTCCAATTTGGTGACACGGTGTATGCTCTTGGTCTATGGGTTATCGATGTCCTAAAACGATCCCATGACGAGGAACATTTTGAACATCATGGTTATGAGGAAGGTCTACGCAGTCTAACATCATTAGATTACTTCTTCCATCAATCCATTGTCCATGGATTCCCTATTTGGACATATCAACTGTTGAGATTGTCCTAATAAGTGACTTTGCCCTTCTTTATGTTAGGGTTATCCATACATACGATCAATGTCTGAAATTTCTTCCAAGATTGACTTTCGGGGCATATTTCCCAACATGAATGAAAGAAGCCAAGATGAAGTCTGGGCCAATTCCACGAAGTCAAGTGGAATTACCTGGGCTCTCAATTGTTCAATGAGTCAATCATCTTCGGTACATGTTGATGCCTTCGGGGCTCCCTTGACCATTTTGGTCTTCACAAGTTCCGCGACCAGTCTTTGATAAGCGATTTTGCGCGTCCATACCGTATAACTCACTAAAGATGGGTACTCAGTAGAAATGCTGTCCCATGCTCATCTTTATCTGCACTTCCTCGTTCATAGGAAATATTGAATAGCACTTAGCTTGTGTATCATCCTCAACGTGCCTCCTTACTTACTTACGCTCATCCTCGGTGGCCTCGGGGCTACAGAGGTATGTGAGGAGCCTTGTCTAGTACGTAACAATTTTCTCCAAGGTAGGAATGTGATATTACCCGGTACCATGATGGGAAATTGTACCCCTCAGGCAATGTTTGTCAAGTATCTTTGATAGCGTGTTTCCAACCATATCTAAATACATAAATATAAAATAAATTAGTTTGATTGTTGAGCCAAATGATTTGGAGTCTTTAAGCGGGAAGCCTACTTTACCCATTATTTAGTCAAATTCCATATCCCTCAAAATGGAACCGGGAGATTTCATCCAGCTCCTAGTAGGTTATGGGAGACTCACTATTCACCAAGCCCGCCTCACAATGACATGATGTTGGCTAGCAAAAATAACAATGAGAGGAATGCAGATGCATTCTGACAACCTCTTGTGATTACCCATCCTTTGGCCTCACAGAGAACAATGCACTCACAATGATATGATGGTAGCACCATTCTTCAGATTAGCTTTACCCACCATATCGGTTTAGGATAAGAGGCCAAGCATGACCTCACAATGATATGATGTTGGCCATCCTCGTGTCCCCTACCCAGCACATCCGTGTTTGAAATAGACCCCTCTGAGTATAAGCACATACTTTGTGCTCCCCCATGATAGGGTGAAGTCGATTGTGGTCATAAGCATGGAGCCTACCACCATGAGTGGAAGGCCAGAAGAAGTGTCGCCACCTCCACGCTTTCAACTTAATATTGGATGTTGATTTGAAGGGGATTTTGAGTCTCATCATTTGTATTTATTTAATCATATTACAATAAATTGTCCTTTATAAATACTAATTCTTTTAGGCTCTTTGGAAGATATGGGCAGTGTTGAGTTGGTTCAACAATGATGTGTGTGATGAATAAGATCTAGGGAAGGTATCGCGCTTAATTCGTGCTTTCGTCAATTAAAACATTTTTCATTGAGCCATTAGAAATGAAAGACAATCATTCATTGCTAATTAGAATTTCCAAGACCCAACAAATCTTTAATCTCTATGAAGCCCCTTTTAATGTCTATCACACCAATAGTTAAAGAAACTCTAGTCTAGTACTAGAATCAACTAATGAGGTAAAGAAGTAATAAGAATTACAAACCTGATTTAACACAGAATTCCAACAAATTACATATACTAAGAGGAAGAAAGATTAACGTCTAACGTGTTGTGGTCCAATTGAAATAGCAATTAAATACATTCCCAAGGTTCAAACAATTTGAATTTGTCGTACTAGTAGCTCGATTATCGTTTAAGGAGTATGTCCGCAATTAATATTCTACTAACTATTTAATCACATTAAATAATTAGCAAATTTAATGCAACAATTATCAATTAGATTTAGTACATACTTGGGCATAATTGTATGATGAGTTTAATCTACAAACAAAATAAAATATCAATATATTTTGTCCTCGAAGGTGGGGCTGAAGTGTGCAAATACTTAAAAGTTATGGGTCAAACGCAAATACTTAAAAATAAAAATATAACATATTTAAATTTGCAAAAAGAGTCCCTAAAGGACCCATCACCAGGATGGCGGTTATGGCAAAGGAGTGGGAGAAATGTCAACTTGTTTTTCTACAAGCGATGACCCGTACTTTTTCCTTGTCACCAATTGTCCTTGTTGACTTTAAGAGTAGGTTTGGGTATGGAGTGAGGGATGGGTTCACCAGTCAAATCTCAGGATGGTTTAAATCTACAAACATTTTTTATAGATAAAAAAAAAACATACCCAAAGCGAGAAATTAAGGTAGAAAAAATAAAATGAACACCAGAACAAAATCATGAAAACAATTTCCAGATTTGCACTTTCTTAGTGATTTTCAATATCAAACAAAAGTGACAAGGCTAGACTTTCTAGCTTAAAAGTGTGTGAGTGTATCAAAATAAAACACAAACACAAGCCCAAAAATTTTCCCCAAGCATTGCCCTCCCCTATGCATAAAGCGATTTTTGTTCAAAAACTCACTCTTCATTCATGCATCAAACACTTTGTATGCATATCTTCAACTCTTGAAACACATTTCTCAACAATTGAAAAAAACAAAAGATAAACTTATTTAGAATGAAGAAATATTATGTCTAACATAAATCATAACCCATATGCCTAAAATCCAAGGACACAACAAATATAAACCTTTGGCTCCCGATACCACTTGAAGGGAAATTATGAGATTTATGTGTGGGATTTCTAATGACTAACATCATGTAGAATTAGAAATTCATATGCATAAGTAGCGGAAGCAATTTATCAAAGCAATAGTCATGCCGTCCCTTCAAGAAGCATGAGTTTGTATTTGATGCATCTACTAAAAAGAAGAACAGTGAAGGTGTAAGTTGTATACCTACGATCTACTCTTTAGACCAAGGATGGACCACCTCAAGCCCTTTGTTCTTGGAACCTCCTTGAGCCTAGCTTCCCTCCTTGATTCCTCCCACCTTGATTGATTGCCTTCAATAGGTTTCTCCTAGAGCCTCCAAGTAGAAGACCTCACAGATCCACCCACCAAGTGATGGAATGGATGATGGATCTCAAAGAAAAGAGAGAAGTGTGGCTCTCTCTTCCTTGGGGTTGCTTGGCTGTGTTTTAGTGAAAGGGAGGAAGTTTTCTTTTCTTTGGTTGTTTTCTAACTCTACCCTCAAGCCATACAGATTATGGTCTTCGGTATGGAGTGAGTGACTTGTTCACTTGTGTACGTTCCTTTAAACTTCACATATATTTAAAGGAGTGAGTCAACATTTAGGCTCCTCTCTCTCTCTCTCTCTCTTGGCAGCCAAGGAGTGTAGGATTAGGCTTTTGGGCTTTTACAATTTCAAAAGTCATCCTTGTATGATCTAGGAAGCCAAAGAGGTTAGGAGCCCAATAATTTGGTTGACGAACTTATTTCATTAAAGCCCCAGAAGTGATCTATTATCGCTTCTATGATTTCCTTAGACTTTCTAATTAATCATCTTGCTCAATTAAATCAAAGTTATTTTCACAGCATCCTTACACGTGTTGATCACATGAGTGTTGAATTACAATCGGTTAGAGTTCTAATTACTTTAGCGGTGAGGTGATTGGTATCAATCCGATTGATTTATTTTATCCAATCATCAGTAGTTAGCTTATTTTAATTCTTTATCTTCTTTGATAATTCACTAATTAATCATCTATGAATCCACAAACCATGAGTGACACACTACACATGTAGCTGCGAAGCTAATTAAGGGTTTGACTAGGAGAACCTATTCCAATTGAATTACAATGTAATTTGATCCTTCTCTGACACAATACTCTCAATCACACTACTAGGAGTATGGATACATAATATCGACTCTAATGTGATTATTCCATTATATCAGTTCTCTTGGGCAGTAAAGGAACACTTTCCATTACTCGCTCACTACTTAGTAGAAGATTGAATCATATCTTAGAGTATTCTTCCTCTCATAACGAGGATTGAATCCCTTGTTGAAACCATTCACTTGCCTCCACTTTGGCTAGTAGCTTAACTAACTATGCAGTGGACACCCTCTGATTGGGGTACGCTGACATAATCAAGATTAAGGACTTATGAATAACTATGATGTCTCAGGTCAAAGGATTACTTACATATTCCAATCAATGGAGTTACTTGCTTGACATGTAGGTAGACCTCCATGCAAGTACTCCTTTAGTTATATTAGGTGAACTCATTCCTCAATGGGCACCTACATACCGCTCATAGTGTCACTACCTGAATGGTGAGACTTTCCCTCCTTCCAATGTAGTGACATAAATGCGTGCGAAAGTACGGATTGTCGAGTATCCTCGACAATCCCATGACGAGAACATTTTGAACATCATGAATTTATGAGAAGAAAGGTCTCTGCAGTCTAACATCATTAGATTTTCTTCCATCAATCATTGTCCATGCGTTCACTATTTGAACATATATGAACTATTGAGATTGTCTATTAAGTGACTTTTACTTACCGTATTTGAGGTTATCCTTATATACGGTAAATGTCTGAAAAGTTTCTTCCAAGATTGACTTTCGAGGCATGTTTCCAGAGAGAGCTTTCACTCTCTCAATTCTCCAAAGAAAACCATAAGTTATAAAATGTTACAAGTTTCCTTTATAACCTAACTACTGATGTAGTAGCAAACTTGCAATTATAGCAAGTTTGCTACACACTACACCAAATGGCCGGCCATGTAGGTTCATTGAGCTCTTTGGGCCCTAATGTATTAATGTAGTCATTAAGTTGTCATACAACTTAAGTCAATGAAGCAATTCGAAGCCCAGTGGGCATGAGAAACTAGCCCAACCGAGGTCTATAACGAACTTATTCGTTTGAAATTAATTAACATATTAATTAATCCGCACCATAAATAATTAAACCATTTAATTATTCTTACTCATCTCCATTGTTTCTTCAAACTCTACCTTACTCGGTTGTGCGATCCATTAGGTTCCTTTTAGCCGAGGCGGTGGAGGATTGGAACTCTTTCAAATCAATTGATTGAAATATACTTTCAATTCAGCAAGTGATTATACATATAGAGGCATCCACACAAACCATGAGTGACACCTAAGCGGTATGTCATGGCTACCCAAGCTAATCGAGAGAAAGGTGGAGAACCTATTCGATTTAGGATTGCAATGCAATACGGTCTCACTAATACAATACTCTAGAAAGCCACATTGTTTGGTTTGATAGTTTATTCATGTCTACTATCCAATGTGATTCCAATACTTATATGATTACATTGAATATGATTTGGAACAACTTCTAAATCTCATTCATACTACGGCCGAGGAGATTCTTAATCATATCATGGAGTATTCTCCCTCAAGCGGTTTGAGTTGAGATCCCTTGTTGCGCATTCCACTTGCCTCCATGGCTAAGTAGCTTAACTGACTATGCCGTGGACACCTGGGATGGGGTGACTTTGACATGTCAGATCAGGACCTCCATGCACCAAGACAAGCTTTGTGATGCCTCGGTCAAAGGACTAATTTGCATTATCCCAACTATGAGTTCTCATGTGACATGATCATGAAAACTCATCGTTGATCGTGTTGATGGACTCGGTCCATAGTGAGCACTACATGCTTATCTTGGTGTCGGTGCACCAATGACTCGAGACTAGTCACTCTCACCGAGAAGACATAACGTATGCGATCTTAATGAATTTGTCAATGCCCAATTGGCAATCTATGATAAAGGAACGTTTTAGGATAATAATATGAGCAGAATGGTCTCATAGACCTAACTTGTTTTAGATTACATTCTCTAAGCATATTCCTTGGACTTGTTTAAGCATATAACATTTATATGAGACTACTTTAAACAATAATCATTGCCCGCTTATATTAAACTAAATTAGTTTAACATTTTGAAATGTCCCGTAAAGTATCATCATATGATTGGTTTTAGGGCACATTTCCGACAATGATGACTACTCCAAGCGTCAAGGCTAGTCCACGGCCACAGGAAGTGAGTACTAATACCGGGGGTGTATACCATCTGCGATGAGTATGATGAAAACATGCATGGCAATATAATAGAATGTTCTACCTCCAACAAACGTAATGATATTCAACTACGCTGTGATTAAAAGCGTTGAAAAACCATACGTATATATATATTTATCAAACAAAGACCCACTCACTCACAGCAGGTAGTAGGAATTGATACCCCGTTCACAGGTATTTGGTAGTCCTCTGGATAGGCCCACACCTATATGAGATATCATAGGTACAATGATTAAACTCATAAGGAGTCAGTGTGAATTAATTGGCCCCATCACTTGCTTTTGCAAATTGGAGGGTGAAAACACCTCAAAAATTATCATACGTCTTGCCCTAGGTAGTACGCCGTAAATCCTGAGTGCGCCTGCGAGCGAGATCGAAAAAGAGTCCCTACGCTTACTTGCGCGCGGCTCAAGCTCACGCCAAGCCGCGGCTCCACGTCTTCTTTCGACTTCCTTTATCTCCAGCGGCTCTCACACATGCGGCTCCCGCAGCGCCCATGCAGCTCCACTCGCGGCTGTTGCGGCAGTCAGCGCCCGATACGAGCGGGACCCGGCCCAGCGGTAACAAGCGATGCGACCCGATTTCGCGACGTCGCCAGCCAGCGTGTAGCCGATCACCACTCTGATGCTTTTGCCGATCATGAAACCCGTAAATCAGCCGTCAGCCAGAAATTTTGGCCGGTTCTGGGTAAAACGAAAGCTTCATAACTTCTTCGTTTTAAGTCAAATTGGGCCGATTCAAGTACCAAATGAAGCGAGAGATAGGAGAACAAGATTGTGCAGTTTGAGCTTCCTCGAGCTCCAAATCGTGGAGTTTCAAGGTGGGAGAAAAATCAAACTTGACGGTGGGATTTCGAGAAATCTGGGAAATGCGATGCGGGGCCTTCAGGTTCTAAAGTCACCTCCGGTGGTAGGTTTTGAAGTACAAGGAAGCAAGTTAGTGAAGTTTGTACAAAGAGGCAAGAAGAAAGCAAAGAGAAAGCCACGGGTGGCTTGATCAAAAACTACGCCAAAATCTAAGAGTTTTGTCCGGTTCCTAGACACCCACGTTGCGAAGGCTGCACGAGAAGAAGAAGCACAAGGTTTTGTGCTGAGTTTGGTGGAGAATGGTGATGCCAAAATCAAAGGGAAAGGCCCACGGCTTGGCCTTGGATGGTTACAAAAGAAATAAAGAGAGGAAGGGAGGTCGGGACAAAACCAGCAAATATCCCAGGTCCGAGGGAATCGATTTTTAGGATTGGCCCGCGTGGCCTGCGGAACAATTGAGCTGACCCAAACAAGTAGCGCGAATTTGAAATACGGGGAAAACGGCAAACTAACGCCCCGTGAAATATTCGTTCGGAGTTCGAACGGCGTACGGCCTCGTGTCTGGCGTTCGTGTATTGTGAGCACGTCAAGAGAAAATACAAGTGGATCGTCGGTATGAGTGCAGCGCAAAAGTCAACTAAAAGTCAGCCGGGGTAAGCGTCATTTCCGCCAGGAATAAAATAAATTAAAATTTTTGAGCAGGGCGTTACATACTAATGCTAACTATTTTCTGCACAAAAAGAATATGTCATTGTTTCTAAAATTTTTCCTTCAAACCACAAATGCAGAATTATTGTGTGTTTTGCGGTGGATTTTGGTTTTGTTTTGGAGTGACAATTCAATACCAAATTCTTAAAATAATAAAATAAAAAAATTCAACAAATAAACAATTATATATATATATATATGCAACTATTTTCATAAATATATGCCGATTGTTTTTAACATCCCTCATATCAAATTACAAATGCAAATGATTGACATGGCATTGGATTGGATTTTTATTTATTTAGGTCTCTAATTCTATGCAAATTCCAAAAAAGAATTCAACAAAAGACAACTAACTATTTATATATATATGTATCGACTATTTACGAAATATATATGAAGCTATTTTAAAATCTTCATATCCAAATTACAAATGCAAATAATTATGTATTAGCATTAGGGTGGATTTAATTTTGTTTGGGTCTAATTTCATACCAAATTTCAAAATTAAAAGAAATTCAACAAGTACACATAACTATTTATATGTATATGTCAACTATTTCCAAAAGTATATATTATTTGTTTCAAAAGTATATACAGACTATTGTCAAAAGTATATGCCAATTGTTTTTAGTCAAGTTACCTTGGAAATAGAAATTAAGTAAAGGAAATCAGACCTTAAAGTGCACAAGTTAAGAAATTAAAGCTGAAATTCACTTTTACCTTTTACGTGTATGTGTTGATGCCTGAATCAAGTGGACTTTGGAACAACGTAAAGTGTTAAGGTGAGATGACCTTCGGCTAGATTGTTCAGAGTGCGTCGAGTGAAGATAATGTATGATGTGATAGAGATGGGGAGCAAACACGAGATGTACGTGGTTCACCCTAAGTTAGGTTCGTCACGAAGGTAGAGAAGTTCTCATTAATAATGTAGGTTTACATGATACATAGGATTAGATATAATCATCATTAGTGAGTTCTAATAAGGGATTAGAGGTCTAAGATCATGAGAGCTTAATTGTGGGGAGAATGATCTTAACTTTGTAGTTGAGAATAGTCCTACATTTTTCGTCCACGGTCGATGTGGAACTACAGGAGCTTTCTCTGGTGTTAACACGTGTCATGTTGTGATTGGCCTCTTGGTTGGGAGAGAAACTCATGTGCTTCGGAAGGGCGCCTCGGCGCGAACCCTTGATGGGTCTACGAAGGTACAAAGTTGGCCGGTGCTTGGTAGTTTCGGGATTGGTGAAGTATGGTACAAGCAGTGCTCTCCCAAGTTCCTGAGTGAGGGAAAAACTTCTCGGTTGGGGACTTGTAACATTCAAGTGACTTAAGTAATCCGGCTTTCAAGTACAGAGGTGTAGTAGCATATATGAGAGTCCCCTCAAAGTCTTGATCGAGGAGGGTTCTTGAGTGAAAGGTCTTGATCTTCTGACGTAAAAGTACCAAAATATTAAGTATCGCCCTTGCTGAAGATTTGTAGTCTTGACCATTAGTGGCCGCATTTGGAAGCTTATAGTTGAAGTTTTTTACCTTCGTAAGTATAGGCTTTAGACCTTAGCATGTGGGGAAGCTCTTGACCTTCGCATGTGGGAAGCTCACAAACCTTTGCATGTGGGAAGTTTTGGACCTTCATGTGGGAAGCTACAGGCCTTTACATGTGGGAAGCTTTGGACCTTCGGCAGCAGGAAGCTGCAGGCCTTCACATGGGAAGCTTTGGACCTTCGCATGTGGGGGCTTTGGACCTTTGCATGTGGGAAGCTTAGGCCAGCCATTGTCACCGGAAGTTTGGACCTTCGCATGTGGGAAGCTCTCGGCCTTCGCATGTGAGAAGCTTTGGACCTTCGCATGTGGGAAGCTTTTGGACCTTCACATGCGGGAAGCTCTAGGCAACCGCATGTGGGAAGTTTTGGACCTTCGCATGTAGGAAGTTTTGGACCTTCATGTGTGGGAAGCTCTGGGCATACATGTGGGAAGCTTTGGGCCAGCTTTGCATGTGAAGCATTTGTAGAACCATATAAATTGATTTTGCTTTGCACAACATGATCATCGAGTGTCATGAAGCTCACCACTGTTGGGTTATTTTCAATTGTTGAAGGGTTGGAGAATCATATAAATAGATTTTGCTTTGCACACTTGTGATCATCAATGTGTAGAAGCTTTTCCTTGTTAAGGTTATTTTTCCAATTGTTGAAGGGGTTGGAGAGTCGTATAAATAGATTTTGCTTTGCACACTTGTGATCATCGATGTGTGAAGCTTTTCCCTTGTTGGGTTACTTTCCAATTGTTGAAGGGTTGGAGAATCCATATAAATAGATTTTGCTTTGCACACTTGTGATCATCAGTGTGAGAAGCTTTTCCCTTGTTAGGTTTAAGTGCTCCTCAATTGGGTTGAGTTGAGCTTGTTGACCTTTTGAATTGTAGGGCTTGAGGTTTCCATTGTTTGTGGTAGCTAAGGTTCATAGGTACGAGTTATTGCCATTCCCCACCTGATTGGTAGGAAGAAGGTAAGTTCCTTCATCCTTGGTTGGTGGAATGGATGCAATTGCCGAAGGATAAAAATATATTGTTTAAAGGTACAAATTAACGCCCATTCATCACCTAGTTGGTGGAAAAGAAGAATGATGAGTTGTAGAAAACAATGAGGCACATGCGAAGGGCAAAATTGTTCATTAGAGTTGTACCCTTCATCACCTAGTTGGTGATGTGAAGGTGAGTTCCTTCATCACCTAGATGGTGGGAAGAGTGGCCAGGATTGCCAAGGTGCAATGTAACACGTGAAGGGCAAAATTGTTTATTAGGTACTAGTTGTACCCTTCATCACTGGTTGGTGATGTGAAGGTGAGTTCCTTCATCACCTAGATGGTAGGAAAAGTTGCGAGTTGCCAAGGTGCAGAAATGTAAGCACATGTCGAAGAGGGCAAAAATATATGTTGACACCATATGAAACTCGGTTGGCTTATGAATGTGATGAAGGTAGCGTTTATGTGATTGACATGAGTGATGCTTATGACATGAGTGATGATCATGTATGCATGTTGCTTATGAATGTGTTGCTATGGAATCCATTGTTTGGATATATGACCCAAGGTTTTGAAGCTTAATGAAATATGTAGATATGCATCGAGAATATTGCTTTTTTGGCTAACCATGGTAGTTTGTACCACTTAGTTTTATTGACCTTGAGTAAAGTATGCATGTTGAAGCTAGAGGTTAGAGTATAGAGTTAGGTCAGGAGTTAGACCAAATGTTCTAATGTTTGGAATGTAAAAGAATTGAAGCGAAGTTGTATCTAGGTGTCTCTTCATTAAGTATATGCCTAATAACTTGTGCGGAGTCGAGACACCAAAATAGCTCTGTGTCTATCGTTGTTTGAGTGGTGGGAAGCAGTCGAGACATCGTCATTTCTACCCGGACTCAAAGTGCTGGCTCTAGAATGCTGTTGGTAGCCTCCGAGTCTCCTGCCCTCTTGTCTTCCAGCAGTTTGTCATTCCTTCCTCGGATTGTCAACTTCATAGGGGAAGTGTAGGACCAAGTTTCTCTAAAACCATTGGATCGTTGATCTTTGAGCTTATTTGAATAGGCTCTTTCCTATGCTTTGCTCCTAGAAAGTCTCGGCAATCACGATACCGCGACTTTTGATCCTTCAACCCTTCTACAAGAAGATGTCTTTTTCCACTTCTCTGCTTGAGTTGAAGCAATTTGGGTTGAGAAGTTTCGTGTTGATCAACGCCTTGTTGGGGAAGTTGGCGAGTACCAAAATTGTCGATCTATATTCGAGAGGTTTTCATGATGCCAGTGTGAGTACGAGTTGAGCTTGCCTTTCATCTTGGAGCATGCGGAAGACTTTTCATGTATTGTTCTTGAAGGACTTCATTCTTGTGCCATTCCACTTGATTTTGTGCATCGACATTTTGGCGCCGATGCATGAAGCGAACAACGATTTCTCTCACCACCTTGACCAAGGCGAGTCTCATCTTTCGGACCTTTCCATTCGACCAAGTACCGCACCAACATAGGAGGCCGAGGAGGGCCAAAGTACCCGGCCACAATACACCGCTCATACGTAGTGCGGCGGAGGAAGGATAAAGGACTGCAGAGATCTTTTTTTAATTTTTGAGAAAAAAATGTATTTGTGAAAAAAAAAAATTATTAGCCCGAGAGATATTAGGTTCGAAATAAGCTGAATAATGAGTTCAATATCAAATTATTGTTGTCTATTGTGTGGTTCAAGCTAACTCCTTGCCCCTAGACATTACCCCTACCATCTAGAATTCTCTCTCGATCCTCACACTACAATATAGTAATATTCATCTCTCAACTTGTAGAGTAGAGTCTTAAGTTCAAGTTTCATAAATAACCGATTTCAATACCAAACTACTAGCCTCACGTGTGGGTTGGACCCACTACCTCCAACATAGTTCTCTTTATGAGCTTCTTTCCATTGAATAATGACACATTGGCAATCTTGAGGTGTTGAATGAGCGTCGTCACGGTGAAACCTAGATTGACCGGTACCCGTACGATGGTGTTTTGGTCAAATAACACAATATCGTGTGTTAATCTCACTTCACATTACATTGTGTTGTTGAAGCGAGATACCATTGTGACAATATACCAGTAGGGGTAGGCCGCAGGCAGGACCCAAGTGGAGGGCAGGGCCGGATAGTAGATCATATTATTTTAAAAATATAGCAGATAGGACGGGTCTTGCCAAGCAGGCAAGTTCCTACATGTCCCACGGGTCCATTTTTTTTTTTTCAATTTTTGTCAAAATACACATACACTAATACACCCCTTCCCCACATACCACCCATTGCACGGATCAAAGTCGGGCTTGGGGTAAGTGCGAGGTGTGAGGTGGTGTGGGTAGCGGAGGAGGGTGGTGAGTCGGTCGTGAAGGGGAGGGTGGGGGGTGGTTGGGTCGCGAGGTGGTTGGGGCAGATTTTGTGGAGGTGGTGGAGGTGGGGTGGCTGAAGACTTTGTAGAGGTGAAATCAATCAAATTTGAACCCGGATCTTTGAAGTACAGTCAGGAAAAATTGCAACTTCAACCCAAATTAGATTCAATTTTCACTCACCTAGATGAGTGTTAGATTGCAACTTGGTCAAGATCTATCCCCATCATCGGTGGCGGCTTCAAGGCAAATCGAAGGGAAGTTTAACGGGGTGAGAATGGGGTGAGAATCAAGCGGTGGAGATTAAGTGAGATTAAATCAGCAGTTTGTCCACAGTCCGAGCCGAGCGCCCGTTTGTTTATGTTTTTAGACCCGCCTACGCCCCACCAACCGTGAACTTGCTACCCCATTGTTTCTTCCAAAATATTTGTACCCACCCCGATCCACGGGTCGAGGAGCCCGTTTGCCACCCTAGTACCAAGTCCATCTAAGTCTCACTCTGAGAGCTGCTTTTCGTTTTAACGTCAATTTTCCCATCACCTCACACTGAATCCTACCCTTCCCCCTACGTTGATTGACCCAGAACTTCCCAAATTAGACTAAACCTATAGCCAGGGCCTGATGTTTGTCATCCGCACTGCACCCTTACTAATCATCTCTCTGGAACATAAGCATAGTCATCCATCTTATATTTTCTAAGGAACCAGATATATGCTCAAATTACTACCTCTGCAACTTAACTAGGAATTAAGTAATCTAGAGGAAAACTATATATACAACATATCAAAGTTACAGAAGTTGGGCACTCTTAAACATTTATTATGAACCTTATTACAGAAAAGTACTGCATGCCAAAGAGTAAACAAGTTTATTGTTTTATACACCAAGGCAGATACTTGAGTTTTAAAACATGTTTCTTATGTATGGAGTTCAATTCCTCTGCAGCTTTCAGGTCCTGAATGCAGCTGGAGTGTCCTCTTGAGTACAACCTGAAGAACCCCAGGTAGCTCTGACAGTATCGAGGTAGAAAACAAAACAATGAGTTTTCTAATAATCTGAAATTCATTAGTTTACGTGCATAAATGTGTAACTGTAATTCAACAAGCTGTATAATGCCTAAAAGCATGCATAATTCTGTTAAATTGACGATTTTGTGAAAAATAAGCACATCATACTTTGGAAATTTGAGAAATGGCTATGTCTAAAATGGGGTTTCTTTGATTTTGGCATTTATTTTTGGGAGAGATGTGATTAAACTCACTTTGGCAATGTGCATGCCTTAACGGTTTCATAGAATCAAACAAAAAATTACTCATATACGTTATTCAACTGTTATGTTCTTAATAGTAGTAATACATGCCAGCCATTAATCGGTATTAAGAATGAAGCAAGCATTGTAAAACCTAGGTTAAACAAAAGCAAACCATTAGATGCAATTCAACAAAGAAACAGTAGATGTTTTACCACTGGGATACTCATAGGGGCAACAACAGTAGCATAAAACTTCTTTAAAAGCAATATATAAATTTAGAACCACAAAAGACTATGAATCAATAACAGGATAAGAAGAATTATAGATTATGTAACTATTGAAGCAGTTAAAACATTATTTAGGTTTATTTATTTATTTTCCTCTCATTTGGGTATTTCAAAATTAGCATATTATGAACTTCACAGGTGCAAAACTTAGAGTGTGTGAGGGACCTTGAAGTTTCATAGAACTTAGGCTAAATTTGTTAGGAATACATAACAAAATTAGAGGAGGAACTTAAAGATGACTAGATACAATACATTTGAGAGATTGCTCAAATGACTCCTTGAAAAGGTGTCACTTTGAAAGTCTTGTGCGTCTTTGTAGCACATTTGTAATCTTTAGTAGTACCTTTGTAATGTTTAAGTAGTTCATTAGTAGTCTTCTTATGGTGCATTTTTAACGATTATGTTAATGTTCCTACGACTTTGATCGGAAACAGAGGGAAAGTTGGCGTCGTATAGGGACCGGTAGTGTGGGCAAAACTGAAACTCTAAGGCTCATTTTGGTGTAAGAGAGGACTGAATTGGAGTGGATAGGATGAGATACTATTCTCAAGAGTATGTTGAAGGAAGAAATGAAAAATTGCTTGGCCGAACTTACGGTGGGAGATGGATTAGAGGAGAATTTTCCTTCATGTCTAAACCCCTCAAAATGAAAAGTCATTCTCCTCTACCTTGATATGCCTTGAATTTAAGTGTTATCCATACCAATCCAATGATCAATCCCTATACCAAATAGGCCTAAGCATTCTGAACACGGCAGAGAAGTGTGATAACAATAAACAAGCAAAAGTAGCCACAATTGTTGAAATAGATGGGGACTGGGGTTCAAAAACAAACCAAAGACAAGCCTACGGCCAATTTTATCAATCACTACACCCAATTTTCCAATAGAAATACGCTACTGGGAATTATAAAAACAACTTGCAAATCTATCATTAAGCTTGAAACATTCAGATTAACCATGCCAAGATAGTGCTCAGAGTATAAGGGATCCGGATTTGATAACATTTGCTAGTAAAACCAGAAGAAAGTCATCATCAACACTAGAAAAAACAAGAGAAAGAGAAGGTTGCTTGAAATTTGTTCGACCTGGTGAGAGTGAGCTTAGCAGAGAATCCGCAGCAGCCGTCTTGTAGCCAGCTGTATACCGAGCCTCCTTCGCCGCCTCCTCACTGTATCAATATATGTAAGCCATATCCACAAATTCACAAAATTAACAAATTCAATTTTTCTTTTTGCTTTCCCGAAACAAACAGGAGAGAGAAGACCGACGACGGAGGCTAGGGTTCGGATGTGATAGGACTCAGGCTCCTCATTTCCGAGGAGGGCGCTCGGTGTATACGATGTGGACCGCCGTTTCGGAAGAAGAAGCAGCGACGGATTTGGGGAGCAGATTCGTCGGCCATAGCGAACACAGAGAAGATGAGATTCGAAGCAAAATTGAAGACAGGAAAGCCCTGGTGGTGCTTATCATTCCTTTTATACAAATTCAATCACAATTTCAATTTGAATTCCTTTCACAGGCGACTTCTATATGCGTTAGGAATTTAGGATATGACTTACCGACTAAGTTATTTGTGTTTGTTTGTGCTCGTCTCTTTCTTTCTTTTCTGCCTTGCATTTGCCTTTTCGGCCTGCCTTGGAATGGAACCTTCTTCCTATCCTTTCCTTCCTTTTTTATGTTTTGACTTTTCCTATCCTCACCGACTAAGATGTTGCCAAGTATCATTTCACATCGTAAGGCCACATAGACTAACTTTGTTAAGTAGTTATTCTAAAAGATACTGCTATGGAAATTTATAATTTCGAAGCGTCTGCACTGATGAAAGATTAGAAATTTATTCATGGCCTATATGCCCCCCTGCCAGTCTTTATTTGCACGAGAATTGTAAGTTTTAAACGACTCCTTATGTTTTGGATAATTTGTTTTAATTTACCGATATTATTTACCGAATGATTAATTGAATGAATGTATACATGTGGCCGGAGATTCAATTAATATATTTCTAGAGTATGTCTTGTGGAAAAGAAGAGTTAGTTGTCCTTAAATAGTACAGCTACATACATATCTTACATAAACCACTATTTTACTAACTTAATTTACTTGGACAACCTTTCAAAAGGTCATCATGATTGAGAAGCGTACATGTTGCCGCGTATAATGTTATCGATAATCTTGAATTAATAGGTAAGTAGCACTTCCTCGCCTCATTCGGGAATAATGTTGTTGAGCTTTAAAGATATTAAAGATAATAATTATCACGCTAAAACCACTTTGAAGAAAATAGAGTTGAATTCCTTTGCATACTTCATATGAATATGGTCAAAAGTAATGCGTAGGAAGATGGAGCACCTTACTGGAAATGGCTTGTATGTCCCAACCATTCGTGGCCAGAAGAGGCTAAGTAGTGAAGCCCTACCTTTGGGCATTGGAAAAACATGCTTTGGCATGATCGAGACATCCGGGACATATGACGATGCGTAGTATCCTCAAGCTATAATGGGCATCCTGCACCGTATTAAGAGACTCATTCTAATGGTTACGCGTTTCTTGCAAAGCTTGTTCATTGGGTAAATTAAATATTCACCCATCTCTTAATAAGACTCAGCACCATCCAGCTTCTTCGGTGATTCAACGGGACATTTGTGGACCTATTCAGCCATCATGCGGACCATTTCGTTTACTTTATGGTGTTGGTGATGCATCGATGATATGCGAAAGCAACACACAATTTAAAACCTATGTGTAATTTGTAGTGGATTAGAGGATTTGCTAACCACTTCAAACAAACAAAAGCTGTCACATCCGTCCGGGCCAGGCAGTGTCGGTGATGTGATACTGTGATTAAGCGTGTGAAAGCCAAATAGAGAATTTAAGAATGAATAGTAGAATAGAGTGCGGAGAATTGTTAGAATACTGAGTGAGTGAGGGGATACAAATTAAATACAACGTAGAAGCAACCTACGTTTGTCATGCCAGCGTAATCGTCGGCTCTTGACCAGCCCCCAACCTCGAGGGCGCAAGAAGCATAAAAACGGTGAGTGGGTGGAAGCAAAGTTTGATAAAACCCGTTGTTTTCAAAAGTCTAGTAACCCCTCGTTTGAAAACAAGTATAATTGGCAATCGTCATGCAGTAGGCATGTACCTCCCAAGTAACATCATTAAAACGTTAGAACTCCCGGATAAATCTTTCTTGATTTGCTCACCCATCTTGTAAACACACATGCCCCGAGGGGCTAAATCCCCACAAGGAACAAAGAAGCTAGGTATAAGAAATCGCTAAGTACTACAATGGCCTTGAGTCTAACGCTAGCCCCAGTGCACAAAGTGCGATCCCACAAGTCAAGGATTACCCTAGTGCAACCTAAAAGACAGAGCTAGGTACCTACAATGGATCCAAGGATTGCATAATAGTGCTGATAGTTGAAGGAAAATATTAGATTTGTATGGGATTTCCTAATGACTAGCATGCATATACAATTGAAATTCATATGCATAAGCAGCGGAAGCTAAATTATCAAAGCAATTAGTCATACAAATCCCCTTCCAAGAAGCATAGGTTAATATTTGATGCATCTAAGAGAAGCCAGAACAAAGTAAAGGTGATTTTATACCTCTTGATCTACTCTCTCTTTAGACCAAGGATGGACCACCTCAAGCCCTTTGTTCTCGGAACTCCTTGAGCCTTGCTTCCTTCTTGATTCCTCCACCTTGATTGATTTCCTTTAATGGGGTTTCTCCTCGAGCCTCCAAATTAGAAGGCCTCTAGATCACACCTACACTAGTAGTGGAATGGATGATGGATCACCCAAAAGAAAGAAAGTGTAGCTCTGTTCCTTTTGAGTTTGGCCGACTGTGATGTAAGAAAGGAGAGATTTTCTTTGTTTTGATTGACTTACTCAATCACAAGAGCCATACAAGTTATGGTGGGAAGTATGGTAGAGTTACTTGTGTAAGTTTCTTTAAACTTAACATATATAAAGAAGTAGTCAACAATTGACTCCCGCTCCCAATCTCTCTCTTCATGACGGCCAAAGGGTGTTGATTTGGGCATTTGGGTTTTACAATTTCAAGTCATCTTATGCTTGAATAAAAAAGGCCAAAGAGGTTAAGGCCCAATGGGCCCGGATTAACTTGAACTTATTTCATTAAGCCCCAAGCGATCTTTTATCGCTTCTATGATTTACTATTAGACTTTCTAATTAATCATAACACTCAATTTATCAAGTTCAACTTTTCATCATTCACGTGTTGATCCACCACTATAGTGTATTTGGTGTCTGATCGTTTTAGGTTCCTAGTGTAAAGGCGTTGAGGTGATTGGCCTCAATCCAATTGATAATTCCCAATCATCTAGTGAATTAAAACTTATTTTAATTCTTTATCTTCTTTGATGATTACTATTTAATCACCTATAAGATCCCACAAAAATGGTGACACTACACATATATCATGGCTACTAGCTAATATAGAGATTTGTTAGGAGAACCTATTCAATTGGAATTACAATGTAATTGATCCTTCTCTAACACAATACTCTCAATCATTACTAGGGTATGGATACATAATGTAGCCACAATGTGATTATACCATGTTATCTTACGATTCAAATTGAGTCGTAAAAGACACTTTTCATCACTATGCTCATTACTTGGCCGAAGATTCCCAGATCATATCTTAGAGTATTCTTCCTCTCGTAACGAGGATTAGAGATCCCTTGTTGACCATTCACTTGCCTCCATGGCTAAGTAGCTTAACCTGACTATGCCGTGTGGACACCACCAGGTGGTGGCTTTGGCATAGTCAAAGATCAAGGACCTAACCACGAGAACTGACTATGATGTGTCTCGAGGTCAAAGGATTGCCATATTCCAATCAATGGAGTTACTTGCTTGACATGTGAGTGAACCTCCATGCAAGTACTCGATTGTATTCGGTGAACTCATTCCCTTAATGAGCACTGCATACTTGTTGTCATAGTGTCCCCTTTACCACGAATGGAACTTTCCATCCTTCCAATTTGAAGGCGACACGATCACGTACTGGTCTATGGATTGTCGGTATCCTTTCAGGCAATCCCATGACAGGGAACATTTTGAACATCATGGTTATGAGAAGGTCTCTGCCGAGTCTAACTTCATTAGATTACTTCTTCCATCAATCCATTGTCCGTGGATTCACTATTTGGACATATATCAACTATTGAGATTGTCTAATAAGTGACTTTGCCCTTTCTTTGCATTTAGGGTTATCCATACATCCTGAAAAGTTTCTTCCAAAGATTGACTTTCAGGGCATATTTCCAACAATAGTGACTACTCCAAACGTCAAGGCTAGTCCTGGCCACAAGACTGAGTACTAATACCTGGGGTGTATACATCTACTGATGAGCAACAGTATGAAAACATGCATGGCAATATAGTACGAATGTTCTACCTCCAACAAACGTAATGATATGCAACTACGCTAACAGTTAAAGAAAGCGTTGAAAAACCATACGTATATATATACATTTATCAAACAAAGACCCACTCACTCACCTGTAGGTAGCCGGGTCGAAGTACCCCGTCCTGGGTAGCCCCGGTAGTCCTCTGGATAGGCCCCACCTATATGAGATATCACCGGTACAATGATTAACTCATAAAGGTAACGAATTAACGAATTAATTAATCCTATCCCTTGCTTTCTCAAATTGGAGGTCTAAAACACCTCAAAAATTATCATGCGTACTATCCCGAGGTAGTACACGTCGTCACGAGTCGCCCCGTGAAAACATAATTGAAAAAAGACCTCCCACGCGCCCTCACGCGCGGCTCGAAGATGCGGAGCTCAGCTCCACGTGCGGCTCACGCGCGAGCCGGTCAAAGTCAAAGTCAACGCTGACGTCAGCGTTGACCGGTCTGCTGACGTCAACAGGTCGGTCTGAACCGGTTTGCTGACGTCAGCAAGGCCGGTCCAACCCCCGTCCGATGACATCAGCGCCGGTCATCCCTGCCAGAATTCCGGTCGCCGGGGCCGCCGTCGCCGGTCGCCGGAATCTGGAAATTTGGCCGGTTTTCTGGGGATTTTTCAAAGCTTCATAACTTCTTCGTTTTAAGTCCAAATTGGACGATTCAAGTACCAAAATGAAGCTAGAGATGAGGGGAACAAGATTGTACCATTTTGGGGGCCAAAAAATGGCCAGAAGTGGCCTGAAATTCGAGGGAAAGCCACGGTGCAAAAAGGCTGATCACGGTTTCCTCGATTCTTGGCCAAACTCCGCCACCCAAGGCTCGAGCAAGGCCCCTGGGACTTCTAGGAACTCAGTGGTGATGATTTTGACAAGTTTTGGGCTCGGAATCACCGGCAAAGTCGACGGGAAAAATGTCGGGTTTCGCCGACGGTTTACAAACTTTGGATTCTGGGTTTTTCCTGGGATTTGCAGGGTTGCTGGGTTCAACACGAGTTGGTTGTGATAGCTTGGCCATGAAAAATGGCATGGTGAGAGCTCGGGAGAGGGAGAGGAAGGCACGGGGTGCCTTGATCAATTTGGTGAGGTTTGTGTTTGTGTGGTCTGCAGAGCCAAAAGGCTCGGAACAAAGACAGACAAGAATCCCAGATTTTCAGGGATAAGGCCACATGGGCCTGCAGACATTTGGGCCCCAGCCCAAACTACCCAAATTGCCCAATTTGAAATACGGGAAACGCCGAAACTAACGCCCGTAAAATATTCGTTCGGAGGCCGAACGACGTACGGCTTGCGACTACGCGTTCGTATCGACGAGCACGTCAAGAAAATACAAGTGGATGCATCGTACGAGTTACGATGCAAAAGTCAACCGAAAAGTCAACCCAGGGGTAAAAACGTCATTTCCCACTTCCGGGAATAAAATAAGTTAAATTTTGAACGGGATGTTACAAAAAGTAAACTAATTTAAAAAATTAATAAACGAATGGGGGGATTTTATCTAAAGCAAAATTAACTAAAATTAAAATTGAATTCAAAAGCAAATTTAAAGATTTAGAACGACAAGGTTGATGATAAAAACAAGTTTATTAAATGGGTGAAAAAGTAGCTAAAGGATCCTTCTCCACACATAAACATATGCGTACAAGTTGATTACCAATTATTCCTTCTATAAACCATGAATGACAATGCCCCAAATTAACCGTGAAACGCACAAATTAATTCTCAGATTTTCCTAAGTTCATTGATTTGAATGAAACGCAACTCGCACCAAATTATTCTTATCAAGTTATCTAACTATGAAACGCATGATAGATAAACTGTTACAACCCGTCCCAAAATTTTATGTGAAATTACCAAAATACCCCTAGTGGTCAATGTTGACTTTTGTTGACTTTTCGTGACGACTTGTGAAAATTTATTTCTTTACATATTCATGATGTACTCGTCGATACGAACGCGTGGACGCAAGCGGAACTCAATTCGAAGTTAAAACGAACGTTTTACGAAGCTTTAAAGTGTAGGGGCATTTTAGTAATTTTTCACTCCGTGTGTGGGAATTAGGGTTTTTGGCTGGCTGCACAGCAGCCAACCCTCCCCATCTTTCTGCACGTTCTCATTCTCTTTCTCTCCCACTTTTTCTCTCTAAGCCAAAAAGTTCCAAAACTCACCGAAACCCTAACCTTTGGACGAATCACAAAACCGTCGAACCGTTGCCCAAAATCCATACCATCTCGATCGTCTCGTCATTCTGGACGAGGCTGTGATTTTAGAATCTCGAAGCTCGAACCCAATCGTCCAAACCGACGCCGGAACGAAAACGACGAACTGCCATTCAAGTTTCTGTACAATCCCGACATAGGTAAACCTCAAAACCATTACCATTGGTTTTATTGGATTGAGTAGGTTCAAATCGATATAAAGAACGTCGAATTTGGTGCAGTTTTGAAGGAGAACGGAATTAGGGTTTCCCGAAGCTTCCCGGCCAATTTCAGGCCATCTCCGGCCATTTTTCCGGCCTCAAATTGGTATGAAAATATTCTACTCGTCAATAGCTTCATTTTGATATACGGCACGTTAAATTTGGCCAAAGAACGAAGAAGATATGAATTTTTGAAGTTTTGGAATTAATTCAGAAATTTTCCAGAAATTCCGGCGAACTAGGCGGCGGAGGACGGCGGCGGCTCCGGCGACCGGCGAGAAGAGGAAGAAGAAGGAATATTTCGTCAACGGTAACGGAATATTCCTGACGGCGTCAGAATATTCCGTCCAGAAGGTATATTCCGTTAACTTTAATGGCGCTGACGTCAGCAGGCGCGTGGCTGACGTCAGCATGCGCGTGGGGGTGACGTCAGCCAGCGCGTGGGAACACGCGCCAGCGCGTGGGAACACGCGCCAGCGCGTGGAGACAAGTGCCAGCGCGTGCCAGCGCGTGGCCGGCGCGTGAGGCCACCTCCCGGCGCGTGTGGCGGCGCCGGCGGCGGTGGATGGCGGCGGTAGGGTTTTCGGGGCCCGGAAATCATTTTTCGAGCCCGTTTTCGCTAAAATAATAATATTTTTGGGGGATTTTTGTTTAAGGCCTATTTTTAATTTATTTTAGGGAAGTTCTAATTTGTTCCCTAATATTAAATAGGTAATTCTTCGACTCCGCACACCGAGGAGGGCAACACCGGGGGAGATTTCACTCCCGAATACCAGTGAGTGGACTTTTGCTTTATTAAATGGTTTTTATGATTGGAAATGAATATTTCTATATAGTTTTAAATGGTTTTCAAAGCATTTTTATTTATATATATTTATTATTAAATATATATACATGTTGATAATTGTTTATGCAACCATATTTGTTTTAATTATGGTTATATATTGGGAAATGGATTTAAATGGTGATTGTGGTTATATACCAAAGTATGAATATATGTTATGAAATGGTTTACACTATGATATTACTTTTGCATAAATATTAAATGATATTTGATATATGGTTTTGAGGGAAGATTTTATTTATGCAATATTAGATATTTGGGAATTATGAAAGGGATATTGTTCTTATATATAATCACATGAGTATGTATGTATGTTTTCAAACACACTTGGTATGCTTTCACTACGTTGTAGTACCGTCTCACGGCCGTAGGACAAGTCTCACATGTTTGGGTCACACGCACTGTACTCCAGGGGTATTGTCCGGTAAATACCTTAGTGCAAGCTTGTCTTACGTTTATTTTTGTTTATTGAGAGGCTATTCCTCAACCCGTACAAAACCTAGCATTAAGGGCGTTACGACGATAAGACCCTATATTTATTTGATATTTTAAGTAAGGTAAAAACGAATCAGATAGGAATCCATTACCCGATCCTGTCAAATCCACTCTTGAGGAGGCTATACAAGCTTTTCCACTACCGTGGGCTATGCCTGGTCTTATTTATTGATCATCCTATGATCTCCATTGTTTGGTAACTAATAACTAATATTAAACTAATAACTCTTTCTGACCTTAAGAAAGACACCTTCCTGCGCTTTTGCCGGATTGAGATACTCTTCCTTTACTGCTTGCGCTTATAACAGATGAGATAAAGCTCGGGCGGGGGGACGGGAAAAGAAACGGCTCCGAAGAAAGAAATTGGGCTCTATGTATTAACGAGTGGAAATCGTCGAGGTATTTGTGCAAATAGGTATAATCCATGTAATCGCAGAAATTAGATTTCTTTCTCTGTCTTTGGTACCGGCATGTCGATAATTGCTTACTCGATTGATTAACAGTTTGAGATCACTTCTATTTATAAATATATAAAGAAATAGAATATGATAGAGATTGACTGCGTGGAAGAGTAAAATCCTTTCTATGGCTGGAAGGTTGACCCTCATCAACTCTGTGACGTCTTCAATTCCCATATATGCTATGCAAAGGGACATGGTCTAATCATGAGGGTAGTATTTTATCATGGTGTCGGATCCCAAGTTTATATGGATTTGAATATAATTAATGTAATGCATCATTGACTTGAATACGGAATTCCCAGAATTGTTTCAACCACCTCCCTGGATTTCGGGGATGGTTACTAGGAGGAGTCTCTGGCATGGATTTCAGAAAGAAAATGGATTTCAATTGAATTCCTCTTTGCCTGGGAAAATTATTACAGCGAAATTGAATTATTTATTATTATTTATTAATTAAATATAGAATAAGATTCCGCCCGAAGCATGCTACGGAATGAGCGAAGCAAGTTCAGTCGGTTGTCTGCCGCCTTTCCTTCCCTATTTTCCATTATTCCAATTAAATCGATTAGAAATCAACAAAAGAAAAAGTATATTTTCTTGGATTTGCTGCTCTTGTTTTTTCGAATTATATTATATTAAGATTTAACTCCTACAATGAACGGGAATGGGCTGGGGTTAACAACAACGACAAAACTGCCTTCTGTCTGTTGCCATGGAATGTATAGGTAGGGATTGTTTTATGCTTGGAAAGCCCGTTCCGCGGTTCTTCCATACCAACTTAGCTGCCCGGCGCTGCTATTGGCATAACAACCGGTACACCAAAAAACTCCGTTTCCATCGAGAATTGAATGAAGTTATATTAAATAATTTTAATATAATAATAAATATATATATAATAAATCAATTTTATATTCTAATATATTCTAAAAATTTTAGCTAGTGTCTATCATCTTACGAGAATAAAGTATTTCGTCTTATATTTTTTGAGATCTTGTATATCTATATAAGTATGTATCTCTCAAAAATCTATACATCTATGAAAGCTCTTCTTTGTGATTACATTGATGTATTGTTTCATCGGGATACAATCTCAATCGCGATGTAATTTTCTTGTAATAGCAATAAGAGTTAATAAGAGTTATTCTTATAACAAATAAGAGTAAGAGTTAATTATTTATTTATTATTTTTATTTTATTATAAAAATAATAAATCTGTAATTTAGGTAATATGTAATAAGAGGGTAAACTGCTCAACCACCAAGATAGGGGTAGCTAGTTTGGTGATGGCAATGAGCATCCTTCCCGCCGACCACTTATAAAGACTGTCTCTAGAGAAGCTCCAAAGCAGGAACCATATCCACTTACCACTAAATTAGGGATCTTCTGACTAAACCACAAGAATGGGATCCATATTATCAGGCTGGTTCCTTTTCGGCGCCCATCTTTTATTTATATGTATTTTCAAGGCAAGCCCCAGGAAAGTATATGTTGGCTCCCAGCTCCATCTGATTGCGCATATACCCTGTGTTGGTTTTCCCTTATATATTTTATTGGAATTACAAATTGTGATTTACGAATATTATACTTTTAAGTGTTTCAGTTATACTCATGAAGTACCTTTTGAACTATATTATGATAGTATGTTTCTACGATTATACTGGATTTCAAACAGGGGGGTTAGTATATTGAAAAGAGAAAGGTTTTGCGAAAACTTTGATTTTTGTCCACTCACACTTTTGTTCTTGCGCCCCCTTCAGGACATAGTGATAGTGCATCCGGCGAAGTCGAGGCATCTGTGTGGCAGCTCTGATCATCTATCCCGACCATGTAGGGATTTATCTTTTCTTTTCAGTTTCTATAATAATATCCATCCCTGTTATGGATAGAGATTCTAGGAACTTATTTTGTTATTTGGTTTCCGCTGTTTCAAAATTAGTACGCTCTGAACCATATGCATATTGACATTGATTTCCGCAAACTTAATAGTATTTTAATTTTGTTTCCACTAAGTGTTGTCATGCATTTAATGGCTTCGTCACTTACGAGTGTCGGCCAGCACGCCCGCATTCGGTATCCACGTGGGTATCAAGGGTGGGGTGTGTCATAAACATATCAAAGATCATTATGCTTTGTGAAAATCATAAGCATTGACTAGACAATCGTAACTATAAAATGCATGATACTCTTGCCTAGGATTTTACTTAACACAACCGATGTCCCTTTGATTTTTACTAATTATGAATACAAGTTCATAACGATTAGGTGAAACTCACTTATATTTTATCTCCAAACCCTAGCATGCAAACTAAGTTGGCCACCTTAATAAACATACAAGGATAAGTTCTTTATAAAACAAATAAGTAAATCACATTCACAATTTATGAAGAAATAACTGGATAAATCAACTCATAATAAACATATGTTCATGGCTTCAAATTCACCCTTAGCTATAAACAAAATTAGTTACTCATGATTGAAAATCAATTAACAAGAAACATTGAAAAACAAACTAACAAAATCACAAAGGTTTGGATAGATACAACTTTGAATTCCACGGCTTCGACTTGAACGTATTCTTGTCTTCACCTTGGATGGATGGATGAATTGAAGGGTGGATGAAATGGTTTTTGTTTGGGCTGAGGATGTTGTAGAATGCGGTAGCGAAAAAGGGGTGTATGCGTGAGGTGGTGTTGTGTCAAATTGGTGCTTCTTTGATGATTTATGCGTCTCCAAATGATTGAATCATTGAAGGGCTCCAAGGGCATGATTTAGAGAGTGTTTAGACATCCTTAGGACTCCTTATTTCATCTAAAGTAAGTGTAGAAACGCACACAAAACAACTGCCACGTTTTTTCCTTGAAACCAAATCCAACTAGAACTCTGCTGCCTGTTTCGATCTTTCTTCACTAAAACAGTGATAACTAATTCTAGAAGCATCCAAATTGAGATCTGCAAAATCCTATTGAACCAAGACATCCAGATCTTTCCATCCATATATGGCATGCCACATAATTCGTCCTGAGGAATTCTGGGTGCTCTGTCGAAGTTGGCAGTTCTGCATAGCACTGTCCAAATCTCACTCGGATTTCACTTCTTTGCAATTTTCCTTGTTTTCCAAACTTCTATCTTCTAATCCACTCAAAGTCAGGTCATTATCCATTACACGTGTCCACTCCTAATAGCTTAACACGCCCCAAATCCTTGTGCTCCAATGCGTGTCGCAAAAACATTCTATTCCAAATCCAAATAATGCTCTGTTTCGCTCCTTTTGGCTCCTAATTCCAACATTATCATTTCTACCTAGAATAAAACAAAAATTGTTACAACCCGTCCCAAAATTTATGTGAAATGACCAAAATACCCTAGGGTCAATGTGTTGACTTTTGTTGACTTTTCGTGACGACTTCTAAAAATTTATTTCTTTACATATTCTCGAAGTACTCGTCGTGCGAACGCGTGGACGCAAGCGGAACTCAATTCGGAGTTAAAGCGAACGTTTCACGAAGCTTTTTTAAGTGTAAGGGGCATTTTGGTAATTTGTCACTCAGGTGTATGGGAATTGGGGTTTTGGCATTGCTGGCTGATTGCACGGCTGACCAGCCCTACCCGAGGGAATTTAACGCACGTTCTCTCTCCCCTCTCTTTCTCTCCCATTCTCTCTCTCGGCAAAAATACGTACCGGAGACCACCATTCTTGAACGAATCACAAAACCACCAAACCAACGCCCAAATCCATACCAACGTGATCCTCTCGTCATTTTGGACGGGCGCGGTCTTAGGGCCTTCAGAAACTGTTTCCGTTCGTTCAAGCGAACGTCGGAACGGAATAGAGCGGCTTGTTCATCGACTTTACGTACAATCCGGGCCAAGGTAAGCCTGCAGACCATTACCATTGGCTTTGTTGGATTGGTAAGGTTCAATTTGATATAAAATAAATCCAAATTTGTAGTGCAGTATCGAAAGGAGAACGGAATTAGGGTTTCCCGAAGCTTTCCGGCCAATTTCAGGCCATCTCCGGCCACTTTTCCGGCTTACTCAAATAGGTATAAAAATATTCTACTCTTCAATACCTTCAATTTGATATGGCACGTCAATTTTGGACAAAGAATGAAGAAGATATGAATTTTGAAGTTTTGGATTAATTTACGGAAAATTCCCCGAAACCAGGCGGAACCGAGCCGGCGGCGGACGGCGGCGGGCTCAGGCAGCCGGCGAGAGGAAGGAGGAGAGGGAATATTCCGTTAGCAATATGGAAGGAATATTCCCTAACGGCGGGGGAGAGGAGACCTTCCCTGCTTGGCGAAGGTATATTAGTTAAACTTACGCGGTGGCGTCGGCGGCGCGTGGGGCGCGTGGGCCGACGTCGGCGGGTGGGGCGCGTGGCTGACGTCAGCAGCGCGTGGGAGTGACGTCGGCAGGGCGCGTGGGGCGCGTGGCGCGCGTGGGAAGTTGCGCCGGCGCGTGGGACCACGCGTGCGGCGCGTGGCGACACGTGCCGGCGCGTGGCGACACGTGCCGGCGCGTGAGCCACTCGCCGGCCGCGTGGCAGCGCGTGAAATGGTTTCGGCGCGTGTGGGGCGTCGGGGAGTTTCCCAGCGCGTGCCGCGCGTCCGGGCGCGTGAGGGGTTTCCGTGAGTGGAGGGGGTTTCAGGCGTTTCCGGCGCGTGGCGCGCTGCGCGCGCACGGCGGCGCCGCCGGCGGTGGGCCCGGCGGCGGTAGGGTTTTCGGAGCTGGAGGCTCGTTTTCGAGCGTTTTCACTACAATAATAGTATTATTTTTGGGGGGATTTTCTATTAGGCCTAATTTTAATTATTTGTAGGGAAGTTCCTTAATTTATCCCTTAACTTTAAATAGGTAATTCTTCGGCTCCGCACACCGAGGAGGGCAACACCGAGGAGATTTCCTCCCGATCATTTGTGAGTGGACTTTTGCTTTCTTAAATATGGTTTCACTATGATTTAAAATGCTTATGATTTGGATTTTATATGGTTTTAAGTGGCTTTTAAAGCATGTTTACTTATATATATATTTATTTATAAATATATATACTTGTGTATTATTATTTGGGCAACCTTAATTGCTATATTTATAGTATATATGTATATTGGAAAGGAGAGTGGATTGTTTTGGCGAGTTGGGATTATTTATCAAGCATGATATTATGTTACGAAATGAGTTATTCTTTGATATCGCTTTTGCATAAAAATGTTAAATGATATTTTAATATATATGGTTTTGAGGGAAAGCGTTTATTTATACAATGATAAATATTTGGGAATTATGAAATGGATATTGTTTATCATATCTATACACGCTAGTATATGTGTTTTCAAACACTAGGTATGCTTTCACTACGTTGTAGTACTGCGTTCTCATGGCCATGGGACAGAGTCTCACATGTTTGGGTCACACGCCTTTGTACTCCGGTATTGTCCGGTAAATACCTTAATTAAGCTTGTCTTACGTTTATTATTTATGGGAAAAAGGCTTGCTTCTGCGTAAAAGGACTTCCGGGTGTGGCCTTATTTGCTTGGCTAAGTGCTTACATGTGTGTGGTACTAGGAGTACAAAAATAGTGGATAACGTAAAGGTGCTTGTCACTTGGTGATTGAGAGGCTGTTCCTCAACCGGCCATGGTGATCGCGCATATACCTGTGTTGGTTTCCCCATATTATATATGCTCTGTCTCTATGTTGGCTGAACTATGAAGGCTGTGACTTATGTTATTATACCTTTTGATATGATTCCATTATAATATTAAAAAGTATCTTTTGAACAATACTACGATGGTATAATTATCTTTGGTTTCAAACGGGGTTAGTATGTTGAAAAGAAAGGTTTGCTAAAACTTTTATTTTTGTCCACTCACTTTTTGTTTTGCGCCCCTTTCAGAGACATGGTGAGATAGCATCGGCGAGGTCGAGACTTCTACGTGGCAGCTCATTCGGATATCCCAACCATGTAGGGATTTATCTTTACGGTATTCGGTTTCTATAATAATATCCATCCACTGTTATGGATAGAGATTTTAGGAACTTGACTCACTATTTTTATTTCCGCTGTTTCAAGTGTAGTACGCTCTCGAACCATATGCAAATTGACATTGATTTCATAGCGTTTAATACAACTTAATTTCGTTTCTACCAAGTATTTGTCATGCATTTGTAAACCCCCGTCACTTACGAGTGTCGAGCCGGCGCCACTTGCTGCTACTTTTCAGTGTCCACGTGGGTATCGAGGGTGGGGGTGTGTGTCGATTTGGTATCGAGCATGGGTTAGGAGAATTCTTATGACAAACGATTTGTGTGCGTCATTCTTATGTAGTATCTCGGTATTTCCTTGTTGAGAGCTAAGAGCCACCTCGCGTCAGCCCAGTTTGGGCGTTATGCCCGGTTGGGGCAAGTCATTGCCAATGTAGTTCAGGGGAGTACCGGTTGTACTTTCCATGAGATTTTCTCGTAGTTTAAGAATCATTTTGGTTACGTTGAAAGTTTTTGGTGTTCGTGCTAGAGTTTTAATTGATGGTGCACTACTCGATACATTATATCTTCTATGTTCGCTAAGAAAGTAAATCCCCAACCCTCACCTCTTGAGTGTGAATTAGTTATTACTTTCGGCCTATGGGGGCGGACTAGTGCCGTTCAATGAAATTTAGGGATTGTCCAGTTTTCGTTGCGACGAACTCATGGAGCGAATCTTATTCCCCTAACCATCATCGATTTCGATCTTGTCGGGTATGGATTGGTTATCAGTATCATGCCATTGTGGATTGTCGTACCAAAGTGGTCACATTCAGCACAGTAGACAGTTGTCTTCAAGGCGAAGAGTTTGCGAAGCTTTATGCGATTTCTTCAAAGGGGCGAAGAAGTTGTTGCGAAGGGTTGTCAGGGTACTTGGCCCATGTGTGTGATGAGGAAGATTCTCCAACCCGTGTGAGGGATATTCGCGTGGTCAATGAATATCCCAGACGTCTTTCACGAGGACTTTACAGTTTTAGCTCGACGGAGATGCGAGTTTACGATTGATCGTGCAGTACGGATCCTGGCCTTCAGAGCATCGTACCGTATGGCTCAGAATTTGAATTGAGAGTTAAAAACCCAGCCGGAGGTTGAATTGATAAAGGGGTTTATTCAACCCAGCACTTCACCTTGGGGTGCTCGGTGTTGTTTGTTAAGAAGAAAGATGGGAGTATGTGTTTATGCATAGACTACGGGCAACTCAATCGGAGTGACGGTGAAGAACCGTTATCCATTGCCTCGGATTGATGACTGTTTGATCGAATTTGAAGGAGCACGAGTTTTCTCCAAGATTGATCTTGATCTTGGATATCATCGATTGCGTATCCGCAGGATGATGTGCCCAAGACGCGCCTTCCGAGCGAGATATGGACATTATGAGTTTCGGTGATGCGCGTTCGGATTGACTGTGCTCAGTGCATTTTATGGATTTGATGAACGAGTTTTGGAGCCGTATTTGGACCGGTTTGTGATTGTGTTCATCGGCGACATTACGATTTACTCAGTGGGACCGAGCATGTGGAACACGAGAGGATGGTTTTGGAGGATTTGAAAGGCGGCTCGGTTGTATGCAAAGTTACGGCAGAGTGTCGGTTTGGCTCGATAGGATCGGCTTCTTGGGACATGTAATTTACTGCTTTGAGGGTATTTTCGTGGATCACGAGAAGGTGGAGGCGGTAGTGGTGGGAGCGTAGGCTAATGCGAGCGGGTGAGAGTTTCTTGGGTTTGAGGCTACTGCGGGTCGTTTCGTGCGGAATTTCTGCGTCTATATTAGGACCTCTTACTAAACTCACCGGGAAGGATGTTAGAGATTCGTTTGGGATGACGGAGGTTGCGAACGGGGTTTCCGAGGCAAGCATCATCTTACTCCACGCCCCGATCTTAGTGCTACGATGAAAGTGGTGAGTTTGATATCTACACGGATGCTTCGTTGCATGGTTTGGGTTGTGTGTTGATACAGCATGGTAAGATCATCGCCTATGCATCCGGACAACTCAACGGCACGAAAATGAATTATCCTACTCATGACTGGAGTTAGGTGTGTGGTCTTTGCTTTGAAGATTTGGCGACATTATCTTTATGGGGGAGACATCGTATCTTCATAGACCACAAAGTCTCAAGTATATTTTTTACGCGAGAATGAGTTGAACTTGAGGCGGAGGAGATGGATGGAGCGATTAGTGATTATAAGCGACACCATCGATTACCATCACTGGTAAGGCGAATGTAGTGGCCGACGCCTTGGTCGAAATCCCATGGGCGGTTGGCATCGATTCGGCGACCTACATTCCGATGTTGGGTGAGTTGGGGAGCACGGGGGCTATCCTTAATGTGGATAATCATGGAGCTTTGCTAGCTCGTTTCCGAGGTTAGATACTGTTTTGGTGGATAAAGTTCGAGAGGCCCGGGGTTGATTACGAGTGTATACGGCTTAAGGAGGAAGTTCTTGGCGGTGTGAGACAAGATTATGTGATCGGGAGGATGGGTACGATGTTGGAGTAGTCGATTATTCGTGCCCAAAGGTGATGATGGATTGAAGAGGAAATCTGGATGGGCACACATCTCGGCTTATGCTTTGCATCGGGTAGTACGAGATGTACCGCACCATCCGACCTTACTACTGTGGCCGAGGATGAAGAAGGATGTCGCCGTTTACGTGAGTCAGTGCTTCACTTGTCGGCGGGTGAAGGCGGGAGCGAGAAACCTTCGGGGTTGTCGCGGAGGCTTCCTATTCCAGTTTGGGATGGGAGAATGTTACCATGGACTTTGTGTTTGAGTTCACAGCCTACCCGAGCAAGTGTGATGGCATCTGGGTGTCGTCGACCGGCGACGAAGACGGCTCATTTCTTGCCAATTCGTCAGGGATTGCAGTTGAATAAATTGGCGAAGATGTTCATTGATGAGATTGTTAAACTCCGCCAGGTACAGTTTCCATCATATCGGATAGAATCCGGTTCACTTCCAAATTTTGGAAGGCATTTCGGGGAGGCTATGGGAACAAAACACATGCGAGTACAACTTTCCACCCACGGACGGATGGTCGGTGGGGAGGGGGACGATTCGGACAGCTTGGAGGACATGTTGAGAGTTTCGGTCTTGATTCGGGAAGTGGGATGAACACTTGGCGTTGATAGAGTTACCGCGCCTACAATGCCAGTTTCCACTCTAGCATCGGTATGGCACCGTATGGGCGTTGTATGGTAAGGCGTGTAGAACCCCATTATGTTGGGCGGGGTAGGGGAGCGAGCACTTGAGGGCCCGAGGTGGTAGATGACACTACGAGGAGAAGATTCGAGGTGATTAAGCGTAACACGAGAAGCGGCCCGGGATAGACGGAAAGTATAGCGGAGACGGGGGCACTCCCCAGGGTGCGAAGTATGCGGTTGGTGATTTGTATTCTTGAGATTAGCCATGCTGGAAAGTGTTGTGAGGTCGGTAAACGGGGTAGGCTGAGTCCGTGCATTGGTCACTTATGAGATTGGGCGAGTTGGCGCGGTTGCATATCGGTTAGCTTTGCCGGCGGAACTATCTCGGTACATGATGTCTTCCATGTTTCTTTGTTGAGGAAGTATGTACCGCACGAGTCTCATGTCACTTCGGCGCAACCCCTTGCGGTTGGATGAGAGGTTGAGATTCTGAGGAGGAACCGGTTAGGTGCAGACGAGAAAGATAAGGTGCGAGGAACAAGGTGATACCTGCAGTGAGGTTCGGTGGAGTAACCACGAGGTAGGAGGCTACTTGGGAGGCGAGGAACATATGGGCGCGAGTATCATGTTTGTTTTAGTATTCTTTGTTGTGTAATTTCGCGGACGAAATTTTTATTTAAGGGTAGATTGTTACAGCCACGTCCCAAAATTTATGTGAAATGACAAAATACCCTAGGGTCAATGTTGACTTTTGTTGACTTTTCGTGACGACTTCTAAAAATTTATTTCTTCCCTTCTCGAAGTACTGTAAATCTGACAGCGTGGACGCAAGCGGAGACTCAATTCGGAGTTAAGCGAACGTTTCTGGCTTTAAAGTGTGAGGGCATTTTGGTAATTTGTCACTCCGTGTATGGGAATTAGGGTTTTGGCATTTTGGCTGATTGCACGGCAGCCAGCCCTGCCCGGGATTGCTGCACGTTCTCTCTCCCTCTTTCTCTCCCATTCTCTCTCTCGGCAAAATACGTACCGAGAGCCACCATTCTTGAGCCGAATCACAAAACCACCAAACAACGCCCAAAATCCATGCCAACGTGATCACTCTCGTCATTTTGGACGGGAGCGTGATCTTGGAATCTAGGCTCGGGCCGTTACCGTTCAGAGCCGGCGTCGGAACGAGGGCCGTGGCTGTTCATCGACTTTACATGCAATCCGGGCCAAGGTAAGCCTCGAGACCATTACCATTGGCTTTGTTGGATTGAGTAGGTTCAATTTGATATAAAATACGTCAAATTTGGTGGGTATCGAAGAGCGGAATTAGGGTTTCCCGAGCTTTCCGGCCAATTTCAGGCCATCTCCGGCCACTTTTCGGCCTCAAATAGGTATAAAAAATATTCTACTCTTCAATACCTTCAATTTGATATATGGCACGTCAATTTTGGACAAAAAAGAGATGAAGAAGATATGAATTTTTGAAGTTTTGGATGTTTGGAAGAATTCCCGAAATTGGGACGAACCGGGCGGCGGCGGACGGCGGCCGGCGGCGGGACTCGGCGGCCGGCGGGAGGAAGGAGGAGAGGAATATTCCGTTACTTGATAACGGAATATTCCCTAACGGCGAAGGTATATTCCGTTAAACTTAAGCAGTGCGCGTCGACGGGCGCGTGGGGCGCGATGGGCGGCGTCGGCGGCAGCGTGGGGTGGCGTCGAAGGCGTGGGGGCGCGTGACGCGCGTGGGGGACACGCGCGCCGGCGCGGTGGGGACCCCACGTGCCGGCGCGATGGCGACACGTGCCGGCGCGTGGCGACACGTGCCCGGTAGCGGTAAACCACTCGCCGGCGCGTGGCGAGCGCGTGAAGTGGTTTTCCGGCGCGTGTGGGCGCGTCGAGGGTTTCTTTGGCGCGTGCAGTGCGTCCCGGGCAGCGTGGGGGGTTTCCGGCGCGTGGAGGTTTCGGCCGTTTCCGGCGCGTGGCGGCGCGTGCGGCGCGCACGCGGCCGCCCGGCGGCGGTGGGCCGGCGGCGGTAGGGTTTCGGGACTCGATCGTTTTTCGAGCCGTTTTCACTACAATAATATTATTTTTGGGGATTTTTCTATTAGGCCTAATTTTAATTATTTGTAAGGGAAGTTCTAATTTATCCTTAACTTTAAATAGGTAATTCTTCGGCTCCACTTTTAGGAGGCAACAGGAGATTTGCTCCCCGTCACTTTGTGGTGGACTTTTGCTTTCTTAAATGGTTTCTATGATTTAAAATGCTTTATGATTTTGGATTTTATATGGTTTTAAAGTGGCTTTTAAAAGCATGTTTACTTATATATATATATTTATTTTATAAATATATATACTTGTGTATTATTATTTGGGCAACCTTAATTGCACACAATATTTATAGTATATGTATATTGGAAAGTGGATTGTTTTGTGAGTTGGGATTATTTATCAAGCATGATAATTATGTTACGAAATGAGTTATTCTTTGATATCGCTTTTGCATAAAAATGTTAAATGATATTTTAATATATAGTTTTGAGGAAACGTTTATTTATACAATGATAAATATTTGGGAATTATCAAATGGAATATTGTTTATCATATCTATACACATGAGTATGTATGTATGTTTTCAAACACACTAGGTATGCTTTCACTACGTTGTAGTACCGTTCTCATGGCCATAGGACAAGTCTCACATGTTTGGGTCACAACGCCTTTTGTGCTCCGGGGTGTTGTCGGTAAATACCTTAGTGCAAGCTTGTCTTCGTTTATTGTTGTTTATGGGAAAAGGCCCCTTTGCGTAAGGACTCGGGTGTGACGCGGCTGGCTGAAGTGCTTACATGTGTGTGGTACTAGGAGGTACAAAATAGTGGATAACGTAAAGTGCTTTGTACCGTGATTGGTTTGTTCCTCAGCAACCCGTACATGGGTGATGTATTATACCTTGTGTTAGTTTCCCACAATATTATATATATCTCTATGTTGACGGAACTATGAGCTGTGACTTATGTTATTATACTCTTTTGATATGATTCCGTATAATATTAAAGTATCTTTTGAACAATACTGTGATGGTATAATTATCTTGGTTTTCCAAACGGGGTTAGTATGTTGAAAGAAGGTGCTAAAACTTTTATTTTTGTCCACTCACACTTTTGTTTTTGCGCCCCCTTCAGGACATAGTGAGATAGCATCTGGCGAGGTCGAGATTTCTACGTGGCAGCTCTGATCAGATATCCCAACCATGTAGGGATTTATCTTTCTGTTATTCAGTTTCTATAATAATATCCATCCCTGTTATGGATAGAGATTTTAGGAACTTGACTCACTATTTTATTTCCGCTGTTTCAAATTAGTACGCTCTGAACCATATGCAAATTGACATTGATTTCCGCAACGTTTAATACAACTTAATTTCGTTTCTACCAAGTGTTGTCATGCATTTAATGGCTTCGTCACTTACGAGTGTCGGCCAGCACGCTCGCACTCGGTATCCACGTGGGTATCGAGGGTGGGGTGTGTCAAAAATAAAATAAAATAAAATACTACAATTAACGGAAATTAACTAAATAAACATAGAAAAATAAGATAATAACGTTGCATAAATATGCTCCTATCAATCGACATGACATGCTTGCCTACTGTCCACGTGCAACGCTGCATTTACGAAACTCTTGGCACAAACTATTAAGCTTAGGGCTCACCACCCTGATTATCCGATTAGGTCAATTCGACTGGATAATGCTAGAAAATTTACATCGAAGACTTTCGATGATTATTGCATGTCTATTGGGATTGAAGTTATACATCATGTACCCTATGTTTATACCCAAAGCGGCCTCGCAGAAGCATTCATTAAGTGAGTTCAAATGATCGCTCGAACCTTGGTCATGCACACCAAGCTTCTGGTATCTACTTGGGGCTATGCAATTTTGCACAGAGCTATGTTGGTTTGCCTGAGACCCATTGCCACCCAATCTTTTTCACTATTACAGTTGGTTACTTGGTACGAGTCTGATGTCTCACACTTATGCATGTTTGAGTGCGCAGTTTATGTGCCAACAAAGCCGCCACTACGTACCAAAATGGGTCAACAGAGAAGAATGGGAATCTATGTCGGTTATGATTTGCCATCCATTATTCTCTAGTTAGAGCCCTTGACAGGTGATCTCTTTACCACTCGCTTTGTGGATTGTCACTTTGATGAGACAATCTTCATGTCGTTAGGGGAGATAAGAACATTAATATTCCTGAAGAACGCTACGAATTGTAGTGGATTAACCCTACTATGTCTCATTTAGATCTCCGCACCACACAGTCTAAAACTAAAGTGCGACGAATTCTAGATTTACAGAGTGTTGCTCAAAGCATGCCAGATGCGTTTACTAATCTAGAGAAAGTGACAAGATCACATATACCAGCTGCAAACGTGCATGCGAGGATAAATGTACCTTATGTATGTCTCAACATCACCCTTGAAGGACAGTTGGCCACACCTGTTGCACGCCCATGTACACTGGTGGCTAGCCAATCCTTTGTTCCTACCCAGAAGCGTGGCAGACCTGTTGGTTCAAATGATTCACAACCCCAGAAGATGAAAACTACGACACACACTAGTTTAACTAGTTCGAATCCTAACATCTCTAACTCATATCCATTCCAACGCATGAGGTTATTCTAGATTATGGAAGCGTCCTTGAAGAGACGAATCCACCTCCCGATAATCGTGAGATTTTGGTCCATTCTGCTAGCTTGGATGTACTTTGGAATCGAAATGAGATGATAGTCGATAATGCATTCACATATGTAGTAGCTACTGATATCATGATGAGTGATGACATTGAACCTCAATCCATTGATGAATATCGATGTAGAACTTATTGGTCAAACTAGAAACAAGCAATGCAGGTTGAATTCGATTCACTTGCAAAACATAGACTGCTTGGGCCCGTAGTTCCTATACCTCCAAATGTGAAGTCAGTTGGCTGCATGTGAGTTTTGGTAAGGAAGCGTAATGAGAAGAATGAAATAATGTGATATAAGGCACGCCTTGTGGCGCAAGGTTCCTCTCAATTCCCTAAGATTGATTACAAGGAGACTTATTCCCTTGTAATGAACGTCATAACGTTCTGCTACCTCATCAGTTTGGTAGTTTCCGAAAAAAACTGAATATGCAGCTTATGGATGTGGTAACTACGTATCTCTGTAGGGATCTTGATACAGAAATCTACATGAAAGTTCTTGAAGGACTTACATTGATTGGGTCAAATAGTTATGGAGCACGGAACACACTCTCGATTAGATTGAGGCGTTCACTCTACGGATTGAAACAATCCAGTCGGATGTGGCATAACTGTCTAATTAGGTATTTGATTGCTCAGGGATATGTGAATAATGAAATATGCCCATGTGTGTTTATCAAAAAGTCACATTCTGGTCTCATTGGGACTCCCGAAAAACTTGAGAAAACTACCTCACACCTGAAGTCAAAATTTGAGATGAGAAAACTAGATATTATCTTGGCCTGGAGCTCAAGCATTGTCCTAACGATATTCTAGTACATCAGTCGAACTACACCTAGAAGGTGTTGCGTCGCTTAAACGAGGATAGAGCGAAGCCTTCGAGTACTCCTATGGTCGTCTGAACGATAGATGAAAAACGAGACCTTTTCCGTCCTAAAGAGGATAAGGAAAAGGTTTTGGAGCCTAAAGTTCCATATCTAATTGTACTTAGCTCAGTACACTAGATCAAACATCTCATCCGCCATTAATCTTTTGGCAAGATATTGCAACGCGCGGACACGCCAACACTGGAATGGTGTTAAAGACATCCTTTGTTACCTCAAAGGTACTACAGACTTGGGCTTATTCTATCCCTATGCATCTCAAAACAGATCATACCCCATTGGTCTTCCGAATGATGCTTGCCTTGTTGGTTATGCTGATGCAGGTTAATTATCTGACTCGCACAAGGCACGTTTTCAAACAGGTTATGTCTTTACCGTTGGAGACACCGCAATATCTTGGAGGTCAACCAAACATGTGGCATCCCACATCGACCAACGGAGAGGGGGTGATGTGCCTTATATGTACATGCCCACCTCCATTTAGCACGAAGCCTTTTGGGAGCTCACTAGCTTTGGATTCCATCAGAACTCCAAAGTTAAGCGAGTTTGGGCTAGAGCAATCCTAGGATGAGTGACCCACTGGAAGTTGCTCGTGAGTTCCCAGAAACAAAACCGTGAGGGCGTGGCCCAAAGCAGACAATATCGTGCTACGACGGAGCAGGTCCGGGATGTGACAAAATGGTATCAAAGCCACTCTGTCGTTTGGTATGGATGTGCCGGCGAGGACGCCGGGTTCCCCTTAAATGGGGTGGATTGTGACATCCCACATCAACCAACGGAGAGGGAGTGATGTGCCTTATATGTACATGCCCACCTCCATTTAGCACGAGGCCTTTTGAGAGCTCACTGGCTTCGGATTCCATCGAAACTCCGAAGTTAAGTGAGTTTGGGCTGGAGCAATCCCATGATGGGTGACCCATTGGGAAGTTGCTCGTGAGTTCCCAAAAACAAAACCGTGAGGGCGTGGCCCAAAGTGGACAATATCATGTTGTGGCGGAGCTGGTCCGGGATGTGACAGAATGGTATCAGAGTCACTATGCCATTCGGTACGGATGTGCCAGCGAGGACGCCGGGTTCCCCTTAAGTGGGGTGGATTGTGAGATCCCACATCCGTTGGTCGATGTGGGATGTCACAAAATAGATCTTAGTTGTAACTTCTTCGAACTATGCTGAAATTTTTGCCCTTCACGAAGCTACTTGTGAATGCTTATGGTTGAGAGCTATTGTTGAGCATATTCAAAGCACTTGTGAACTTTCTTCCGTTGTTTATGTCCCTACAATGATCTTTGAAGACGTAGGTGAAGGGAAAATTGCGGATTTGACCGAGTTCATTAAGCAACATCATTAAGCATGCATTTAACAATTAAAGGCGGAAACATGCTTCTATGCACTTAAAACGAAACTTAACCCAAGAAATTCAAAGCCTAGTAGATATGGTGAACCATGACTCAAAACAAAACAAATTTTGAGTTGAGAAATCATATACCTTTGTAGATTCCTCTTTGCCTAAGCAAAGGCTAATCACCCATGGAGAGGGCCTTCATTCCTTGCTTGGATGAGAATGGATGAATCGGATTCTCCAAGTTCCCAAAGTAGGGAACCTCTAAGTCTCCACACCAAGGAGAGCCTTGATGAGAAGATGAGTGCCCTAGAGGAAGTGAGATTGCTAGCTATTTTCCTCTAGGGAGCCGGCCTCTTTGAGAGAAGAGAGCATTTTCATGCTCAACCATTCTCCCAAAAGAAAACCACTAAGTTATGAAATGTTACAAAGTTTCCTTTATAACCTATTTCACAATGTAGTGGCAAACTTGCAATTATAGCAAGTTTGCTACACATACACCAAATGGCCGGCCATGTGGGTTCATTGGGCTCTTTGGGCCCTAATGTATTATTAGTCATTAAGTTGTCATACAACTTAAGTCAATGGGCTTGACGTTCGAAGCCCATTGGGCCTTGAAGCCCAAAACTAACCCGAGGTCTATAACGAACTTATTCGTTTGATTAATTAACATATTAATTAATCCTTGCCATAAATAATTAAACCATTTAATTATTCTTACTCATCTCCATTGTTTCATCAAACTCTACCTTACTCGGTGTACGATCCATTAGGTTCCTTTTAGCGAGGCAGTGGAGGATTGGAACTCTTTCAAATCAATTCTGAATTGAAACATACTTTCAATTCTCCCTTAAGTGATTATACACTTATAGGGCATCCACAAACCATGAGTGACACCTAGCAGTATGTCATGGCTACCCAAGCTAATCAGAAGAAGTGGAGAACCTATTCAGTTAGGATTGCAATGCAATACGGTCCTTCTCTAATACAATACTCTCGACCACATTGTTTGGTTTGATAGTTTATTCATGTCTACTATCCAATGTGATTCCAATACTTATATAATTACATTGAATATGATTTGGAACGACTTCCTAAATCTTATTCATACTCTGGCCAGAGATTCTTAATCATATCTTAGAGTATTCTCCCTCAAACGGTTTGAAGGTTAGAGATCCCTTGTTTCGCATTCACTTGCCTCCATGGCTAAGTAGCTTAACCCCAACTATGCCGTGGACACCCTCGGATGGGGTGACTTTGACATAATCAAAGATCAAGGACCTCACCACAAGACAACTGTGATGCCTCAGGTCAAAGGACTAATTTGCATTATCCCAACTATGAGTTCTCATGTGACATGATCATGAAAACTCATCATTGATCGTGTTCAGTGGACTCACTCTATATTGAGCACCTACATGCTTGTCTTGGTGTCAGTTACATCAATGACTCGAGACTAGTCACTCTCCCTGAGAGAAGACATAACATGTACTGATCTTAACAGACTGTCAATGCCCAATTGGCAATCCTATGATCAGGAACGTTTAGGATATGTCTATGATCGAGAATGGTCTCATGAACCTAACTTGTTTAGATTACATTCTACTAAGCACATATTCCTTGGACTTATTGTTTAAGCATATAACATTTATATGAGACTACTATAAACAATAATCTATGCCCTTTATATTAAACTAAATTAGTTTAACATTTGAAATGTCCGTAAAGTATCATCATATGATTGGTTTTAGGGCACATTTCCAACAGTAGGACTTATCCACCAAGGGATTTGTGGAATTTCTATTGATTGCGTTGGAGGAAATCTACCAAAGCTGGGCAGATAGATAGACTCCTTTTTCATTGCTAAAGGGGAGCAAGAAACTAAATCAAATGATTGTTTTTTAATCAGCGTCCATTTTGGGTATGTAGGTACTAAGAGTCTTTTCACTACCAACCATCAGACATCGTTTGGCTGGGCCGCTTGTATCGACCAGATCAAGAAAGAATAAGTCAAAAGAGACAACACCAAGTACATTGCGCTGAAGTTTTTCTTTTCACATTAGTAGCAAGAGCATCAGAAGATTGAAGTTAAGCAGATCCGTCCCAAGATAACCTTGCCGACCTTTTTACGAAGTCACTGCTGAAGTCTACTTTCTAGAAGCTTGTTCAAGAAATTGGTATGCGTAAATTGTCTGATTTGCAATGCTTGTAGTTCTCATTTGGATGTTTTGTCAAACTCAGGGGAGTATCATGAAGTATACTTATTTGACCTTAATGTACTATTTTCTCTACGACCAGGATCATTTTGTCCCATTAGGTTTTTGTTGCCTGACGAGATTTTGGTGATGCAACTACTCTGGGTTGGTCATACCTTTGTGTGCATTCTACTTGCGTCCTGAAGGCGTTTAGTTTTGAATTAAAGCATTTTTTCACTTTTCTCCTTAGACTATGGGTTTTGTCTTATCTTGGGTTTTACCATAGGCAAGTTTTGTGAAATTTACTTCCATATGCATTCTTCCTTTGTTTTGAGACTGGCATTTGCTACTTATGCCGACTAGACGAAGCTGCGACTTCACCAACTGTTTCTACATCATCCATGAAGATCTGATGAGACAACTACTTGAGTTAATACACACTCAAGGGGGAGTGTTGTTACTAGAATTATAGCACGTGTGATTGTGTAAATCCTAGTAGATTGTGTTTAGGATTGCTATGTAATCTAAAGATCTTAAGCTTTCTTACCTGTAGGGCAAGTAAGCTCATTATATTTACTATAAATAAAGGCACAAGATAAGGGAAATAAGATACAAAATTTCCCTCAACCTCTCTTTACTCTCTCTCTGTTCGCCGCACCCTCTCTCTCTTTCCTTTAGTTAAACTTAGGCCACAACATTTTAGACATTACCTTTAATTTTGTAAAAGGCTAAAAAATGTATGTGAAAATCTACTCCCTTGGTAAATAACTCCTTTCAATAATTTGATGGTAAGTGATCTTAATTTGCACCCGTTTTTCTTCTTAGCACTCTTTTCTTTTTCATTTCATTCTTTTATATAAATAATATTTTACGTTAGTAGTTAAGCTATGTAATTGGCCAACATAATAAATTGGTATCAAACTCGTCATTCATGGACCATGATAGTCGAACCTAAAACCTCTCTACTTACAAGTGAAGAGAAATATCACTAATTCGTAGTACTAATGACTTATTTTTATTTTCCTTCACTGAGGTTGAATAAAGCAAAAGATAATCAATAGATAAAAAAAATGATAGAAGTGCAGAAGAAATAGGATTTGGAATCATTATAATTCTTGAGTTCCTTGTGTTTAATAAAATATGAGTATTAGAATCATTTCAATTTCTAATGTTCCTGTATTTATCGAAAAAGTGTGGGTTTTCCTTAAAATATACAATCCAATACCTAAAAAATTCAAAAATCAGATCTATCAAGGGAACTAGTTGATTTGATTATTTTTCCCTAAGTTGCCTATTGTTAAGTTTCATGATTCTTTACTTCTTTCATTCTTGTTAAGTAAACACGTCATATGAGTCTAAGGCCTCGTTTGGTACACCAGATAGTATTAATAATTCGGTCTCGAGTGTTTAGTGCGCTTCGTACTAAAATAGTCGTCCGTCTATTTAAACCGGGCCCACCATTTAGTACCCCTCAAACCCGACTAATTATACGCCCAAAAACCTCCGTATAATTAGTCGGGTCCATCCCTCTCACTCTCTTGGTCTAGCTTGAAGGAAAATATTTGAATTACAAGTTCATTTGAGCAACACTTCAGCATGCTATTAACAAATTAAAGGCTCTTAGTTAGCGCTCAAAAACAAAACTTCGCTCATGACTTTTGAAGCCTAAATGTTGTGAACCAAGACACAACTCAAAATCACATTAGGAAGTTGTAGCATCCTATACCTTTGTAGAATCTTTTTTGCATGAGCAAAGGCTAAATACCCAAGAGGGCCTTCAATCTCATATTGGATTAACACCTTTGCTTGGAGGAGTTGTGGTTGCACCTTGAATCAAATTGAAGGTTACCTACGTACTTCGTCTCCTACGAAGATCAAAATTTTCGTAGTTCTTGCATTTGATGAGGATTTGAGTGAGTTTGTATGAAGAACAAATTGTGTTCTTCACACACCTAGAGCGGGCCAACCCAGTATAAATAGTCGACATTAGTCCGATACTGCACCAAACGCTCGACTAATTTAGTCAGTACTGTTCGATGACAGATTATCCTATCCGACTGAAATAGTTAGTCCAGTCCGAGCTGCCAAATGAGGCCTAAAAATCACTGCGCTATTTCATTTACTGTAGATTCACCTAAATAAAAGGCCTGATAACAAATACTGCAAGTTCTTCCAATGCCCATTGGATGAGAAACCTAACAAAAATGTCATATAATTATACTATTTCCATATATCTAACTGTATAATAAGTTCATGAAATCTCAGAAATAATACTATGAGCCAAGTGATTTAGCTTATGATAGTAGTGACCATCAAATATTGACATTTCAATGTTTTTAGTCGGTAGTTCACTAATTGGGCAAAACATGATGTGGAGAACAAATTTCACATAAGCGTAGAATTAATATGATGTCCTTACAACCAACTGGTTAGACCTTGTTACACCGATGTGGTATGAGTCAAAGGCTCTTCGATACCTATGTTAAACTTAGTGGATGAAATGAATACGTAAGCTCTAAGTTTCTTGGTAGAGGAAGCACTTACCTCTTCACGATCAATGACCATGCCTGTATATAGTGCAAGCCTAGGCTTTAAGATGATTTATTAGGATATGGTGACGTCTCTTGCTTGGCTGATTTAAATCCCGTTAGTACATGCTTTTTGGGAGGCCTCTTAACAGTGGCGGAGCTAGAATTTTATAACAATGTGGTCATAATTTCGACCAAAAAGCCTTCATTGGATATTTCGTCGACCTCCTAGTGGGTACCTGCCTAGTTATGCCACGCTCTATCGATTTTTGTCGAGGTGTGTCTAGTGAGGCATTTTATAGAACACTTGTTGCCTATAATTGGCCACAATTATAGGATTGTATCCAGTTACTGGGAAATCAGTCCTTATCTGACCCTGCTAGGCTAAGTCCTTTATTAGGCTTTGCTAGGTATAAGAACGAAGATTGGGCTTTACCAAGTTCTTATGGCCCAATATCTATGCTGAGCCCGCTACGCATATCCAACACACGAGCCCGACAATGATGTATACTTTGCTGAACAAAATTCTCGGCGATACACATCTATCATTTAATAGCCGGGTGATTTTTAGTTACCACACATGAATTGGCAATTGATAAAGGTGATGCTAGAGAGACTATCTACTTGAATCATATTTTGTAGAACACATAATGTGACGGTTGGTTGGATTATTTCATTAATGATATAAATAAGTAATGACAAAATATGGTATAAAAACATAGTCTCTCTAGCATTTTCCGTATTGGAAATACAACTAGAGTAGGAACTCGTATATAATCAAATGTCTTCAAAGGGTTTCTGTGTACCAATGCAGTTGAGAATTTTCTAAATATTGGATCAAATATAACCCATCATCTAATACTTAGGCAATCAAAAATTTGAACTTATTATATATACTTGAGCTAGAGAGAGCAACAACTTTCACCAAGGAAAAATACACAAATTAAGGCAAGCTTTTAGGAGGCGTTAGATCTACCTGAAAACAAAAGACCTACACTTACAGGGAACAGAGAAAAAAGGGGGTCAAACTTTCACTTTCGTCTCTGTAAATAGAACGTGACGATTTACCACAGGATCAAATTTTCGGAATTCAAGCTTTTCTCTCACCTTGAGAGGCTTCTTCGTGGTGCAGAAAAATCCAGTGCCAGCAGATGAGACAAGTCGGATCACCATCGTAGTCTTCTTCTTTTTCTCACCAGCCATTGCTTGATTATTACTTCAAAGTTCAAACAACACAAACAGAAAGCCAATCAATAGTGATTGAAACTGAAAACACATGTTACTACATACATGTTGGCCATCAATGTTCAACCTGTCCTTGTTCAGAAAAATCCATCATAACTCACTGGACCAACATTTTTGTTGTCTACAATTAGGATTGAATCGGAAAACTCTCTAGATTCAATATATTCTTAATGAAGACATTGATGTCAATTTCCAAATTTGGTTTAAGTTGAAGGTACAAGATGGACTAGTCTTGAAGGAAATTTATACCTCCCAACCCTATAATTTTTGTGGCGATTAGAAAACTTTTTCTTTCATGACTAATCAGTCTTCTACTTTCAACTTAGACAAAATTTAGAATTTGACATACATTTCTTCCTTCAACATACAATGATTCTTAGAAATTATCCAATTCAATCCAATCTTTGACACGAAACAACTGTAATAGTCAGTTAAGAATGAATGAAGAAAGCTCTTTGCACCCAGAATATAAATAACAGTGGTCCATTATTTCATTACCCACAAAATATTAAGGTTGTTTATCTAATTGTGATCAGTTCATAACTCTGAATAATACCTCAAAAAATATATAAATGTAATTATGTCATTAGGCTCAGTTGATATGATATGTTCTATACATGAAAAATAAATTACGATATTTACCTAATATGCACAACTACCAACTCTAAACTCAGAAACAGAGCACATTGCTATGGACCATATACATACATGTTGAAATCAAATGGGTTGCCCTCCAAATTGACCACATTTAGAACTACAAATTTGTGAAGAACCAAAAACATCTTCTTTTATTTTGACAAATGATAGGACATGTATAAAGTGTTTGCAATGCACCTATAGTGACACGACAAAGCTACGCCTTAGCAACGAGACTGATGATAACGAGGCATTTAACCCATCACAAATAAAATGTCCCTTACAAAAATCAATGTGAGTGGGTGGGGGGAAGGCCACTGCATGCCCTAAATATGGTCCGCCCTGATGTGAGTGGAACATGAAACCTCAAACCATTCGTATAAGGGATGATGTGTAAACCACATTTGCTTTAATTTAATGGATGATTAGACCTTAATACATGCAAAAGATATAAAATTATCGATGTACAATGATTTTCTAATCTAAAGGGAATGAAGCTAAGTCACACAATGGCCCAGCCATACTCTCTGTCTATATGAGTCAATCCTAAAACCACCACTAAATTGTAGTGCGAGTGACAATGGAGAACATAAACTCTGAAAACTCACTAAAAAACCAATCCTTGTGCAATCTAAATCACCCTATTATTACCTATTGAACTAACAACGCACAAAGAAAAATATATGGGTAGAAATTGGTTGAAAGAGTTTTGCACTTACTGTTCTAAACTGAATTATAACCTCTCGTCACGTCAGGTGAGTGAGAGGACAAGGTAGAGGAGGATGCCGAAACAGAGAGCGATGCAGAGTTGAAAGCTTGAAGCCCTAATCATGGAGAAATTTCCTAACGATGCCATAACGCCCGGCTTATAAGGGACATCATTTTTGTTAAAAAGACTGAAATGCCCTTAATTTTGTTCTCTTTAATAAACAAGGCCCCCAAAAATTTAACTTTAAGTCCCTACAGTTTTTTTATTTATTTTAATACATTCAATATTATCTACACTAAGGGAGGGGGGGAGTGGGCTAACCCTACAATGGGCTGACAATAATAATTTGGTTCAAATTTGCTTTTGACAAGAATCGAACCTTAGACCTCTCACTTACAAGTGAAGAGGAATACCACTAGACCGTAGTACAAGTAACTTTAGTCCCTATAGTTTGGTTTAAGATTGGTTGCCAATTTTTACCTTGTAGTGTATAGTGATTGTTGTAATTTAAAGGCACTTCCCAATTTTGGGTTTTTATCACAAATGATTTTTGAAATTGACCTATCTTATCATTTTGGTCCTTGAGTTTCAAAATCAATCAATTTGGTCCTTGACTTTCACTTTCGCACATCAATGTGGTCATTCCGTTAAAATTTCGTCAAAAACTATGTTTGTAACATCCCGTAAAAAGTTTATTATAAAATAATTTCCGAGGGGATATTTTGGACACGTGCGTGTTATTTTGTACACAAGACCGTGTAATTTTACTGTTTTGGTGGATGCACAATACCCCCAAAACCCAAAATATCTCATTTTCCTTCTCTCTTCCCCGTCACTTTTTTTTTCCTATTTTCATTTTCTCTCTCTCTCTCTCTCTCTCTCTATCTCTTTCCCACCATTTGTGCACAGTGCACGTTGACGAAAACCAGTCGAACTGAGGAGAACTAAAGTCACCACCCTCTTCGTCTCGATGCCCTAGACTCAACGGTGCAAACCGTTTGTCCAAACTCCCAACCGTTTGACGGGAAAAGCACACGGAAGAACCGGACCTTCCCAGCGATTTTCTTGCCATTCTAGACCGAGGTGAGGTTTCTAACTACTACCATTTGATTCCTCTCGTTGAGTAGATGAATTTTCATATGTCATTTGCTTGATTTGGTCGAGTTTTTAAGTAGATTGATGAAGCTACAGTAGCCGCAATCTTTCGAGGGAAATACAGGCCATTTCCTGAGCTTGTCTGGCCAAACCAAAGGTATATCGTCATTCTACTCATCTCTAGCTTCATTTTCATATAAAGAACGTGAAATTTGGCTAAGAAATGAAGAAGTTATGGAGATTTGAAAAATTCCCAGAAAACCAGGCAGTTTTCTGGCGGCGGTGACGGCGACTGGCTTGAGTTGCAGTGGCAACTGGTTCAGACCGGCCTGAACTCGGTCCAAACCGGTCTGTGACGTCAGCAACCTTTTCAAACCGAGAATATTCTCAGGTATATTCCTTTAACGCCGTTAGGAATATTCCGTTAGATTTTTCGGAGTGTTTTGAACCTTCGTGTTGAGAAAACAAGGGATAAGTGTCGTTAATTAGTTAATTAGTAACCTTTTCTGAGTTTAATCATTATTATAGTGATATCGCATATAGGTGAGACTTATCTAGAGGACTACCGGGGCTACCCAGGACAGGGGGCTACGACCCGACTACGACCCGACTACTTACATGTGAGTGAATGGGTTTTTGTTTTGATAAATATATTATTATGTATGGTTTTTCACTGCTTTCTTTAAATTGTTAGCACGACTCATATAATATGCGATTGCTGGAGGTAGAACATTCGTATTATATTTGTCATACATTTTTCTATACTGTTGCTCATCAGTAGATGTAGAACACCCAGGTATCAGTACTCAGTCCTATGGCCAGGACTAGCCTTGATGTTTGGAGGTATCACACCCAGTACCGCTACGTAACTTTGGATCCATTGTAGGTACTAGCCTATTCTAGGTTGCACTAGGCAACTCGAACTTCTGTGTGACGCGCTTTGCGCACAACGATTAGCGTTAGACTCGCGTCATTGTAGTACTCAGCGTATTTCTTATATACCTAGCCTGTCCTAGTAGCTTACCTACTTGGGCTTGTGTGTTTACATATGGATGAGCAATCAGTCTGATTTTCGAGGAGTACCCGTCTTACTATTATAGTATTTTGAGGACCATACCGAGGAGTATGACATATTTTCAAAAACTATACATGTTTTCCAACGAGGGGATAGTATGCTCTTGAAAACAAATGTTTTATCAAATTTTGCTTTTTGACCCACTCACCCTTTTATGTGTTGTGCCCCTCTAGAAACTAGTGACAGGTTTGATTACCAGTGAGACGAGGGCTTACTTCGGCTGTGGTCGATGGTTCTGACACTTTCTCCAGACTATGTAGGATTTGTTCCTACTTTTAGTTAATTTCTATTTATCCATCCTCACGAGAATGTGAATGTTTTTATTCTATGCACTATTTACTATGCTCTGACTGTTATACACCTATAATAATGGGTTTTATCCATCACCGCACTCTTACTTCCGCTTCCAACTCTACATCTACTCACTTTTTCTCATGTACATGCATAATTGGCTTTCGTCACTTAACACGTGTCGGCTAGCACTTCCCGACACCTGGCGTGTCAGGATCGGGATGTGTCAGATTGGTATCAAAGCATAAGTTTTAGGCAGCCATGCATTTGTCACCTTGTGATATTTGCGCTAATATTTCTTGATTTTGTGATGTCAGAATTATGCCACCTAGCCGAGCACCTCGTACCCAGGCACCAGCAGATGAGCCTGTTGCACCACCCTTTGATTTTGCGCAGTTTTGTGCTGCTTTTGCTAATGCCTTTCAGATGAATTGGCGTCTTCCTCATTCTCAGCAGAAGAATGTCTTGGAGATTGCTTCCAATCTTCAAGTAAAGCCTTTCTTAGGTCGAGAAACCTCCGAGGCGATGGAAACTTGGCTGAAACATGTTAAGAAAACCTTCCGAGCCATGAAGCGACAGGGAAACTTTCCGACAGAACAGTGGGTCTCGAGTGTTACGTGGTTTCTGCAGGGTGAAGCTAGTTCTTGGTGGGCATATGAAGTGACCCTAATTCCACCAAACCTGCAGGAAGACTGGACGAATTTTAAGGATCACTTCGAGGCGAAGTACTTACCTCCGGAGTATTGGGCCAAGAAGCGAGTACCACTGGAAGTTTTAAGGATCACTTCTTTGATCTGAGGTAGAAGAGCATGTCAGAAGCCGAGTACCACTGGAAGTTTACTGACCTATCCCGCTACTGCCCAGCCATTGATATGCTAGAAGCTAACACACAATTTAAAACCCTATAATGTAATCGTAGTATGGATAAGTAGGGATCGTTCTAGGCTGGGCATTAGAGGGAATTGCTAACCGCTTAAAACAAACAAAAAAACTAAACTAACTAAAACAATTAACAAACGAATGGGGGGATTTTTATTTTTAAACAAAGTTTTCTAAAATTAAAATTGAATTCAAAAGCAAATTTAAAGATTTAAACGACAAGGTTGATGACAATGGTGAAAAACTAGCTAAAGGATCCTTCTCCACACACAAACATATGCATACAAGTTGATTACCAATTATTCCTTCTATAAACCATGAATGACAATGCCCCAAATTAACCGTGAAACGCACAAATTAATTCTCAGATTTTCCTAAATTCATTTATTTGAATGAAACGCAACTCGCACCAAATTATTCTTATCAAGTTATCTAACTATGAAACGCATGATAGATAAACATATCAAAGATCATTAAGCTCTGTGAAAATCATAAGCATTGACTAGACAATTGTAACTATGAAATGCATGATACTCTTACCTAGGATTTTACTTAACACAACCGATGTCCCTTTGATTTTTACTACTTATGAGTACAAGTTCATAACAATTAGGTGAAACTCACTTATATTCTAGCTCCAAACCCTAGCATGCAAACTAAGTTGGCCACCTTAATAAACATACAAGGATAAGTTCTCTATAAAACAGATAAGTAAATCACATTCACAATTTATGAAGAAATAATTGGATAAATCAACTCATAATAAACATATGTTCATGGCTTCAAATTCACCCTTAGCTATAAATGAAATTAGTTACTCATGATTGAAAAGCAATTCACAAGAAACATTGAAAAACAAACTAACAAAATCACAAAGGTTTGGATAGATACAACTTTGAATGCCACGGCTTCGACTTGAACGTCTTCTTGTCTTCACCTTGGATGGATGGATGAATTAACTGAAGGATGAATGGAATGGTTTTTAGGGCTGAGGATGTGATAGAATGCAGCAGAGAAAAAGGGTGATGAATGCGTAAGGTGGTGGGGTGGTCTTCTCCAAATTGGTGCTTCCTTTATGCATTTATGCATCTCCAAATGCTTGAATCATTCAAGGACTCCAAGGGCACGATTTAGAGAGAGTTTAGACATCCTTAGGACTCCTTATTTCATCTGAAGTAAGTGTAGAAACATGCACAAAACAGCTGCCATGTTTTTTCCTTGAAACCAAATCCAACTAGGACCCTACTAATTGTTTCGACCTTTCATCACTAAAACAGTGATAACTAATTCTAGAAGCATCAGAATTGAGATTTGTAAAATCATGTGGAAACTAGACATCCAGAGCTTTCCATCCATATATGGCATGACACGTAATTCGTTTTGAGGAAGTCTGGGTGCTCTGTTAAAGTTGGCAGTTCTGCACAACACTAACCAACAGGGACAAGGATCTAAGGTGCAACAGATTTCGAGGCTTCTAGAAAGGGGTGTTGTGGCAGGTTTCTAGAAAGACAAGGGATAAGGTATGCGGCACCCTTTAGAAGAAAGTAAGGCCTTCTAGAAAGTAGGTTTTTAAATGTCCTAATATGAAAATAACTCCCCCTTGCAGCTGGAATTTAGGTATAATAGGATTAGGATAAGGTTAGGATAAGATAAGATAAGGTTTTGGATGATGTTCCTTTCTTTTAGCTGATTCCTTATCTTCTATGTCTTGAATTAATTTCTCCATCTCTTTAGCACATTCCTTGCCTCTTTTGAACTTCAAAAACGTCCATCCACCTCGCTCCATGCATGTGCCATCCATTCCAAGCCCAAAACTGCTCTTAAATGCTCCAAAATGCCCTTTCTTGCCAACTTTGCCATTTGGACCTACAAACACACGAAAATAGCTTAAAACACTCTAATAAATGGAAACTAACTGAGTAAATACAAGGAAATAGGCTACAAAGTCGCATAAATATGCTCCTATCAAGTTCCCCCACTTAGCTTTTGCTAGTCCTGAGCAAAACAAAGAAAACAAGACAAAACAAAGATCTAAACCTTCCAACGTTCACCTCAGGGATTTCCAATGGATCATGACGTGTAAGAATCACTACAAACATAAACTAAAGCCCTCCTTACTCTTTAGCATCTCCTTAATCACAGTAACATTCACTAGCTCGCAATTAGTCAATTAAAAACCCTTTTTAAAAACAATGAACATGCCATAAAAGAATCACTTAATTCCTCACAAGGCATACTCTCATTTTCACTTAGACTTTCTGACTACACTCCCTATTCTAGGTATATGTGGGAAGATTGATGTAAACATGAAAACTAAAACTCACATATGAAATAACAAAGAAAGCACTTTCTGGAAAATATGATCTCATGAAAGGAATGCCACTACTTAGATGTAAGAACCAGGGATCCCATATGCTTATACCAAATTTAGACTCCACTAATTGAAACACATAACAATCAAGAAAAAGGTCAAGGGTTGTAATGGGGCTAATCGTAGGGGCTAACAAAAAAATGATAAAGATAAACAAAGTTCTTAAAGAGATAGTAGAGCGATATGATAAAGTTAAGACCTTGAATCCAACATATGACCTCAATATCCAACTAATGAAACGTAGAGGAGAAATAAACAAACTACAGGACCAGGTTTCATGTTATGGACCCGTCTTCAACACTCAAAACTATATAACTCAACTATAAAAGAAAAACAAAACTGAAAACGAAGAACTGAATAACCTCTTTTCTTTTTTTCTATTCTTTTTCTTTTCTTTTCTTTTTTCTGATTTGATTTTTTTTTTCAAACTTTTTTTTTTGTTTTTTTTCTTTTGCTTGAGTGGAACTAAATACATAAATTTAACAAAATACAAGGAAAAATAAAATAAAACCAACAACCTCTCCCCCACACTTGTTCTTCACTAACCATAGGTCAAAAGAAATTCCCAATAAGTCATGCTCAACTACTCTTTAAGAAAAAGGTAAGGATTTTCCTATACTAGGCTAGGTAGGAATAATGCGGGTTAACAAAGAAAATAGGCTACATGACACGACCCGCAATCGGACAAGCCAGGTGTCGGGCCGTGCTGGCCGACACGCGTTAGGTGACGAAAGCCAAAAGGAAAATTTAAGAATGAAATAAAGAATAAAGTGCGGAAGAATTGTTAGAATACACAATGTGAGTAGAGTAAGGGATACAAATTAAAATACAACGTAGAAACAACCCTACATTTGTCATACCACCGCGGCTCGACGTCACAAGCTCCCAGCCAACTAACCTGGAGGGGCGCAAAACATAAAACAATGAGTGGGTCAAAAAGCAAAGTTTGATAAAACCGTTGTTTTCAAAAGTCTAGTAACCCCTCGTTTGAAAACAAGTATAATTGAGAAAATACGTCATACCCGTAGGCATGTACCTCAAAATACTATCATTTAAAACATTCGGGTACTCCCCGATAAATCTTTACTGATTTGCTCACCCATATGTAAACACACAAGTCCAAAGTGGCTAAACCACGAGGAACAGGCTAGGTATAAAAGTAATACGCTGAGTACTACAATGACGCGAGTCTAACGCTAAGCGCTGGTGCACAAAGTGCAGTCACACAAGTTCGAGTTGCCTAGTGCAACCTAGAACAGGCTAGTACCTACAATGGATCCAAAGCTGCGTAACGGTACTGGTAGTGACTACTCCAAACGTCAAGGCTAGTCCTGGCCACAAGACTGAGTACTAATACCTGGGGTGTATACATCTACTGATGAGCAACAGTATAAAACATGTATGGCAATATAATACGAATGTTCTACCTCCAACAATCGTATATGATATGAACTACGCTAACAGTTTAAAGAAAGCGTTGAAAGCCATACGTATATATATATATATACATTTATCAAACAAAGACCCACTCACACACCTGTAGGTAGCCGGGTCGAAGTACCCCGTCCTGGGTAGCCCTGGTAGTCCTCTGGATAGGCCCCACCTATATGAGATATCACCGGTACAATGATTAAACTCATAAAGGTAACGAATTAACGAATTAATTAAACCTATCCCTTGCTTTTGCAAATTGGAGGTCCAAAACACCTCAAAAATGATCATGCGTACTACCCCGAGGTAGTACACGTCGTCACGAGTCGCCTCGTGAAAACAGATTCGAAAAAGGACCTTCCACGCGCCCTCACGCGCGGCTTGAAGATGCGGAGCTCGGCTCCACGCGCGGCTCACGCGCGAGCCGGTCAACGCGAGCCGGTCAGCCGGTCAACTCGGTTCGGTCAATGCTGACGTCAGCAAGACCGGTCTGAACCGGTCTGCTGACGTCAGCAAGGCCGGTCCAACCCGGTCCGATGACGACAGTGCCGGTCATCCCTGCCAGAATTCCGGTCGCCGGTCGCCGGAATCTGGAAATTTGGCCGGATTTCTGGAAAAACTTCAGAGCTTCATAACTTCTTCGTTTTAAGTCCAAATTGGACGATTCAAGTACCAAAATGAAGCTAGAGATGAGGAGAACAAGATTTTACCATTTTGGGGACCAAAAACTGGCCAGAAGTGGCCTGAAAATGGGGAGGAAGAATCGGCAAAAACAAGCTTCTCCGTCCATGGTGCCAATTCGAGTTCCAGGCCTTGGGTTGGGTTCCCAAGGTCTCCAGAGATCATTTGGTGATGGTTTTGAGCTTCCTCGAGCTCCAAATCGTGGGTTTCAAAGTCGGCCAAGTTTCACTTCGACGGTGAGGAATTTCCAGAAATCTGGAAAATGAAGTGCAGGGTCCAGCTGGGTACCCCACCACTCCCAGTGGCCAAGGCTCGAGCACAGATGACAAAAGGGTGAGTTTTGGGAGTAGAAAAACCGAAAGAAAATCCCCAAACTCAAGCCACGGGGTGGCTTGAGTAAATCCACCAAGTTTGCTGGGTTCCTGGGTTTGTCCAAGTTTCTGGGTTTGAGTTTTGGTGAAGAGTGGTGATGCCAAAAGGCCAAGGAGGAGGCACGGGTTGAGGTTGAAGTTTGCAGGAAAAATGGCTGGGGAGAGGGATGTGGCTCGGCCACAAAGAGCCAAAACCAGACAAATATCCCAGGAAATCTGGGATTGGCCACAGGCCTGCAGACAATTGGGCCCCAGCCCAAACAAGACAAAACTGCCCAATTTGAAATACGGGAAACGCCGAAAATCAACGCCCGTAAAATATTTGTTCGGAGTCCGAAGGACGTACGGCTCGCGTCTACGAATTCGTATCGACGAGCACGTCAAGAAAATACAAGTGAATGCGTCGCACGAGTTACGGCGCAAAAGTCAATCGAAAGGTCAACCCAGGGGTAAAAACATCGTTTCCCACTTCCGGGAATAAAATAAGTTAAAACTTTGAACGGGCTGTGACACTACAAGGCTCAAAGGGGTTAAACCTACAATATACATATAAGGAAAAAAGGCTATTTGGCTATGGTGATTATCTAGACACATTCATCTTGTTATATTGTTATGCAACCAATTTTAACGCTTTGAACGAAAATGGCATGAGTTCTAGCATTTGGAACTAAAAATATGAAAAAGCATTCTAAGTAGTGACCAAGCAAAGAATAATGAGATCATGCAACGACTTAGAAAACAAGAAAGTTTAAAGATTAAGCGTATATAACTCTCCAAACAAAGCATAGGCTCAAATCTCACAGGGTTGTAGCATTAATTTAAGTGACTTCTTTCAAGCATGTTAAAAACACATAACTTTTTCTTTCGTGATTAAATGTGAATTCGTTAATGACAACTACAACTAAGTATCAACCAAAGAGCATATCAAAACTTCAACCTATGTATGTAACTTGCCTTAAAGTCATGCAATCAAAAATCAAATCCTCATCATTGTGTTGGAAGGTATCCTAAGACATAAAAACAATCAAACAAACAACCTAAAACTACCCAAGAAAACAAAAAAAAACTGTTTATTTTTTATTATATATATATATATATGTATTTTTTTAATTTTAAATTGAAAGCAATGAAAAACAACATTAGTGGTGGTAGGTGGTGAAAATCAATGAAAAATCATGCAAAGCATTCTGTTTACCCCCCCCCCCCACTTAAACCAAACATTGTCCTCAATGTTTCTAAAATAAAACTTCAAACAAGAAAGCAATAAAAGACATACTAGCAAACAAACACACAACACAAGACAAGAATGGCAAAGTAAAAGCTGTAAAAAGAAAGGTAAAAGAAAGCAAATCTGTTTGTAGAAGCCATGAATCCATCGTTGTTCCATCTTCAACCCACATGGGTTGCCTCCCAAGAAGCGCTTGCTTTAACGTCTTCCAGTCGAACGGTACCGTCAATCAATCCTTAGTAGGGGCTGCGGCATAGAGAGGTACATCCTCCACGACATGCTCCTCAAAACACTCGCCAACATTCTCAAAGTAAGGCTTCAAACGATGCCCATTCACTTTGAATTCACTCCCGATTTTATAACTTTTGATTTGAACTGTGTTACAACCCGTCCCAAAATTTATGTAAAATTACCAAAATACCCCTAGTGGTCAATGTTGACTTTTTCGAGATGACATGTGAAAATTATTTTCTTTGCATATTCAAGTAGCACTCGTCGATACGAACACGTGGACGCAAGCGGAACTCAATTTGGAGTTAAAACGAACGTTTTATGAAACTTGAAAGTGTAGGGGCATTTTAGTAATTTTTACACCCGTTAGTTTAATTACGGTTTTGGGGTTTTGGGGCTGGCTGCTGTGCAGTTATTCCCCCACTCTCTCTCTCTCTCTCTCTCTCTCTCTCTCTCGGCCAAAACCTCACAAAACTAACAAACGAAACCCTAGTTTTGGGTTGGAGCACTAAACCAGAAAACCACAACACGAGGCTATAGCCTTTACGATCGTCTCGTCATTCTAGATGAGACTATGATTCCAGAATCCTCAAACTTGAACCCAATCGGCCAAACCGATATCGGAACGGAAACAGCAAACTGCCATTCAAGCTTTCGTACAATCCCGACTTAGGTAAACCTCAAAACCATTCCCATTGGTTTTATCACATTGAGTAGGTTCAAATCGATATAAGGAACGTAATTTTTGGTGCAGTTTTGAAGGAGAACGGAATTAGGGTTTGTACGAAGCTTTCCGGCCAATTTCAGGCCATCTCCGGCCATTTTTCCGGCCCCAATTTGGTATGAAAATATTCTACTCTTCAATACCTTCAATTTGATATATGGCACGTTGAATTTGGCCAAGGAATGAAGGAGATATGAATTTTTAAAGTTTTGGAATTAAATCAGGAAAATTTTCCAGATTCTGGCGAACCAGACGGCGGCCGGCGTCGGCGGCTCCGGCTGCCAGCGAGAGGTTGAAGGTGACGGAATATTCCTGACGGCGTCAGAATATTCCGTCAGAAAAAGGTATATTCCGTTAAGTTTGACTGACGACGTTGACTTTAACGGCGCTGACGTCAGCAGGCGTGTGGCTAACGTCAGCATGCGAGTGGGATGACGTCAACAGGGGCGTACCAGCGCGTGCCAGTGCGTCCGGCTGTTTCCCGGCGCGTGGTGGCGCGTGTGGCGGCACACGGCGGCAGGAAGGTTTTCGGGCCTCGGAAATCGTTTTTCGTGCCCGTTTTCGCCAAAATAATATTATTTTTTGGGTTCTTTTTATTTAAGGGTTATATTGATTTATATTAGGGATGTTTTTAACATTTTCCCCTAATATTAAATAGGTAATTCTAGGACTCGACGCATCGAGGAGGGCAACACCGAAGGGGATTATACTCCCGAGTACTTGTGAGTGGACTTTTGTTTTAATAAATTATTTCTATGCTTTGAAATATATATGATTTGGATATTCATATGATTTAAAATAATTTTGAAGCATGACCTTATATATTATGAATTGGTTTTGGAAATAGGTTTTCGTTTATGACACATCCCGACCCGGATGTACAGGTGGACACCCAAAAGTCAAGTGTGCTGGCCGACACCACGTGGGGTGACGAAAGCCATTTAGAAGAATTTATGAAATAATTTAAGCAAATTGAATAAAAGAAGATCAGAGTGCACGAAAGTGTGCAGGCGGAAAGAATTAATAAAATAATAACTGATTGTACAAGGTACGGGATACTGAATAATTACAAGTACCAAGAAATTCCTACATTTGTCATACTACCGCGTCTCGACGTCGACAGCTCCAAGCCACTTATCCTGGAGGGGCGCAAAAACAGAAGGGTGAGTGGGCCATAAGTAATTATTTTGTAAAACCTTTCCTTTCTGAAAGTAGTAACCCCTCGCCGTCAAAACAAGTAATAGTTTCAGAAAACCTTTCTGGAAAACATACTACAGTAGTAGGTGGAAAATCAGTGTAAGTACGGAAATGTACTTATAGTCCAAAACTGACACACCCCGACCCAGATAGCCACGTGGACACCGGATCTCGAGGCGTGCTGACCGACCACTCCGTAGGAGTGACGAAGTCATAGGAAGATTAATTAAGGAATTAGAAATAATAAACAAGATTTAATCAGAGTTTAAAGAAAATACGGAAGTGTAATGTGGGTAAATCCCATTATTACATAGTGTCAGAGCTAGGTGCAGTAAAGGAAAATATTCACATCCAATAAAATGGATGATTAACAGAACAGTAGAGTTAATTTAAACATACACTGCAGAAAAGAAATAAGCTACCAGCAGCTGCCACCACCGAATCGTCGCCAACTAAAATCTAAGTCCTGGAGGAGCGAAAAACAAGGGTGAGTGGGCCAATATCAATTTTCTAAGTAAAACGTTTTCAAAACTTTAGGTATAACCCCTCACTGTAAAACCCGTAGATTTATCAAAAATATTTACTAATAAAGTAAGTACTGAGCACAAGTAACGGGCCAACGCCCACAAGGATACGGGTATAAAATCAATTATCACAGTGAAAATCAACATTACTTATCACATGGAAATATGCACACAAGTCATATAGAAAGTAGCTACATGACAGGCTGGGTGTTTAATATATTACGCTCTAGCACTACATGCACGTGAAGCTGGCACAAAATGTGCGTCACAACGAGTCTAGTCGCCTAGGCGACATAGACAGGCTGGCACCTACAATGGATCCAAGGTGAGCGTGTCGGTGCGTGTGAACATACACGTGAAGCTGGTCCTGGCCCGGACAGTGCTAACACCGTGCATAATGTGAATAAGTAATACAGTTAAAATCGTGTGTATGCATGCCAAGTTTCATCATAAAAATCCAAATCATAGATCAATAGTCAATAAGTAAGAGTTTATCACAAAATAAACCAATTTCATAAAATAGGCATGCCACACATATATCTCAAAACACCATAAAGCATATTATAATAATATAAAAATGGTAAATACTAGGCCCACTCACTGATACGTAGTAGGATCGTAGCCCCCGTAGCGTGCCTGAGCTCGTTGCTCCTCCGGATAGGTCTCACCTATATGAGAGTTTACTAAACTAATCATTTAACAAGTCTAATTCAATTAAAGTAATGAAAAAGACTTGAAATCGCCTTTGTTTGCTCGAAACGGGACTTGAATTGGTCGGAAAATGTGTTCACGCGCCGCCGTGCGCCGCCGCGGGGCTCCACGCGCCGCCACGCGCCGCCACAAGGCAGCACGCGCCGTCACGCGCGCCCACGCGCCGTCACGCGCCGTCACGCGCCCACACGCGCTCGGACGCGCCCCCACGCGCTCACACGCGCACGCACTCGCTCACACGCGCACGCACGCGCGCTCACGCGCGGACACGCGCCTCACGCGCCCAACAGTCACGCGCCGTTAAAGTTAACGGCGTGCCGTTAACTTTAACGGTATATTCGTTTTGGCTGACGGAATATTCCCTAACGGCGTTACGGAATATTCCGTCGCCGTTAGAGAATATACCTGACGCCGTTAGAGATTCGACGGAATATACCTTCGGTATATTCCCGGTTTGGACCGGGTTGGACCGGGTCCTGCTGACGTCACGGGCCGGTCGCTGACGTCACGCCGCTGCAACTCCGGCCGCCGGGCGCCGCCGCCGTCCGCCGCTCGCCGGCGCCGGAATCTGGAAATCTTCGCCGGAAAATTCTGGAAATTTGTAACTTCTTCAGATCAGCACCAAAATTCATGAAATTTGTACCAAATTGAAGCTTGCAACGAGGGGAGTTCGATTTACCTAGGTTGAGGCCAAAAATATGGCCGGAGACGGCCGGAAATGGCCTCGAAGTTCACGGCCAAACTTGAACTCGTTGGTTCTCGCTTCGATCTTCACATGCAGGACTTGATTTGGAGTCCTAGAGCCCCAAGGATTCAAATGGCAACGATTTGGAGTTGAATCGAGGTCGAGGATGACTGTGCTTAGCCGATCGGAGTTCGCCGGGAAAATGGCCGAGTCGGGTTTCTGGTTTTCTCGAGTTTTGCTGGGTTCGAGGGTGGTCCAGAGACGACGAGAATGGTGCTGGTAACTCACTGGAGTCGGTTTGAGTTCGAGAGGAGAGCCTCGAGTTGAAGACAGAGATCGAGGTGGGTGTCCAGAGTAATTTCTCTGGGTTTGAGTTTCTGAAATTTCTGGATCGACAAGGTCGAATCCAGTCGAGCTTGAAGGTAATGACTCCCACCAGTTCGATGCTGGTTACAGGGAGGTCAGTGATGGGAGAGGTTGAAGGTTGGGTGGCTTAAACGATTTCTGAATTTGGGTGTCTTGCATGCAGGTTGCAAATGGGTATGTGTTTGGCTTGGGAGAGATGGCAGAATGGTGTGGGTGGTCGGAGTGTGAAGCAATGAACACAGAGTGCACAATTTTTATAACCCAAAGTCAGTTAGGAAAGGAATCTCAATTTGAAATTGTCCAATGCATGTCAATTGCATGCAGAGAAAAGGGCTGAAATTCTGCATTGAAAGTAAAGAGGATGCAGGCCTCGTGCCTTGCAGAAACCATGGGCAGACCACGGTTTCAAAATACAGCTCAAGAAAAATTACCGTTTTGCCCTTGTTCGTAACTTGTCCGTTACAAGTCCGAATCAGGTGTCGTTCGCGTCAACGGATTCGTAATTTAATGTACACACCAAAAGTACACCAGATTTCTGAAAATACCTCGATAGAAGGGACGTAATCCTGAATGATACATTATGCCACTAAGGGCGTTTTGGTCATTTTACACCGTCGGGGAATAAAATACAATAAAATTAGGAACGGGATATAACAAAAACGGCAGAAAGCCACGACTTAGTAAAAATACTTTACTACAAAATCCGTAATAATAAGATAGTACGGGAAACCCGTAAAACAGTAGAAGCCTCCGTGGCATCAGTGAAATCCGATAATAAAATCACAATATAAAACAATAGGGTTAAGTATGACAGACACACAAGTTCATACAGAGGTATTCTGTCATGAACAGGCTGGGTGTATGAATAATGGTACGCTCATGTACTACATACACGTGAAGCTGGCGCTAAGAGCATCACAACGAGTTTGAGTCGCCCAGGCGACCTAGAACAGGCTGGCACCTACGATGGATCCAAAGTGAGCGTGTCGGTGCTTGTGAACATCTACGTGAAGCTGGTCCTGGCCCCGGACAGTACTACTGACACCGTGTAAGCATTCCTAATTGTGAAAACATACCACGGAATATTTCTAAATAAAATAAGGTGGGGTAATTTCCTTTCTGAGATAAACCTCAAAGTAAACATATAATTAGGTATTCACGGATGCCGTACTCGGAATACCAAGTATATACCAAAATACTTAAAATACCAAGTATAAACCAAAATACTTAGCCAAGTATAAACCACAAGGGTACCAAGGTACAAATACCAATTTAACAACATACTAAGTGAACCAAAATACACTATAAATAATAAACCCAAGGTTCACCGAATATAACTCAAGGCTCGCCAAGTATAAACCAAGGTTCGCCAAGTATAAATATAAATCCCATTTGGAAGCATAGACAATATAATAATAATTTCCCAAAACCCCTAAAATATAGCCGGGTCAATACTAGTAAACCGAGTATAAATATAATACTAAAGTTCACTAAGTATAACAAGATAAATACCATTTAAAACTGTAGGCATAGCCTAAATATAATTTCCCGACAAAAATATACCGATGCCGAAGTAGCCCAATTGTACGCTCTCCGTACTCCACGGGTCGCCAAAACCTATTTTAGAACACCCACAATTAATAAAGTATTTGAAAATACGAAGAAAACGGCGTTCGGAAACCCGAAAACGGAGTTACAGGGTCGGAAAACCCAAAAACCGCCGCCGTGCGCCGCCGCACGCTGCCAAATGGCCTCACGCGCCGCACTCGCGACTGGAAATTCCCCACGTGCGCCCACGTGCCGGTCAACGGTCAACGCTGACGTCAGCGCCGGTCTGGACCGGTTACTGACGTCATCACCGGTCTGAATCGGTTTGCTGACGTCAGCGCCGGTCATCGCTGTCCTTTTTTCGGTCGCCGTCGCCGGTCGCCGGAATCTGGAAAATTGGCCGGAATTTCTGGGAAATTTTCAAAGCTTCGTATCTTCTTCATTTCAAGGCCAAATTGCACGATTCAAGTATCAAAATGAAGCTAGAAGTGAGGAGAATAAGATTTTACCATTTTGGGGGCCAAAAACTGGCCAGAAGTGGCCTGAAAATGGAGAACAAGTTTCGGCTCCAAAACAGCCGATCACCACTACGTCGTTTCTCAGTCATTCCCAAGTTTGCAGGTCCAGATTAAGGTTCTAGAGATCACCAGGAAGTGAATGGTGATGATTTGAGGGAGATCGAGGTGGAAATCGACGAGAAACTCGTCGGGGAAGGATCGAGGTCTCGTCGGGAAAAATCTGGAAAAATTTGTTCTGAGGCTCGAGCTCAGATTTGCAGGGTCCACCTGGATATTTTGAGGTCGATGAAGATGGTGGTGTGGTTTGCAAGGTTGATTGGCCAAGAAATTGGATCGGTGAGGAGGAAGAAGGCCACGGGGTGGCTTGAGAGATTTGTGTGAGGTTGAGTGTTTGCAGACAGAGAGAAGGCACGGGAGAGAGTGAGGGACAGAGACAAGACCCAGAAACAAGGGGGTCAAACTGACAGGGAACAAGGCCACATGGGCCAACAGGAAAGTTGGGCCCCAGCCCAACAACCAAAACAGTCCAAAGTTGAATTACGGGAAACGTCGGTAATCCAACGCCCGTAAAATATTCGTTCGGACTCCGAATGACGTCCCGCTCGCGTCCACGTGTTCGTAACAACGAGTACGACAAGAAAATACAAAGGGGAGGGTCGTACGAGTTACGACGCAAAAGTCAACCGAAAGGTCAACCAAGGGCATTTTCGTCATTTCCCACTTCTAGGAATAAAATACTATTATTTTCCGGAACGGGATGTAACAGTTTATACATAAATATATGATTTCCAATGAGCATATTTGTTTATGCAACATTTAAATATTGTGAAATTATGAAGTATATGATATCCTTTACTACGTTGTAGTACGTATGTTTTCAAACACACTTGGTATGCCTTTACTACGTTGTAGTACCGTCCCACGGCCGTAGGACAAGTCTCACATGTTTGGGTCACACGCACTGTACTCCAGGGGTATTGTCCGGTAAATACCTTAGTGCAAGCTTGTCTTACATTTATGTGTATTTATGGGGAAAGGCCCACGACATAAGGACTCGAGTGTGACGCGTTATTGCTCAAGTGCTTACATGTGTGTGGTACTAGGAGTACAAATTGATTGATAACGTAAAGTGCTTGTACGGGGATTGAGATGATGTTCCTCAACACGTACATGAGTGATTGCACATATACCCTGTGTTGGTTTTCTCTATTATATCTATTGACCTATATTGCGGCACAACTTTTGGAGACTTATAAATGGTTCTATATGGATTACAATTTGAGATCTATTTTCAGTTATACATATAAAGTATGTTTTGACTTATACTACGGTAGTATAATTTTACACCTATACTGGATTTCAAACAGGGGGTTACTACATTGAAAAGAGAAAAGTATTTAGAAAACTTTTATTTTTCGTCCACTCACACCTTTTGTTTTTGCGCCCTCTTCAGGACCTAGTAGTGATAGAGCATCTGGTGAAGTCGAGGCATACGATTGGCAACTCTGATTCTCTTCCAGACCATGTAGGGATTTGTTTTTATTTCAGTTTCTTTAATAATATCCATCCCTGTTATGGATAGAAATTCTAGGAACTTGACTTATTATTCTGTTTTCGTTGCTTCAATTTAGTACGCTCTGAACCTTGTGCATATCGATATTATTTTCCGCAAACTAATTGACTGGTTTAAGTTGCATAAACTAAGTGTTGTCATGCATACAATGGCTTCGTCACTTACGAGTGTCGGCCAGCACACCCGAACTTGGTATCCACGTGGGTATCGAGGGTGGGGTGTGTTAGTTTGGTATCAGAGCATAGGTTCAGAGAATTATTATGACAAACACTTAGTGTACGTCATTCTTGTACTGAGTATCTCAGTGTTTCTTTTCAACAGAGCTATGCCACCTCGATGTCAGGCACATTTAACTGATTATGCCCAGTTGGGGCAAGTCATCGCCAATGCAGTTCAGGTAGGTAGAGGTCGTACTTTCCCTGAGATTGCTCGTGGTTTAGGAGTATGGGAACTTGAGGGTGTTGTTATTGGAGAGACTGTCGAGCTATGGCTCGAGAAAGTGGAGAAGACATTCCGGAGTATGAATTGTCTGGAGGATCAACGAGTTGTTACTGCTGCTTTCTTCCTCACTGGAAGCGCTAGCAGTTGGTGGGACACCGAGGAGAGTACTTTTCCTCAGGGCACTCATGTTACTTGGGAGCAGTTTAAGCAGAGGTTTCGTGTTCGATTTTTCACTCCTAAGTATTGAGCTAGGAAGAGGAGGGAATTCTTGGATCTGAAGCAGGGCACCATGACCGTATCCGAGTATGGGACGCAATTCAAAGAGCTTATGAGGTATTGCTCAGCGATGGAGAATAAAGCAGTGGAGCTGCAGACTCAGCTTCATGAGGGGCTGAGATGTGACATCAAGATCATTACTGCTTCTCACCGATGCCCAACCTATCAGATGGAGCTAGAGTTAGCTCTGGACATTGAGCAGTTGATGATTAGTGACGATGTTGGGGGCAGTGGTACTGGTGGTGATAGGGGACGTCAGCAGGATAGATTTTCTGTTGGCGGTCCGAGGAAACAGCAAGGTTTCAAGAAGAGTGGTTAAAACTCTAGTTTTTCTGGTGGATGTTCTAGCTTGGGTTCTCGTTCTAGAGGAGGACGTATGGGTAACTCTCAGTATTCTACTGGTTCAGTGAGATCCAATCGACCTTTCTGTGGGCGTTGTAATCGACGACATTTTGGTCCTTGTCAGATTCAGTCGAATGGTTGTCATAACTGTGGATCACTTGATCATTGGCGTCGTGAGTGTCCCTTACTATAGCAGCAGGGTAGTGGGAGTATGGCTTCAGGACCCCCACAGAGGACTGATCAGGGTGGTAGCGGCCAATGCGTGGGGCATAATCAGGCTCAGAATTCGGGTGCAGTATCTAGCGGCAGTACCCAGACTAGTCATGTTAACCGTGGTGGTCCATTTCAGAGAGGACGTGGAGGAGGTCGCACAGGAGGCCATAATGGAGGCCAGACGCATGGCAAAGTCTTCACCATGTCTCAACAGGATGCTCGAGCGAGTCCAGGAGTTATTATGGGTACGTTAAATGTTTTTGGTTTTCATGCTAGAGTTTTAATTGATCCGGGTGCTACTCATTCGGTTATATCTCCTATGTTTGCTATGAAAGTAAATCCCCAACCATCACCTCTTGAGTGTGAGTTATATCTCAGCCTATAGGGCAAACAAGCACCGTTCAATGGGAATTTAGAGATTGCCCAGTTTTTGTCGGCGACGAACTCATGGAGGCAAATCTCATTCCCCTAAACATCATTGATTTTGATCTTATTCTGGGTATGGATTGGCTATCCAAGTACCATGCTATTGTGGATTGTCGTACCAAAGTGGTCACATTCCGAACACCTGGTAGACCAGAGGTTACCTTCCAAGGCGAGAGAAGAGTTTTGCAGAACAGTCTGATTTCCTCACTAAGGGTGAAGAAGTTGTTGCAAAAGGGTTGTCAGGGGTACTTGGCTCATGTGGTGACGAAAGAAGATTCTCTAGCCCGAGTCGAGGATGTTCACGTGGTCAATGAATATCCCGACGTGTTTCCTGAGGATTTACCTAGTTTAGCTCCCGATAGAGAGATTGAGTTCATGATTGATCTTATACCAGGTACTGATCCTATTTCCCGAGCACCGTATCGTATGGCTCCAACTGAGTTGAAAGAATTAAAGACTTAACTCCAAGAGTTTGTTGACAAAGGGTTATTCAACCCAGTACTTCACCTTGGGGTGCTCCTGTGTTGTTTGTCAAGGAGAAGGATGGGAGTATGCGTTTATGCATAGATTACAGGCAACTTAACTGGGTGACTGTGAAGAACCGTTATCCGTTGCCTCGTATTGATGACTTGTTTGATCAGCTTAAGGGCGCACGAGTTTTCTCTAAGATTGATCTTAGATCTGGATATCATCAGTTACGCATTCGCAAGGAAGATGTGCCCAAGACTGCTTTCCGAACTCGATATGGGCATTATGAGTTCTTGGTAATGCCTTTCGAACTGACTAATGCTCCAGCCGCTTTCATGGACTTGATGAACAGGGTCTTCCGACCATACCTGGATCAGTTCGTGACAGTATTCATTGACGATATTTTGATTTATTCCAAAAGTGAGGCGGAGCATGTGGAACATCTGAGGATGGTTTTGGAGAGTCTGAGGACAGCACAGTTGTACGCTAAATTCAGCAAATGTCAGTTTTGGCTCGACCGCATTAGTTTCTTGGGTCACGTGATTTCTGCTGAAGGTATATTCGTTTATCCACAGAAGGTGGAGGCAGTGGTGAATTGGGAGCAACCGACTAATGTGACTGAAGTGAGAAGTTTCTTGGGCTTAGCAGGCTATTATCGTCGTTTCGTGCAAAATTTCTCTTCTATAGCAGGACCTCTTACTAAGCTCACTAGGAAGGAAGTTAAGTTCATTTGGGATGACAGTTGTGAACGGAGTTTCCAGGAACTTAAGCACCATCTTACTCACGCACCAGTCTTAGTACTTCCTGATGAGAGTGGTGAGTTTGACATCTACACTGATGCTTCGTTGCATGGTTTGGGATATGTGTTGATGCAGCATGGAAGGGTCATTGCCTATGCTTCCAGACAACTCAAACGACATGAAGTTAATTATCCCACTCATGACCTGGAGTTAGCTGCTGTGGTCTTTGCTTTGAAGATTTGGCGACGTTATCTTTATGGGGAGACTTGTCGTATCTTCACCGACCACAAGAGTCTCAAATACATTTTTACGTAGAATGAGTTGAATTTGAGACAGAGAAGATGGATGGAACTGATCAGTGACTACAATTGTACCATCGATTATCATCCTGGTAAAGCTAATGTCGTGGCCAACGCTCTGAGTCGGAAATCCCATGGGCAGTTGGCATCTATTCGGGCGACCTATATTCTGATGTTGGGAGAGTTGAGGAGTACGGGTGCTATCTTCAATGTTGATAATCATGGAGCTCTACTAGCTCATTTCCAGGTTGGACCTGTCCTTGTGGATAAAGTTTGAGAAGCTCAAGGGAACGATTCTGAGTGTGTGCAGCTAAAGGAGGAAGTATGTAACATCCCGTTCAAAGTTTAAATTATTTTTTTTCCCGAAAGTGGGAAATGACGATTTTGCCCCTGGGTTGACTTTTCGGTTGACTTTTGCGTCGTAACTCGTACGACGCATCCAATTGTGTTTTCTTGACGTGCTCGTCGATACGAATTCGTAGACGCGAGCCGTACGTCGTTCGGACTCCGAACGAATATTTTACGGACGTCGATTTTCGGCATTTTCCGTATTTCGTTTTGGGCTGTTTTTGGCTTTATCGGGCTGGGGCCCAATTCTCTGCAGCCACGTGGGCCTATCCCAGATTTCCTGGGATTTGGTCTGGTTGGTTTTGGCCCTTTGTGGCCGAGCCATTTTTCCCCCCTTTCTTCCTTCTCAGCACAACAACATCAACCACCATTTTTGGTGCAAATCACACCGTGGCCCTCAGCAATCTCTCACTCTCTTCTTCTTCCCTGCAAGCAGGCCACACCCAGCTGACCAAAACCAGGAAACAAACTGAACCAGGAAATCCAGAATTCTCTCTGGACACCCCGAGGAATTCCCGACGAGCTTTCTCGTCGATTTCGAGACCAAAACTCATCAAACTCAATCACCACCGTGTTCCTGGATGTCCATTGTACCTTGCTCGAGCCTTGGATGGTGGTGGTTGGCCGAGAATCGAGGAAACCGTGATCGGCTTTTTGCACCGTGGCTTCTTCCTCAATTTCAGGCCACTTCTGGCCAGTTTTTGGTCCCCAAAATGGTACAATCTTGTTCCCCTCATCTCTAGCTTCATTTTGGTACTTGAATCGTCCAATTTGGACTTAAAACGAAGAAGTTATGAAGCTTTGAAAATTCCCCAATTTCCGGCCACTTTTTCCAGATTCCGGCGACGGTGCCGGCGACCGGAATTCTGGCAGGGATGACCGGCGCTGACGTCATCGGACCAGGTTGGACCGGCCTTGCTGACGTCAGCAGACCGGTTTAGACCGGACTTGCTGACGTCAGCATTGACCGAACCGGCTTGAGCCGAGCCGCGTTGACGGCTTGAGCCGAGCAGTGTTGACCGGCTTGAGCCGAGCCGAGTTGATCGGCTCACCGGCTCAATTGACCAGCTCGCGCGTGAGCCGCGCGTGGAGCTACGCGTGGAGCCATAGGCTCCGACCTTCAAGCTGCGCGTGAGGGCGCGTGGGAGGTCCTTTTTCGAATCTGTTTTCACGTGTCGACTCGTGACGACGTGTACTACCTCGGGGTAGTATGCATGTTAATTTTTGAGGTGTTTTGGACCTCCAAATTACAAAAGCAAGGGATAGGTTTAATTAATTCGTTAATTACTAACCTTTTTGAGTTAATCATTGTACCGGTGATTTCTCATATAGGTGGGGCCTATCCAGAGGACTACCGGGGCTACCCAAGACGGGGTACTTCGACCCGGTTGCCTACAGGTGAGTGAGTGGGTCTTTATTTGATAAATGTATATCTATACATATGGTTTTCGACGCTTTCTTTAAATTGTTAGCGTACTTGCATATCATCACGTGTGTTGGAGGTAGAACACTCGTACTATATTGTCATGCATGTTTTTATACTGTTGCTCATCAGTAGATGTATACACCCCAGGTATTAGTACTCAGTCTTGTGGCCAGGACTAGCCTTGACGTTTGGAGTAGTCACTATCAGTACCGTTACGCAGCCTTGGATCCATTGTAGGTACTAGCCTGTTCTAGGTTGCATTAGGCAACTCGAGCTTGTGTGACTGCACTTTGTGCACCAGCGCTTAGCGCTAGACTCGCGTCATTGTAGTACTCAGCGTATTACTTGTATACCTAGCTTGTTCCTTGTGGGATTTAGCCCCTTGGGCATGTGTGTTTACATATGGGTGAGCAAATGTCAGTAAAGTATTAGCGGGGAGTACCTGCATGTTTTCATGATAGTATTTTGAGGTTCATGCCTACGGGCATGACGTATTTTTCTCAAATTATACTTGTTTTCAAACGAGGGGTTACTAGACTTTTGAAAACAACGGTTTTATCAAACTTTGCTTTTTGACCCACTCACCGTTTTATGTTTTGCGCCCCTCCAGGTTAGTTGGCTGGGAGCTTGCGACGTCGATGGCGCGGTGGTATGACAATGTAGGGATTTTCTACGTTTGTAGTAACTTTGTATCCCTTACTCTACTCGCAGTGTATTCTTTTAATTCTTCCGCCCGCACTTTCCGTGCACTCTGACTACTGTTTAATTCAATATTCTATCTTTTATTCTAAATTTTCTTTTTGGCTTTCGTCACGCTAACGCGTGTCGGCCAGCACTTCCGACACCTGGCTCGTCCGGGATCGGGATGTGTCAAAGTATTTGGCTGGTTGAGGAATGATTATGTGGTCAGAGAAAATGGAATAGTGATGTTGGGTAGCAGATTACTTGTACCAAAGTAGGATCGTGGATTAAGGAGAGAAATTATGGATGAGGCACACATTTCTGCATATGCTATGCATCTGGGCAGTACTAAGATGTACCGCACTATCAGACCTTACTACTATTGGTCAGGGATGCAAAAGGATATCGCCGAATATGTGAGTCAGTGTTTCACTTGTCAGCAAGTGAAGGAGGAGAGACAGAAACCCTCGGGGTTGTCGCAGAGACTTCCTATTCCAGTTTGGAAATGGGAGAATGTTACCATGGATTTTGTGTTTGGGTTACCACCTACTTGGGCGAAATGCGATGGTATTTGGGTAATTGTCGATCGACTTACTAAGACAACTCATTTCTTGCCAATTCGTCAAGACTACAAGTTGAATAAGTTAGCAAAGATGTTCATAGATCAGATAGTCAAACTTCGTGATGATGATGCATAACTATCAGAGCATAGTAAAAAGTGCAGGAATACCAAATATTCGCATCCTCGTGATGATGGATATTACAAAACAGAAAACTAAAGGTGGAAACGAATCCTACTTATTCTGGAGAAGCTGTCAGAACTACCAACTAGCCGAAGGATGCCCTCGTCTCACTAATACAAAAGCCCGCCACTAAGTCTTGGAGGGGCGCAAAACATAAAAGGTGAATGGGTCAAAAAGTAAAGTTTGGTAAAACTTTGTTTTCAAAAGCGTAATAACCCCTTGCTATAAAATCTTCAATAAATATCAGAATGACGATCTGTAAAAACCTATGGAAACTAGACATCCAGATCTTTCCAACCATGTATGGTACAACACTTAATTCGTTCTAAGGAATTCTGGGTGCTCTGTCGAAGTTGGCAGTTATGCACAGCACTGTCCAAATTCCACTCGGATTCAACTTTTGAAATTTCCTTGTCTTCCAAACTTCTATATTCCCTCTTTAGGATAAATTAAGGTCCTCTAGAACTCAGGTTCTCAATTATTCTCATATGAAAATGAATCCCCCTTTGCAGCTGGAATTAGGTAGAAAATGATGATGATAAAGTTTGGATAATGTTCCAGATAATGTTCCATCCTTGTAACTGATTCCTTATCTTCAATGTCTTGAATTAATTTCTCCATCTTTTTAGCACATTCCTGACCTCATTTGACCTCCCAATTTGTCCATTCCTTGTGCTCCATATTCATGCACTCCATTTAAGCTCAATTTTGCTCTAAAATGCACCAAAATGCACTTTCTTGCTTCACTTGCCATTTGAACCTACAAACACACGAAAATAGCTTAAATCACTATAATAAACAATAACTAACTACGTAAATGCAAGAAAACAAGCTAACTAAGTCGCATAAATATGCTCCTATCAACTTCTGAGCTCAATCAAGAAAGGAACGTGACAAGGTACAATGCGTTGAGTCGACCATGAATTGATTTCCTACCGAGTGCATCTGCGACGACATTAGCTCGTCCGAGATGGTACTCGAAAGCAGAATCATAGTCCCTAATCAACTTCATCCACCTTCGTTGTCTCAGGTTCAAATCCCTCTGTGTAGGCAAGTACTTTAGACTCTTGTGATCAATGAAGATCTTGCACGTTTCTCCGTAGAGATAGTGTGAAAACGATAGTTGTTAACTCCAGATCATGAGTAGAGTGGTTCATCTCATGCGGTTTTAGCTAACGAGATGCATAAGCGATTACCTTACCATGCTACATCAGAACATAGCTTAGACCATTCAATGAAGCGTCACTATAGACCTTGAAATTCCCGCTGTCATCAGAATGTGTCAAGACAAGTGCATGAGTGAGACAATGCTTCAATTTCTAAAAACTCCACTCGCAATATCGTCCCACTTGAACTTGACTCCTTTCCTCCTTTCCTGGTCAACTTCGTGAGACGAAGTGCAATGGTCGAGAAATCATTCATAAAACATCGATAGTAGCCGATAAGACCAAGAAAACTTCGGATCTCAGTGACTGTCTGCTGTCGCTCCCAGTTCTCCACTGTAGCCACCTTATATGGTTCAACAAGAATTCCTTTTGAGGATATGACGTGTCTTAAGAAACACACCTCAGTCAGCCAAAACTGACACTTACTGAACTTTGCATACAACAGGTTTTCCCGCAATTTCTTCATAACTAGACGAAGATGCTTTGCGTGCTCAATCTCGCTCTTAGAGAACACTAAGATATCATCAATGAAGACAATCACGAACTTGTCCAGGTAGGGACGGAATACCTGATTCATCAAGTCCATGAGCATTGCAGGAGCATTCGTTAACTCGAATGGCATCACAAGGAACTCATAATGACCATATCGAGTTTGAAACACTGTCTTGGGAACATCATGACTTTTGATCTTCAGATGGAAGTAACCGAACCTCAGATCAATTTTTGAGAAAACTCGAGCACCACGGAACTGGTCAAATAAGTCATCAATACGAGGCAGAGGATAACGGTTTTTAATCCTTACCCGGTTGAGCTGCCTGTAGTCGTGCAAAGTCTCAAACTTCCGTTCTTCTTCTTCACAAACAAGACTAGAGCTCCCCAAAGAGAGGTGCTGGGTTGGATGAAACCTTTGTCCACTAACTCTCGCAATTGTGTCTTTAATTCTCTTAACTCCGCAGGAACCATGCGGTAGGGTGTAAGAGAAATGGAATTGGTACCTGGAAGAAGATCGATGGTGAACTCCACTTCACGATCGGGAGGTAGTCTAGGTAGATCATCAAGAAATACATTTGGGAACTGGTTAACAACATGCACATCCTCGACTCGTGCAGGATTCTCATCTTTCACCAGAACGTGAGCAATGTAACCCCGACAACCTTTCCTCAACATTCTTTTCGCCCTTATGGCATAGATGAGTCTGTGCTTTAGGCTGCTGCGTTCATTGGTGAAAGTCACAACAGGCCTACCAGGTCTCTGGAAAATGACAACCTTGTGATGTCACATCCCGATCCCGGACGAGCCAAGTGTCGGAAGGTGATGGCCGACACGCGTTAGCGTGACGAAAGCCAAAAAGAAATTTTAGAATAAAGGATATTGAATATTTAATTGAATAAGATCAGAGTACGGAATACAAAGTTACTACAAACGTAGAAAAATCCCTACATTGTCATACCACCGCGCCTCGACGTCGCAAGCTCCCAGCCAACTAACTTGGAGGGGCGCAAAACATAAAACGGTGAGTGGGTCAAAAATAAAGTTTGATAAAAACCGTTGTTTTCAAAAGTATAGTAACCCCTCGTTTGAAAACAAGTATAATTGAGAAAATACGTCATACCCGTAGGCATGAACCTCAAAATACTACCATTTAAAACATTCGGGTACTCCCCGATAAATCTTTACTGATTTGCTCATCCATATGTAAAACACACATGCCCAAGGGGCTAAATCCCACAATGAACAAGCTAGGTATGAAGAATTACGCTAAGTACTACAATGACGCGAGTCTAGAGCTAACCGCTGTGCACAAAGTGCGTCACACAAGTCCGAGTTGCCTAGTGCAACCTAAGACAGGCTAGTACCTACAATGGATCCAAAGCTGCGTAACGGTACTGGTAGTGACTACTCCAAACGTCAAGGCTAGTCCTGGCCATAAGACTGAGTACTAATACCTGGGGTGTATACATCGACTGATGAGCAACAGTATAAAACATGTATGGCAATATAATACCAATGTTCTACCTCCAACAAACGTAATGATATGCAACTACGCTAACAGTTTAAAGAAAGCGTTGAAAACCATACGTATATATACATTTATCAAACAAAGACCCACTCACTCACCTGTAGGTAGCCGGAAAGCCCAAGTGTACGTCCTCCGACGCCACGGGTCGCCAAAACCTAAAGCTTCCGGAGCAATTCCAACCCAACGGAGAAATCCGTAAATCAAGCATCCAAAAATCCAACTGAAAAGGGGCCACAAGCAATTGGCCCAAAATCTCCATGCACCAGCCAGCCCACAAATCATCACCACTTGTCCACTTTTGTTAAATACACCCAAGGCTCAAACTGAATTACCAGCCCAAAAATCCAACACTTCACCCCCTCCACCCAGCCAAATGGTGAAGTGTTCCCCCCCTGCCTGACACCCCAGGTCCTGGGTACGAAGGATGGTGTGCAGGTACTGCCTGCTGATTTCGTTCTTGGTCGGTCTCGAGTAGCCCTCAGGTTTGGACTGGATTTTGTGTTGCCTCGACTCACCCCAGCTTTCTGGGTTCGAGACTGAAAGAGACAGAGAAGAAGAAAGGCAGTTTGGTTGGCACGGTGAAGGTTGATGGATGCCATGGGTGTCCAGAGAAGATTCGTGAAGATGGTGTATGGGTTCGAGTGGGCAGTAGCTTCATCCAGTGCACCAACAGGTTTCAAAACGAGCTCCAGTGTGAGCTTGGCCATGAAAATGGCCTGGTGAACCCACGGGGAGAGGAGGATGAAGGCACGGGGTGCCAATGGTAATTTCTGGGTTCACTGAGTCTCCAAAATTCTGGGTTGCAGGTGGGTTGCAGAGGACGAAGAACAGCTCCAGTTTCTGGGTTCAGTTTGTTCTTGGTTTGAGTCACACTCACAGGAAGGATTTGAGGTTTGTTGGCTAGCCAATTAGCTTGGTGAGGAGGGAGAGCCTCGGTGTGAATGCACAGAAAAGAGAAGCTTGATTTGGTTTTGGTGCAGGTGAAGCTAGAAGGCAGGAAGAAGGCCTGGGCTTTAAGTTCGAAGATTGCAGGAAAAAAAATGGCAAAGGGAGGTGAATGTGGGTGTGAAACCGACAGCAAGGTCAGTCACTTTCCCACAATTCGTGGGATCTGCAGGGATTGGCCACATGGCCAGCTGACTAATGGGCCCCAGCCCAATAATCCAAAACAGCCCAACAGTTAAAATACGGAAAACGTCAAAAACAACGCCCGTAAAATATTCGTTCGGGGTCCGAACGACATCCCGCTCGCGCCTACACGTTCGTATTGACGAGCACGTCAAGAAAATACAATTGGATGCGTCGTACGAGTTACGACGCAAAAGTCAACTGAAAAGTCAACCCAGGGGTAAAAACATCATTTCCCGCTTCCGGGAATAAAATAAATTAAATTTTGAACGGGATGTTACATGTGACGACAATCCACCATGGCGTGATTCTGATGTAACCAATCCATTCCTAAGATAACATCAAAGTCCTTAATGTCCAAAGGAATCAGATTAGCTGGCATATCTTCTCCATTAACAAGGACGAACATCCTTGATACTCACACTGAACCTAACAGACTTCGCCTCTAAGCATTGCGATACCCAAATCATACTCAAGAGGAGTAAAGTATGGTTGAGTGGTTTGAGCTTACTGAAGGGATATGACTGAATGAGAAGCACCCGGATCAATTAGAACTCTAGCAAAGTAACCAAGAATATTCAACGTACCCATGACGAGATCAGAATTAGTCTGAGTGTCCTAAGCTGTGATATTAGTGACTCAGCCTTGCGTCTACTGTCCTGTATGGCATGCACTGGTTCCTTGGTTACTTCTACCCTGATCGCCACTTCTCTAGTTTCCTCGACCTGTTTATCTGCTCGGTCCGCCGTCGCTGGACGTTGCCTCATTGGTCTAGCATCGACCACCTCCATATCAGTGTGAACCACCCTGCTGATACAGAGGGTAACCTCCCTGAAACTACATAGTACTCTACGAGAATTGAGTGTAGCCACCCTGGAACGGAGGAATGTTTAACGTAATCTGGGAAACGTCCATAGAAAACTGGTAGGCATCTCTAGAGTATTGAGGCACATCACCCTAGTAATGAACAATACCACTATACGTTGGTTGCTAGAACTGGTTTGATCCGAACGGTAGCATCTGCTGCTAGGGAACCACACCTGTCTGTTGGTTTTGCTGCATCTGAGGACAATTACTGCCTCTATGGCCCACTTACCACAAGTAAAACATCCTCGGTTCGCCTGTTTACACTCTCCGAAATGATAATTGTTACACTTGCGGTAAAGACGAGAGTTGGAGCTGCCTGAACTACTCTGTGTCTGGAAACCGAAACCAACAGTGAATTTACCTCCTCTAGGTGTGCTGGGATTAGAGCCTCCACTGGATGATCCGCCAGAATTGTAACCGCTTTTCTTAAAAGATTGATTCTTCCGCTGATTACCATTACTTTCGTCATCGTCACTACCATTATCGGGGGCATTATCTGAATCCTCGACTCGAAGTGGTCCTTGAAAGTCGTCCAGTCTTCCTACAAGTTTGGCGGGATTAGGGTCACTTCGTAGGCCCACTAAGAGTTAGCTTCACCCTGCAGAAACCGTGTCACAGTCGGGACCCATTACTCCATTGGGAATAGGAAAAAGTGTAGGAATACCAAATATTCTCATCCTCATGAGGATGGATATTACAAAATAGAAAACTAAAGGTAGGAATGAATCATACTTATTCTGGAGAAGTTGTCAGAACCACCAACTAGCCTAAGGATGCCCTCGTCTCACTAATACACAAGCCTGCCACTAAGTCCTGAAGGAGCGCAAAACATAAAAGGTGAGTGGGTCAAAAATTAAAGTTTGGTAAAACCTCGTTTTCAAAACAGTAATAACCCCTCGCTGTAAAACATGTATAGTTCTGAAAAATATTATACAATAGTATGGGTACTCCCCGGTATGATCCTCAAAAATACTATACAATAGTAGTGGTACTCCCCAAAAATAGTGGTAAAACAATACTCGATTGCTCGTAAAACAAGACTAAATGTTCATCTATATGTAAACACACAAGCCCAAGCTACAATATATTCAAAGTTGCGTAGCGGTACTAGGTGTGAACCTCCAAAGGTCAAAGCTAGTCCTGGCCCTGGGACTAAGTACAATACCTGGGTGTTCTAAGTCTACTCATGAGCAACAATAAAAACAGGTGTGGCAAATATAATATAGATGTTCTACCTCTAACAGTCATATATTATATAAGTTATGCTAGCAAATTAATGAAAGCAGTGAAAAACCATACATATCAATATATATACCAAAACAAAGACCCACTCACTCACCGATACATAGCGAGATCGTAGCCTCCTTATCTTGGATAGCCCCAGTAATCCTCTGGATAAGTCTCACCTATATGATATATCACTATAGTAATGATTAAACTCATAAAGGTTGTAAATTAAACTAACGAACGTTACTTATCCCTTGTTTGATCAAATCGGAGATCAGAAATGCTCCAAAAAATACCACACATACTGCCACTAGGTAGTACATGTCATCACGTGTAACATCCCGTCAATTTTTATTGTAATTTAATCCCCAAGGGATATTTTGGACACGTGCGTGTTATTTTGTACCCGGGACCGTGTGTAATTTTATCTGTTTTTGGTGGATGCACAGTGCCCTCAAAGCCAAAATATCTCTCTCACTCTCTCATTTGTTTCTCACTAACTCCCCGTCACTTTCTGTCTCTATCTCACTCTCTCCCCCTCACCAACTGCGCACAGTGCATGTCATCGAAAATCCGACGAACCGAGGCGATCCAAAGTGACCACCTTCTTCATCTCAACGCCCTGAACTCAACGATGCTAACCGTTTGTCCAAACTCCCAGCCGTTTGACGAAACAAGCACACGGAAAAACCGAACCTTCCAGGCGATATTCTCACCAATCCAGACTGAGGTGAGGTTTCTATGTCATTTGGATTCCTCTCGTTGAGTAGATGAATTTTCATATGTCATTTGGTTGATTTGGTCGAGTTTTGACGTAGATTGACAAGCTATAGTAGCCGCGATATTTTGAGAGAAATACTAGCCATTTTTCGAGCTTTTTCGGCCAAACCAAAGGTATACCGCCGTTCTACTCATCTCTAGCTTCATTTTGACATAAAGAACGTGAAATTTGGCTGAGAAATGAAAAAGATATGAACATTTGAAAATTTTTCAGAAACCGGCCACTTTTTTGGCGATTGCAAACGACGGCGACCGGGTTGTGATGTCAGCAAACCGGTTTAAACCCGGTCCAGATTGAGAATATTCACAGGTATATTCCTTTAACGCCATTAGGAATATTCCGTTGGATTTAACGGAGATACCGGAATCTTCCATTAAATCTAATGGCGTCAACTGACACCGTTAGTTTGACCGTCAGTCTGACCCAGCGCTTGAGCTGTTCGTGGGGCCACGTGTGAGCCACGAGTGGGACGAGCGTAGGGGCGCGTGGGGAACTGTTTTTGACTTCCATTGACACGAGGCGACTCTTGATGACACGTACTACCTAAGGGCAGTACACATGGTATTTTTCGGAGTGTTTCGAACCTCCGTATTGAGCAAACAAGGCATAAGTATCGTTAATTAGTTTAATTAGTAACTTTTATGAGTTTAATCATTATTATAGTGATATCTCATATAGGTGAGACTTATCCAGAGGACTACCGAGGCTACCCAGGACAGGGGGGCTACGACTCGACTAGTTACAGGTGAGTGAGTGGGTCTTTGTTTTGATAAATATATTATTATGTATGGTTTCCACTGCTTTCTTTAAATTGTTAACATGACTTACATAATATGTGATTGTTGGAGGTAAAACATCCGTACTATATTTGCCATACATTTTTCTTATACGGTTGCTCATCACTAGATGTAGAACACTCAGGTATCAATACTTAGTCCTAGAGCCAAGACTAGCCTTGACATTTGGAGGTTCACACCCAGTACAGCTACGCAACTTTAGATCCATTGTAAGTACTAGCCTGTTCTAGGTTGCACTAGGTAGCTCGAACTTGTGTGTGAGGCCCTTTGCAGACAACGATTAGCGTTAGACTCGCGTCATTGTAGTACTCAGCGTATTTTTATATACCTAGCCTGTCCTCGTAGTGTTAACATATGGGTGAGCATTCGGTTTTGTTTTCGAGCAGTCCAATATGGTTTTACCATTGATTTTCGGGGAGTACCCGTATGACTATTATAGTATTTTGAAGATCATACCGTGGAGTATGACGTATTTTCATAAACTATACGTGTTTTCCAGCGAGGGGATAATATGCTCTTGAAAACAAAGATTTTATCAAACTTTACTTTTTAATCCACTCACCTTTTATATTTTGCGTCATTCCAGGACTTAGTGGTGGGCTTGATGAGGGCACTCTTCGGCTCGTGGTGGTTCTGACAGCCTCTCCAGACTATGCAGGATTCGTTCCTACCTTTAGTTTTTAGTTTTCTGTTCTACTTATCCATCCTCACGAGGATGTGAATGTTTATTTTCTCTACACTAATTACTATGCTCTAATTGTTATGCATATGTAATAATGGGTTTTACCCATCACCGCACTTTTACTTCCGCTTCCAATTCTAATTTTACTCTTTTTTCTCAATCACATGCATAATTGGCTTTCGTTACTTAACACGTGTCCGTCAGCACTTTTCGACACCTGGCATATCAGGATCAGGATGTTTCATCATGAGTCGTCTTGTGTCGACAAAAGTCGAAAATGACCTCCCACGAGCCCTCACACACGGCTCATGCGTGGCCCACTTGCGGCTCACGCGCAACACACATGCTGGATCAAACTAACGGTAAACTAGATTTAACGAAATATTCTAGGAATCAAGGTTAAAGATAATGGAATATTCCTCAAGGTAACAGAATATTTCCTGTCGCCTAGCTCGGGCTCGCCTGAGATCCGCCGCCGGCCGTCGTTCGTTGCTGGTCGCCATCGTCTGCAACTCGCCAGAAAGTCGCCAGTTTCTGGAAAATTTTCAAACGTTCATAACTTCTTCATTTCCCAGCCAAATTTGATGTTGTTTATGTCAAAATGAAACTAGAGTAGTAGAATGATGGTGTACCTTTTTTTGGTTAAAAAAACTAAGAAATGACCTGTATTTCCCTCGAAAGCTCTCGGCTATTGTACGTCTTCAATCTCATCGTTTTGACATTGAACAAGCTCGTTTCTTCCTTGGTTTTGAGTCTAGGGACGTTGGGGAAGACAAAGGTGGTGGTTACGAGTCTAAACTCGGCGGAATCGTGCAAGAAATTTGCTCGAAACTCCACTGTCAAACCGTCTTTGTTCCGGAAAACTCAGAGCGAGTTTCATACATCCAAGGGCATGGTTGTGATCATCTCGTCAAGTGGAACAAGATGGTAGCTTCAGAATGCCTCGATTCGTCGAGTGGAACAAGGTGTGCACTATGCACCCATGGAGAGAGAGAGTGAGAAAAAGTGAGAGGGAGAAAGTGACGGAAAAGAGGGAGGAATGGAGAGAAAGTGACCGGGGGAAAAAGAGAGAAAAGAGAGATATTTGTTGGTTTCAAGAGAACACAAAGGCCAGCTTTTTATAAATAGAAAGGGTCGTGAATTTCAAATCACACACGCTCACCAACCACATTGCACAATCATATGGCACATAGTACCAAACATTGTACACTCCGTGTAACTATTTAGCATGCACGTGTCCAAAATATCCCCTCGGGAATTGTTTATAACAAACTTTTGATGGGATGTTACAATATATGATTTGGATTGTTGTCCTTATTATTAATAAGTTGTTATTGAGTATTTATGATTAATATTTTGTTTGCATAGAGGCTTTTCATTAGTTTTCTCTAAATTTATAGGAATATCTTACCCTTAGAAAGCTTTAAAGTAAGGACTTTGGTTTTTCAAAATTTGCAATATTCTTTGGGATTCTTTGAGCGGCAACTTGAAGTCCTATTTGGCTATTTTCACCGAATTCCACCAGAAAGCAAAAACGCTATTAAACCATTGTTTTAAAAAAAAAATTTTGTTAATTAAATTGGTTTGACTTGAGCCTCCAAATATGTATTGGACAAAAAATGAAAAATAATAATATTATTATTCTTCAAAACATTTAATCTGGAGTTGAAGACATATTGTATTTTACTCTTACGTAAAAAATCTCAAGTTGCTCACGAGCTTTACGAGCCGAACATACTAATGTTCAAGCTTGATTTATTTCTTAATCGAGCCAAATTAGGCTTGGCTTGGTTCTTTCATGAGCTGAGCTTTGTCAAACCAAACACGAGCTGGACCCGACTCAGAGCTCAAACGATTTCGAGCTAATTTACAACCCTACCCTAAGTTACACCAAAGAGAAGGGAAGGGTTTGAACCTAAATCGCAGTCGGTTAAGAAGAAAAAAAACCTTATTCACTCATCAATTACAAATTGTGATTTATGTTTAAGATTGCAACAATTATTAGAAAATTGGCACAATTGAAACTGTAGAAAACTACATGGGCCAAAATTGAAATTTGCTCTTGGAGGTATATTTTCCCTTTCTTGTGTTCCTCCAACTCCAAGTCAGCTCAGGTGGTGTGTATCAATTATCACCATAACCTAACATCATCAGTCTCAGCTGAGAAAACTCATTCAACCGCAGAAACACAACAGAAACGAGGCATAAAGGTGCGGACTTTACCAATTTAATAATCTCAAAATTTACGTTTTTTATTTTTTTTAATTTTATCAGAAACGATCGGAGGAACTGGGAAATGGCGAGCGCAGTGGACCCTGCAGGAGAGCCGATCCCGACATCGGCAGTTCTGACGGCGGCGGCGAAGCACATTCAGTTCAACTGCCAAGCGGAGAACGTAGCCTTTCTCAAGTGCAAGAAGAAGGACCCAAACCCCGAGAAGTGTCTCGACAAAGGTCGCCAAGTCACTCGATGCGTTCTTACCCTGTAAGCCATTTCTAATTTTCTCCCCTTTTGGAATTGGAAATTTTGAGCGTTGTGATTTATTGATTTGAGATTTGGGTTGCTCAAATGAGCTCAATTGGCTCATGGTTTATAGAGAATTTGTAGCTTGGATTGCTCAAATGCGCTTTATGTGGTTCATGGTTTTTAGAGAATTTCCGGGTTGCTCAAATGAGCTCAATGTGGCTCATGGTTTTGAGACTTCGATTGCTCAAATGAGCTATCAGTTATATACAATTTTCGGGTTGGATTACTCAAATGAGATCCATTAGGATTACTGAAATGAGCTCAATGTGGGTCATGTGTAATAGAAAATTTGAGACTTCGATTGCTCAAGTGAGCTCAATGTGGCTCGTGGGTTAAAGAGAATTCCCAAAATTTTGTTGAGCTAGAGACCGTTACTTTTATGTCATCTTTATTGAAATGTAAAAATCTAAATATGTGATGCAATACATTGTGATGCATCAATGTTTATTCCATTGCGTGACCATCGCCCAAACAAATGTTAAGACTTAAGAGCAATGCCATTAGATCTAGCTGACAATTGTTTATTTTTGAACGCTTTTAGTGCTTATGTTTTCATCCTCCTCATTAGAGTCAGTTAATACCAATGATTATTGACATATCCATGTTAGAACCTGTGTTAAATGCAATATATTTTTCAAACCATTAGTCTTGGTGCTACTTTGGAAGTTATCGGTATTTCTCTTTTCTTTTTCATACATATCAACTTCATAAAGTTTGTGAGCTGCAGCTTTCAGTATCCTTGTTCCAGAGTCCAGACCTTGTTGAATGTAATAGGGCGTCCTTACTTCATGTTTCTCTTAAGTTAAAATTGGATATACATAACTCCTCATTCATTGAACACTAGGTTTACAAAGTAAGCCTAACCCAGGTAGCACATTGAATCAGGGTTTTATGACAATATAGTATCATTTTGGTCAAATACTTTGTTGTTTTTCTTTTATATTCTGGACCTTATATGCTCATTTTCTCCCCACTTTACATTTCATTGTCTAGTGATATTTGTAGACATCGTGAAGTTGCCATTGTCCTACATATTAGCAACTTGGACAAATTATTCAATGGCCTAGAACCACTAGAATAAGTGTGAACCCAATTAATTAGGTTCCATTGACTTCAAGTTCAGGGGAGTGTTTCCCCAAACATGAAAAGGAAAATCCCACTGGTCCCTAGATAGTAGATACTCACTAACAGCCTTTGAGTTGGACTAATTTTCAACGATCGTCATTCCTTTTTCTCTCTTCGAAATTTTTTGAATTCTGCATCACATTCTTATGTTTGCACTAATTAAGATTAGGAGTTTTGTTTTTTCAGTGATTTGATCATCCAGTTAGTTCAATGATGTCTATGAAAACTTGAGCGATAATGGTATTGGAAACAATTTATCAAAGTTCCCAAAGAATTCATCAAGAAGTTTGCATAAAATGTTTTAGTTCTCACATCAAACAGACTGATATACATGTTAGCACGTGCTTTTTTTATTTTTCATTGAGCAAGGAGAGGCATGCCTTGTTACATTTCTAAATAGGGCTTTTGGGTTAAATGATATAATTTCAGCTTTTGGTTGCTGAAATGATCGATTTTTAGTATATCGTCGCTATTTGATCAATGTGTCGTCGATATTTGATCAGTATGTCATCAATACATAATTGTAATGTCGTCAATATGTGATTTTGATCAATTCAGCAATTGAGATTTGATTTTAGATCATTTTAACCAAAAGCCCTTATAAATACGATTTTTCTCCCTGCAGGCTGAAAGATCTTCATCAGAGTTGCACGAAAGAGATGGATGCTTATGTTGGATGCATGTATTACAATACAAATGAATTTGATTTATGTCGCAAAGAGCAAGAGGAGTTCGAGAAGAAATGCCCATTGGCTTGAGAACATGCCCCTTGTCCCACCATGATCACAATAATAGGGGCAGCGTGCAATGAGCAAATAGTGTTAAGTATAATTTCAGTGGATCTTGTTTTTAGATCTGAGCTATTTTCTTCCTATTTGTATGTCTAATTTTTGCTTGGGGAATGCTCTCTTGAAGGAAAGTATTTTGCACTTTTGAAGCATGATTGACTACTAGCCCATTTGCGAAGTGCAAATTACTGAAAGCGCTTTTAGAGAAAATGTTTTTGAGTTCCAAAAGCACTTGAAGTGCTTCTTACAAGAAGCACCAGAGCACTTCAAGTGCTTTTTCAGGATTAACTTACATTTTTACGAAGGATTGGTTTATAAAACATTTTCTCTAAAAGCGATTTCAGTCATTTGAAATCATTTGTCAAACAAGCCTTAGTTAGAATTGTTGTACCTTGCATCCTATTGTGTAAAAGGCCCAAGGGAAAATGAGTCTTATTATGTAGGCTGCAAAGTGAGTCTTCATATATTGTAACAAATTTAGGGGATAGGCTACAATGCTTACAAGCATTTCATGTAAGCACGAATCAAATTATTAACTGTTAAAGGAATTTAACCATTAATAGTTAGATTTGTGTAAGTATGAAATGCTTGTAAGCATTCTAACCGGATCCCAAATTTAGAAATATGGATCAAAATGCTTGTAAGCATTCTAAGCTCATGCCAAGCCTAAACTCATGTTATCCAAAGCATGTAAATTTCCAAAGCTGTTAAAAATATGGATACCCACATGGGTTGAACAAAGTTGTACCATTTAAAAATGACCTTTTATCTCTTTAGCTTTACAGACTTTCTTCTTCCTATTTGAAAGAGCTGCAGCCTTCTTTGATTGTTATAGCTATAGCCATCAATGCTATAGTAACTTATGTCTGGATAAAATCCTATACAAAGGGTTGTAATGTATCAATCTAATATCTGCTTTTCTCTTTTCCTTACAGTACAAAAGATTAAAGTAGAAAGTAATAATACAAGTTTCCTTCACCTCTCCTTCCTTATGTTCATTTCTCTTGCCTAACACCAGTAAAGAAAATAAAACAGTGTGATACATTGCTCCCATTCCACTTCAATATCTAGCAAATGTTCTCTCCATTTTGTCTCTTTATAACGTGTTATTAGCACGACGCCCTAAACCTAACCAGTTTTCATTTTTCCTTTGTCGCAAAAATGTTTCTCATAAGGATTTTATTGTTTCTCATCCTCCTCTTCCTCACCTGCTTTGTCATCCCTCACCACCACAATGAAGAACTGTTGCCACAAATCCTTCTCCTAGTCCTCATGTTAATAACCACTTATATTTTTTATTTTTTATTTGGTGTAGCTCATGACTACTAACCCAGTATTTATTTATGTTAATTTCTACTGCTAACTTGGGTGGTGCGGTATAATCGCCAATCCTGCATTACATCTTTGCTGCTAACTTAGGTGGTGCGGTGTAGTCACCCACCCTGCTTTACATTTATGCTGATAGTGGTGTGATACAATCGCCCTCCTCGTTAATTTATTTTTCTGGTAGTAATACTCGATACTTATGGCAGTGCCTGTGTAGTGAGTATTACTAACTACCTAACAATTTTTAATTAATGTCCTAATTAAATTAAACCTCAAGCTTGAAGTTTAAAGTGCTTATCATTTTGCCCTAAAGTTTAAAAATAAATTTTTTGTAAGAACCAGAAGTTCTAACATTTCATTCCTCTAGAATCCATATTATTGCAAGTTCTTACACATCTCATTTTTCTTTCAGAAAAAGAAAATGGCAAACTTGGCAAAGCTTGATTTTGTCGCCCTTGACATGACTAGAAAGAAAAACCTTACCTGGGTTGAAGAGCGAATCTTGGGGACACCATCAAGAAAGGAAACACTGCTTCCTCCCAAGATCGGGCGAAATTCATGATCTTCATTCGTCGCCACATCCATGAAGGATTGAAGAGTGAATATCTGACGGTTGAAGACCCACTAACCCTTTGGAATGCCTTGAGAGATAAGATAGAATCACCAGAAAACAGTGATTCTTCGAATAGCTCGTTATGACTAGACAAACCTGCGTATCCAGGATTTTAAGTCAGTCGCGGAGTATAATTCTCCATGCCTCTAATTTGCTCCTACAACAGCAATATAGAGAGCTCAGTTTTACTTAGTACAACCAGCTGATATCAGTACTCCTTGTGGCTGAACAAAACAATGAGCTCTTGATGAAAATCATCAGTCTTGACCGACTAGATCGTCGCCATTTCCAAAAGTGAATGTTGTTTCCCTTGAAGTAAACACCATCTCCTCTCGTGGCAGTAACTACAAATGAGGACGTAGCCACAAGCAAGGCCAATGGAATGGAAAGGGTAAGAACCATGGTGTTCATAATTACAACCATTGTCCACGACATAATCCAAACCCAAGCTTTAAAAATGTAAACCGCTATAAGGGGAAAACTCATATGAATAACGCCCCTAAAAATTCTAAAGGAGTCTGCCATAGGTGTGGTGGCAATGGGCATTGGGCGCGTACATGTCGTACCCCAAAACATCTTGTGGATCTTTAACAAGCCTCACTCAAAGGAAAGAATGTCGACACTAATTTCATTGAGTAGGCTGATCCAATGGATATACCTGATCCAATATTCGACATATCAGGTCAATTAGACACAACCCATCTAGATGTTTCCGACTTCAATGTGGAAAGGGGGAATGAAGTTTATGGGTCCGATTGAATCAATTTAATTTTCAATGTACTCTTGTTTTTTCATTATCTAACTTGTTTGAAGCTTGTAATTTCAATTCAATAAAAGTGGCATTGCAGTTTCCTTTTATGAATAAATTATTTTTAACTATGATTGTCTTACTCATCAAAAAGTATGGATAAAATTTATGGTTGTTCTCAAAGCAAGAACAATGGCGAAGATATTTGTCTCGCAGACTGCACAACCACGCATACGATACTTTGAGATTGAAAGTATTTCTCAAGCTTGATACTTACAAGAGCAAAAGCAACAACATTAGCTGGTCAATTAAACATAATTGAAGGCTTAGGGAAAGCCCAGATTATGTTACCAAATGGAATAATATTATCCATAAAAAATGCATTATACACTACTCACTCCACAAGAATATGTTACCAAATGGAATAATATTATCCATAAAAAATGCATTATACACTACTCACTCCACAAGAAGTTTGTTGAGTTTTAAAAATATACGTTTGAATAAATACCACGTTGAAATGAAAGATAAAGACAATGTAGAATATATATGCATTACCTCCTATGATACCCAAAAGCATATATTGGAGACGTTGCATGGTATCTCGAGTGGATTGTATTATACAAACATAAGGACAATTGAGGCACATAGTGTCATGAACTAGAAGTTCATTGATCCAAAAATATATATGCTTTTGGCATGACCGTCTAGGTCATCCAAGATCCACCACGATGCTTAGGATTATTAATAACTCTAATGGGCATCCATTATTGAGCAGACATATTGCTATATCAAATGATAACCCTTGCAAGGCTTGTTCTCAAGGGAAGTTAGTAATTAGACCATCTCAATCTAAGGTTGATGCATAATCCCCATCATTTCTGCAAAGACTTCAAAGGGATATTTCATGGTTTTGGTTGATGCATCTACACGGTGGTCATATGTTTGCCTCTTGTCTACTCGAAATGTAACTTTTGCGAGACTTCTTGCTCAGATAATTATATTATGAGCACAGTTCCCAAATCATCCTATTAAGTCAATTCGACTTGATAACGTTGGTGTATTTACGTCTCAAACTTTTGATGATTATTGTATGACACTAAGCATTGATGTTGAACACCATGTTCCTCATGTCCATACTCAAACTGGTTTTGCAAAAGTGTTTATCAAGCAGCTTTAATTAATTGCTCGCGCTCTGCTCATGAAAACGAAATTGCCAGTTTCTACATGGGGACATGCAGTTCTACATGCTGCATCATTAGTTAGATTGAGACCTGTTGCCAACCATCAATACTCTTCAGTACAACTCATGTTTGGGCACCAGCCAAATATTTCATATTTACAAGTTTTTGGTTGTGCTGTCTATGTGCCTATCGCTCTGCCACAACGTACTAAAATGGGACCTCAGCACAGACTGAGAATTTTTGTAGCTTTTGATTCACCGATATCATTCGATATTTGAAACCCTTGACGGGTGATATATTTACCACCCCAATTGCGGATTGTCACTTTGATAAGACAATTTTCTCACTGTTAGGTGGAGAAAAGATAGTTTCAGAAGAACGGCGAGAATTGACATGAGATGTACCCACCTTGTCTCATTTTGATCCACAAAGTACTCAATGTGGAAATGAAGCAAGAAGAATCGTTCACCTTCAAAGTATTTCCAATCAAATGCTAGATGCATTTAATGATGTACCAAAAGTGACAAAATCATACATACAAGTTGCAAATGCGCAAACAAGAATTGATGTCCCTGTTGGGCAGAATAATGTGGCAGCAAATGATTCATCCATTGCATGCCTGAAGCATGGTACACCCTCAAGCTCAAAAGATTCAGCCCCTCGAAAGAGAAAGTCGAAAGCACATCTGAATCCAATTGAAATCATTCATGTAAAGGAAATGAATGTCGAATCTACTATTCATGATTCTGTACTTCCAGAAAAAGAAAATGTCCTTGATGAGACATGTGTCCCTAAAGAGGCAGAAGTACATGAAAGTAAAGAAATCTCCGTAAATTATGCATGTACTAATGAATTGTGGGATCGAAATGAAATGATAATCGACGATATATTCTCATTCGCAATAACCATTGAAATCATATTAAGCGATGATGTTGAGCCTCGATTTGTTGATGAATGCTCGATTTGTTGATAAATGCAAATAGAGACAAGATTGGGCTAAGAGGAAAGATGCAATCCAGGAAAAATTAAATTTTTTGGAAAAATGAAGTGTTTTTGGACCAATATTTCAAACACCGCCTAATGTGAACCCCGTAGGTTACAAATGGGTTTTCACAAGAAAGCGCAATGAAAAAAATGAGATTGCAAGGTATAAAACACGACTCGTTGAGTAAGATTTTTCACAAAGGCCTGGAATTTATTTTGATAAAACATACTCTCCTATAATGGATGCAATTATGTTCTGTTACTTGATAAGTTTGTCAATGATATGAACTTAGTCGAAACTCTTAAAGAGATAAAAAAAAATTGCTGAATATTTGAAAAGCGAATTTGAAATAAAAGACCTTGGGAAAACAAAATATTGACTCGGCCTAGAGATCAAGCATTGTGCTAGTGGAATTTTGATCCATCAATCAAATTACATTGAAAAGGTTTTAAAGCGATTTGGCATGGATAAAGCTTATCCACTTAACACGCCAATGGTCGTTCGGTCTCTTGACATTAAGAAAGATCCATTTCGTTCAAAAGAAGATGATGAAATGATCCTTGGTCCATAAGTGTCATATCTGAGTGCAATAGGTGCTTTATTGCATTTAGCACAATGTACGGGACCAAATATAGCTTTTTTCAGTCAACTTGTTAGTAAGATATAGCTCTGCTCCAACAATTCGACATTGGAAGAGAATCAAAGATGTTTTACGATATCTTCGTGGGACAACAGACATGGGCCTATTCTATTCCGAGAAATCCACAGATGACTAGAATCTTGTTGGATATACAGATGCTAGTTTTCTCTCTGATCCACATAAAGCACGCTCACAAACTGAATATGTATTCACTTATGGAAATACGACAATCTCATGGCGCTCAAACGAAGCAAACACTAGTTGCTACATCTTCCAATCACTCAGAAATACTTGCTCTCGATAAAGCTAGTCGCGAATGTTTTTGGTTAAAATCAATGATCCATCACATCTGGAACTCATGTGGTCTATCTTCAAAAACAAACACTTCAACTATCATTCATGAAGATAATGCAACGTGTATTGCTCAAATAAAGGAAGGATTCATCAAAGGCGATAAGACTAAACACATATCTCTAAAGTTTTTCAGCGCACGTGAGCTTTAGAAGGCTAAAGTTATTGAAGTCAAACAAATTTGTTCCAACAATAACTTGGTAGACTTATTCACCAAATCTCTACCAAATTGTACATTCCAAAAGTTGGTGCATGGTATAGAATTACACCAACTTAGTAATCAGTCAGGTTGAAAAATGTGGAATCAGAGGTAGATACTCATCAGGGGAAGCATCCATGACATATGCGTGTTGTACTCTTTTTCCTTCGACTAGGATTTTTCCTACTGGGTTTTTCCCAGCAAGGTTTTAGCGAGGCAACAAAAGCGCACTCAACACTATATCAATGATCCAAGCAAAATTATACTCTTTTTCCTTCGCTATGATTTTTTCCCACTGAGTTTTTTCTAGCAAGATTTTAACGAGGTAACTAATCACTGATGCGTGGGCATCCAAAGGGGAGTGTTCAAAATATGGATACCCCGGGTTGAACAAAGTTTTACTATTCAAAGAAGACTTTTTATCTCTTTAGCTTTACATACTTTCTTCTTCCTATTTGAAACAGCTGCAGCCTTCTTTGATTGTTACAGCTATACCCATAAATGCTATAGTAACTTTTGTCTAGAAAAAACTCCATATAAAGGAGTTGTATTGTATCAATCTGATATCCGCTTTTCCTTTCCCTCACCTCTCATACTGACCCCACCAAAAATTACAAACTACAAAGCATGTAAATTCATGGTTCTCCAAAGGACCCAATATTTCAGAATTTTTAATCATTAGATCTTGGTATTGTATCTTTTACCAATAACCTTTAAATGCCCTAGAGTATACTAGAAAATCTTCGAATACACAGCTTTTGTGCATTTCTCACCTAGACTAAAGAGAATTACAATTAACTAGCCAGTACTAAATAACTTCCGCAATATGTCACCAAAATTCGAATTTCATCCAGAATTGCGTTATTTGAGCCACAACGTTTGGCAATTTCCTTTTTCTTCCAGGGATTCTGAGACGGGAGCGCAAGTTAACTCAAAACCAGCAAGCATACACGCATACATATTACTTACATAAATCCATACATACATACAATACATTTAACAGAATATCGAAATAAGATATGCAGTGCAGAATACAACAAATATTACAAACCCAAGCTCTCTTTCTCCAATCTGTTATCGCCATATAATTTCGATAGGGTTGTCGTGCAGAAACAGCTTCCAGATTAAGATTATGATGTCCACAAGGAGTGCATAGCATCCAATTGATTTAACTTTGTGGACTTGAGAGATAATTTGTAAAGCTCCCTCAGTTTTTCAGTATCCCCAGACCTGTTGGATACTGAAGCTGACTGAGAAACAGGAGATTTGTTTGCGCGTGAGGAGAGTGCCACACCCAGCATCTTCTTCAAAAGCATCTGCAACTGATTCCAAAATTTGGCATGTACCTCGGGGTGATCGGTTTTCAAAGAGTCTGAGTCTGTTTCTGACACATACCGTCCTTCAAGCAAGCAAGACACAGCTGATTCCAACATCTGGAACACAAGCAACATTTCAGCTTCTTTGAGGATTTTAACAGTAACAGAAACAGTAACAGTAAGACAAGATTATATAAACTATGAGTCTAGAACTATCTCACAAAATCGTACGAAGTCATAATATGATGAACTCTCCAAATAAAGAATAGCATAACGTTCAACATGTAGTCAGTGAACTTATCAAGACAAACTATGCAATGTAACTACGGCATGTATTTATTTAATGATCCAACCACAAGAAAAACTGCAAACCAAGATATGTTAATTAATTGTAGTATAACTAATAAATTGTATAAATAGACACTACATTGTCACTGCTTGATGTTAAAACTACGGAAGACTGATGCAGCAGAACAGATAGCCAAGAAATGAAAGAGAGGAGACCACAAGGAGTTTGATCAACTTCCAAGTTCCAAAAGTATGAATACATCATGTCCCATTTTTTTATAGGGCCAGTCCAAAAATCAAGATCAAATCCCTCAATCAACTTCCTTAATCAAATTACAATCCTAACCAACTTAGTGTCATGTTCCATGATGATAAACGGAACAAGTCAGAGAGTCATCAAGATGAATAAAAAATGAGTCAGACAGGAGTTCAAAGGAATAAGATCAATTAAGCTAAAGTTCGAAGAGAGATAATCTGTTCATGGCTAGTTGTATAACGTTCTTTCTCTTCGTAAAGATCATAAGAGTATAAAAAGGAAAATTCAAGAATAGTCTCTCTTTAGGATTCAATTCCCCTATAAAATTCCGAAACTAGTATAAAATCTCAAATTGCAAAGAAAAAAAGAGCAATATAACTTCATCAAATAAATAACAAACCTAATCTTCTCATCTAAAATACATATTATATTTTATTTTCGCACACAGCTAAATGTGGTGCCATTTTGTGCATGCAAATGTGTATAATATGTACTTTCAAGTCTCTGAATTTGAAAACAGGTGGATAAACATTATTTGCAGGTGAAATTCAAAGCATTATGTATGAAGCAAGTTCAAGAACTTACTACATTTGAATGTAAAGGGCTTGAAAGGCTCAACGAAAGAGCTGATCTCTCTATAAGAATAGTCAGGTACATGGTAGGATGCGTTTTTGGGCCATAACAATCCATGGCCTTTTGCATGTTCCTCTCCGCCAAGGATGCATACTGCTTGACCCGTTGGATAATTGTGTTTTCACCTTTGGATAAGTTGTTTTTCTTATGACCTGGCTCTAAGAATTTCAAACAACAATCCCTTTGGTAGCAAGCCAACTGAAAATAGGAATATGCAGCCTCCTGTTTCCGCAATTCACCTAATGATTCATAAACAGACAGTGCCTCCCTAATGGCATCATTGGCTGAAATCTCATGCTTTCGTGATTGTTTTCTTGATTTTCTGCCACTAGGACTAGTGGAACCAACATGCACATCTACCATCACTCCAGTTTCATAGACATCAGCAGTTATATCTTCTTTTGCCAAGAGCATTCCGAGCCTCAGATACGTATGAGCAAACTGTGTATATACCTCAGTCCTCAAACTATTTAATTCAGAGCCAGCCTCTTCAACAAAAGCATTGAGTTCCGCTTTTGCTGCCCCATAATACTTGAGGGATTCACTATATTCTAACTTTGCGGTCTCCAATGCATGGTTGAATGCGTTATGAAAGATTGGATGCCCCTTGAGGCTATCAATCTTTGATACCATTTCTTCTGCCAATGCCCGTCTTCCATGCCCCAAGTTACAGTTTATCAATATGATGTTCGTATGATCAGAGACTTCTCTGAATGATTTTATAGCATCTATAAAAGCAAATTCAGCTTTTTTGAGTTCTTTCCTTTCAAGCCTGTTTCGACCCAGTTCATTGCATACCCACCCTTTCTTTTTCATTATAGATTGTAGTTCTGCAGAACTGGATGGAAGACCACCTAATGCCTTTGTAGCTTCTTCATAACAGCATAGGGCCTCTGAAAGATTGTTTTCAGCATCTCCAACTGCAGGACCACCAAGGTACTTGAAAATCCCTCCATTTTTCACTTTCGTTGTTTCTCTCAGAGACGCATTAGATTGAGAGGCCAGCATCGACCCCATGTCAAGCACTCCTAAAGTGTCTTCTAAGTTGCCAGAATTACCAGATGCCACATGTTTCACTACAAGCTTATCTGTATTCGAAGATTGGACTATGGTTTCGCCGTTTCTCTTTTGGTGTAAATATCCACAATCAGAAACCTTTCCACTCTCCGTTTTCAAACAAAGATTATCATCTTCAGGGTCTCTTAAAAGGGGGAAGGCATTGCTCTTAGCATATGGTCTTTTACTGTATTTCCTGCCAGAATTTACTGAGCTCATATCACCACCGCTACTACTTGCGCTGCTACCACTGCTTGCCCTATCACTCTGGCAGCTGCAATTTACTAGAGAACATGAACTGCAGTTTTGGGTATACTGCCCCAACTTCTTCTTGAGCCTTTTAACTTCTTTGACAACCTCAGATGAAACTTTCAACTCTCTCATAGAATATTTTCTCTCTGCTGGTTGATAGATCATACTATCCTTAGCCAAATGGAATTCAACATAAACATCTCCAACCAGTGTCCATGCCTTGGCCCAGAAAAGGTAGATGGACGAGAACTGCTCAAAAGAAAGACAACCATGAATGGAGCTGGAGCTCAGATCTTCCCAATCACTATTAGAAGATGTAGTCTTTTTATTTTTGTAACTGAATTTTGTTGGTGATGAAAAGCAACTATTCATGGAAGAAATGAATTTTGTGTCTTCAAGATGCTGAGGCATTGATCCATATACAGAACAAGCCAATTCTACAACCTTCAAAGCTTGATGCAACTGACTATCCTCCTTATAAGCTTGTCCAAGTGCCAAATACGACTCTCCAAGCAAAAGAACAAGTTTCCACAACTTATGGTCCAATGTTGATCTTGGAAGCCATTCTCTAATGTCACAAACTTCGATACAGTCAGCATCACCACATGCACAAACAGAAAGATTAACAGATGAAGGTGGCCTATCAAGGGTTTCACTCTCCTGGTCCATCAACTTGGATTCAGTAGTTTGCAGTTGGCGCATCCATCTGAGAGATTTAATAGCTTGAGAAACATGATGTATTGCAGCTAGCTTAGAAGAGATTGGTTCGGCAACAGTTTGAACTACATGTCCGGTTGTTGCAGGCAATTTGAAAACTGAGCTTTCAATACCAGAGGAATTTGGTACAGCTTCTGTCAAATCTCCGTAGTCCGTGCTACCTTCTGCTATCAATTTTCTTGGAGAATATGCATTTGCTTCTAAAGTCATCTTTACAGAAGCTTCAGTTACTAAATCTTCAACATTTTGACCATCGTCATATGATTTTTCGTCTCCCACCAGGCGGGGTTCTTCATGGACTGTCGATTCAGAAATGCTGCTTAAAAAGTCCAAAGAATCTTCTTCAGCATCAGTAACAGTAAGTTCACATTCTACTGGCAGATCATCAGATGCTAATTCCAGCTCTTCATCGTGGTTCAAAATAAGCCTCGCAAATTGTTCATGTGCAGATGCACGCACAACCTATTCAGCAGTACATCAATTGCAGTTATCATTTTATTTCTGTGACTTATTTGATTTTGACAAAAATCCTGAACTAGTAATCAAACAAATAAAAAAAACTAAAAACATCAGTTCATAACACAGTACCAGATGATCTGGCGCATCTAGGAATTCCAAACATTTTTGGAAGAACCTTGCACACTTTGCCATATTATTTGGAGCCTGCAGGAATTCCAAATAAATTAGTAATAACTTAAAAAAGAAACAAAGGAAGGTAGCGAATAAAGTAGTCAAATTTCTTCCATACCACTGAAAGTGAGAGCCTGTGAGCACTACGATATAAGAGAGTCCCCAACGAATACAGAGAATCACTTCTTCCTCGATGCAATAGAGAAGGAAGGGAGCTTGAGCTATCATCACAATCATTAGAAGAACAGTTCTTGGGGATAACAGAAAGATCAAAGAGTTGAATGACATCTTCCCCAGCATTTTTATACAGCTGAAATTTTGAAGATATAATGAATATTATTCTGGGAATTGCAAAAAATCAAACTGCAAAAAGAAAAAGCAAATGAAAAATCAGTTTCACATAAATTAAATCACATCAGTACCCAATAAGCTCCAGGATCTTGCTTGCAGTTTTCTTGAAGGAACCTCAAAACAGAAAGGCCGTTTTGCTGCACCACATAAGGATGAAAAGCAGGAACGCCATCCTCAGAGATCCCTTTTAGTAGAAATATATCATCTGTTTTCAGAAGCTCGTATCCCTGCACAACACCGTTTTCATGATAACAAATGGCCATCTCCGGTACACTGGCCATGACATTGTCAAGCCAGGCTTCAAGCCAAGTTAATGGTGTAACCTGTCAGTAACAGTAATAAAAAGGCAAAAACACACACAAACAAACAAAAAGGGGAAAACAGTTAATATGCAAACAACAAAAAAAAAATGAGGGAAAAGAATAGGACAAAAATTTTAGTACGCCACTTCAACCTGTCGTGACACATCCCAGAGATGCAAGCTAACAGCAACATATTTTTCATTACTGAACAGAAGCAAGTCGCTCCCTATGAGCATGCGGAAATTGTGAAATTGCCAAAACAAAACCCTTAGAAACCCATCATTACCAACCCGTCTATGTTTTTCAGACTCTTGTATTGAGCTCCTGGACTTCTCGCCAACTTGTGACGCCTTTTTGACAGGATTGCGCCTCTTATTTTTCTTATCCTTCTTATTTGCCAAAAAGAAATCATCCCTTTTAACCTGTGTGTACTCTGGACGATTTGATTTTCCACCTGGAGTAACATCATCATGCTGTCCCACAAACTGAGTATTTGTCCCAGGAAGAACAGAGGAGTTTGATTGCTCTTGTGACGGGACATGATGAGTTGGCGGGCAATCACAAGCTTCCATCCGAACAGAATGCATAGCAAAATTCAAAAATAAAGACTGATCTGCACATTTTGACTGATTTTTACGTCGTCTTATTAACTTTTCCCCCTCTTCAATATCAGGCCTACACTTGAGAAAAGGATCAGATAAGTTTTTATTTTCTTTCTAAATTTAATAAAATACAGGACAAATAGAATATCACATTAGCAGGCTAATACACACCCTGTATTAAGAACAAGCGTCTGTCCAACACGCTGAACTGCAATTGATAATCGAGCCTTGGAATACGGCATTTTGAATATCTGCTTCAGAATGTCAGCTGGAGCAATGACGTCGATCTCATCACCATACTCAACCAATCCAGACACCGCAAGAGCCTCGCATTTTCTAGTGAGATTTGATGTAACAGTACCACCATCCCAAGCTATATCTGCCAACTCAAATAATACCACATCATACCATGTTTGTTACAGCTTCAGAATCAGAAGCCAAAAATAATTTTAATAAAAAAAAAAGCCTCAAATTATTTCAATATTACTACCATCCACATACTCTACAAAATTATAGTATCTAAAACTGAAAACGGAAAATATTAATAGACTAAAATTTAAAGAGAAGTGAGCATACCTCCGGCGGCCTTGGAGTGCCCGGCAGCAATGGGAAGAACTTTGTCTGGCGAAAGGAGCGGCGGGCTCTTGAGGTCTGTCTCCGTCGGAAGCATTCGATACCGCGGAGCACTCACTCTGAAAATTCACAAACAAAATCAATGAAAAATGAAACAACTCTAGAGAGAGAGAGAGGGAGGAGCGTACGGACGTTTGGCGGGAGGGAATGAGAGCGGAATCGAAAGAGTGGAAGGCTTTGTCGGTGGGAACAGGGATGGAGCCGCAGAGGAAGCCGACGGGGTTCGGCCTTTCGATTTCTAACTTGCCGATGCACTGAAGCTCTCGGGAGCCGTCGGAGCTCGACGGTGCCGATGACGCCCATGATTTCTCCATTGCTAAGCTATTAGCTAAGCTAGGGTTTCAATTTCAACTTCTGATTTGCTTTCTTTCTCAAATTTTGGCAGACTCTCTGTTAATAAAGTTGCTTCTCTTGCTTCTGGAAACTTCACTCAAATCAACTGTCCTGAATACTGATGGACGCGACAGCTTCATTTCTGGCTCCGGGTTATATTTGACCCAAAAGTAGACGGGTCTTATTTTTTTCGCACCCCATTTTAGCATTTTAAATTTTCATCCAATTAAATAAATCAAACTAAAGTAATAGGTAAAACTATATACGCATTTGTAAGTGGTTAAAAAGAATGTGTGTATATTTTTTTTTTTTTGTATTAATAATGGTTTTCTATTGAGCGTTGTTATTGAGACTTTAAAAAAATTATTGTGCACTCTAAATTTTTTATATTTAAAAATAAAAATTCACTTAGTATTGTATAATATTTTTTTTAAGTGCCAATAACATCTCATTTTCTATTTTTTGATAGTTAGCAAAGGGTTTGTGGTTTAGTATAACATCCTGTAAAAATTTTGTTATAAAATAATTCTTGGGGGATATTTTCTTCACGTGCGTGTTTATTTCGTACACGTGAGTGTGTAAGTTTACTGTTTTGGTGGGTGCACAATACCCCCAAAACCCAATTTTTCCTTTTCTTTTTCCCCTTTTCCTTCTTCCCCGTCACTTTTCTTTTTCCCCAGTTTTTTTTTTACTTTTTCTCCCTTTCTCTCACCGTGCGTGCACAGTGCACACCGACGAAAACCCATCGAATCGAGGCGAACGAAAATCACCACCTTCTTCATCTCGACGCCGTGGACTCAACGGTGCAAACCGTTCGTCCAAACTCCCAACCGTTTGACGAGAAACGCAACCGGAATAACTGGACCTTTCCGACCATTTTTCGGCCAATCTAGACCGAGGTGAGGTTTCTAACTACCACCATTGTATTCCTCTCGTTGAGTAGATGAATTTTCATAGGTCGTTTGCCTGATTTGGTTGAGTTTTGACGTAGATCGACAAAGCTACAGTGAACCGCAACTTTCGAGGCAATTACATGCCATTTCCCGAGCTTGTACGACCAATCCAAAGGTACACCGTGATTCTACTCTTCTCCAGCTTCATTTTGATATATGGCACGTAAAATTTGGCCAAGAAATGAAGAAGATATGGAGCTTTAAAAATTTTCCAAAAACAGGCCAAAATTCCGGCTGCCGGCGACTGGAAAAAAGACCAGAGGTGACCGGCGCTGACGTCAGCGATGATGTCAGCAAACCGGTCCAGACTGGCTCTGGTGACGTCAGCGATGACGTCAGGAACCGGTCCAAACCGGCGCTGATGTCAGCATTGACCAGCTTTGACCGGCTCGGGTGACTCGCGCGTGGAGCCGCAGCTTCCCGCGTTTGAGCCGCGGCTTCCCGCGTTTGAGCCGCACGTGGGGGCGCGTGGTGCATCTTTTTCCGATTCCGTCTTCACGAGGCGACTTGTGACGACGCGTACTACCTAGAGGCAGTACGTATGATATTTTTTTTAGGTGTTTTGGACCTCCTGGTTGAGCAAACAAGGGATAGGTGTAATTAATTAGTTATTTAATAACCTTTATGAGTTTAATCATTATTACAGTGATATCTCATATAGGTGAGACTTATCCAGAGGACTACCGGGGCTACCTAGGACAGGGGGGCTACGACCCAGCTACCTACAAGTGAGTGAGTGGGTCTTTGTTTTGATAAATGTATATGTACGTATGGTTTTCAATGCTTTCTTCAAACTGTTAGCATAACTCATATCATATACGTTTGTTGGAGGTAGAACATTCGTATTATATTGCCATACATGTTTTATACTGTTGCTCATCAGTAGATGTATAACACCCCAGGTATTAGTACTCAGTCTTGTGGCCATGACTAGCCTTGACGTTTGGAGTAGTCACTACCAGTACTGTTAACCAGCTTTGTGACACATCCCTGACACACCCCACCCTCGATACCCACGTGGATACCGAGTGCGAGCGGGCCGACACTGTGAAGCGATAAGCCATTAAACGTACGACAACACTTGATGGGTAAGCAATAATTTATATTAAAAAGATAAAATCCAACGACAATATGCACATGGTTCTCAGAGCGTACCACTTTGAACAGCTGAAAATAAAAGTAAAACCGAAAGTTCCTACAATCTCTCTATCCATAACAGATGATATTATTATAGAAAACTCAAGATAAAGAAGATCCCTGTACGCTTGGGATGAACGATCGAGTCAAGACGCATCTCGACCTCGAAGCAAAGTGGTCACCATGACCTCGGCGGGGCGCAAAACAAAAATGTGAGTGGACAAAACAAAGTTTTCGTAAACTTTCTCTTCAACATATTAACCCCGTTTGAAACCAACATAATCGTGAGGAAATTACTAACATAGTATAATTCAAAAGATACCTTGAAAGTATACCATGTATATCAAAAGTTAAGATAACTAATAAAACATAATTCATAAGTCAAACATATATAATCATATATATAAGGAAAACCATCACAAAGGTATATGCGATCACCCGGTACGTTGAGGAATTCGGCCCTCAATCACCGCATGCTTCAATACGTTATCCAAATCATTTGTACTCCTAGTACCACACACATGTGTTTGTAGGCCGCAAACAAGGCCACACCCAAGTCCTTACGCAAAGGGGGCCTTTTCCATAAACAACAACAATAATCGTAAGACAAGCTTGCACTAAGGTATTTACCGGACAATACCCCTGGAGTACAAAGCAAGGCGTGTGACCCAAACATGTGAGAACCGTCCTATGGCCATGAGAACGCACACAACGTAGTGAAATACAATTATGTGTTTGAAAACATACATAGATACTCATGTGTTTAGAGATAAGGTACAATAACCATTTCATAATTTCCAAATATTTAGTATTTCATAAAATAATATTTCCCAACGGAAATCATATGTCAAATACCAACATAAATGCATACTCGAAATCATAGTCCAAAACCATTTGCTAAAGTAAACCATAACAACCAAACCTTAATTAATCGAATATATGTGCATAGAAGCCAATGTAATCAAATATCAATTTTTACCCATAGAATTATCATATCCCAAAATAGTTTCACAATATATATACCTCCATATATATCATATAAGTGTCACGCAATCAAAGCCCACGTTTCGAAAACCATTTAGAATCATATAATATCCAAATTATAACAATTCAAAGCATAGAAATCATTTATTTAAAACAAAAGTCCACTCACCGAAACATCTAGACGTTGATCAAAGTCACTAAATAGGCTAGTTGAATCTCACACCGATACAATTCTGTCAATAAGAAATCGCATGAAATAGGTCCGGGGCAAGAAGCCTTCACGTGGCGAAGGGCCATTGAGTTGACCCTATCAACTGAGCATTTGAAGGATCATCAAGGTACCTCCATGCAAATCTATCTACACCAACAACAACCATGGGTCTGCAATGCAGGAATAATTCATGAAGACCACCGCTGGCAACACCTCCACGTCCAATCCTCCTTCCCAGGCTGTTGCAATGCATGTGGTGACGTCGGCAACAGCAGGACAATTAGCTTCTCTAGTCCACCAACTTTATCATACCCATCCAAATCAACGATTTGGTTTTGAACTCAATATTCTATATCTGTACCATTATCAGATATGCATTAATCAAAATATATATTTGGCAAAAGGTGCCAACAGCACTTAGTCATGCTTTTCTGTCTTTTTGTAAGCTTGTAACTTGACTCCTTGGTTCCTTCACATTCTTGGGACCTTTCCTTCTCTTTCAGTCCCACCAACATCAAAGCACAAGTCCTTCAAATCCTTAGAAAACACCCACTGACTCTGGCAGAGTCATAAACCACTAGCCACCGAAACCAAAGCCCTGTAAAAGCTTTGGCAAATTCTCCCCATTACTGAGATATTCAACGCTAAAAAGAAAACCAATGAAAGGGCTGCCAGCAGCCAGCCACACCTTCCCTGCCTGGAACCAATTTGTCATCGAGGTCTTCTGAGGGTTTTCGATCGGGTAGGAGATGGGTATGGCAGGTTGGGTCGAGTCGAACGCGGCAGAGGATCGGGCGAGTGATTGGTGGTCTGGTTGAGGTGGTTTGGAAAATTGTGAAGAAAAAGAAGATTTGGAAAGAAGCATAGAGAGAGATGCCCACTGCATAAATAAAGAGAAATTGCAGTGTTAAAAGGAATGATTGAGGCAGTTGAATGTAATAGCTTAAAAACAGCTAATTCAAACCCAAACTCCTGTAACTTTAACTGAGAGGTTGAAATTACAAAATTGCCCTCACACTTTAAAGCTTCAGAACGCTGCTTAAACCCGAATTGAGTTCCAGTCCACTGTCAGACGATAGTCATATCAAGATATTAATATGTAAAGAAACAATTTTTCACAAGTCGTCACTAAAAGTCAGCAAAAAGTCAAACATTAACCCAGGGTATTTTGGTCATTTCTCACATAGTTTTGGGACGGGCTGTAACTCAATTCCACTCCTTAACAAAAATTTCCTCTCCCAGAACAAACAAAAGGCTGAAATAAACATGGATATCAGAGCCTATGATGCTTTTCCGCTTCCCATAGCCTCTCTTCACCATGGTTACCCACCTACCTTCAATTTCTGCAGAGGTGTCACCTGTCTCTAACCTACCTTCTGTCCAAAACTCCACCCTGGCTCTCTCCTCACAACTCAAAACTTCCTCATTCAGCCGCAGTGTCGTTGGAGCACATGCACTGCACATACTCAACATAGAAATGATGTTATCATGCACTGGTGAGATAACTTGGTATTTCGCCCGTCACCCGCCAGACAAGTGAAACAGACTGACACTATTATACTCAAGTGTAGATATCTTCATCCACCATAGTAGCGTCCACAGGCAGATTCTCATTGCCCTGGATAAAGAAGGTGCGCAATGTGTGCCTTCATCCGTAGATTTCTTCCTCAATCCACCATTTCCTTGAAGGGTTACATGTCACTACCTCAACACGTGAATCCATCATCCCTAATTACAGAATCTTTCAACCCACCAAGAACTTCTCCTTGTATTTGACACACTCCAATTCTTCTTGAGCTTTTCTAACTTTTTGTCTCACAAGAATGTCTAACTAGAAATGATGGCAGAGTTCATGATTATCCACATTAAAGATAGTGATCCAGATTTCAACCTCATCAACATCGTGGAAAATGTAGGTCGCCTAATAGATGCCAATCGCCTATGATTTCCCACTTGAAGGTCACCATCATATTCGCTCTTACCGTGATGGTAATCGATGGTACAATTATAGTCACCATCAACTCCATCCATCTCCTCTGCCTCAAATTCTAACTCACTCTGCGAAAATGTACTTGAGACTCTTGTGGTCGGTGAAGATACCGCAAGTCTCCCATAAAGATAATGTGTCAATCTGCAAGCAAGACCACAAAAGAAGCCTAACTCCAAGTCATGAGCAGGGATAATTCATTTCGTGCCGTTTGAGTTGTCTCGGAAGCACAGGGCAATGACTTTTCCATGTTGGAACAAACACAACCCAAACCATGCAAGGAAGCATCGCAGAAAGATATCAAACTCACCACTATCAGAAGTACTAATACACTGGTGCGTGAGTAAGATGATGCTTGTCCTCAAACTCCGTTCACAACTGCCATCCCAAACGGTCCTAATATCCTTCCTAGTGAGTTTAGTAAGAGGTCCGCCAGACTTGTGAAATTTCACCAAACGATCGTAATAGCCTCTGCAAGGCCCAAAGAAACTTCTCACCTCGCCACATTAGTCGGTCGCCCCAATTCACCACCGCTCCACCTTCAGGACCACAAAAATACCCTCGCCAGAATTACATGGCCTACAGGACCAATACGATCGTAGCCAAAACCGACATTTGCCGAACTTTGCATACAAAATGTGTCAGCCCTCGCGACTCTCCAGAAACAATCCCCGATGTTCCTCATGCTCTGGCCTTCACTCTAGGAGTAAATCAAAATGTCGTCGATCAACACAATCACAAACTGTCCAGAGCACGGCCGGAATACTCTGTTTCATCAAATCCATAATGCGGCCGAGGCATTAGTCAATCCGAACGCATCACTGTAAACCTTTACAATGTCCATATCTCGTTCTAAGGCAGTTTTGGGCACATCCTTATGGATACGCAATCGATGATGATCCGTATCAAGATCACCTTGGAGAAAACTCGTGCACCCTTCACTCGACGGGACAAATTAGATCAATACGAGGCAACTGATAACGGTTCTTCACAATCACCCGGCTGAGCTGCTCCTACGTAATCTATGCATAAACGCAGCTCCCATCCTTCTTCTTACAACAACATCAAGCACCCTTGGGCAGTGAAGTGCCGCTGAATAAACCCCTTATCCACCAACTCCCGGCTGGGCTTTTAACTCCCCTACCCGCCCGGAGCCATACGGCTGGCCTGCCGAGAGCCAGGATCCGCACCGGTATCGATCAATCGTAAACTCGATCTCCGCCGGAGCTAAACTGTAAGTCCTCAGAAAACGTCTGATATTCATTGACCACGCGAACATCCTCGACACGGATTGGAGAATCTTCCTTCATCACCACATGGGCCAAGTACCCTTGGCGCCCTTTCCGTAACAACTTCTTCGCCCTTAGTGAAGAAATTAGATGTTTCCGCAAAACTCTTCTCTCATCTTGGAAGACAACCTTTGGTCTACTTTCAGGGTGTTTGGAATGTGACCACTTTGGTACGATTAACCAATAATGGCATGATACTTGGATAACCAATCCATACCAAGAATAAGATCAAGTCAACGATATTTAAAGGAATGAAATTCGCTCCATGAGTTCGTCACCGACGAAACCTGGGCAATCCCTAAACTCCCATTGAATGCTCTCGCTCGGCCCCATGTGCCGAGCTATAACTAACTCACACTAAGAGGTGAGGGTTGGGGATTTACTTAGCGAACATAGGAGACATAACCAAAGAGTAGCACCCTCAATTCACTAAAACTCTAGTACCGACACCACAAACTTCAACGTACTCCATAATGATTCTTAAACTATCGAAATCTCTTGGGTGGAAAGTACGACCGCATCTCCGAACTACTTTGACAATGACTTGCCCCAAACTGGCAAAATCGCATAAATTTGGCCGACGTCGAGGTGGCATAGCTCGAACAAGGGAAATACCGAGATATTTCAAAGACAAGAATGACGCACACTAAGTGTTTGTCATAAGAATTCTCTCGAACCTATGTCCTCGATAATTAAATCGACACACCCCAACCCTCGATACCCACGTGGGATACCGAAAAGCAGCGTGTCAAGCCGACACTGTGAAGTGACGGCCGTCAAATGCATGACAACACTTGATGGAGAAGAAATAATTTCTGTATTAAAAAGATAAAATCCAACGACAATATGCATATGGTTCAGAGCTTACTAATTTTGAACAAACTGAAAATAAAAGTAAAACCGAGTTCCTACAATCTCTATCCATAACAGGGATGGATATTATTATAGAAAAACTCGAAGATAAAGAAAGATCCCACACGTTGGGATGAACGATCGTAGCCGCCACGTATCCTCGACCTCGCCAGGCGTTGTCACTATGACCCGAAGGGGGCGCAAAACAAAAAATGTGAGTGGACAAAACAAAGTTTTCGTAAACTTTTCTCTTTCAAATACATTAACCCCTGCTTGAAACCACATAATCGTAGGAAATTACTAACATAGTATAATTCAAAAGATACCTTGAAAGTATACCGGCATATCAAAGTTACGATAACCAATAAAACATAATTCATAAGTCAAAACATATATAATCATATATAAGGAAAACCATCACAAGGTATACGTAAGGGATCACCCGAGTACTGCTGAGGAATTCGCCTCTCAATCACCGTACAAGCTCCAATACGTTTATCCAAATCATTTGTACTCCTAGTACCACACACATGTAAGCTTAAATGCTAGCCACAGCCACACCTGTGTCCTTACGCAAAGGGGGCCTTTCCCCATAAACAACAACAATAATCGTAAAGACAAGCTTGCACTAAGGTATTTACCTGACAATACCCCTGAGTACAAAGAAGGCGTGTGACCCAAACATGTGAGAACCGGGGCCCTATGGCCATGAGAACGGTACTACAACGTAGTGAAAGCATACCTAGTGTGTTTGAAAACATACATAGATACCTTCATGTGTTTAGAGATAAGGTACAATAACCATTTCATAATTTCCTAAATATTTAGTATTTCATAAAATAATATTTCCCAACGGAAATCATATGTCAAATACCAACATAAATGCATACTGAATCATAGTCCAAAACCATTTGCTAAAGTAACCATAAATAACCAAACCTTAATTAATCGAATATATATGTGCATAGAAGCCAATAATCAAATATCAATTTACCCATAGAATTATCATATCCCAAAATAGTTTCACAATATATATATACCTATATATATCATATAAGGTCACGCAATCAAAATCATAAGCCAAAACCATTTAGAATCATATAAATATCCAAATTATAAATAATTCAAAGCATAGAAATCATTTATTTAAAATAAAAGTCCACTCACCTCGAAAACATCTAGACGTTGATCAAAGCTTCCACAAATAGGCTAGCTGCTGAATCTCGCACCTCGGAGGCTAATTCCAAGGTCAATAAGAAATCGCATGAAATAGGGTCCAAGCAAGAAGCCTCCACGTGGCGCAAGGGCCATTGAGTTGGACCATCAACTGGGAGCATTTGAAGGATCATCATGTACCCCATGCAAAATCCATCTACACCAACAACAACTGCTGTCTGCAATGCAGGGAATTTAATTCAGAAGACCACCGCTGGCAACACCCCCTCCATCGTCCAATCTTCCTTCTCCCAGCAGCTGTTGTAATGCATGTGTGACGTCGGCAACAGCAGGACAATTAGCTTCTCTAGTCCACCAACTTTATCATACCCATCCAAATCAACGATTTGGTTTTTAATCCCAACATTCCATCTGTACCATTATCAGATATGCATTAATCAAAAATATATATATCACAAAAGGTGCCAACAGCATGCTTAGTCATGCTTTTCTCTCTGTCTTTTTGCGCTTGTAACTTGACTGGTTCCTTCACACATTCCGGGATCTTCCCTTCCTTTTCAGTCCCACCAACATCAAAGCACAAGTCCTTCAAATCCTTAGAAACAACCCAATTGACTCGGCAGAGTCATAAACCACTTCAGCCACCGAAACCAAAGCCCCTAAAAAGCTTTAAAATTCTCCTTATTTACTGAGATATTGAACGCCAGTGTTAAACCAATTGTGGCTGCCACAGCCAGCCACCTTCCCCGCCTGAACTGGCCTTTGTCGCACGAGGTCTTCGAGGGTTTGCATCGGGTAGGAGATGGGTATGGCGGTGGTTGGGTCGAGTCGAACGGCAGAGGGATCGGGGGCGGAGGATTGGTGGTCTGGGTTTGAGGTGGTTTGGAAAATTGTGAAGAAAAAGAAGACGGGAAAGAAGCATAGAGAGAGAGATGCCCACTGTGACAAATAAAGAGAAATTGCAGTGTTGTGTGCTAGAATGATTTTGAGGCAGCAGTGCCGAAGGTATTAGCTGCAAACAGCTAATCTTAAAACCCAAACCCTAACTTTAACTTATGAGGTTGAAATTACAAAATTGTCCCTACACTTTAAAGTTTCGTAAAACGCTCGTTTTAACCCCGAATTGAGTTCCGCTTGCGTCCACGCGTTCGTATCGACGAGTACATCAAGAATATGTAAAGAAATAATTTTTCACAAGTCGTCACGAAAAGTCAACAAAAGTCAACATTAACCCTAGGGGTATTTTGGTCATTTCACATAAATTTTGGGACGGGTTGTAACATCCCGATCCCGGACACGCCAGGTGTCGGGAAGTGCTGGCCGACACGTGTTAGGTGAAGAAAGCCATTTAGAAAAATTGAAGAATAATTAAGGAAGATTGAATTAAATAAGGGTCAGAGTGCACGGAGTGTGCGGGCGGAAGAATAGTAATAAAATAATAAGTTGCGAACTGAGCAGTGGATACAAAATAATTACAAGAGTAGAGAACCCCTACATTGTCATACCACAGCGTCTTGACGTCACAAGCTCCAAGCCAACTAATCCTGGAGGGGCGCAAAACATTAAAACTGAGTGGTCAAAAGCAAAGTTTGGATAAACCGTTGTTTTCAAAAGTCTACTAACCCTCGCCGAAACAAGTATAGTTTGAGAAAATACATCATACCCTCGTGCATGAACCTCAAAATACTATAAGAAAATACACGGTACTCCCGATAATGATTTACCGACATGCTCACCCATATGTAAACACAAGTCCAAGTGGCTAAACCACAAGGAACAAAGTTAGGTATAAAAGTACACACAGTACTACAATGACGCGAGTCTAACGCCAAGCGCTGGTGCACAAAGTGGGCCACACAAGTTCGAGTTGCCTAGTGCAACCTAGAACATGCTAGTACCTAAATGAATCCAAAGTCAAGCAATGCACCGGTAGTGACTACTCCAAACGTCAAGGCTAAACCTGCCACAAGACTCGAGTACTAATACCGGGGTGTTATACATCTACCGATGAGCAACAAGATAAAACATGTATGACAATATAATACGAATGTTCACCTCTCCAACAAACGTATATGATATCGCTATGCTATAACGCTTGAAGAAAGCATTGAAAAAACCATACATACATATACATTTATCAAAACAAAACCCACTTACTCACCTCCGTAGGCCTGCCGTAGCCCCCGTCCCCGGTAGCTCCGGTGAGTCCTCCTGGATAGTTCTCACCTATAGTGACATATCACTGTAATAATGATTAAACTCATAAAGGTTACTAACTAACTAATTAATTACACCTATCCCTTGTTTCGTTTCAAACTGTGGAGGTCCAAACACCTCGAAAATATCATACGTACGCCCCTAGGTAGTAATGCGGGTCGTCACGAGTCGCCTCGCGAAGACGGGACCGAAAAGAAGGCTCCACGCGCCCACGCGCGGCTCAAACGCGCAGCCTCCATGCTCTATTCACGCGCGGCCTGGGCCGAGCTTCTGCCGGCCAAGGAGCCCGAGTTTCTAAGGCCGACGCTATCAGCGACGTGCCGCGGTCAACAGTGTTTGGTGTTGGGATGTCATCGCCGACGTCACTGGGTTTGCCTGACCGGCGAGCGACGCCACTGGGCCACTCCCCGCCGATTTTTCCGCTGCCGCTGCCACAGCTGGGCCGCTGTAGTAACCGGGAATTTTGGCTCACTGGGTAATTTTCAAAGCTTCATAACTTCTTCATTTCAAGGTCAAATTGCACGATTCAAGTACCAAATGAAGCTAGGAGGAGGAGAATAATACTTACCATTTTGGGCCAAAACTGGGCCGCAGGTGGCCTGAAATGAGGAAGAAGCCACGATAAAAAGCCCGATTTCCCGATCGTCGTTTCACGTCCAAAACAGCCATCCTGCTCGAGCAAGGTCCAAGGGACTTCAAGGAGTTGAATGGTGGTGGTTTCGAGGACCATCGAGGCTGAAATCGCCGGTAAAGTCGACGGAAACTGGCTCCGCCTGAGTTCATGGAACTCGGCAGCCGGGCTTGCGTGTGTCCTAACCCGGCTTGTTTTTGCTAAGTCAGCTACCCAGATGGTGGCTTTCCAAGGAGGGTGGTAGAGCCACCAGTTCGGGCAGGTGGTTGGGAGAATCTAACGAGGAAGAGAGGTTTGTGTGTTTGTGTTGCAAAGAAGAGTGAGGGAGCACGGGACAGAGACAGAGACAAATCCAGAAAGTATGGACAAGGCCACATGGGCCATTAGTGTGCTGGGCCAAATTTCAACAAACTTATTTCACCTAAAATTAAAATACGGTAACGTCTAATCCAACGCCCTCGTAAAATATCTGCTCTACTCCGAACGATGTCCCGTCGCCTACGCGTTCGGGGTACCCACGAGCACGACAAAAAAATAAAAGGAAGGGTCGTAATGAAAGTTACGACGCGAAAGTCAACCGAATGGTCAACCAAGGGCATTTTCGCCATTTCCCGCTTCCTGAATAAAATAATTCTAATTTTCGAAACTAGCTGTAACATTTGGATCCATCAGAGTACTAGCATGTTCTAGGTTGCACTAGGCAATCCCGAACTTGTGTGACGCACTTTGTGCACGCCGCTTAGCGTTAGACTCGTCACAGGGCATCACACGTATTACTTTTATACCTAGCATGTTCCCTCGTAGTTTAGCTACTTGGACTTGTGTGTTTACATATGGGTGAGCATGTCAATTAATCATTATCAAGGAGCATTTTTATTATAGTATTTTTAAGGTTCATGCCGAGGGTATGACGTGTTTTCAACTATACTGTTTTCCAACGAGGGGTTAGTATATCCTTGAAAACAAAGGTTTTATCAAACTTTGCTTTTTGACCCACTCACCGTTTTATGTTTTGCGCCCTCTAGGACCTAGAGGCTGGGTTCTCTTACTTCCAAGTGACACGAGGACTCTTGGCGGTGGCCCACTCGCTTCCGACATTGCTCGCCATGTAGGATTCGCCCTACTTGTAGTTAACTTTATTTTATCCATCCTCACTGGGATGTGAATAATTTATACTCGCACTATTTACTTTGCTCCTCGACCGTTATGCATCCCGTATTATGGGTCTTTAACCCTCACCACACTTCTACTTTCGCACTCAATTCTTTATATTCTTACTCTTTCACTTATTCATGCATAATTGGCTTCTCGTCACCTAACACGTACTAGCACTCCCCGACACCCGGCGTGTCCAGATCTGGGATATGTCGACGTACGTGAGCATAAGTTTTAGGCAATATGCATTTGTCACTTTGTGATATATGCGCTAATGTTTCTTGTTTTTCTTATGTCAACTATGCCACCTCCTCACCGAGCACCTTGTACTCAAGCACCAACGGATGAGCTCGTTGCACCACCCTTTGATGTCGCTACGCTTTGGTGCGCCTTTGCTAATGCCTTTCGTACGAATTGGCGTCCTACTAATAGAAAATGTCTTGGAGATTGCTTCCAATCTTCAAGTTGCTCGTCTTAGGCGAGAAACCCCGATGCGACAGATATTTGGCTCAAACATGTGGAGAAAAACCTTCCGAGCCATGAACGACAGTGGAAACTTTCCGACTAACAAAGGGGTCTCGACTATTACGTGGTTTCGCAGAGTGAAGCTAGTTCTGGTGGGCTTATGAAGTGACCCTAATTCCACCAAATCATAGAAGATTGGGACACTTTCAAGGAACACTTCGGGAGGTGAAGTACTTACCGGAGTATTGGGCCAAGAAAAGAGATGACTGTTGATTCGAGGCAGAGAGCATGTCAAGAGTCGGCACACCTAAGTTCACCGACCTTTCCCGCTACCGCCCGCCACTGCTGCAATTCAAGGAGATGTTACTTCGCTTAGGAAAAGGTGCCCGTAAGAAGCTTCAGATCACAAAGATCTCATATCCATGCACTACTTACCAGAGTTCCCATGCAGGCTTTTACTCCGTGTCGAGGATTCGTGAGAACGCTCCCGACAAAGTGGGTGATGACGGCGAGGGTAATGGTAGTCAAAGAAAGAACAACAACAACAACAACAAAGGGGTTATTCGGGAGATTTGGGCCGAAGAAGAATCACTTAAGAAAAGTGGTTACAACTCGGCGGATCATCCAAAGGGAGGCTCTAACCCTAGCACACCTCGAGGAGGTAAATCCACCGTTGGTTCTCATTTCCTGCACTCGTGAGCAGTCAGGGGCTCTAGTAATACTCGTTGGCCGGCTGCAACAACTATCATTTTGGAGAGTGTAGGCAGCGAGCCGAGCATGTTTTACTTGTGGTCGTGGGCCACTGCAGCGCAATTGTCCTCGTGAGACAGCAGAGTCAGCGTAATGTGTATGGTTCCTCGCCAGCTGGAGCCACCGCACGGACGGGGCGCCCAGCTAGCCCCATCTTCCGTTGCCGTTCATTATCAGGTGATGTGTCTCGCACTGGAGACGCTTACCGCACCTCTATGGCGTTCCTCGCCCACGCCGAACATTCCGCCTGTGAGGCTATTCTCAGTTCTCGCATTTTCCGTTAGCCTGGATGTTACCCTCCACGCCAATGCGGCTCGGGGCAGCGTGGTATGGCAAGCCGTCGCACGCATCAATGAGGCAACTTCTGGCCGCTGGTGGACCGAGCAGACCTACCTGGCCAAGCAAACCAGGGACGTGGCGGACAGGTAGAAGTAAACTGTGTGGATCTAGAGGTCGTGACAGACAGCCAGACACAGTGGCCGAGTCACACATCATCGCCCGCACGCCGTACCAATCCCGACCTTGTCATGGGTACGTTGAACATTCTTGGTCACTTAAGGGAGTTCTAATTGATCCAGTGTTTCTCATTCATTATATCCCTTCTCGCTTGCTCAAAACCACTCAACCATACTCTACTCCTCTCGAGTATGATTTGGGTATTGCCATGCCTAGGGGGCGAAGTTTGTTATGTTCGTGAGTATCAAGGATGTCCTCGTCCCTTGTTAACTGGTGAGGATATGCCGCCTAATCGATTCCTTTAGACATCAAAGACTTTGGATGTTATCTTGGGTATGGATTGGTTACATCGAATCACGCCATGGTGGATTGCCGTCGTAGGGTTGTCATTTTTCTAGACCTCGCGGTGCCTATTGTGACTTTCACCGGCGAACGTAGCGGCTCAAAACATGGACTTATCTCGCCATGAGGGCGAAACGTATGTTGGAGAAAGGTTGTTAGGGTTACATTGCTCATGTTGTGGTGAACGACTAGAATCCGGCACGAGTTGAGTACTGTATGTCGCTAACCGCTTCGATGTATTTCGATGATTTACTGTGACTACCTCCGGATCGTGAAGGAGTTCACCATCGATCTTCTTCCGTGTACAAATCTTATTTCTCTTACACCTTCCGCATGGCTCCCGAGGAGTTAAGAGACTCAAAGTTGCGCTGAAAGAACTTGTGGATAAAGGTTTTATCCAACCCAAAGACTCCTCCTTGGGGGAGCACCGGTCTTATTTGTTAAAAAGAAGGATGAAGTTAGACTGTGCACGACTACAAAGTACTTAACCTAGTAACGATTAAAACCGTTATCCTCTACCTCGCATCGATGACTTGTTTGACCAAACCGTGAAGCCAGGTCTTCCTCAAAAATTGATCCGAGGTCGTGTTACTATTAGCTTAAGATCGACGAGATGATGTTCCCAAGACAAACTTTTCTGGACTCGATATGGTCATTATGAGTTTCCCGGTGATGCCATTCAACGAATGCCTCAAGTAAATCAGTTTATGGACTTGATGAACCTGGGCATTCCATCCCTACCCGGACAAGTTCGCGTGATTGTTTTCATTGACGACATATCTTAGTGTTCTCTAAGAGTGAGTTGAGCATGCTAAGCATCTTCGTCTAGTTCCTCAAGAGATTGCGGGATAATCCGCCTGTATGCTAAGTTCGCAAGTGTCAATTTCGTCGAATGAAGTATCTTTCTTGGGACATGTCATATCCTCTCGAGGGAGTTCTTGTTGACCCTAGCAGCGTGCCAGAGAATTGGGAGCGACCACAGACGTCACCGAGATCCTAAGTTTTCTTGGTCTTGCCGCTACTACGGGCGCTTTGTGAAGGATTTCGGCAATAGCCTCTTCCTCTCATGAAGTTGACTAGGAAAGAAGTCGCTTGAGTGGGATGATGATTGTGAGCTAAGTTTTCGTAAGTTGAAGCATTGTCTCACATGCCTATCTTGGCACTTCCCGAATTTAAGGAAATTTCGAGGTCTACAAGTGGGATGTTTCTTTGAATGGTCTAGGCCGTGTTTTGATGCAAAGATGGTAGGGTAATCGCTTATGCATCCCGTCGCTGAAGCCACATGAAATGAACTACCCTACTCATGACCCTCGAGTTTGCACTATTATCTTCGCACCGAAAATCTCGGGCGACATTATTCTGCTGCAGAAACGTGCAAGATCTTCACCGATCACAAGAGTCCTCAAGTACTGCTCGTCACTGCAGGGACCGAACCTCGAGACAACAAAGGTGGATGGAGTTGATTAGTGATTATGATTGTTCTATCGAGTACCATCCTCGGACGAACCAACGTCGCTGCGGGATGCACCCGCAGGGAAATCATCTCATGGTCAGCTCAATGCACCGTACGCCCGTCATATTCCTCTTTGACCGATCTCGTGGAGTACAGTGCGCCTTGGCTATGATCATACCGGAGCTTTGTTGGCTAACTTCTCTCGCTAGACCTATTCTCATAGATCGAATTCGCGGAGTTCTCGTGTGAGAGATCCTACTTCGTAAATTGATTCAAGCAGCTTCTGAGAGAACTAGGGATGACTTCGTGTAGTTCGACGTTCGACGATTACTTCGATGAATGACCGGGATGTGTATATGCCTAACGATGCACTTAAAAAGGCAATCTCGACGAGGCACATATTTCCACCTATGCCATGCATCCGTGTAGTACTAAATGTACCATACTATCCGACCTTTCTACTACCGGCGTAGAATGAAGAAGAGATTGCAGAGTACGTGAGTCGTTGTTTAATTTGCCGCCAGGTCAAGGTCAAAGGAAGAAACCGTTTGATTATTACAGTCACTTCCCATTCCCGAGTGGAAAGTGGGGAGAATATCACTATGGACTTCGTGCACAAGCTACCCCTAGCACGTGGAGGTTATGATGGTATTTGGGTGATTGTTGATCAACTAACCAAGTCATCCACTTCCCCGCCAAATTCACGCAGAATTATCCCTCTTGACCGTTTCTTACAAACTTTTCATTGACCTGAAGCAAAGCAAATACCATGGTGTTCCCGCGCATTATCTCCAATCGTGATCTCTGTGATTCACTTCAAAGTTTTGAAAGCTTTTTAGAAAGCTTGGGTTTGAGACTACTATTTAACACCGCTTTATCATCCTCGTACAGACTGACAATGGAGAGAACTATCTGCACTTTCGAGGACAAGCCGAGGTCCTTAGTGCTACAACAAGATAAGTGGCATGATAAACTTTCTTTGGTAGAGTTTGCCTACAACAACTTTCATTTGAGAATCGGCATGTCTCCATTCGAGGCGTTGTATGGCAAGCCTTGCCGAACTCCTCGTGTTGGTCGGGTTGGTGAGCGAGCTCTTGTTGGTCCCTGAAATCTGAGGAAACTACTCGAATATCCGTGTGATTAAGGGAAACTTGAAAGCCGCCCGTGACAGAGGAGTATTGCCAACCGCCACTTGACCGACCAAGTTTATTCGCCAGACATGGTATTCTTGAAGTTATCACCATGGAGAGTATGCTGTGAGACTGGGGAAACGAGGGAAGGCTGAGTCCTCAAGCATTGGTCCGTATGTCGTCACCGAACGGATTTGGTGAGGTTGCTTATCGACTTGGAGTTACTCAGCTGTCATAGTGCACAATGTCTTCCATGTGTCCATGCTCCGACACTATATCTCCGACCCATCTCATGTTATTCATCCTCAATCGTTGGAGATCAACCAAGATTTGACTTATGATGAGTTACCTGTGACTATCCTGATTGGAAAGACAAAATTCTACTGGAATGAAGCTTGATCGGCTTTTAGTGAAGGGTTTTGTGGAGAAACCATTCGGTGGAGGAGGCAACCCGGGAGACGGCAGCAGCGCATGAGAGCCGACTTACCCCTATTTGTTTTTCACTTCTACTTAATTGTAATCCTAATTTTGGAGGACGAAATTTTCTTAAGGTAGATTGTAACATCCCGTAAAAGTTTGTTATAAAATAATTCCTTCGGGGATATTTTCTACACGTGAAAGTTTATTTCTGCACACGTGAGCGTGCAAGCTTAATGTTTTGGTGGTGCACAATACCTAGGGGCGTACGTATGATATTTTTTCGAGGTGTTTTGGACCTCCGGGTTGAGCAAACAAGGGATAGGTGTAATAAATTAGTTATTTAACAACCTTTTATGAGTTTAATCATTATTACAAAGATATCTCATATAGGTGAGACTTATCCGCAGGACTACCAGCTACCCAGACAGGCAAGCTATGACCGCTACCTACGTGTGAGTGAGTGGGTCTTTGTTTTGATAAATGTATATGTACGTATGGGTTTTTCAATGCTTTCAAACCGTTAGCATAACTCATATCATATACGTTTGTTGGAGGTAGGAACATTCGTATTATATTGCCATACATGTTTTATACTCGTTGCTCATCAAGAGATGTATAACACCCGTATTAGTACTCGCCTTGTGGTCAGACTAGCCTAACGTTTGGAGTAGTCACTTACCGCATCAAGCACGCAGCCTTGGATCCATTGTAGGTACTAGTATGTTCTAGGTTGCACTAGGCAATCCCGAACTTTCAGACGCACTTTGTGCACAAAGACTTAGCGTTAGACTCGTCATTGTAGTACTCAGCATATGACTTTATACCTAGCATGTTCCACGAGTTTAGCTACTTGGACTTGTGTGTTTACATATGGGTGAGCATGTCAAGAATCATTATCAAGGAGTACCCGTATATTTTTATTATAGTATTTTTAAGGTTCATGCCGTAGGTATGACGTGTTTTCAACTATACTTGTTTTCCAACGAGGGTTAGTATACTAAAACAAAGGTTTTATCAAACTTTGCTTTTGACCCACTCACCGTTTTATGTTTTGCGCCCTCCAGACCTAGAGGCGGGTTCTTATATCTGACACGAGGACTTCCTTGGCGGTGGTCGACTCGCTCGACATTGCTTCGCCATGTAGGATGATTCGCTCCTACTTGTAGTTAACTTTTATTTATCCATCCTCACGGGAATGTGAATAATTTATACTCCTGCACTATTTACTTTGCTCTGACTGTTATGCATCCTGTATTATGGGTCTTTAACCCTCACCACACTTCTACTTCCGCACTCAACTCTTTATATTCTTACTCTTTCACTTATTCATGCATAATTGGCTTTCGTCACCTAACACGTGTCGGCCAGCACTTCCCGACACCTGGCGTGTCCGGGATCGGGATGTGTCATTTAGCTTGTTTCATTTTTGTAACCGAGGTTTTGAGTTTAATTTCACCCTTCCTCAATATTGCTCTTGTTGAAAAGGAAAAATTGCAACAATATCACTTAATGTTTAGCCTGTGTGACACACAATCGTTTAAGTTTTTGCTATCGAGGATTCCACCATTCCACAATATCGCTTGTATAAGAAAAGGAAAAATTACAACAATACCACTAAATTTTTAGCCGGTATGACACTCAATACTGTAAATTTTGTTTGCACATTTTATCACCTAAATTAAACTTTTGTACAAATACCACCTGTAGAGTCGAAAAAAAGGATGATCAAGGTTGAGTTTGAAAGCAACTTTGTTATTTTTTTTTTCCAAGAAATTTGAAATACAAGATTGAATACATAAAAAAAAATTGTTGGAAATCAACTAAAATGAGAATTTTACTAATCTTAACTCTTAATTGTTGAAATGTCCAAAATCAAATAATGACATCGATCAATATTGATGATATTAGTGATCAAATATTGACGGCATCTCAACAAGACATCAAAAAATAATTATTTCAGCAATTGAGATTCGTAACTTCATCATTTCAACCAATTGCTCAAAATTGTTTTATGAAAATAACTTGGTTGCTGACAATTCAGCAGCCACTCCTGCTGAATACCCAATCTCGTGTGGACACGTATTCAAGTTTTGATTAAAAAAATTAAGAGTTATGCTAAACCCTAAGGATCATGACATGACTTATGCATTAAGTAATTCTTTTGAATTTGATAATTATAACATCACATCCAGGCATACACGTTTATTTGTTGGAAGGATTGTGGAGAAAATACATTTTACATTTATCATGTAAATGTCTGAAAAGTTTACATGGTTTATTTGATTGGGTCAGATATGAGGTGTAGTTCCTCTCTGCCTTCCCATCAAATACTTTGTTAATATTTATTAATATTTCTTACGCTACGTAAACAATCAACTATATACACAATTATAAACACGAACAATTATAAACATAAATTTCATTGCATAGGACATAGGATACGACTACACAAAATGGAGTAACGATCACAAAGCTAGACTCCAACAAACGCATTAATGTTGAACAAAGTAGACGTGTAGTGCAATCTGAGGGGAAAAACAGCAAAAAACTGGAACTAAGCAAGGGAAAGCATGCACGATCGATCAACATATACTATTACGCTCCAGAAGGTCTACAAGTGGCAAAAGGCACCCTCCAGTTAATATATGTAAATAGAGATAGCAAAATTACTCCCTACAATCTATTTCACTTTATTAAAGAAACTGAAAGCAGATTAGAAGAAGCTTGTGGAGCTGACTTCAACATTTACACCTATCTACGCATAAGACGCCCTCATTTTCCACACAATATATATTTTAATCGTTAAGTTGCATTAACGTGTAGCTGAATACAATGCATATATTAATTAACGAATCCATGTCAACAATCAGTGCATTGAGCGAGGATATTCTTCGAGATATCCATAAACTGCAAACTTTGGCAGTCTCCAACATGTAGAGTTGAAACAATTAAGTGAGGTTTCCTATGGAAGATGGGATCTGTTGATAATCTATTTTCATCTAAAGCCAATATTTGCAGCTGTTGTAACATCCCAAAAGAAGTAGCAGCGACACTTGTGAACAGGTTATAGCCTGCATGCCCAAGACTACTAAGTAGTTGAGGTTTACTAATGTTGCAGGAACCATTTCAGGTATTTCACGCATTCCAAGATAGAGCGTTAAAGCACAATCAAACGTAATTCTACGTTGTAAGTGTCGAAAATCCACCATAAAATCATTATAATAACTTAGAGAAATGAGAAATGTTTAATGCATTCTATATCTAGTTTACTCGAGATTAGGAACTTTCTCATTAATATAGAGCTCAAAATACGGTACAAGTTTATCAGTAGAATGGAAATTTTGTTATGATATGTCATCATGACCCTGCCTTGAAAATCTGAATTAGTTTAGTTCAGTATTACGATGAGGTACCTTGAAGTAATGGACGCAGACTGCCTTGTGGAAACTGTTACACTTTGCTTGTCCATGAAGTGACAAATAAGGTTCGATCCAGATTGGTTCACCACCTGCAACTGTAGAAACTTTGTTATAAAAGGATTCACTAAAGAAATAGAGAAAGAAAGCCTAGAGAAGAAGGGGGGGGGGGTGTAAAGGAGAGAAATGATGAACATAAACATTATATACGCAAAAAAACATGAAGCTTTAATCTCAGAAATCAGACACAAGAACTCAATCCTTGGCGGCTGCCAGCAGCTGCAACTGAACAAGAGAAAATTGCACAAATATTTGGCCATGCTATGATCTTGTATTTAGCTACAAATATTATACTGTGCAACTAAATTATCCACTTAGGCTGCCAGCTGAAGATTGTCAGCCTGAGGACTCATCTCAACAACAAGAATGAGCTGTTGGATAACTAGGATTACTTCAACTCATCAGACTTCTAGTGTTTTGTGGATTAAATAATTTACTCTCTTTGTTTTTGGGAGCGAGCGAACAATAACTACGATTACTTCAACTCATATGACTCTAGTGGTTTTGTGGATTCAATAATTTACTCTGAAGTTTATAACTTCAGGAATAAGTATTACCTAAGAAACTATATTATCCAGCAACAAGTATTACCTAACAAACAGATATATCGGATTTTCTTATTTTCTCTCGGCCTAGACTTCAAGCTGCATCTTTGATGAGAACTAGCTAGTTTGTGAACGACATGAAAACTTTTACAGGCATTAATGCAGCTAGTGCATTAGACTTTGAAGACTTTAAATGCAACAAATAAACACGCAAATGGACACATTCACTTTAAAATCAACATGCTTTGAGAGCCCAGGTTTATGGATCTTTTAAGAAAGGTATTTTTGGATTCTTCTTCTACATTAAAATATCTCCCTCTCATGTCGACTATCTCAAAATTATTACTTGCATTTACTAGCATTGTTTCTGACACTCGCTCGGGTCACTTATTGAGAGAATTTGAAAAAACAAACGGCAACTGGATTTTGAAAACAGTTTAATAGAGTTTTCAACAAAGCAGCAAGTGCAGGTAATGTAAAAATAAAGAGCACAAAGCAGCAAGTGAAAACAAACCAGAGACCAACAAATCTGAGGTCCCAAATCAAAAGCAACAGTCAAATCACAAAGCAGACACAACAGAATCCCATTGCATGTTCTTTCTTCCATTGGAAGAGGCCATAGATATATCTCAGGTGTTCAAAATAAAGATACATTGGAATAAGAAACTAACTGGCAAATCATCAGAAAAGCACCAATGTCGACATGTTCATTTTCCTTCAATTTCCTGCTCTTTATAAAAAGACTGATTTGGCAGAGACAAAAAAGTCTTACTGGGGGGACTTTGGCGTGCTAGGGAAAAGAATTGCGCCTGCTTTTAGATTCATAGTTATTTATTCGTAAATACCACATTCTTTCCACCCATAATTTTCTAATTTCCTTGTTGATACAAAGCAAGAAATTAAAATCTTGCGTGCTTGGAATCATGACTTTTTCTTTAACCAAATTAAATTTCTGCATCCAAACACGATGTAAGTATTAATACAAGATTTTAAATCATAAAATAAGTTAAATTTTCTGATTCCCTCTTTCTAATATAATGTGCCAACTAATGTAAGTGAATATCACTACAAAATTTGGTGTCCAATCATATTTCCCTAAAATGTTGTTCCAAAAGGTGGTGAGAAATGACAAAAAGTTATTTGAAAAAGAACATAAGTGCCTCTACATTGAGCCAAATTAAACTGAACTACATAACTAGCCATACCTGTAAAGTAGGAGATTCGCTTTCAAGGCCTTTCGCTTTTCCTTCTCATGACGCAAATCCAATTTCAATATCACCTTTTGCAACAAAGAAAACATACCCTGTAAGGTTAGGCTGTGAGATTTTTTTTATTATTTTGGTCATCTTAATTAAGGCAAATTTCATTGGAAGAAACTAGTTTCAAGGATTAATAATGGACACAATAGAAAGTAGAAACAAATGCAATAAATTTGTCTCATCTCTATTTGCTAAATTTGTGAATAAACCTTAGTAATTCCAACATCGTCGAGGAAACAATAGAAAATATCAACAAGGCAGTCTTTCTAGATACAGGTGATTAGAGGAAAACATATTGCTGCACATATATCATACATGTGGCAATTAATTTCTAAGCCACCAAACAGAGTAAAAGAAGAAAAAATTGATTGAGAAAGCATATATCATTATATCTTTCCTCAGCAGTAAAAAAGAAGTTACACAAATCTAAATACTCCATCTAAACAATCTTACCACGGTATGAAATATATCATGCAGCAAAACTTGTATAAACTTCGCAACTGTGTAATGTCTATTAAATGTCAGACATTGAACTAGTGACTTCAATGAAATCCAATTAAATTAAGCGCTTTGTGCGCTCTGTTGGATTAAACCCTTTCTGGTACATCACTTCTACCCATCTCTTTGCCTCAGATTTCCTCCCATGTTTAAGAAAACCTTCTACTAAGGCATCATAACTCCATCGATTAGGCTCATAACCTTTCTGGCACATCTTATAGAACAAAGCACAAGCTTGGTCCATGTTGCTCTGGCTTAGTCTTCTAATCAACAAGTTGTATGTGACCATGTCTAGCGGAAAGCACTTTTCAATTGCTTCTTCCAAATTCTCAATATCTTGGCTCACCTTAATACGACCAGAAAATGCACCAAGGAGCAGACCAAGCATTGAATAATCAGACATCTCATTCTGCTCCTCTCTTAGCCGTACCCAAGCCTTGTAGAGCTCTGGAGTTTTCTGAGAATGCAACAGAAGTATGTTACCAGTAAAGGACGTAATATGGCGGCCAACTTTCTCCAAGTCATTTATGAGATTTACTGCCATATCAAATTCTTTATTCCGGCACAGCAACTGTATCATAAACTCGTAACAGTCATCGCTTGGAACCACTCCCTTCTCTCTCATTTCCCTCAAGAAGATAACTGCAATATCCGCCTTTTGGGCTTTGCATAGACCAACGATCAGGGTGCTGTATAGCCTTCTCCCCATCTCTCTTCTCTGGTGCAGATCATTGAAGAGGTTTAAAGCATCCGAAATTCGTTCACTTCTCAAATAACTCTGCAACATAAGAATATCAGATCTCACATTGGGCTGAATCCCACTCTGCTGCATCATCTCAAATACTTGTCTAGCCAGATCGGGCCTTCTGGCATGCCCAGCTCCATAGATGAAAAAGTTGTATATATGACGGCTGGGATCCCTACAAGACAACTGCATCTCCAACAAATTAAAAAATTGCTTATCTGGATTTTCCATATCACAGAGACAGCAAATTACATCTTTGAACAGTTTACGAGTAGGTAAGTGACCCTTTTCTTGCATTTCAATCAGAAGTCTGGCAGCAATATCCCCCTTGCTCAACCTGTTAAAACCATTTATCAAGCTAAAGTATGTACTCTTTGTAGAAACCTTATTAATTCTGTTGAGTTCCCCATGTATCAAATAACCGTCTTCTACCCTCTTAGTTCTGCAAAGAGTTGTAATGAACTTATCATATGTGGAGTCACTTGGCATAAAGTTCCGCTCTAGGGCGAAAATAACCAACTCTTTCATCTTCTCGAGCTTTCCCTCTCGGCACAATGAGTCAGCCAGAATAGAAAACGTTTTCCTACCTGTAAAATAACCTTGTTCCATAGAATGCTTCAACACTCGATACGCTTCGTCAATGCTACCTTCCCCACAGAAAATATTGATCAAATAGTTGTAAACCATACTATTAGGCGTGAGCCCAAACTCGGATCTTGAATTATACAACTCAAGTGCGACATCGACCATCCCCGCTTTGCAAAAGAAGCACAAGGCAGCATTCATGGTGACCCTATCAGGGGAAATCTTACCCTCCTTCATCTCCATCAACAAATCACAAACCTCCTCGAGGCGATCCTCCTTCAAAAGCCTACATATCAAAGTATTGTACCTAAAAACATCGGGCACATACCCTTCCAACGACTTCTTGTTCTGCAAAAACTCCAATGCTCCATCCAACCTCCCAGCCTGAACAAGATCACGTATCCACACACCATAAGCACTCTCCATGAGAGCCACCCCCAAGTCCCGAAACTCCTCGACTAATTCGCCAGCATGCTGGAACTTCTTATGCTTACAAAGGGCGTCCACAAGGACACTGACGGCATGGCCAGTGAAGGGCTTGCCGTCAGCCACCAATTGACGCAAATAGGCTTCAGCTTGGTCGAGCAACTTCTGCTTACAGAACCACTTGAGCATGATGGAATGGGTGATTTTGTTCTCGAAACCCCTCAAAGAAATCTGCTTGGCAATGACCTGAACGGCATCAAAGCAACTCTCCTCCACCAGAGCATTTAAAAGGACATGGTAGGCAAAGGAATCGAGGTCGAGACCCTGAAAGCGCATTTTACCAAACAGTTGGAGGGCAATGTCGGGCTTGCCGGCGACGGCGTAGCCCATGACCAGAATGTCGTGAAATCGGACGGTGTGGGCGTACCTCTGCTTACGGTAGGTGGAGAGGAAGTCGAGCATGAGGGACATGAGCTTGGCCTCGGAGAGGATCTTGTAGATGGCGTTGAAGGTGACGCGGGTGTGGTGAAAGCCGGGCTGGCGGCCGGCCCAGTCGAAGAACTTGAGGCAGGAGAGGACGTCGTGCTCGTTGCTGCCGTAGCGCAGGACCTCGAGGACGAAGGCCTCTGTGAGGCGGAGGCTGAGATGGGAGAGGGCAAAGTCGGCGGATGAGTAGGGGATATTATAGAGCAAGGGGATGTTTCCGTCGCTGTTGAGGCGGCGGTCTGTGGTGGTAGCGTCGTCGTCAGTGGAGGATTTGAGGATGAGGAAGATGCGGTCGAGTAAGACGTTGTTGTGGGTGTTGAACCATTCTTTGAAAGAGAGGACCACGTCCCTTGCCGGAGTCATGCGGGCCCTGGTTGAAAAAGCAGCGGCGGCAGGGGAAGCGTTGGGGCTGAAACTGAAGGAACAACAACAATAACAACCACCGCTGATGCTGATGCTGGTGGTGGTGGAGGCGGCGGCAGCGGTGGTGAGAAGAGAATTGGCATCGAAGATGGCGGCGGAGGAGGAGCGGAGGGAGCACTTGGTATTGGCCTTGGATTTGGCTAAATTTCTGAGTGAAATAAGCATAATTTCTACTGTATTATTATTAATTAATTGGAGGAGGAGGAGGAGGATTCAGGGATTTGAGTGAGGGTTCAGCCACATTTGGGAAACTTTGTCGATATTGTCCTGCTGCTGCTGCAGAACCCCAGCGCAGCCACAATTGGTTTCCCCTCTTCCCTTTGCCCGTTTGCCGGTCCTGGTTAAAAAGTGACAGGTTTTATAAGCATTGGAAATTACCAATATGCCACTTGCCGATTTGATGAGCAGAGGAAGCTAGCATAGCAACAAGAGAAAGAAACGGAATTCCAGCGGCGAGACGGCGTCGTATTGAACCCAGAAGCGCGCACGAAACGAAAGTAGACAGACGCGACGCAATGCAGAATGCAGAATGCAGAATGCAGATCCAGGGCCGGCTTTGTGTACTGCTAGTTTTGCTAGACATACAACAGTTTCAATCTGAACCGTTAACCGTTGCAAGATATACATCCAATGGTTCAAATTACAATATTCTCCGAGCGAGCGAGAATGGACTTAAATAAATACAGTTCCGATCTTTAAAATATAATCAAAGAGAGAGACGTACGTTGTCACTCAAATAATCTCTCAATTGGAGTAGACTCCTACGTCCGAAACCACATACACTCATTTGTCAGCACAAATGCACTTGTTCTTCAGGCATACACACGTACAAAAAAACCTTACACAAGGGGAATAGCTATCCGCAATCCAAAATAGCGATCCCGCTCTACACCAAATGCAACTTCTCCTACCTATTTTCACATGAGGAGTGCAAGATAACTTTTTTGAAGTTCCGGTAACAACTCCCCATTCAAATCACAAAAACAAAAATCCATATACACACATGTCAAATTGTGATTTGTGCTATCAGAAATGAATCACCACAGGAGTCGAGTAAATTCCCCCCCCCTCCCCAACTGAATTATACAGAAACATTTACCCCAATAGATACAGATTGAGAATGTGCTTCTTTCAATAGATTTACATTGACTACGGGAAAATTAAATTCCTTTTGAAAGCAATTCTAAAATCGAACCCAGCATCGCGTGCACTGTGCCATACAATCTCCCTTGCAATCAACATTGAAACCCAATACTCTTGGGTTTCGAAGAAGGAGGTTTCGAAGAGATTTCCCTTTTATTCCCCACTCCTTTTCCAAGATCTGCACATTGATTTTCAACTCCTGTTCAAGATCACATCCAAGAACCTCTGGAAACTTTTTTAGCAACTTACACAGGTCATCGTCAGAGAGGTTTAAACTCCGAAGATAGTCCAGTGTTTCGCTTACAATCTCAAGTTTTGGTACTTCCGTTTTCCGTTTTTCACCCCAGTAAGGTGAATGAACCAGGCCAAATGCTTTTCCAAGTATCTTCTCTCCCTCTTCAACGCTGATACTAAATGCAGATAGAGCTTCCTGGCATGTTTCCCATGCCTTCCTGTCTTCATCTTTCATAGTCGTATTCTCAATCTCTGCAGTTGAAAGTAGTACCCATTTCTTGGGAGACAAATTTGGTGAGCAAGCTCCTCTGTTTGGATTTTGTGAAAAGTTTAGCAATCTGATATTTGGTGCGGCATTTATAACATCGGGCTGCAGCAGGGATCATCACAATATTATGTCATACTACGAACTTTAAGAGAAAAATGGACAATTTTAAACATTTAAACACTAAAATTGGAAGCCATGCAACCTTTGCAGAACAAACGTATAAAAATTGAATCTTCGGATACAATAAGTATTAATGGAAAGAGTAAAGTGTAGAAAAAATTGCAATGCAAATATATATCAATCAGTGAGCAAGCAAGAACAAATCTATAGTTGATATTTGTTCAACCATGATACTCGATACATATCATGTTCTTTTAGGCTGTGTATTCATTATAATTGAATGTAATTTTTTGCTCTTACTCACCGACCAGTTTAACATCAAGGTTACTTACATTTTCATGAAAATTTTGGAAAAGCGAACATCATGGAATTACATTATACCACTCAGCCGAAAAACGGACACTGAATACTTTTGAATGGACCAAAAGCGCTGAGGATGGCAATGAAGAGATGAAGATTTTAAAACCATGTGTGCAAAACCAAATCATCGAGACCCAAGTATTCCCCAGAGATGTTCTTTTTGCTTATTTTTTTCCCTCAAATGGCAAGACTCGATGTCCATCTTTATGAGGATGCATAGAGAATGATGAATAAGTTGCTCAATGTGAGAGCTCACACTAAAGATAAAAACAAAGTCAATGATCCCCCTTCATTTAAGCTACACTCTAGACAAACCCAAACTTGACAACAACTTCTTTTTTTTTTATAAAAATCAGTACAATTTTAATTTAATCTGCGCTAAGTAACATGCAACCGCTGAATGTACAATCATATCCACCCCAACCAACAGCAGTACATCTAATAGCATATGACCATTAAGATTTCACAAACAACTTGAGATAATAAAGCAGGCCCCCAAACCACACTAAGTCCTTAAGAAAAAGAATAAAATATCTTTAAATTCACTAGAAACTGAAGCCGACAATTGCCAAAAATCAAACTTCCACCCACAAAAAATCTACTTCCTTCCCACCTTTTGCTAAAAAATTCAGTCTTTTCCGCCCTAAGAAAACTACAAAACACACTGAAATTCCACAAAAAAAAAAGGCCTTTATCATTCTAAAGAAAGCATAATGTCTCTTAGTAAATAAAGATGCATGAGAAGATGATATAACCAGATTCAATAGGCGATTCATAAAACAAATTCCACAATCTGAAAGCAATAAGACAGTGAAGGAAAGGATGATCAGCTGCCTCTGTAGATATGGTATACCAACAAGATGATAAGCTAAAATAACAACTTTCCTTGGAATAGCGTCAAAGGTAGTCACTCTTCCAAGGGCAATAGTCCAAATCAATACACTGAGTTTGACAATAGAACGAGAAAAGCTGCTAGAGGAATAAATTTTCCAGTACCTATCTTCTAACTTCAATGAACATAACATGACATTTTCAACCAAAGAGCATAGAGTAGATAGCTTATCAACTTCAAAAGCATTCAAGTTTCTATGGAAATTGATATCACAACCACCAAAGGAAGATGGGACCCAAAAACTAGCAATGCCAATCTAACATTCAAATGGAACTAGCTATGACAAGTGTTTGAGACTCACAACTTCAAAACCCTTCAAGTTTCTACGGAAGCTGTGATTCCAATCCACTCGAAAGAAAGAGAGAAAGGACCCAAAAATTAGCTATGATTCCAGTTTCTGTGTTGAGAGTTCAACATACAGCATCAATAATCAATGGTGTTATACAAATAGAGTCATATGACCTAACATTTTCAAAGTTTCCATGAAATGATGGTACTCACAGTAGAAAAACCAAAGCGTGTTGCACAATCATGGGTTAGCAATGGGGAAGCTAAAGATTTTCCTAGCATCCCTGCACTGTCAAAAAAAAAAAAACAGCTGATATTTGGTTAATGATAAAAGTGGAACCAAAAAGGGAACAGAGACGGCAGAGTTGTTTTAATTATGAAACTAGCATTTAGTTCAGAACCATCATAAACTGTACATTTAGGGCTCGTTTGATGTCTAGGATTTGTTTTGGCTTGGACAATCCACTATATCCAATGAACGTTGAATAGAAATACGAACAACTATGCAAGTTTACATCCATATTTTTGCTCAACATTCATTGAATTCAATGAGTTGTCCAAGCCAAACCAATCCTAAACATCAAACGAGGCCATAGGTGTTCCATTTGATAACCATTTCGTTTTTAGTTTGATTTGGTTTTCGTGTTCTTTCAACCAGCCTTCCTCATGCCTCCTTTGTTCCTTATATTTCCTTTTCATTTCCTTCCAACCCAAAGTGAAAACTAAAAACTAAAAACTAAAAACGAAATAGTTTTCGAATGGGCCGATAGCAATTTCTCACCCGTCAAAAGACGAAATTATTCTAACCTTTCTCAATACGTGCAATAATATTAGATGAAAATGATAAAGGCAATCAAGCTTTTCCCCGAATAGATATAATTACCTAGCATCTATTTATTTAGGGAAAACAAATTAATAAACTGGTTCAACTATTTATTTGTCCCTTCCCTAGCTCTAGCTGCCTGCAATCGTCCATCTGATTGTTCTAAAAGTTGGCTGGCATTGCAATTTGCAAGCACGAAACCATAGAAATTAAGGTCAAAAATGGAAAGGAAAAATACCCGTGATTAATAAGACGGTGTCGACTTGGCCTGCCCAGTGGCCACCACACCAGTTCCTGTCAAAGGCCGATTGAGGGGGAGAGAGAGAGAGAGAGAGAGAGAGAGACCAATTAGCAAGGGGGGAGGGCGTTCGAGTGAGGGAGTGCCGGGAGAAAGAGAGAGACGGTGGGTTCCACCCCAACTACGCGCGCCACAAATTTTGGGGGAGCGATCAGGTTCTGGTGGTCAACTCCACTGCCAGTCCTTCCTTAGAGCAAGTCCAGTGTAGGAGCCCTCCCCCAAGGCAATTCACTATTTAATCCGCCTCAGTGAACAGTAATTGCCTTAATGAACAGTGCATTCTCCTGGCAATTGCTTTTTGCATCTCCACCCCTACACTGAAGTTGCCCCGGCAATTGGCAATAAAATATTAATATTTTTTTTATTTATAAAATAATTATTAATAACAAAGAAAGATATCACACAACCCCAAAACCCTCTCTCTCTCTCTCTCTCTCTCTCTCTCTACTTCTGCTCTGTGCCTCTCTCTCACTCCTCTCTCAGGTTCGGCCATTGCCGTTGTGAATGCGAAAAGGTACGGCCTTTACTGTTGTCTAACATTGCTTTATTTCTTCACCTTTTGATGCTTTTTCGTAAATATTCTGTTGATTTTGTGAGTTGGGTTTGCTTTTCTATCTCCAATTTCAGAACAATTTCCAGTACTTCCCTAACTTTTCTGTGCAAATTTGCTGTTTAATTGGCTCGGTTTGTCAATTTCCAACGAACCCAGTAATTTTCAGCCACCTTTGTTGCAATTACTTTTGGCGGAGGGAGACGGAGGGAGACGGAAAAGAAAGAGGTGCAGAGGGAGGGAGACAGAGTTGTCGTTGGGCTGACGCCAGGATGACGTCACATCCATCGGGCTCTCGGGCAGTCGATTTCTCACAAGCCTGCTGCTCGAGCCCCCACTTTCCCTCGGGTAGCCCCACGCTGGAGCTGCTCCTCCGGGCAATGTGGCCTATTTGGTCCACCTCCCCCCGAGCAAAAGCCCCCGCTGGACTTGCTCTTAGGCCTTGGCCTTTGGTTGCTTTTTGTTTTCCAGGGACAATTACACAAATGCCATTATGTTTGACACAGCATCGTCAATGCTTATCAAGTGAAACCTAAAAAATGGATGGTGTTTGTCGTTTTCGTGTTGTTTTTGTATCAAACTCATTATTTTAACAGTTTGTGTCATGTCAAACTCGTTAGCTTCAAACTCTCGCTAGCTTAACGGGTTTAAAATTAACAGATTATCCAATGCGACCCATTTGCACCGATTAAGAACAATATATTACTTCAATAAATAATCAAATTAATAAAACTTCAAACAAATTACTAAACATTAATATCTGAATTCGTAAGTTTCTGTTATTCAACAATACAACTACAATCATTTCATAACGAGAAAGTGATTTTCACACACTCTTTTTGGCCTCTTAAACAATCCTGTTTAATCCTAACCGTTGATTCCATATGATTTATTCAATCAGATGGACATAAATAAATAGGGGTGTGTGAGAAGCCAAAAAGGGTGTGAAAATCATTTCCCTTCATTAAGCACTACATCTGCATGCCACATAATAAGTATGACTTCAACACACATCTGTCTTTCAAGTATTACTTATGCAAAAATAAGAGTTTAATGAAAACATATCAATCTTCAAAACACATTACTAAGTGGCAGTTATCAAATGTTCAAGGATCTGCAAAATAATGTTGGAGATATGCTCTGAAAGTCAATCTTTGGAAGAAACCTTTCAGGATAATGTCTAAACATTTTAGTTGACACATCCCGATCCTGACACGCCAGGTGTCGGGAAGTGTTGGCCGACACGTGTTAAGTGACGAAAGTCAATTATGCATGTAAAAGTGAAAAAGTGAAAAGATAAAGAGTTGGAAGCGGAAGTAGAAGTGTGGTGAAGGGTAAAACCCATTTTTACAGGAGCATAATAGTCAGAGCATAGTAAATAGTGCATAGAGTAAAAGCATTCACATCCTCGTGAGAATGGATAAGTAAAAGTTTACTAAAAGCAGAAGCAAATCCTACATAATCTAAAGGGAGTGTCAGAACTGCCAACCACAGCCAAAGTAAGCCCTCGTGTCACTGGTAAACGAATCCGCCTCTAAGTCCTGGAGGGGCAAAAAATATAAAAAGGTGAGTGGGTCAAAAGCAAAGTTTGATAAAACCTTTGTTTTCAATAGCATACTATCCCCTCACTGGAAAACATGTATAGTTTTTGAAAATACGTCATACTCCCCGGTATGATCCTCAAAATACTATAACAATAATACGGGTACTCCCCGAAAATAAATGACTGATTGCTCACCCATATGTAAACACACAAGCCCAAGTAGATAAGCTACGAGGTGTTGGAAGTATGCCCACAAAGCCACTCATTTGATGTAATAGCTTTTGGAATACTTTTTGTATTAAACTATTATTTGTTTAATAAAGGGCAAAGCTTATTGTTAATCACTATTTATTGTATCATGTGTTTAAACAATAAGAGAATCCAAGGAATGTATTTGATCTAAGAGAGAGAATGAGACCTCTCACTTATGTTCATTCCTAAAACGTTCCTAGCCATAGGATTGTCAATTGGGCATTGACAATCCGCTAAGGTTAGTATGTGTTATGTTGACTCAATCGTTGAGTATGACTAGTCTCAAGTCATTTAGTGTTGGACACTAAGACAAACACATAGGTGCTCAAAAGGTAATTGAGTACACTGAACGACGATCAATAGGAGTTCGTACATACATGTCATGTAAGAACTTCTAGGTTGCAATATGCAAAGTAGTCCTTTGACCTGAGGCACCATCGATGTCTAATGATTAGATCCTTGATCTTTGATCATGTCAAAGGCATTCCATTGCGAGTGTCCACGGCATTGTTGGGGTCAAGCTATCTAGTCATGTAGGCATATGAGTGCACAACAAGGGATCTCTAACCTTCCATGGTGGAAGGAGAATACTCTGAGATATGGTTCGAAAGTCTTTGGCCAAAGCACATGAATATGACTTAGGAAATTTGTTTCAAAGCATATTCAATTGAATCATATAGAAGAGAATCACATTGGATAGTAGACATGAAAATAACTATCACTCAAACAATGTGATTAGGAGTATTGTATTAGAGAAGGACCGTATTGCATTGTAATTGCAACTGGATAGGTTCTCCAACCACTTCTACTTAGCTTGGGTAGCCATGACATACTGCTAGGTGTCACTCATGGTTTGTGGAAGCCCTGAGGATTAGCAAACACTAATCTTCAACAAAGGGAGAATTGAAATGTGGTTTCAATTCACAATCGATCGTTAAGAGTAACAATCGCCCACTGCCTCGCTAATTGGAACCTAATGGATCGCACACCGAATAAGGATGAATGTGAAGACATGAAGGAATGGATAAGCAATTAAATTGTTTAATTGAGAATGGTCAAGATTAATTAATTAGTTAATTAATTATACGAAAGGTTCGTATTGGGCTTTTATGTTGGTTTTGGGTTACGGGGCCCAAAAAGGGTTTTTGGTCCACAAGGCCCATTGAGTTTAGGTTGTATGACAACTAAAACTAAATGGAAATTAACCCAAAATAAAAGCCAAAACCGGCCTAGAGTGAGTGGAGGCAAACTTGGCTTATTTACAAGTTTGCCACTCACTTGTGATGAGGAATAAAGGGAACTTTATGGCCATATTCATAAAGGGGTTTTTTCTTGGTGAAATTGAGTAGAGATTCTTCCTCAATTTCTTCAAGGGAGGCCGACCACTTAGAGTGCAAAGGGCTAGCAATCTCTTGCACCTAAGTCATCCATTTCTCTTCACACCACATCCTTGGTGAAGAGACTTAGAGACACTAAAATTTTGGTGTTCAAGGAGAACCGATCCTCCCAAAATCACAAGGAGATTACATGGAGCAAGGAGGTGACTTGAAGGCCCTCCACATGGGTGAATCTCTTGTGCAAACAAGAATGAGCTTCAAGGGTAATGAATCTCAAATCTCCCCTCTCTTTAATTTTGTTAAAGAGTCATTTGGTTCACCATATTCTAGGCTTTGAAAGTCATGGGTTTTATGAATTGTTTTTGAATGCATGCCTACTTTAATTGTTATTAGTTTGCATGAGTATTCAAATGTTCTTGAATTGTTCTTAGCTAGGACAAAATTTTTCCTTCACGAGGAACAGGCTAGGTATCTAAGAAATACGCTAAGTACTCCAATGACGCGAGTCTAACGCTAATCGCTGTGCACAAAGTGCGTCACACAAGTTCGAGTTGCCTAGTGCAACCTAGAATAGGCTAGTACCCACAATGGATCCAAAGTTGCGTAGCGGTACTGGTAGTGACAACTCCAAACGTCAAGGCTAGTCCTGGGCATAGGACTGAGTACTAATACCCAGGGTGTTATACATCTACTGATGAGCAACAGTATAAAAACATGTATGACAATAAAATACGAATGTTCTACCTCCAACATTCACATATGATAAGAAACATGCTAACATATTAAAGAAAGCATTGAAAACCATACATAATAATATATTTTATCAAAACAAAGACCCACTCACTCACCTATAAGTAGCCGGGTCGTAGCCCCCCTGTCTTAGGTAGCCCCAGTAGCCCCGGTAGTCCTCTAGATAAATCTCACCTATATGAGATATCCCTGTACTAATGATTAAACTCATAAAGGTTACTAATTAACTAATTAATTAAACTTATCCCTTGTTTGCTCAATACGGAGGTCCAAAACACTCCGTAAAATACCATACGTACTGCCCAGAGGTAGTACGCGTCGTCACGAGTCGCCTCGTGAAGACGGAATTGAAAAATAATGTCCCACGCGCCCTCACGTGCCGCTCCACACGCGGCTCACACGCTGGTCAACGTGCCGGTCAAAGCTGACGTCACGGCTGGTTTGGCTCGATTGCTGACGTCACTGATGACGTCACGGCCGGTCTGGACCGTTGCTGACGTCACCCAGTCTGAACCATTACTGACATCACCCAGCCGGTCTGGACCGTTTGTTGACGTCAACGCTGGTTGCCGGCGCCGCCGTCGCCGTAGTCAGAATTTTGGTCGGTTTCTGGAGAAATTTTCAAATCTCCATAACTTCTTCATTTATTGGCCAAATTTGACGTTCTTTATACCAAAATGAAGCTACAGAGGAGTAGAATCACGGTGTACCTTTTTTTTGGTCATACAAGCTCAGGAAGTGGCCGGAAACTGCCTTGAAAGGTGGCGGCTACGGTGGGTTTTTCCGATCTACGTCAAAACTCAACCAAGCAAACGACATATGAAAATTCATCTACTCAACGAGAGGAATCCATTGGTGATAAACAGAAACCTCACCTCGGTCTAAAATGGCGAGAAAATCGTCGGAAAGGTCCGGTTCTTCCAGTTGCTTTTCCCTTCAAACGGTCGGGAGTTTGGACGAACGGTTTGTACCGTTGAGTCCAAGGCGTCGAGACGAAGGTTGTGGTGATTTTAGTTTGTCTCAGTTTGACAGGTTTTTGTCGACGTTCGTAAACGGTGCTAGAGAAAAATGGAAAGAAAAGAAAATGAAAAGGAATAAGGGAGAAGGTTCAGGAAGAAGATAAGGAAAAAGAAAAGTATTTGGGATTTTGGGGGTATTGTGCACCCACCAAAATAGTAAAATTACACGGTTCCGTGTATAAAATAATAACACACGTGTCCAAAATATCCTCTGGGAATATTTTATAACAAACTTTTTACGGGATGTTACATTAGTTATGACTAACACGTCAAAAGGGCAAAGTCACTATTAGGACTTTATCCTACATACGATAAACGTCTAAATGGTGAATCCATGGACAATGGATTGATGGAAGAAGTAATCTAAGGACGTTAGACTACTGAGACCTTTTCACCATAACCATAATGTCCAAAAGGATTCCTAGTCATATGATTGGCAAAGGGATACCGATAATCTGGATAGACTAGTGCATACTATGTCTACTTCAATGTGAAGGATGGTACGTCTCAAGCCATTCATGTAGGGACACTGAGACAAGTATATAGGTGCTCATTAGGGAAATGAGTTCACTAAACACAATCTCACGAGAGTACTGGCATGGAGTTCAACTCACATGTTAAGCAAATAACTCTATAAGTTGAATAATGTAAGTAGTCTTTTGACGTGATGCATCATAGTTGTCATGAGGATACATTGGTGATCATTTGATAATGAGACGTGACCACATCTCACCGAGAATGTGTTCTATGCTGTGGGACCATGAATTTTCCTGAGCCAGAGTAAGACAGATTGGAATACGAATACCACAGAAGTCCAGTCATGGACTCAACAGCTCCGCCTAGAGGGATAAGCTGCTCAAATGGACCAACAATGCTACCATATTTGCTATACACCGGAAAGGTAGGCGAAGTCCGTAAACTTTGTCAAGATCGACCATTGTTGTTCCGCAAGATACGGAAGCCAGATCCGACTGGGATTTGATCTATTTCCTTATTCTTAGAGATTCCTACAATCTAGGGATTGATATGCGTCGCAAGTAATCACACTCCTAAGAGGAAATAATATCTATTGCTAGATATTCTCTAAGATTCTCCCGGTTTAATACGAATTCAGTATCCTAAAAGGTCACTCTCTCGACTATTATATAAACCCTCATCTAGGGCAAATATATGGTAACGCAATCTACGCATACTTTGTGCTTTGTATATTCTCTTACCTACTGCTTGAGTCTTAATATTGCTTACTAACTTGACCGTCAGAGAGTCTTTGGCCAGTACCCCACCAGTACCTTAGACTGTTCGTAGTTCTTCTCTTTTCTCACAAGTGTCCGAATTTGCAGACGACCCTCGACAGCGGAGGTACGCAAAATTGGTTCCAACAATTGGTGCTTTCATTGAGAGAAGAATCATGTTCTCACTATCAAATCACTATACCTCCGCATGACGGGCGACGACAACTCCATGAATGTTGGCGCTAGTACTGATGGCTTGATCACCATTAGGATGTGTAGACAAGTAATTGGATGCAATTTATGTTGGAATATCACCCTTAAATTGGCTAGGGCTTCTTGTGATTGATAATTGTAAGTTCACTTAAGGCAAATATCACGCTCTTAAGGGTTGCATGGTTTTTCAAAAGGTTTTCACAAAGCTTAATGAGTCTTGCATGTTCATATTTGATCTGAATATCACAGACGGGTTGCATGTTAGATATACGTTCTAGCTAGAGTATCACTAGCATAATATGCAATAGGAAAACCTAACCTTCAAATATGCAATAGGAAAGCATAACCTTCAAAGTGCATGTGTAATTCATAAGTAATTGGTAGAACTATATAGGATTGTTATTGGCGATGGTTGAGCTCTAGAGTTTCTTATCTTTGATTTTTTAGAATTGTTGACGTACTTTATTTTTAGTGATTTTTATTTCCTGCGAATTTTCATTTATTTTGTTATTTTAAATTTATCATCACAAATCTCTTATGTTTACATTAAATAATTAATTAAGAATTGATTCTAAGTACAAGTTATATACATCAATTCCTGTGGAAACGACCTTGCTTGAGTTGCTATACTACGACAACCTTGTACTCTTGCAAGTATGTTTTTGTAATTTTTGCCTAAAATTTGAGTGTGGTAAAATTGCTATCAAGTACATCAATGATAAAGCCAGGAGGCACATCAAACCAAAAACTGAGGCTACCAATGCTTAGTAATAAAGGAACACACTCTAAATTTTCCAACAATTAACAACTTCTCAAAGCAATATTTTATGAAAAATAAGAGGAAGAAGCCCCTACAGCATTTTAACTCACGTCAAATACTACATCATTACTCACGTACATTCAGCATTTTAACTCCAGCAACTCATTATACACAAACCAAAGGAATAAGCCCCTGCAGCATGCTACCCTATCTTCCAATAAAAAAAACAAAGTAATCCTGTTATCTTGTCTAACTTTGGTAAATCAGTCTCCTTAAATTTTAATACATATCCACAAGCTTCAAGATGCAACCTCGATAACATTTTAGTCTCAATGTTAAAGGCACGATGCATATTGCAATATCTGAAACCATGGTCCGAAGGCATAATAACCGACATTGGCATTGGCTTTGAGACACACAAATTCACACGACCGGTATGGACTGCTCCAGAAACAAGAAGTTGAGCTACAACATATAGGATGCACCTGTTGGAAATGTGCCCTAAAACCAATCATATGATGATACTTTACGGACATTTCACATGTGCAAAGGTTAATGTTTAAAGTTGTCTCATATAAATGTTATATGCTTAAACAATTAGTCCAAGGAATATGTACTTAGAAGAATGTAATCTAAACAAGTTAGGCTCATGAGACCATTCTCGTTCATACACATATCCTAAACGTTCCTGATCATAGGATTGCCAATTGGGCATTTGACAGTCCGTTAAGATCAGTACGTGCTATGTCTTCTCTCAAGGAGAGTGACTAGTCTCGAGTCATTGGTGTAATTGACACCAAGACAAGCATGTAGGTGCTCAATATAGAATGAGTCCACTGAACACGACCAACGAGGAGTTCTCATACTCATGTCACATGAGAACTCATGGTTGGGATAATGCAAAGTGGTCATTTGACCTGAGGCATCATAGTTGTCTTGTGGTTAGGTCCTTGATCTTTGACTATGTCAAAGTCACTCCATCAGAGGGTGTCCACGACATAGTTGGGGTTAAGCCACTTAGCCATGGAGGCAAGTGAATGCACAACAAGGGATCTCTAACCTTCAAACCGTTTGAGGGAGAATACTCTATGATATGATTAAGAATCTCTGGCCAGAGTATGAATGAGATTTAGGAAGTCGTTCCAAATCATATTCAATGTAATCATATAAGTAAAAGAATCACATTGGATAGTAGACATGAATAAACTATCAAACCAAACAATGTGGTCAAGAGTATTGTATTAGAGAAAGACCATATTGCATTGCAATCCTAAACTGAATAGGTTCTCCACCTCTTCTGATTAGCTTGGGTAGCCATGACATACTGCTAGGTGTCACTCATGGTTTGTGGAAGCCCTAAAGGTGTATAATCACTAAAGGGAGAATTGAAAGTATGTTTCAATTCACAATCGATTTGAAAGAGTTCTAATCGTCCACTGCCTCGCTAAAAAGAACCTAATGGATCGTACACCGTGTAAGGTAGAGATTGATGAAATAATGGAGATGAGTAAGGATAATTAAATGGTTTAATTATTTATGGCAAGGATTAATTAATATGTTAATTAATCAAACGAAGTTCGTTATAGACCTCGGGTTAGTTTTGGGCCTCAAGGCTCAATGGGCTTCAAACGTCAAGCCCATTGACTTAAATTGTATGACAACTTAATGACTAATGAAACATAAGGGCCCAAACAGCCCTATGAACCCTTAAGGCCGGCTATATAGAGAATATGTAGTGAACTTGCTTTAATTGCAAGTTTGCCACTACATTGTGAGGTGGTATAAAGGCAACTTTATACCATTTCATCATTAGCGGTTTTCTTTTGGAGAAAAAGATGAGAACACAACCTCTCTTTTGTCTCTAAGAGGCCGGCTACCCTAGAGGAAATTAGCTAGCAATCTTACTTCCTCTAGGTCACTCATCTCCTCATCAAAGCTCTCCTTGGTGTGGAAAATTAGAGGTTCTCTACTTTGCGAACTTGGAGAATCCTTTTCAACCATCCTCCTCCAAGAAATCCATAGAGCTAAGAAGCAAGGAATGAAGGCCCTCTCCTTGGGTGATTAGCCTTTGCTTATGGAAAGAGGAATCAACAAAGGTATAAGATTTCTCAACTCAATTTGTTCTTGAGTTGAGTCTTGGTTCACCTCTCTACTAGGCTTTGAATTTCTTGGGTAAAGTTTTGTTTTTGAGTGCATACAAGCATGATTCCGCCTTTAATTGTTAATTGCATGCCATAGATGTTGCTCAAATAAACTTGTTTATCCACAAATTTTACTTCAAGTGGTATCAGAGCCTAGGTCTAGTAGATTGGTGAATCCTTTTGGGTTTTGTGATTTCATAGTTTGTGATTTGAATGTTGTAATTGTTACAAGCTTTATTCTTGCTTCTTTGAATGTAAATTTTGTTGGAAAATTTGGTGCCATGTTTATGGGGAAATTCGGCCAAATCCATTTGGTGCCATGTTGTAATTGTGATTTGAATGTTGTAATTGTTACAAGCTTTCTTCAAATGTTGTAGATGTAGTTCATATGAGCATGAATTTTGGAGCTAAAATTTGGTGCCATGTTTATGGGGAAATTCGGCCAAACCCAAAGGGTGGATTTTTGGGTTCATGTTTGTCTTGTTAAAAGGGTTTTAAAGTGACATTAGGAACCCCTAAGTACCCTAGTATGGTAATATGTTATTTCCCTTAAGTTTGAGAGTTTTTGGGGGTGTATTTGGGTGAAAAATGTTCATGGAGCTCTTATGGGTTTTCATGGATGTTCTTCATTGTTCTTGATATGTTCTTGGCAAGAACAAAAAGTTTGGTGGTTTGATTCAAAGTGTTTGTTGTTTTTCTTAAAGTTTTGGTTTGTGGTTGATTGGTTATGGATGATTGTGTTTTACACCTTACCTATTTCTTACAACCCATACCAATCAAGTTTTTCAACCTTACCAATCAACTATTCAACCCATACCTTGTCTTCCACTAACATCTTCACTTCCTTTACTCCCCCCAAAACCGGCCACCCCATTAAGTGGGGTACTTTTGGGGCTTTTATGCAATTACATAAAGTTTTGATACTTTTGTGTATTTGCACTTTGACCTGAAAGTTTACGTTTTTTGCGTAATGGCCCAAAATCACTAAAGGACAAATTGTTTTGTTCCTTTAATGAAGTTTTTGCATTTGTTGAAATTTTTGGGTTCTAGTTGTAATTACATGAAGTAATGGATTTATGTGTTTTTACAAAGTGACCCCAAAAGTTTATGTTTTGCAATATAGCCCAATAGTTGAGGTTATTGCATTTTGGCCCAAATTAGTTGAGAACAAAATGGTTTTGTCTCTTTAAATGAGAATTGGATTTTCATTTCATTTAGCTCCATCTAAAATCAATTCTATGGATACAAAAAACCAAATGAAAATGTTGCATTCATGTTTAATTAGTTAAAGCGTTAATTAATTAAAGAAAGGGTGATTATGAACCTAAGCCTACGATAATTGAGCTATGTGAAAGGCCGTCTCAAATTTGTTTGAACCATGGGAATGTGTAGATTAGATTTTGGTTGTAATTTGATATGATCAAATGTTGTAAAAGAGCATAAGCTCTTTCGAAAGGTATTATAAACATATACTGAAATATCTCGAAAGATGTACATTTCCGTAAGTCACAAATCATAAATATCCAATAATATAATACGGAAAACCGACACAAGGTATATGTGCAATCACACATGCACGGGTTGAGGAACAGCCTCTCAATCACCGTACAAGTCCAATACGTTAATCAATAATTTGTACTCCTAGTACCACACACATGTAAGTCCTGGCGCCGCAGCGCGTCACACCCGAGTCATTACGTAGTGGGGCCTTTTCCCCATAAACAACAACAATAAACGTAAGACAAGCTTGCACTAAGGTATTTACCGGACAATACCCCTGGAGTACAGTGCGTGTGACCCATACATGTGAGAACTGTCCTAATGGCCATGAGAACGGTACTACAACGTAGTGAAAGCATACCTAGTGTGTTTGAAAACATACATACATACTCACGTGTATAGATATAGGAGCCAAAATCCCCTTTCTCAAATCCCATAAATCAATAATGCATAAATAGTAATTCCCAAATCATATCCAATATCTTTTCATATTTATGCAAAGTAATATCATAGTGTAAGATAATTCATAATGTACGAACATAATTGATAAATCATCTCAAATCACCAAAGTAATCCATTTACCAAATGTATTTACCATAAATAAATTAATTATGGTTGTGTAAACAATTATCAAGTATTGCATATATATTTATAAATAAATATATATAAATAAACATGCTTTGGAAACCATTTAAAACCATGTATAAATCACTTTCATAATCATTTCCAAACATAAAGACCATTTAAGAAAGCAAAAGTCCACTCACAGGTGATCGGGAGTGAAATCTCCCTCGGTGTAGCCCTCCTGGGTGTACGGAGCCGAAGAATTACCTATTTAAAGTTAAGGGATAAATTAGAACTTCCCTAAAAATAATTTAAAAAATAGGCCTTAAAAGAATCCCCCCCAAAAATATGAATATTTTAGCGAAAACGGGCTCGAAAAATGAATTCCGGGCCCCGAAAACCCTACCGCCGCCATCCACCGCCGCCGGCGCCGCCGCACGCGCCGCCACGCGCCGGGAAACGGTCGGAAAACCGCTCCACGCGCCGGGAAACCCCCTCACGCACCTGCACGCGCCAGCACGCGCCGGGAAACCCCCGGACGCGCCCACACGCGCCGGAAAACCACCCCACGCGCCGGCCACGCGCCGGCGAGTGGCTTCACGCGCTGGCACGTGGTCCCACGCGCTAGCACGTGTCGCCACGCGCTGGCACGTGGTCCCACGCGCTAGCACGTGTCGCCACGCGCTGGCACGTGGTCCCACGCGCGTCACGCGCCCCACGCGCCCTGCTGACGTCACCCCCACGCGCTGCTGACGTCAGCCACGCGCCCCACGCGCCTGCTGACGTCAGCCACGCGCCCCACGCGCCTGCTGACGTCAGCACTGTTAAGTTTAACGGAATATACCTTCGCCGTTAGGAATATTCCCCTGCCGTTAGGAATATTCCGTTACCGTTAACGGAATATTCCCCTCCTCCTTCCTCTCGCCGGTCGCCAGAGCTCGGCCGTCGCCGCCGCCGCCGCCGCCGTCTGGTTCGCCGGAATCTGGGAATTTTAATACCGATTAAGTCCCAAACTTCAAAAATTCGTATCTTCTTCATTCTTTGTCCAAAATTGACGTGCCATATATCAAATTGAAGGTATTGGAGAGTAGAATATTTTTATACCTATTTGAGGCCGGAAAAGTGGCCGGAGATGGCCTGAAATTGGCCGGAAAGCTTCGGGAAACCCTAATTCCGTTCTCCTTCGATACTGCACCAAAATTGACGTACTTTATATGAAATTGAACCTACTCAATCCAACAAAGCCAATGGTAATGGTCTCGAGGCTTACCTTGGTCTGATTTGCACAGGAAATTGATGTTTCGTTTCCGAAACCGTTCCGACGTCGGTTTGAACAATCGGGGTCGAATTTGACGAAACTAAAAACACAGTCTCATCCACAATGACGAGAGGATCACGTTGGTATGAATTTTGGGCGTTGGTTTGGTAGTTTTGTGATTCGTTCAAGAATGGTGGCTTTCGGTACGTATTTTGGCTTTGAGAGAAAATGGGAGAGAAAGAGAGGAAGAAAGAACGTGCAGCAGTTTCTGGGTAGGGTTGGCTGCTGTGCAATCAGCCAAAATGCCAAAAACCCTAATTCCCATACACGGGTGGCAAATTACCAAAATGCCCCTACACTTTAAAGCTTCGTAAAACGTTCGTTTGAACTCCGAATTGAGTTCCGCTTGCGCCCACGCGTTCGTATCGACGAGTACATCAAGAATATGTAAAGAAATAAATTTTTAGAAGTCGTCACGAAAAGTCAACAAAAGTCAACATTAACCCTAGGGGTATTTTGGTCATTTCACATAAATTTTGGGACGGGTTGTAACAATCTACCCCCCTTAAATAAAATTTCGTCCGCGAAATTAGAAACAAAATACTAGAATAAATGCGGATACTGCGCTCGCATATGCTCCTCAGTCTTCTGGTTGACTTTCTGGCGTATTCCAATTCTGGGGCCGATCATGCAAAATGGCACCTTCGCATGATTTTGTTGAAGTTCAAGGAGTTTCAACTTGTGCCAGTTCTGACCTAATCATGTCTTTTTGGGACATGTGATTCCTGCGGATTGTTTCTTGTCGATCCCCAGATGGTTGCAGTGGCGGGGATTTGGGAGCGACCGCAGATGGGTTACAAGATTCGAAACTTTCTTGGCCTAGTCAGTTTTTACCAACGTTTCGTGAGTGATTTTTCTTCTGTTGCTCTGCCTCTCACGAAACTGGCCAAGCAAATGTTAAATTCGTGTGGAGCGACGACCACGAGCAAATTCTCTGACTGCTCAAGTTTGGTCTAATTCTTGCTCTTGTATTAGCACTTTCCAAAGACGGCGGTACTTCGTGACCTACGGTGATGCGTCACTGAACGGGATGGATTGCGTGCTAATACAGCATGGATGGATAATCGCTCATGCCTTCAGACAACTGAAACCGCATGAGATGAATTATCATACCCATGATTCGAAGCTGGTTACCAGTATCTTTGCTCCGAAGTTCTGGCGACATTTTCACTTTGGTGAGACGTGTAGACCGTTCACTGACCACCAAAGTTTGAGGCATCTCTCTTCTCTGGGAGACCTCAATCTCAGTCAAAGGAGATGGATTGAGTTGATGAGTGACTACGATTGCACTATCGTTTATCACCTCCCGTCGTGCAAACGTAGTAACTGGTATCCTTTGTCAGAAGTCCTTCGGACGACTGATTTCTCATTCAGCTAGTCGTTTTTCCTCTTTTGATTGAATTTCGAGACACTGTTGTCACGTTGAGTTGTTGTGTGACAGAACGTTCTTAACCAACCTTTGGTGGAGACAATTGTTATTTCTTTACGGGTGGCGCTTTTTGAGGGAGCTTTTTGGGAGACGTTACGTTGTAAGCTGTTTTCACTCGCATCTACCTCATTGTACTTCTTAGGGAAATTTCTGGGACGAAATTTTTATAAGGGGGGTAGATTGTTACATCCCGTTCCGGAAATAATATTATTTTATTCCCGGAGGTGCAAAATGACGATTTTGCCCTTGGTTGACCTTTCGGTTGACTTTTGCGTCGTAACTCGTACGACGCATTCACTTGTATTTCTTTGACGTGCTCGTCGCTACGAATGCGTAGACGCGAGCGGGACGTCGTTCAGACTCCGAACGAATATTTTACGGGCGTTGGTTTCCAACGTTTCCCGTATTTTCAAATTTGGATTGTTTGGACTGGGACCCACTTACCTGCAGGCCATGTGGCCTTATCCCAGATTTCCTGGGATTTTGTCTGGGCATTTGCCTTTGCCTCTCCCGTGCTCTCCCTCTCTTGGTCTCTGCAGACCACACAAACACAACCTCCCAAAACCTCTCAAGGCACCCCGTGCCTATATCCCTCCACGTTGAGCCATCCTTTGGCCATGGGAGACCACTGGCAGCATCCTCATCAACTCAGGACCTCGTGGAACCCTGAAACCCAGCCAAACCAATGAACCCAGAACTCGAAAAAATTTCGGCGAGACACTCGTCGGCCAACCACCTCGATTCAGGCCTCAATTCAACCCCAAACATACACCAATGGACTTCTGGGAACCCTGGGATCACAACCCAGGGCTTGTGTGTGAAGGAGACCTCGAGATCGACGAGTTTTAGTTTTGGCCGAAACTTTCGAGCCAAATTCCGGCCACCTCCGGCCAGAGACCGGCCCCCAAAATGGAAAATTCTGAATCTCCTCACTTTTAGCTTCATTTTGGTACTTGAATCGTCCAATTTGGACTTAAAACGTGGAAGTTATGAAGCTTTGCAAAATCCCCAGAATTCCGGCCAAATTTCCCAGTTTCCGGCGACGGCGACCGGAAAAAGACCAGAGTGACCGGCGCTGACGTCAGCGATGACGTCAGCAAACCGGGTCAGACCGGCCTTGCTGACGTCAGCAAACTGGGTCAGACCGGCCTTGCTGACGTCAGCGAACCGGGTCAGACCGGCGCTGACCGGCTCGGCTGAGCCGCGAGTGGAGCCGCGCGTGGAGCCGCGCGTGGAGCCGCGGCTTGGCGCGTTTGAGCCGCGCGTGAGGGCGCGTGGGAGGTCCAAATTCGATTCTGTTTTCACGGGGCGACTCGTGACGACGTGTACTACCTCGGGGTAGTACGCATGATAATTTTTGAGGTGTTTTGGACCTCCAAATTGAGAAAACAAGGGATAAGTTTAATTAATTCGTTAATTCGTTACCTTTATGAGTTTAATCATTGTACCGGTGATATCTCATATAGGTGAGAGCAGCGTGTGGCGGCGCGTGCGACGGCGCACGGCGGCCCACGGCGGCGGTTTTGAGGTTCCGACCCCGAAACTCCGTTTTCGGGTTTCCGAACGCCGTTTTCCTCGTATTTTCAATTACTTTATTAATCTTGGGTGTTCCAAAATAGGTTTGGCGACCCTTGGCGCTCGGAGGACGTACGTTTGGACTCCCCGGCTTCGGTATCTGTGAGTGGGCCCTTTCCCTATATTATTTAAATGCGTTTTATGTTTGGGAAAGTATATTTGGTTTATGCCTACATTATATTGTGGTTTTAAATGGATATTTATATCATGCTATTGTAGACCTTGTTATATTATTTTACTACTCGGTTTACTAGTTTCGGCTCGGTATTTCGGTAGGCCATGGAAATTAGTGGACTTGGGCCTACATTTCCATTTGGGAATTATACCATTAAATTGGTGATTTCCGTATTATTTTTGTACGCGTATTGCTAGTATCGAACCGGCCCTATTTTAGGGAATTTAGGGAATTAAGTATTTTAATTCCCTACTTGTACCTATTTGTGATTATGGGTTTTATACCTATCTGACGGCCTTGAGCCGTATTTGGGTGAACCTTGGATATGGTAATTTTCTATCGTATTTTGGGTTCACCTAGTTTGCCATTAAGTTGGTATTTCCATACCTTGGTACCCATGTGGCGTATTCTTGGTATTTCACGTATTTTAGTTATACGCTTGGTATTTCGGGGTACGGCACCCGAGAATACCTTATATATTGTTTATTTCGAGGTTATCCCTTATAGGGAAATTACCCCACCTTGTTTTAAGTAGAGTATTCCGTTGTATGTTTTCATACGCTCAACTAGGTTGCTTACACGGTATTTAGTGTACTGTCCGGGGCCAGGACCAGCTTCACGTGATTGTTCACACGCACCTATACGCTCGCTATGGACCCATAGCAGGTGCCAGCCTGTTCTAGGTCGCTTGGGCGACTCGAACTCGTTGTGATGCGCATACGCGCCAGCTTCACGTGATTGTGTGCACGAGCGTACTGTTACTTATACACCCAGCCTGTTCATGACAGAATATATCTGTATGAACTTGTGTGTTTGCTATACCTAAACGAGCGTCTATCTTGTAGTCTTGGATTGTAGGGCCAGGACCACTTTCACGTGATTGTTCACACGCACCGACACGCTCACTATGAATCCATAGTAGGTGCCAGCCTGTTCTAGGTCGTATGGGCGACTCGAACTCGTTGTGATGCGCTTATGCGCCAGCTTCACGTGATTGTGTACACGAGCGTTTATCTTATATTTTAAATTGTGATGTTATCACCGAATTTCACTGATGCCACGGGGGCATTTATTTGATTTACTGGTTTTCCGTAGATCCTTATTTTACGAACCTTCGGGTAAAGTATTTTCTGCCGAACGGTGGCTTTCTGCCCGTTTCGGACGGTAAGTATATTTCCGTACTTACCCCGTTTTTCTACCTACTATTATAGTATGTTTCTGAAACGGTTTTCCAACCAACTACTTGATTTTGACGGCGAGGGGTTACTACTTTCAGAAAATAAAGGTTTCTACAAAAATGACTATTATTGGCACACTCACCCTTTTGTTTTGCGCCCCTCCAGGTGTAGTGGCTGGAGCTGTCTACGTTCGAGGCGGTGGTATGACGAAGGTTTAAATTCCTTGGTATTGTATATACTCTGTATCCCGTACCTTGTACGATTGCTGTTGTATTAATTCTTCCGCCCGTACATTTGTGTTCACTTTGATCTTAATTTATTGAAATATCCTTATTTCCTTCAATTTGGCTTTCGTCACCCTACGTGGTGTCAGCCAGCACATCCGACTTTTGGGGGTCCACGTGTACATCCGGGTCGGGATGTGTCAGTCATCTAGAAGTTTGAACTCCAAATTACTTCGAAATACCTATGATGTATTAGATTCTTTGACTACACTTTTAATCATATATGGAATACATTCAACAACATTATTTGGAATTGCCTGTGATGAATTTTCTTTTGTTTTTATTTACAAATTTTAATGAGGTAAGCGAGAACTGAGAAAAACAATTATGAGGAAAAAAGGAAGAAAATATCGAGAAAAACAAGTACATTGTATTTTGAAAAGGTAATTGATCAATTTCCTCCAATCGTATTTTACCGTGTCACTTATTTAGTAACAAACGCATTGTATGTTATGTAATGTATACTTGAAGGGGAAGTGATCCTTATTCGTAATACATATTATATCCACTACATATAAACATGATGCGAGAATTTGTAACCATATAAACCTGAAAAGGAAAAAAAAATTTGAAAACTTTCAACATTTCTTAGACATTTGTCTACCACGTCCTTAGCCATGCCTATATATTCATGAGCTATAGACTCACAATTTGTCTAACCATTGAACGAGTAAATATTTACAATAGTTACCCTGACAAGTTCTAGAGATGTCTAGGTTTACGTATTTCATTTCTTCTTACTTGTTCTTCGGGCCTCGAGTTTGTTTTCTTCTTCATTTGCCATTGTTTTGCAATTTTATTTTTGTTTGTGCAAACAACTATACAAAATTTAGATTTTTAATCTTCGAAGTGCATGTGGAAATACCACCTTTTCAATTTAAAATGAAAATGTAGAGTGGCAAAACACTTATCTTGAAGTCGTAATCTTGGTAAAACACTTTCACTTTATTTGTGCTTCGTAAATTTAGTTACGTAATATTCGCTTTTTAAGTTTTTAAATTTTGCCGGTTGCGTTGAAGGACAAAAATCTAGTTGAAGTCGATGCGCGAAGTTATGCACAACTCAATTGTATCCCTACGGGGTGTACATTAGATGATTTCGGTCGCAAGTGTTTTAATAAATACGGCCAAGAGAAAGTTGACACGTATGATTGCATTGCAAAAGGTGATCCTAGTAAAGTTGGTTTATTCTTTTGTACCTATAAGTGTTGATGTCACTAGAACTATGTGGCAAAAAAGAGCTAGTAAGTTTTCTACCTTAGTTGTACGATGTAATAATTTGAAAATTTTCATTGAATAATAATTGGCCGAAAATACTGATACAATGTTGTTTATTGTTATTATCATTATTATTATTATTATTATTCAAGTGATGACGGAGACGCGCCATATATCAAATCAAATACATGCATATATCCAAATCAAATCAATATATAGGCAGACAGAGAGTATCCGAGAATTGGAGGCGAGTGGAGTAGCAAAAGGCAACCTACACAAGTGGGCGGCATCTTCACCTTTTGACGGACTAAACCAAGCGACGGGATAAAAGGCGGCTAACGCAAGCGACAAATAGAAAAACGCTATAGTAAAAATAGCAAATATTTGCAAACAAAAAAATTGTTCTTGAGGTAAAGTAAGCTAGAATTATTACAACACAACAAAAACTAAAATAATACAACTTGGCCTTATCGGGCGACACGGTGGCAATTTCATTGCTTGATTGGCGGGGAGAACTCCATGACAATGCGTCAGATTATAATCATAATCACTATAGTTGATTTGGGATGGCGGATGCGGTAGCCATTACTTCATCTCTATTTAGCTCAAAAAGCTCAAGAACCTTTCTCTTGATTAGCTTTAGAGGAGGATCCGGTAGAGTCGACCCAGTTTAATCGGCTGTACGTAGTCTTTGGAACACAAGGAGCAGGACGCGGATTGCACTTGAGAATAATATCCACGGAAAGAATTGTCTGGTTCCAAATGTGACATAATAAATTTACGACTAGATGGGGTAAATAGGGTGAAATTAAGTGATCGTTGGATTGATGTGTTAGGACCATTTCGGGATCATTGGTAGTTCATAGAGGAATTTATAAATAGGAGGAAAGGAAATCCCTTTATCAAGATATCTGGAATTATTTTTGGAAAAAATGTCCCTAAAGGAAATCATCACCTTTGGGGGAAGGTATTCCTCGATAGGGCCCCACAACAATAACCAATTCTTATACATAATATATTTACTACACATACTTATAAACATGATCACGAAATTATAACGTAAACACAAAGGAAAACAATTTTGAAAACTTTTCAACATTTCTTAATTTGGCTATCCATTCTTAGCGGCTAAAGCGTCATTCAATGCTGCAAGCCAAATATTTGGAATTTGTAATGTCTAGACATTTACACTCTTCCTTTCGAGTTCGTTGCACTTGCTCTCATTGTTTAGAAACATTGAATTCTCATTTATGCTATATATTACCAAAACACAAAAATAAGCTCTAGAAGTACAACTTGTGAAAGTTAATTGAGAATCGTTTCTCTTTGCAATTTAAATTTTGAGGATATTGTGGCTTTAATAAGTAATCATAGATTCCTTGGTTCATGCATTTACTAGAAATTTTAAGAACTCGGTATTATTGTGATTATTTTTATGATAGGGAAAATATAGTCATCTAGAGGATTTGAACTCCAAATTATTTCGAAATACCTATGATGTATTAGATTCTTGGACTACACTTTTAATCATATATGGAATACATTCAACGACATTATTTGGAATTGGTTGTGAAAGAATTTTCTTGTGTTTTTTATTTACAAATGTTAATGAGGTAAGAGAGAAGTCGAGAAAAACAATTATATTAAAAAAGGAAGAAAATATCGAAAACAATATTTAAAACATGGATAAAATAAATAACTACGCAAGTACATTGTATTTTGAAAAAGGTAATTGATCAATTTCCTCCAATCGTATTTCTGAGTGTCCTTATTTAGTAACAAACGCATTGTATGTTATGTAATGTATACTTGGAAAGTGATCCTTATTAGTAATACATAATATATCACTACATAGAAACATGATGCGAAATTGGTAACCATATAAACACAAGGAAAGCAATTTTGAAAACTTTTCAGCGTTTGCTTAATTTGAGTTTATCCATTCATAGCCGCCTTACCTATATTCATGAGGTATAGACTCCTGTTGTCTAACCATTGAACATAGTAAAATATTGTACAATAGTTACCTAGCAGTTATAGAGATGTGTTTAGGTTTTACGTATTTCATTTCTTCTTACTTGTTAATTACAGCGCAGGTTTGTTTTAATGCTTCATTTGCCATTGTTTTGCAATTTTTATTTTTGTTTGTGCAAACAACTATACGAAAAATTTAGATTTTTAATCTTCGAAGTGCATGTGGAAATACCACCTTTTCAATTTAAAATATAGAAAATGTAGAGTGGCAAAACACTTATCTTGAAATCTCGTTATCTAAGTAAAACACTTTCACTTTATTTGTGCTTCGTAAATTTAGTCTGTGTATTCGCTTTTAAGTTTTTAAATTTACTGCGGTTGCGTTGAAGGACAAAAATCTAGTTCAAGTCGATGCCAGTTATGCACAACTCAATTGTTCCTACGGTGTACATTAGATGATTGCAGTCGCAAGTGTTTTAATAAATACGGCCAAGAGAAAGTTGACACGTATGATTGCATTGCCAAAGGTGATCCTAGTAAAGTTGGTTATTCTTGTACCTATAAGTGTTGATGTAGGTAGAACTATGTGGCAAAAGAGCTAGTAAGTTTTCTACCTTGGTTATGCGATGTAATAATTTGAAAATTTTCAACTGAAGAATAATTAGCGAAAGCCACGATACAATGTTGTTTATTATTATCATTATTATTATTATTATTATTAGTGATGACGGGGGACGCGCCTTATAAAATCCAAATACATGCATATATCCAAATCAAATCAATATATAGACAGCAAGTATCTAGGAGTGGAGGAGCGGTGCGGTAGCAGGCAGAGCACGAGGGTGGAAGGCATCTTCACCTTTTGGCCAGCGGACTAAACCAAACGACGGGATAAAAGACGACGTGACGCAAACGACAAATAGAAAAAGGCTACGATGCAAAAATAGCAGAGCCATTTTGCAAGACAAAAAAAAAAAGAAAATGGCTAGAGGTAAAGTATCAGAATTATTACAACACAACAAAAGACTAAAATAATACAACTTGGCCTTGCTCCGAGGGCGACACGAGTTAGCAATTTCATTGCTTGATTGGTGGGAGAACTCCATGGCCCGATCGTCAAGATTGCCATAATCATAATCATCATTGTTGATTTGGGATGACGAGGATGCGGTAGCCATTACTTCATCTCTATTTACCTTAAAAAGCTCAAGAACCTTTCTTTTTTTAAGTTAGCTTTAGAGGATCCGAGTAGAGTCGACCAAGTTTAATCGGCTCTTACGCTTAGTCTTTGGAATACAAGGAACCGGGGCGCGGATTGCACTTGAGAATAATATCCTGGAAAGAATTGTCCTGGTTCCAAATGTGACATAATATGGCCCCGACTAGATGGGGTAAATAGGGTGAAGAGTCATCGTCATTGGATTCAATGTCGTAGGACCATTTCGAGTCCATGGTTAGTTCATAGAGGACTATAGCCCAGGAGGAAAAGAAATCCTTTATCAAGATATACGGAATTATTTAAGGAAAAAATGTCCCTAAAGAAATCATCACCTTTGGGGAAGGTATTCCTCGATAGGGCCCCACAACAATAACCGGTTCTTATACATAATATATTTACTACATATAAACATGGTGAAATTTATAACCACATAAACACAAAGGAAAACAATTTTGAAAACTTTCAACATTTCTTATTTGGCTATCCATTCATAGTCGCTTAAGCGTCATTCAATGCACAACGGGGAAATATTTGGAATGCGTAACATGTGACATTTACACTTTCCCTTTCGGTTAGTTGCACTTCCTCTCATTGGTTATAAGCATTGAATTCTCATTTATACAATATATTACCAAAACACAAAATAACGGTAAAGTACAACTCGTGAGAGAAGTTAATTGAGAGTCATTTCTCTTTGCAATGTAAATTTTGAGGATATTGTGGCTATAATTGTAATCCTTAGATTCCTTGGTTCATGCATTTACTAGGGGTACAAGAACTCGGTATTATTGCGATTGTTTTATGATAGGGAAAAGATAGTCATCTAGAAGTTTGAATTCCAAATTATTTTGAAATACCTATGATGTATTAGATTCTTTGACAACACTTTTAATCATATATGGAATACTTTCAACAACATTATTTGGAATTACTGTGACAATTTCGTTTGTTTTATTTACAAATGTTAATGAGGTAAGAGAGAGAAGTGAGAAAAACAATTATGAGAAAAAAGGAATAAAATATCGAAAACAATATTTGAAACATGAATAAATAAATAACTACGCCAAGTACAGCGTATTTTGAAGAGGTGGTGATCAATTTCCTCCTCCTATTTCACCATGTCCTTATTTAGTAACAAACGCGTTGTATGTTACGTAATGTATACTTGGAAGAAGTGATCCTTATTCGTAATACATAATATATCACTACATATAAACATGATACGAAATTTGTAACCATATAAACACAAAGGAAAAAAAGTTGAAAACTTTTCAACATTTCTTAATTTGTCTACCCATTCATAATAGCCTTACCTATATATTCTTGAGCTATAGACTCTGTTGTTGTCTAACCATTGAACAGAGTAAAATATTTACAATAGTTACCACAACAAGTTCTAGAGATGTCTAGGTTTTGTATTTCATTTCTTCTTACTTGTTCTTACGGCCTCGGGTTTGTTTTCTTCTTCATTTGCCATTGTTTTGCAATTTTTTATTTTTTTGTTTGTGCAAACAACTATACAAAAAATTTAGATTTTTTTAATCTTCGAAGTGCATGTGGAAATACCACCTTTTCAATTTAAAATGAAAATGTAGAGTGGCAAAACACTTATCTTGAAGTCGTTATCTTGGTAAAACACTTTCACTTTTATTTGTAGCCCGTAAATTTAGTTACGTGTATTCGCTTTTAAGTTTTTAAATTTTGCGGTGGCGTTCAAGGACAAAATCTAGTTCAAGTCGATGCCCGAAATTATGCACAACTCAATTGTATCCTCACAGGGTGTACATTAGATGATTAGAGTCGCAAGTGCTTTAATAAATACGGCCAAGAGAAAGTTGACACGTATGATTGCATTGCCAAAGGTGATCCTAGTAAAAGTTGGTTATTCTTTTGTACCTATAAGTGTTGATGTCACTAGAACTATGTGGCAAAAGAGCTAGTAAGTTTCTACCTTAGTTGTACGATGTAATAATTTGAAAATTTTCAACGAATAATAATTGGCGAAAGCCACACAGTGCAATGTTGTTTTATTGTTATTATCATTATTATTATTCAAGTGATGACGGGGGCCCGCGCCATATATCAAATCAAATACATGCATATATCAAATCAAATCAATATATAGGCAGCCAAGTATCCGGGGAGTGGAGGAGCGGTGGAGTAGCAAGGCAACCTACACAAGGTGGTGACATCTTCACCTTTTGGCCTTGAGAACTAAACCAAACGACGGGATAAAGGCAGTTAGACGCAAGCGACAAATAGAAAAAGCTATAGTAAAAGCCAACCGACGCTGCAAAACAATAAAAAAGAAAATGGCTAGAGGTAAAGGTAGCCAGAGATTATTACAACACAACAAAAGACTAAAATAATACAACTTGGCCTTATCGAGGGCGACACAGTGGCAATTTCATTTGCTTGATTGGCGGGAGAACTCCATGACAATGCGTCAGATTATAATCATAATCATCATCGTTGATTTGGGATGACGAGGATACGGTAGCCATTACTTCATCTCTATTTAGCTCAAAAAGCTCAAAGAACATTTCTCTTGATTAGCTTTAGGAGGATCCGATGAGAGTCGACCAAAGTTGTCGGCTCTTGTAGTCTTTGGAACACAAGGAATAGGACGCGGATTGCACTTGAGAATAATATCCACTGGAAAAGAATTATCACATTCCAAATGTGACATAATAAATTTACGACTAGATGGGGTAAATAGGGTGAAAGTCATTGTCATTGGAGTCAATGTCGTAGGACCATTTCGGGATCCATGGTAGTTCATAGAGGACTATAAGCTAGGAGGAAAAGAAATCCTTTATCAAGATATACGGAATTATTTATGGAAAAAATGTCCCTAAAGGAAATCATCACCTTTGGGGGAAGGTATTCCTCGATAGGGCCCCACAACAATAACCAATTCTTATACATAATATATTTACTACATATAAACATGATGCGAATTTATAACCACATAAACACAAAGGAAAACAATTTTGAAAACTTTTCAACATTTCTTAATTTGGCCTATCCATTCATATGATAAAGCGTCATTCAATGCACGACAAGAAATATTTGGAATTTGTAATGTACGAACATTTTACACTCTTCCTTCTGAGTTCGTTGCACTTGCTCTCATTGTTTAGAGGACATTGAATTCTCATTTATGCTATATATTAAAACACAAAAATAAGCTATAGAAGTACAACTTGTGAAAGTTAATTGAGAATCGTTTCTCTTTGCAATTTAAATTTTGAGGATATTGTGGCTTTAATAGTAATCATAGATTCCTTGGTTCATGCATTAGGCCCACTTGGACCTCACCGCCTGCTTCCTCTCCCAGTCTTGTCTCTGTCCTACTCGATCTCTCACACCTTCTGCAAACCAACCTCTCAAGACACCCAAACTCGACAAAATTCTCGGGCCACCCTTTTTGACCTCGTTCCGGTTCGATCATCACCCCTGCAGTCACCATCCCCATCCTCGAGCAAAGTCGAGCCTCTGGAACCTAGCCAAGCCAGAAACCAAAAACCCCAAACACTGCAACTTTAGGCGGGTTCCTCGGCCAACCACTTCGATTCGAGCTTCGATCCAACTTTGAATCGACATGCTTGAACTCCTAAAGGCTGGGAATCGAACCCGGAGTCACGCATGTGACCGGGGAACCTGCGAGTTCATCGAAGTTCAAATCGTAGGTCTGCCGAGGCCAGTCCAGGCCAACTCGAGTCAGAATTGGGCCTCCAAATGGAGTAAATTTCGATTCCTCTCACTCCCGGCTTTAAGTGCCATTTTGAATCGTGCAATTTGGATGTGATTTAGGCGAGTTATGGAAGTTTGAAATTTTTCGGCCAATTTCAGGTTTAAAGTGGCTTTCCGTAGGCGGAGCGGCGGGCGGCGGCGCGCGGCGAGGCCGAAAAAAGGTCGGGGTGGCCCAGGCGTTGACGTCGGCGAGCCGAGTCGGAGGAGCCAGGTCTGTGATGTCGGCAATAGGTTCAACTTTAGTTGATAAAGGAATATTCCAGGAATATTGATCAGTTAACTGCGGCGTTAACGGAATATTCTAGCAGTTAGAATATTCGATTAACTTCCAACAACGATAACGGCGTCGATCCTTGCCGCGCGTGGGCCGTGGCGTGAGAGCGCGTGGCAGGCGCGTGGCGCGCGTGGTGGACTTCCCGGCGCATGGCGCGCGTGAGGGGCGCGTGGGACACACTCCACGGCCACGCGCGTGGCGCGTGAGCCAATGGCGACGTGTGGCGAGCGCGTGCGGCGGCGGCGCACGGCGGCCACGGCGGCGGTTTGGGGTTTGGAGCCTCGAAACTCCGTTTTCGGGTATCCGAACGCCGTTTTCTTGTAATTTCGTATACTTTACTAATTTGTGGGTTTCAAAAATAGGTTTGCAGGCCGTGACGTTCGGAGGACACACTTTTGGGACTAGGCTTCGGTATTTGTGAGTGGGCCCTTTCCTTACCTAAACTAAATGTTTTACTTGTTTTAAATATTATTTGGGCTTTACCTATGCTATAATTGATTATTGTTTTACTTATTAGCAAACCTTATTTATGCCTACACTAGTTAGTGACTTTAGATTGATACTTATTTCGTATTGTTAGTAGACCTTGTATTTCATGGTAAATACTTGGTTTACTATATCGTGGTATTTTGTTAGACCATGGGAATTAGTGGGCCTTGAGCCCATATTTCCATTGGGATTTACACCATTAAGTTGGTGTTTTAAGATTGCTATTTTGTATGCGTGTTACGTTTATCCAGACCAGCCACATTTTAGGGGTTTTAGGGAATTATATGATATTGTGCTTGTTTGTGATTATGGGTTTTTATACCTATTTGTGGCCTTGGGGCCGTATTTAGGTGAACTTTGAGACTTGATAATTTCCTATCATATTTTAGGTTCACCCAATCTACCATTAAGTTGAGCATTTCTATACCTTGGTACCGATATGGTGTATTCTTGGTATTTTACGTATTGTGGTTAATTACTTGGTATTTCGGAGTACGGTAAGAATACTTTATTTAGTGGTAGTTTTAAGGTTCTCCCAAAAGGGGGTGATACCTTATCTTTGTTTTATTTAAGAATACTCGAAGTGGCATGTTTTTATACGCTCGGCTTGGGAGGCTTACACGGTGTTTATTGTCTTGTCCGGGCAGGGACCAGCCTTCACGTGATTGTTCTGCCTTGCCGTCGCTCACTATTGATCCATAGTAAGGTGCCGGCCCCTGGTCGAGACGCATGGCGCCAGACTCGTTGTGATGCGATTAGCGCAGGCTTCACGTGATCGTAGTACATGAGCGTAACTTTATTTATACACCCGGCTTTGTTCATGACGGAATTTATACGCATGATTTCGTGTGTCTGCCTTGCCCTAGCAGAGGCATTTATCTTGTAGTTGGATTGTGAGTTATCTCGGATTTTCACGATGCCACCGGATACTCTTATTAGTTCACAGAACTCAGAGTATAACTTTATTTGAACTTTTTGATAAGTATTTTATGCGAGCAGTGGCTTTACGTTTCGGACTGATAAGTATATTTAGTACTTACCTTGATTTTCTACCTATTACTATATTATATTTTTCATTAAAGGTTTACGAAACTTAATACATTTTACGGCGAGGGTTAGTATTTTCAAAAAAAAGGAAAGGTTTTCACAAAATAACTAGCTATGGCCCACTCACCCTTTGTTTTGCGCCCGCCTCCCGGGTTTAGCGGCTTGAAGTTGTTGACATCGGGCCGGTGGTATGAAGATCGTTAGAATCTCCTTGTAATTGTAGAATTTCCGGTAATGCAGTACCTTGTGCAGTATTATTGTATTCAATTGTTCAATTTATTCCTTATTTTATTCAAATTGGCTTTCGTCACCTACGTGGTGTCGACGGCACATCAAACTTTTGGGTGTCCACGTGTACATCATGAAGGATAAATTTTGTCCTAGCTAAGAACAATTCAAGAACATTTGAGTACTCATGCTTCCTAATAACAATTAAAGTAGGCATGCATTCAAAAAAATTCATTAAAACCCATGACTTTCAAAGCCTAGAATATATTGAACCATAAGTACTCTTTAACAAAATTAAAGAAGGGAGATTTGAGATTCATTGCCTTAGGCTCATTCTTGTTTGCACAAGAGATTCACCCCATGTGGAGGGCCTTCAAGTCACCTCCTTGCTCCATGTAATCTCCTTGTTTGCTTCTTGAGGATGTGAGGATAAGAACTCCAAAACCACCAAAAACTTAGTGTCTCTAAGTCTCCACACCAAGGATGAGTGTGAAGATGAAATGGATGATTTAGGAGCAAAAGGTGTGTTTATATGCTCGCTAAATGGCGGCCTCCCTTGAAAATGAGAGAGAATTTCAACTCAATTTCATCCAAGAAGAACCCCTTAAGTGATTATGGCCATAAAGTTCCCTTTATGCCTCATCACATGTGAGAGTGGCAAACTTGTAAATAAGCCAAGTTTGCCTCCCTCACTCTAGGCCGGTTTTGGCATTGTTTTTGGGTTAATTTCCATTTAGTTTTAGTTGTCCTTACAACCCTAAACTCAATGGGCCTTGTCAAAACCACTTTTGGGCCCGAAACCCAAAACCAACATAAAAGCCCAAATACGAACCTTTCGTATAATTAATTAACTAATTAATTAATCATGATCATTCTCAATTAAACAATTTAATTGCTTATCCATTCCTTTATTTCTTCACTTTCATCCTTACTCGGTGTACGATCCATTAGGTTCCAATTAGCGAGGCGGTGGGCGATTGTTACTCTTAACGATCGATTGTGAATTGAAACCACATTTCAATTCTCCCTTTGAGATTAGTGGCTAATCACTTGGGCCCTCCACACAAACCATGAGTGACACCTAGCAGGTATGTCATGGCTGCAAAATTTAGAAGTAGAATTGGTTGGAGAACCTATCCGATTAAATTCTGATACAATACGGTCCTTCTCTAATACAATACTCCCTAATCATTGTTTGAGGAGTGATAGTAGTTATTTTTATGTCTACTATCCAATGCTTGATTCTCTTCTATATGATTCAATTGAATATGATTTGAAACAAACTTCCAAAATCATATTCTGTGCTTCTGGCCAAAGACTTTCGAATCATATCTCGAGTATTCTCCTTCCACCATGGAGTTAGAGATCCCTTGTTGTGCATTCATATGCCTACATGACTAGATAGCTTGACCCAAACAATGCGGGTGGACACTCGCAATGGAATGCGCTGGCGTGATCCCGAGATCGAGGACCCAATCATTAGACATCAATGATGCCTCGAGGTCAAAGGACTACTTTGCATATTGCAACTTAGAAGTTCTTACATGACATGTATGTACGAACTCCTATTGATCGATTGTTCGGTGTACTCAATTACTTTTTGAGCACCTATGTGTTTGTCTCAGTGTCAACACTAAATGACTTGAGACTAGTCATGCTCACGATTGAGTTAACATAACACATACTAACCTTAGCGGATTGTCAATACCCAATTGGCAATCCTATGGCCTAGGAACATTTTAGGAATGAACATAAGAGAGGTCTCGTTTATCTAACTTACTTAGATCACTTCTCTTAGATCAAATACATTCCTTGGATTCTCTTATTGATTAAACATTATACAATAAATAGTGATTAACAATAAGCTTTGCCCTTTCATTAAACTAACAATAGTTTAATACAATAAGTATTCAAAGCTATTACACATCAAATGAGTGGCTTTGTGGGCATACTTCCAACACATCGGTCGGGATGTCGGTGATTATTTTTATGATAGGGAAAATATAGTCATCTAGAAGTTTTGAACTCCAAATTATTTCGAAATACCTATGATGTATTAGATTCTTTGACTACACTTTTTAATCATATATGGAATACATTCAACGAAGCATTATTTGGAACCTTTTTGTGAAGAATTTTCTTTTGTTTTTATTTACAAATGTTAATGAGGTAAGAAAGTAAGAAAAACAATTATGAGTAAAAAGGAAAATATCGAGAAAACAATATTTGAAACATGGATAAATAAATAACTACGCAAGTACATTGTATTTTGAAAGGTAATTGATCAATTTCCTCCAATCGTATTTTACGGAGTGTCCTTATTTAGTAACAAACGCATTGTATGTTATGTAATGTATACTTGGAAAGTGATGATCATATTAAGTAATCGTAATATATCATTTACGTAGAAGCTTCGTGATGCGAAATTGGTAACCATGTAAACACAAGGAAAACGAGTTTTGAGAAACTTTTCAACATTTCTTAATTTGGCTATCCATTCATGGCTTAGCCTTACCTATATATTCATGAGCTATAGACTCCTGTTGTCTAACCATTGAACATAGTAAAATATTTACTGATAGTTACCACAACAAGTTCTAGACATGTCTAGGTTTTACGTATTTCATTTCTTCTTACTTGTTCTTAAGCCTGGGTTTGTTTTCTTCTTCATTTGCCATTGTTTTTGCAATTTTTATTTTTTTTGTTTGTGCAAACTAGCCCATACAAAAAAATTTAGATTTTTAATCTTCGAAGTGCATGTGGAAATACCACCTTTCAATTTAAAATGAAAATGTAGAGTGGCAAATGTAACATCCGTTCAAAATTTTAATTTATTTTATTCAGGAAGTGGGAAATGACGTTTTTGCCCTTGAGTTGACTTTCGGTTGACTTTTGCGTAAGTAACCGTGCAGCGCATCCAGTGTGTTTTCTCGCGTGCTCGTCGGTGTTTGGTAGACGTAGACACGAGCCGTGTCGTTCGGACTCCGGCAGATATTTTACGGGCGTTGATTTTGATGTTTATTATTTTTAAATTTTAGGCGAGATTTGAGTTGTGGGCTGGGGCCCATTAGTCGGCTGGCCATGTGTGTCAGCCAAATCCCACGAATTGTGGGAAAGTGTTGTTTGACCTTGTTGTTGGTTTCACACCCTTTTGCCTCCCTTTGTCTTTTGCATTTCAAGCAAATAAAATTTGTGGCACTTCTCCTTTCTGGCTTCACACCAAGAGCCAAATCAGCGGAACAAAACCCAGCGAAATTGTTAATGGCACCGGGCCATTTTTCCTTTCCCTCTCACAGGGCTCACGAGCTCTCTTCTGCACACTTGAGCCATTTTACTAGGTGGCGGCAACCGCTGCAAGAACCCGAGGTTTCTCTACTCGTGGCACCAGTGCCATCGTCTTAACCCCACACGAGCCCAGCATGCTCGATTCATGGCCAACCCGAGGAAGACTTGAAGCAACATTTTCTCACGGACACCCATATGGCATCCTTCAACCTTCAGGTGCCAACCAGTTGCCTTTCCTCTTACTCTTGTCTTTTCTGTCTAGAACCCCGGAAAGAGGCTGGGGGTGTGTCGAGGTAGCACCACAAAGCCCAGTCAAGCCGGGTGGGCGTCGAGACCCACCATGAGCGAGAAACAAAATTTGCGGGCAACACACACCATCCCTTCGTACCGGGACTGGGGGTGTCGAGGCGGGGGGTGAGTGTTGGATTTTGGGTGGATTTTGTTTGGGCCTTGGTTGTTTTCTTTCTGGTGTGGTACAGTTTGTGTTAGGTTTGTTGAAATTTATAAGCTGTGGAGAATTTTACGGCAAGTATTTTGTTTTTAGGTTCTTTGTTTAGGTGCATTTAGCAAGAGTAACGGTGTGGACAATTATTGTTTAGGTTAATTAGTTGTTTTTTTGGGCCTCGAGATTTAATTGTAATTGTTGACAAAGCTTTGGAAAATGGTGTTGTTGTGTGAAGAAAGTGTTTGGATTGGGCCATTAGATATTTTTGGGTAAATGGCATGTTACTCGATCCATGCATGGATTTATTGGTCACCCTCGCTCCAGCGTGGTTTTGGATGCTTCAATTTACGGAAAACTCAGTTGGGTTGGAATTGCTCACAGGAAGCTTTAGGCTTTAGCGTGCCAGGCGTCGGAGGGGACGTGCACTTGGGCTTTGGAGCTATCTTCGAGGGTGAGTGAGTGGGTCTTTCTTTGATAGTATATATATATACGTATGGCTTTTAAACGCTTTCTTAAATTGTTAGCGTAGATGCATATTCATTACGTGTGTTGGAGGTAGAACACTCGTACTATATTATCATGCATGATTTTATCTTTTGTTGCTCCTCGTAGTTGCTTATAACACCCCCGGGTATAGTACTCGATCTTGTGGCGAGTTATGACGTTAGGGCTGTCACTATCGGTGCAGCGCTACGCGGCATTGGATCCATGTAGGTACTAGCTTTGTCTTAGGATTCTTATTAGGCAACTCGGACTTATTAATGGCCCAGCACATTTATTGCACGGTCGTTAACTGGGCTTCGCGTCATTGGAGTACTTAGCGTAATTATTTATACCTAGCTTGTTCATTGTGGGATTTAGCCCAGTGGACATGTGTGTTTACATACGGGCGAGCAAATACGATCAAATGATGTATGGGAGTACTGCAGAATGTTTTAAATGGTAGTATTTTGAGGAGGTTCATTACCTACGGGTATGACGTATTTTTGTAAATTATACTTGTTTTCAAACGAGGGTTACTAAACTTTTGAAATAGCGGTTTATCAAACTTTGCTTTTTGACCCACTCCGTTTTATGTTTTGCGCCCTCCCGGGTTCGTCAGTTTGTGTCGATGGTGCTGATTGGTATGACAATGTAGGGTTGTTTCTACGTTTGTTTAGATTTGTACCCCTTACTCTACTCACGTTGTGTATTCTTTTATTTCTTGCTTTTCGACCTCTGTTTTATTCAATTAAATATTCATTATTCTTTATTTCATTCATTCTTAAATTTCTTTTTGGCTTTTCGTCACGCTAACGTGCTAGGCCATCACCTCTCGACACACGGCTCTCCCGAGGATCGGGTAAAGTAATGACAAAACACTTTATCTTGAAATTGTTTATCTTGGTAAAACACTTTTCACTTTATTTGTGCTTAAGTAAGAATTTAGTTACATTAGTAGCTTTTTTAAGTTTTTAAATTTTGCGGTTGCGTTGAAGGACAAAAATCTAGTTCAAGTCGATGCCCAAAAGTTATACAACTCGGTGTATCCTACGAGGTGTACATTAGATGATTGCAGTCGCAAGTGTTTTTAATAAATACGGCCAAGAGAGAAAGTTGACACGTATAATTGCATTGCCAAAAAGTGATCCTAGTAAAAGTTGGTTATTCTTGTACCTATAAGTGTTGATGTCACTAGAACTATGTGGCAAAAGAGCTAGTAAGTTTCTACCTTAGTTTATGCGATGTAATAATTTTGAAAATTTTCAACGAATAATAATTGGCGAAAGCACGATACAATGTTGTTTATTGTTATTATCATTATTATTATTATTATTATTCAAGTGATAGCGGGGACGTTCCATATATCAAATCAAATACATGCATATATCAAATCAAATCAATATATAGACGGCCAAGTATCCGGGAGTGGAGGAGGCGGTGGAGTAGCAAAAAGGAAACCTACACAAGTGGCGGCATCTTCACCTTTGGCGCGGACTAAGCCAACGTGACAGGATAAAAGGCAGCGAGCGCAAGCGTAATAGCAAACGCTATAAGTAAAAATAGCAAGCCATTTCGCAAAAAAAAAAAAAAAAAAAAGAAAATGGCTAGAGGTAAAGTAGCCGGGTATTACAACACAACAAAAGACTAAATAATACAACTTGGCCTTATCGGAGACACGGCTGGCAATTTCATTTGTAGTTAGTAGGAGAACTCCATGACAATGGAGTCATAGTTATAATCATAATCATCATCGTTGATTTGGGATGGCGGATACGGTAGCCATTACTTCATCTGTTGGCTCAAGCTCAGAACCTTTCCTCTTGAGATTGGCTTTAGGAGGATCCGGTAAGTCGACCAGAGTTTGTCGGCTCTTCTTGTAGTCTTTGGAACACAAGGAATGGGGCGCGGATTGCACTTGAGAATAATATCCACAGAAAAATTGTCAGGAGTTCCAAATGTGACATAATAAATTTACGACTAGATGGGGTAAATAGGGTGAAGAGTCATCGTCATTGGAGTCCAATGTCGTAGGACCTTCAGGGATCCATGGTAGTTCATAGGGGACTATAAGCGGGAGAAGAAATCCTTTATCAAGATATACGGAATTATTGGAAAAAATAAGAAATCATCACCTTTGGAAGGTATTCCTCGATAGGGCCCCACAGCAATAACCAATTCTTATACATAATATATTTACTACATATAAACATGATGCGGAATTTATAACCACATAAACACGAGGAAAACAGTGCAGAAAACTTTAGCATTTCATGGTGGCTATCCATTCATAGCGGCCTAAGCGTCATTCAATGCCTGACAAGAAATATTTGGAATTTGTAATGTCACAGACATTTACACTCTTGGCCTTCCAGAGTTAGTTGCCTTGCTAATTGTTTAGAAGCATTGAATTCTCATTTTATGCTCATATTACCAAAACTTCAAAAATAAGCTATAGAAGTACAACTTGTGAAGACTAATTGAGAATGCATTTCTCTTTGCAATTTAAATTTGAGGATATTGTGGCTTTAATAGTAATCATAGATTCCTTGGTTCATGCATTTACTAGAAATTTGAAGAACTAGGTATTTATTGTGATTATTTTATGATAGGGAAAATATAGTCATCTAGAAGTTTGAACTCCAAATTATTTGTACTATGATGTACTGATTCTTTGACTACACTTTGTCATATTGAATACATTCAATGACATTATTTGGAATTTTTTGTGAAGAATTTTCTTTTGTGTTTTATTTACAAATGTTAATGAGGCAAGAGAGTGAGAAAAACAATTATGAGTAAAAAAAAGGAAGAAAATATTAAATAATATTTGAAACATGGATAAATAAATAACTACGCAAGTACATTGTATTTTGAAAAGGTAATTGATCAATTTCCTCCAAATACAGTAATTTTGTGAAGTATTCTTATTTTAGTAACAAACGCATTGTATATTATCATAATGTATACTTGGAAAGTGATCCTTATTAAGTAATACATAATATATCCACACTACATAGAAACATGATGCGAAATTGGTAACCATATAGACACGAAAGGCTTGATTTTGAAACTTTTCAACATTTCTTAATTTGGCTATCCATTCAACCGCCTTACCTATATATTCATGAGCTATAGACTCCACAATTGTCTAACCATTGAACATAGTAAAATATTTACAATAGTTACCACAACAAGTTCTAGAGATGTCTGGGTTTTACGTATTTCATTTCTTCTTACTTGTTCTTCGGCCTCGTGGGTTTGTTTTCTTCTTCATTTGCCATTGTTTTGCAATTTTTTATTTTTTGTTTGTGCAAGCGCTACCCCAAAATTTAGATTTTTAATCTTCGAAGTGCATGTGGAAATACCACCTTTTCAATTTAAAGAAAATAAAAAGTGGCAAAACTTATCTTGAAATTGTTTATCTTGGTAAAACACTTTCACTTTATTTGTGCTTCGTAAATTTAGTTACATGTATTCGCTTTTTAAGTTTTTAAATTTTGCGTTGCGTTGAAGGACAAAAATCTAGTTCAAGTCGTGCGGAAGTTATGCACAACTCAATTGTATCTCACGAGGTGTACATTAGATGATTGCGGTCGCAAGTGTTTTAATAAATACGGCCAAGAGAAAGTTGACACGTATGATTGCATTGCCAAGGTGATCTAGTAAAGTTGGTTGTTATTCATACTATAAGTGTTGATGTCACTAGAACTATGTAGCGAAAAGAAAAGAGCTAGTAAGTTTTCTACCTTAGTTGTACGATGTAATAATTTGAAAATTTTCAACGAATAATAATTGGCGAAAGCCACGATCTGATGTTGTTTTATTGTTATTATCATTATTATTATTATTATTCAAGTGATAGCGGGGGCGTTCCATATATCAAATCAAATACATGCATATATCAAATCAAATCAATATATAGACGGCCCAGTAATACGGGAGTGGAGGAGCGTGGAGTAGCAAAAAGGAAACCTACAAGTTGGGCGGCATCTTCACCTTTTGGCGAACTAAACCCGAACGACGGGATAAGGCGAGGCCAGACGCAAGCGACAAATAGAAAACTCTATAGTAAAAATAACTTAAATGACTACAAAACAAAAAAAAAAGAAAATGGCTAGAGGTAAAGTAGCCGAATTATTACAACACAACAAAAGACTAAAATAATACAACTTGGCCTTATCGGGGCGACACGGGGCGGCAATTTCATTGCTTGATTGGAGACTCCATGACAATCGTCATAGATTATAATATAATCATCATCGTTGATTTGGGATGACGGGATGCGGTAGCCATTACTTCATCTCTATTTAGCTCAAAAAGCTCCAAGAACCTTTCTCTTGATTAGCTTTAGGAGGATCCGGTAGAGTCGACGAGGATTTAATCGGCTCTTCGTAGTCTTTGGAACACAAAGGAATGGGGCGCGGATTGCACTTGAGAATATCCACAGGAAAAATTGTCCCGGAGTTCCAAATGTGACATAATAAATTTCGACTAGATGGGGTAAATAGGGTGAAGAGTCAGCTGCGTCATTGAGTCAATGTCGTAGGACCATTTCGAGGATCCATGGTAGTTCATAGGAGCTATAAACGGAGGAAAATCCTTCATCAGATATACGGAATTGTTACGGAAAAAATGTCCCTCGAGGAAATCATCACCTTTGGAAGGTATTCCTCGATAGGGCCCATAACAACTAACCAATTCTTATACATAATATATTTACTACATATAAACATGATGCGGAATTTATAACCACATAAACACAAAGGGGAAAACAATTTTGAAAACTTTTTCAACATTTCTTAATTTGGCTATCCATTCATAGACCTAAAGTGTCATTCAATGCACGGCAAGAAATATTTGGAATTTGTAATGTCTAGACATTTCTGGTTTTCTTCGCTGATTCGTTACTTGCTCTCATTGTTTAGAAGCATTGAATTCTCATTTATGCTATATATTACCAAAACACAAAAATAAGCTATAGAAGTACAACTTGTGAAAGTTAATTGAGAATCGTTTCTCTTTGCAATTTAAATTTTGAGGATATTGTGGCTTTAATAGTAATCATAGATTCCTTAGTTCATGCATTTGTTAGAAATTTGAAGAACTCGGTATTATTGTGATTATTTTTATGATAGGGAAAATATAGTCATCTAGTGAACTCAAATTATTTCGAAATACCTATGATGTATTAGATTCTTTTTGGCCCCCTTTTAATCATATATGGAATACATTCAACGACATTATTTGGAATTACTGTGAAAGAATTTTCTTTTGTTTTTATTTACAAATGTTAATGAGGTAAGAGAGAAGTGAGAAAAACAATTATGAGTAAAAAGGAAGAAAATATCGAGAAAACAATATTTGAAACATGGATAAATAAATAACTACGCAAGTACATTGTATTTTGAAAGGTAATTGATCAATTTCCTCCAATCGTATTTCACCGTGTCCTTATTTAGTAACAAACGCATTGTATGTTATGTAATGTATACTTGGAAAGTGATCCTTATTCGTAATACATAATATATCCACTACATAGAAACATGATGCGAAATTGGTAACCATATAAACACAAAGGAAAACGAGTTTGAAAACTTTTTCAACATTTCTTAATTTGGCTATCCATTCATAGCGCCTTACCTAGCATATTCTCGTAGGCTATAGACTCGTTGTCTAACCATTGAACATAGTAAAATATTTCCACAATAGTTACCACAACAAGTTACAGAGATGTACAGGTTTTACGTATTTCATTTCTTCTTACTTGTTCTTACGCTGAGGTTTGTTTTCTTCTTCATTTGCCATTGTTTTTGCAATTTTTTATTTTTGTTTGTGCAAACAATATACAAAAAATTTAGATTTTTCTAATCTTCGAGTGCATGTGGAAATACCACCTTTTCAATTTAAAATGAAAATGTAGAGTGGCCAAAACACTTATCTTGAAATTGTTTATCTTGGTAAAACACTTTCACTTTATTTGTGCTTCGTAAATTTAGTTAAATGTGTCGCTTTTAAGTTTTTAAATTTTGCGGTTGCGTTGAAGGACAAAAATCTAGTTCAAGTCGATGCCCCGGAAGTTATGCACAACTCAATTGCTGTATCCTACGGGGTGTACATTAGATGATTGCGGTCGCAAGTGTTTTAATAAATACGGCTAAGAGAAAGTTGTGACAGCGTATGATTCATTCTTAAGAAGGTGATCTGGTAAAGTTGGTTATTCTTGTACACATAAGTGTTGATGTCAAGCTATGTGGCAAAAGAGCTAGTAAGTTTTCTACCTTAGTTGTAAGATGTAATAATTTGAAAATTTTGAATAATAATTGGCGAAAGCCACTGATATGTTGTTTATTGTTATTATCATTATTATTATTATTATTATTCAGTATTGATGACGGGGACGTTCCATATATCAAATCAAATACGTAAACATATCAAATCAAATCAATATATAGACGACCCAGTATCCGGAGGTGGAGGGAGCGGTGGGTAGCAAAAAGGAAACCTAACACAAGTGGGCGGCATCTTCACCTTTTGACCTTGGACTAAACCAAGCGACGGGATAAAAAGGCGTGACATAAACGACAAATAGAAAAACGCTATAGTAAAAATAGCAGAATGGCTATGAAACAAAAAAAAAAAAAGAAAATGGCTAGAGGTAAAGTAGCGGAAGATTATTACAACACAACAAAAGACTAAAATAATACAACTTGGCGCTTATCGGGCGGCCACAGTGGCAATTTCATTGCTTGATTGGCGGGGAGAACTCCATGACAATCGTCACGCGTTATAATCATAATCATCATCGTTGATTTGGGATGGCCCGAGGATCACGCATTAGCCATTACTTCATCTCTATTTAGCTCCAAAAGCTCAAGAACCTTTCTCTTAGTTAGCTTTAGAGGAGGATCCAGGTAGAGTCGACCAAGTTTAATCGGCTCTTACCGTAGTCTTTGGAACACAAGGAATAGGACCGGATTGCACTTGAGAATAATATCCTGAAAGAATTGTCGCAGTTAGGATAATGACATAATAAATTTCGGACTAGATGGGGTAAATAGGGTGAAGAGTCATTAATAGATTAGTCGTATCGTGGGGCCAATTTCGAGATGTGGTAGTTAAAGCTAGAGGACTATAAGCCAGGAGGAAAAGAAATCCTTTATCAAGATATACGGAATTATTTACGGAAAAATGCCTAAGGAAATCATCACCTTTGGGGGAAAGGTATTCCTCGATAGGGTCCCACAACAGAAGACTCTGTTTAACCAATTCTTATACATAATATATTTACTACATACTTATAAACATGATGCGAATTTATAACCACATAAACACAAAGGAAAACAATTTTGAAAACTTTCAGCATTTCTTAATTTGGCTATCCATTCATAGCGCTAAAGCGTCATTCAATGCGCGACAAGAAATATTTGGAATTTGTAATGTCTAGACATTTACACTCTTCCTTTCGATTCGTTGCACTTGCTCTCATTGTTTAGAAGCATTGAATTCTCATTTATGCTATATATTACCAAAACACAAAAATAAGCTATAGAAGTACAACTTGTGAAAGTTAATTGAGAATCGTTTCTCTTTGCAATTTAAATTTTGAGGATGTGTGGCTTTAATAGTAATCATAGATTCCTTGGTTCATGCATTTACTAGAAATTTGAAAGAACTCGGTATTATTGTGATTATTTTTATGATAGGGAAAATATAGTCATCTAGAAGTTTGAACTCAAATTATTTCGAGAAATACCTATGATGTATTAGATTCTTTGACTACACTTTTAATCATATATGGAATACATTCAAGCATTATTTTGGAATTGCTTGTGAAGAATTTTCTTTTGTTTTTATTTACAAATGTTAATGAGGTAGAGAGAGAAGTGAAGAAAAACAATTATGAGTAAAAAAAGGAAGAAAATATCGAGAAAACAATATTTGAAACATGGATAAATAAATAAGCTGCGCTTAAATTACATTGTATTTTGAAAAGGTAATTGGTCAATTTCCTCCAATCGTATTTGGCCAGGTGTTCTTATTTAGTAACAAACGCATTGTATGTTGTAATGTATACTTGGAAAGTGATCCTTATTAAATGACCATAATATATCCACTACATAGAAACATGATGCGAGTGGTAACCATATAAACACAAAGGAAAGCAGTTTTGAAAACTTTTTCAACATTTCTTAATTTGGCTATCCATTCATAGCCAGCCTTACCTATATATTCATGAGCTATAGACTCCACATTTGTCTAACCACATTGAACATAGTAAAATATTTACAATAGTTACCACAACAAGTTCTAGAGATGTCTAGGTTTACGTATTTCATTTCTTCTTACTTGTTCTTGGCCTCGGGTTTGTTTTCTTCTTCATTTGCCATTGTTTTTGCAATTTTTATTTTTTTTTGTTTGTGCAAACAACTATACAAAAAATTTAGATTTTAATCTTCGAAGTGCATGTGGAAATACCACCTTTTCAATTTAAAATGAAAATGTAGAGTGGCAAAACACTTATCTTGAAATTGTTTATCTTGGTAAAACACTTTCACTTTATTTGTCTTCGTAAATTTAGTTATGTGTATTCGCTTTTAAGTTTTAAATTTGCGGGTGCGTTGAAGGACAACAAAAATCTAGTTCAAGTCGATGCGAGAAGTTATGCACAACTCAATTGTATCCTGAGTGTACATTAGATGATTGGGTAGTGTTTATCATCTGACCAAGAGAGAAGTTGACACGTATGATTGCATTGCCAAAAGGTGATCCTAGTAAAGTTGGTTGTTACTGTACCTATAAGTGTTGATGTCACTAGAACTATGTGGCAAAAAGAGCTAGTAAGTTTCTACCTTGGTTATGCGATGTAATAATTTGAAAATTTTCAACGAATAATAATTGGCGAAAGCCACCTTTGATACAATGTTGTTTGATGTGAAAATTAACTTGACACACAAATTAAACCTATTGTTGACAATTGTAGTAAGATGCAAGTAGGGATCGTTCTAGTAGGGACTAACTAGGGATGCTAATCTCTACACTAGCTGGACTCAAAAACATGAAACTAAGTTAAATTGACTCAAAACAGGTACTATAAAGGAATTTGAATGAAAATTCAATTAAAAAGACTCAAAATACTAAACGAGTTGGTTTGAGCAATTTAGCAAACAAATAAATTAACAAAAACGAATAGATGGTGAATTAACAAAGTTGAAAAGCTAGCTAGAAGGTCCTTCTCCACACATGACATATATATGCATACAAATCGATCTCCGAGTTATTCCTTCAATAAACCATGAATTCTCAACACCCCCGGATTAATTGGAAATTGCGCTTAAATTAACCCTCGGATTTTCCTTATGTCATTGAATTGGATGGAAAGAGCGCACCACAATCAAATTATTCTTCAAAGTTCTCTATATGAAACGCATAATAAAGAAGATACAATCAAGATCATTACGTTCCATGAAAATCATAAGTATTGACAAGGCACTAGTAACTATGAAAGCGCATGATACTTATGCCAAGAATTTACTTAACGCAATCGATGTCCTTCGATTTTTACTACTTGTGAATATAAGTTTCCTAACGATTAGGTGGAAGTCCCTTATATTCTAGCTCCAAACCTAACATGCAAACTAAGTAGGCCTCCTTAATCAACACACAAGGATAAGTTTTACGCCAAACGAGTTAAGCAAATTGCATTCTGATTTATGAAACAATAAGCTTGGATGTAATCAATTCATATCACATATATGTTCATGGCTTTGAATTCGCCTCTAGCTAAAAGAAATTAGTTACTCATAATTACAATGAAACAAAATAAATAAAATTAAATATAGATGAATACACCTAAAACCACAAAACTGTCAGGATTCGACTTTTAGCTCTTGCGTGCTCTCCAGTCGTCTTCTCTGCTCTCTCATTTATTTCATCCTCAAATATGCTCTCAAGCACGGTTTTGTAGAGTTTTAAGCCTCAGTGAGCTCTACATCCATCTGAATTCAATCCAAAAGACACACTTTGAAACAGCTGCCACATTATCTTCCTTGAAACCCAATCGAGTAGGACTCTTCTGCCTGTTTCGACCTTCAGTCACTAAAACCCAGCACGATAACATCTTCAATAAGTATCGGAATTCCAATCTGTAAAACTCATATGGAAACTAGACATCCAGAGCTTTCCAACCATATATGGTACGACATGTAATTCGTTCTACAGGAATTCTGGGTGCTCTGTCAGAGAAGTTGGCAGTTATGCACAGCACTGTCCAAATTCCACTCAGTTCTAACTTTTACTTGAATCTCCTTGTCTTCCAAACTTATAATCACTCCTTTGGACGGGTAAGTCCTCAAACTATCAGATTATCACTTATTATTATCTGAAAAATTAATCTCCCTTTGCAGCTGGAATTAGGTAGAAGTGATGATGATAAGGTTAGGATAAGGTAAGATAAGATAAAGATAAGATAAGGATAATGTTCCATGTTTTATTGCTCTTCCCCTTATATTCTTTGTCTTAAAACTTATTTCTTCATCTTCAAAACAGATTCCTAGCCCCATTAAGCTCCCAGTCGTCCATTCCCTGGGCTCCATATACATGCACTCCATTTAAGCTCATTTTGCTCTAAAATGCGGCAAAATCTTGACTTTTCTTCTTCGGCTTGCCAATTTAAACCTACAAACACACAGAAAATAGCTTAAATCACTATAATAAACAATAGCTAACTACGTAAATGCAAGAAAACAAGCTAACTAAAATCGCATAATTACGCTCCTATCATTGTTTATTGTTATTATCATTATTATTATTATTATTATTCAAGTGATGACGGGGCGTTCCATATATCAAATCAAATACATGCATATATCAAATCAAATCAATATATAGACGGCCAAGTATCCGGGGAGTGGAGGAGCGGTGGAGTAGCAAGGAAACCTACACAAGTGGGCGGCATCTTCATGCTGGCCCAGCGGGGACTAAACCAAGCGACGGATAAAGACTGGCCAAGCATAAGCGACAAATAGAAAAAACGCTATAGTAAAAATAGCGTATTTGCAAAACAAAAAAAAAAAAAAAAAGAAAATGGCTAGAGGTAGTAAGTAGGGTATTACAACACAACAAAGACTAAAATAATACAACTTGGCCTTATCGGGCGACTGCAGCCCAGCAATTTCATTGCTTGATTGGCGGGAGAACTCCATGACAATCGTCAGGTATAATCATAATCATCATCGTTGATTTGGGATGACGAGGGATGCGGTAGCCATTACTTCATCTTTAGCTCAAAAAGCTCAAGAACCTTTCTTAGGATTGGCTTTAGAGGAGGATCCGATGGGGTGACCAGAGTTTAATCGGCTCTGCAGCCGAGTCTTTGGAACCACGAAAGGAATAGGGCTGTAGCTTGAGAATAATATCCTGGAAAGAATTGTCCACAGTTTCCAAATGTGACATAATAAATTTACGACTAGATGGGGTAAATAGGGTGAAGAGTCATCGTCATTGGAGTCAATGTCGTAGGACCATTTAAAGGGATCATGGTAGTTCATGAGGACTATAAGCCAGGAGGAAAATCCTTTATCAAGATGTCTGGAATTATTGGAAAAAATGTCACTAAAGGAAATCATCACCTTTGGGGGAAGGTATTCTGCGATAGGGCCCCACGACAATATCCAATTTTTATACATAATATATTTACTACATATAAACATGATGCGGAATTTATAACCACATAAACACAAAGGGAAAACAATTTTGAAAACTTTCAACATTTCTTAATTTGGCTATCCATTCATAGCGGCCTAAAGCGTCATTCAATGCACGACAAGAAATATTTGGAATTTGTAATGTCTAGACATTTACACTCTTCCTTCCCAGTTGATTTACTTGCTCTCATTGTTTAGAAGCATTGAATTCTCATTTATACTTTATATATTACCAAAACACAAAAATAAGCTATAGAAGTACCACTTGTGAAAGTTAATTGAGAATCGTTTCTCTTTGCAATTTAAATTTTGAGGATATTGTGGCTTTAATAGTAATCATAGATTCCTTGGTTCATGCATTTACTAGAAATTTGAAGAACCGGTATTATTGTGATTATTTTTATGATAGGGAAAATATAGTCATCTCTAGAAGTTTGAACTCCAAATTATTTGAAATACCTATGATGTACTAGATTCTTTGACTACACTTTTAATCATATATGGAATACATTCAACGACATTATTTGGAATTGCTGTGAAGAATTTTCTTTTGTTTTTATTTACAAATGTTAATGAGGTAAGGAAAGTGAGAAAAACAATTATGAGTAAAAAGGAAGAAAATATCGAAAACAATATTTGAAACATGGATAAATAAATAACTACGCAAGTACATTGTATTTTGAAAGGTAATTGATCAATTTCCTCCAATCGTATTTTAGCCCAGTGTTCTTATTTAGTAACAAACGCATTGTATGTTATGTAATATATACTTGAAATGAATCCTTATTCGTAATACATAATATATCCACAACATAGAAACATGATGCGAAATTGGTAACCATATAAACACAAAGGAAAACGAGTTTGAAAACTTTTCAACATTTCTTAATTTGGCTATCCATTCATAAGTAGCCTTACTGTATTCATGAGCTATAGACTCTGTTGTCTAACCATTGAACATAGTAAAATATTTACAATAGTTACCACAACAAGTTCTAGAGATGTCTAGGTTTTATACTGTATTTCATTTCTTCTTACTTGTTCTTCGGCACACGAGGTTTGTTTTCTTCTTCATTTGCCATTGTTTTTGCAATTTTTTATTTTTGTTTGTGCAAAAAACTATACAAAAAATTTAGATTTTTAATCTTGAAGTGCATGTGGAAATACCACCTTTTCAATTTAAAATGAAAATGTAGAGTGGCAAAACACTTATCTTGGAAATTGTTTATCTTGGTAAAACACTTTCACTTTATTTGTCTTCGTAAATTTAGTTGTGTATTCGCTTTTTTAAGTTTTTAAATTTTGCGGTTGCGTTGAAGGACAAAAAATCTAGTTCAAGTCGTGCGAAGTTATGCACAACTCAATTGTATCCTACGGGGTGTACATTAGATGATTGCGTTCGCAAGTGTTTTAATAAATACGGACCAAGAGAAAGTTGACACGTATGATTGCATTTGCCAAAGGTGATCCTAGTAAAGTTGGTTGTTCTTTGTGCTATAAGTGTTGATGTCACTAGAACTATGTGGCAAAAAGAGCTAGTAAGTTTTCTACACATGGTGTACAGTGTAATAATTTGAAAATTTTCAACGAATAATAATTGGCGAAAGCCACGATACAATGTTGTTTGATGTGAGAAATTAACTTGACACACAAATTAAACCTATTGTTGACAATTGTAGTAAAGATGCAAGTAGGGATCGTTCTAAGGCGGGGACTAACTAGGGATGCTAATCTACACTATTGGACTCAAAAAACATGAAACTAAGTTAAATTGACTCAAAACGGAGTACTATAAAGGAATTTGGACGAAAATTCAATTAAAAAGACTGAAAATACTAAACGGGGATTGGTTTGAACGAATTTAACTTAAACAAATAAATTAACAAACGAATGAATAGGTGATTAACAAAGTTGAAAAGCTAGCTAAGAGGTCCTTCTCCACACATGACATATATGCATGCACAAATCGATCTCAGTTATTTCCTTCAATAAACCATGAATTCTCAGCACCCCAGTTAATTGAGTACGCTTAAATTAACCCTCAGTTTTCCTTATGTCATTGAATTGGATGGAAAGAGCGCACCACAATCAAATTATTCTTCAAAAGTTCTCTATATGAAAGCGCATAATAAAGATACAATCAAAGATCATTACGTTCCATGAAAATCATAAGTATTGACAAGGCACTAGTAACTATGAAAGCGCATGATACTTATGCCAAGAATTTACTTAGCAATCGATGTCCTTCGGTTTTTACTACTTGTGAATATAAGTTTCTAACGATTAGGTGAAAGTCCATATATTCTAGCTCAAACCCTAACATGCAAACTAAGTAGGCCCTCCTTAATCAACACACAAGGATAAGTTTTACGCCAAGCAGTTAAACAAATTGCATTGCAATTTATGAAACAATAAGCTGGATGTAATCAATTCATATCACATATGTTCATGGCTTTGAATTAGCCTCTAGCTAAAAGAAATTAGTTACTCATAATTACAATGAAACAAAAATAAATAAATTAAATATAGATAGAATACACCTAAAACCTGAAGCACAATGCGGGATTCGACTTTTGGCTCTTGCGTGCTCTCCGTCGTCTTCTACTGCTACTCTCATTTATTTCATCCTCAAATAACTCTCAAGCACGGTTTTGTAGAGAGTTTAAGCCTCATTGAACTCCACTACATCCATCTGAATTCAATCCAAAGACACGCACAAACAGCTGCCACATTATCTTCCCCTTGAAACCCAATCCGAGTAGGACTCTTCTGCCTGTTCCGACCTTCGGTCACTAAAACAGCGATAAAATCTTCAATAAGTATCGGAATTCCAATCTGTAAAATCCTATAAAACTAGACATCCAGAGATTTCCAACCATATATGGTACGACATGTAATTCGTTCTGAGGAATTCTGGGTACTCTGTCGAAGTTAGCTTGATTATGCACAGCACTGTCAAATTCCACTCGGATTCTACTTTTTGCAATCTCCTTGTCTTCCAAACTTCTATAATCACTCCTTTAGGACGAATTGAAGTCCTCAGGCTATCGGATTATCACTTATTATTATCACGAGAAATTAATCTCCCTTTACTTGAATTTGGAATTAGGTAGAAATGATGATAAGGGTTAGGATAAGGTAAGATAAGATAAAGATAAGATAAGGATAATGTTCCATGTTTTTACGCTCTTCCCTTATCTTCTTTGTCTTAGCTTATTTCTTCATCTTGAAAGCAGATTCCTAGCCTCATTAAGCTCCCAATTCGTCATTCCACCGGGCTCCATATACATGCACTCCATTTAAGCTCCATTTTGCTCTAAAATGCACCAAAATACACTTTCTTGCTTCACTAGCCATTTAAACTTACAAACACACGAAAATAGCTTAAATCAACATAATAAACAATAACTAACTACGTAAATGCAAGAAAACAAACTAACTAAATGCATAATTACGCTCCTATCAAATTCCCCCACACTTAGCTTTTGCTAGTCCTCAGAGCAAAACAAAGAAACAAAACAAAACAAAATTAAACAAAACACACTCTAGTCCTTCCAACATTTGCCTCAAGGATTTCCAATGCAACATGACATGTTAAAAATCACTACTTACCTGATTTTAGCCATCCTTACCCCATGAGCACATACTTAATCATAGTTACCACTCACTAGTTCGCTTTTAATCAATTACAACAACATTTTTGATGTAGTAACATGCCTTAGAATCCCTCAATTCCTCCTTGGATATACTCTCGATTTTCACCTTGATTTTCGTACACTCCCTATACTAGGTATATGTGAGAAGATTGATGTAAACATGTAGAGCAAAGCACTCACATATGTATTACAAAGAAGGCACTTTCTGGAATTATAAATATGAAATATGAATATGATCTCATGAACGGAATGCCACTACTTAGATGCGAGAACCGGGGATCCCATATGCCATGCAAATTCGAGACTCCACTAATTGAAATACATAACAATCCAAGAAAAGGTCAAGGAGTTTAGCCAACGGGGCTAAAGGTAGGGGCTAACAAAGAAAGGATATGGATAAACAAAGTTCTTAAAGAGATAGTAGAGCAATATGATGATATTAAGACCTTGAATCCACTATTTGACCTCAAAAACCCAAGCGATGAAACATAGAGAGGAGAGATAAACAAACTAGGGCCAAGTTTCCGTTATGGACCCTTCTTCAACACTCCATGTCAACAAAAACAAACTAAATCACCTCTTTTCTTTTCTTTTTTCTTCCTCAGATTCTTTCTGTTTTTTTTTTTTTTTTTTTTTAAACTGCTTGAATAAACAACCTCTCCCTACACTTGTTCTTTATTAACCATAGGTCAAACGAAATTCCCACTAATTTATGCTCCACTATTCTTTAAGAAAAGGGTATGGATTTTCCTATACTAGGCTGGTAGGGATAATGTGGGTTAGCAAAAGCAGGCTTAATAGGCTCAAAGGGGTTAAACCTACGGTATATATATATAAGGAAAAAGGCTATTTGGCTATGGTGGTTATCTAGACACCTTCATCTTGTTATATTGTTATACAACCAATTTTAACGCTTTGAACGAACATGGCATGAGTTCTAGCATTTGGAACTAATAATGATGAAAGTCTAAGTAGCAGCAAGCAAAGAATAATGAGATCATGCAACGACTTTTGAAAACAAGAATCACGGATTAATAACTCTCCAAACGGATTAGGCTCAAATTCTCACGGGGTTGTAGCGTTAGTTTGAGTTTCTTCCTTCAAGCATGTTACAAAAACTGATTTTTTTCCTTTTGTGATTACATGTGAATTCGTAAATGCCAACTACAACTAAGCATAAACCAAGAGTATATCAAACTTCCATCCATGTTTGTAGCTTTCTTTAACAGTCATGAACTTAAAACCAAATCCTCATCATTGTGTTGGAAGGTACCCTAAGACACAAACACACAAAACGACTCTAAAAACAACTCTTTTTGGTATTTTTCAAAATTTCAAAATTTTCTTCTTTTTGTTATATGACATGAAAACATAAAACACACTAAAAACACTTAAAAACAATGAGTAACAACTTTTATAAACATTAGGTGGTAAGGAAATCCGAAAATAGGGTATAAAAAGCAGTGAAAAACAATATGTTTACCCCCCACACTTAAATCAAACATTGTCCTCCAATGTTTAAAACATGAACTCATAACGGCAAGCAAATGACACAACTAACAAATGCTGACAAGCATGGCTTAAAGTAAAAAAGCAATAAAGAGTAGGGTTTGAACGCAAAATCTGATTTTGGTAGGAGGGTCTAGGTCTTCTTTATTGGCATGGGTTGCCCTCCCAAGAAGCGCTTGCTTTAACGTCTTCCGGCGGACGGTATACCTTCAATTAAGCTCATTAGGGGCTGCGGCATGGAGGGGTATCTCCTCCTGACATGCTCCTCGAAATTTAGTATTGGATCTTTGAATGGAATGTGATATTTGAAATGATCCGGCAATGGTTTAAATTCGAGAGTGGGTGCAGATCATTAACAACATGTAAGTATAAAAACGAAATTGAAACTTGAGGGGTGGCTTACACCATTGTGCTCTGACAAGAACTCAGGCAAACGCCTGCCAGTTGTAGAATTTGCATCTTCAAGTACATCCTCCTTGATTACTTCAAGACTTGGGATATCAAGCGGCACCTTTGGAAATGCTTCCCACGATGTCTTTCTCACTCTCTCTTCCTTGGATTGCAAGAACACCACAGGGATAGGGACATTGGTAAAATAAGGTTAGAAATAATTGAATTTGGAACAACCTTACATGAATTGGATGGTGGTGGAGCTTTGGGAGAATTTGCTTGGCTTGGGTGTAGGAGTCCTTAGGGGGCTGCGGCAGAGTGGTTTCTTCCTTGCGTAGTAGATCATGTTCCTCCTCCTTGAGCATTTCTTGTTCGTCCATGTTTTGGCTTGGTTTTGGACGTCTTGGGTTCATCTCCAACCTCCATGCCACCCCCTTTTCAAGGTGATAACTATCAAATTTCAACATTTGAGTGAGAGAGTTCACTTTGTTCTTGAATTTGCTTTGAGGTTCTACAATGCGCCCAGTTGCTTTTCCAAATGTTCCACCCTTTTGTTTTGAGTCTCGTGTCCACACAAAGGACAAAGAAGTTAGTAACTTAAGAGCTAGTATCATTATCCAAAGACATACCTAGAGTTGTTTGGGAAGGCTGTGGTGGCTGCATAGGCATTGTATAGAACTCCTCATATGGTTGCCAATATCCTTCTTGTTGAATTTGTTGAGATTCCCACCACATGGAGTTTGAATGATCACTCCAATCTGAATTGTACATGTTTGGAGAACAAATTGTTCCACACAGATTGATTATGATCTTGATAACCCAGTGTGGCATTCTCCCATCTCTTTGTGGATATTGATTTGCTTGATATTCTTGCCTATAAGACGCACCAAATGTAGGGACACTTTGCATTGTGGTCGCTTTAATGCTGCGACAGCGAAGTAAGATTAGCCAATTGAGCTTGAATGTTAATATCCATGTCTTTTCTTCTCTAGTACCTAGAATAAAGAAAGAAAACTAAATCAAATATCAAAAGTAAAAGATACTAACGAAATAAAAGGAGATTAGCAATTTTGCTAATCCCCGACATGACGCCAAAATTTGATGTGAAAATTAACTTGACACACAAATTAAACCCTATTGTTGACAATTGTAGTAAAGATGCAAGTAGGATCGTTCTAAGCCGGGGGTTAACTAGGGATGCTAATCTACACTAAGCAGACTCAAAACATGAAACTAAGTTAAATTGACTCAAAAGCAGGTACTATAAAGGAATTTGGACGAAAATTCAATTAAAAAGACTCAAAATACTAAATACAAAAAAAAGTTGGTTTGGGCAATTTAACTTAAACAAAATAAATTAACAAAAACGAATGAATAGGTGATTAACAAGTTGAAAAGCTAGCTAGAAGGTCCTTCTCCACACATGACATATATATGCATACAAATCGATCTCGATTATTCCTTCAGCAAACCATGAATTCTCAACACCCCGGATTAATTAGGTACGCTTAAATTAACCTCGAGATTTTCCTTATGTCATTGAATTGGATGGAAAAGAAGCTTTCCACAATCAAATTATTCTTCAAAGTTCTCTATATGAAAGCGCATAATAAAGATACAATCAAAGATCATTACGTTCCATGAAAATCATAAGTATTGACAAGGCACTTAGTAACTATGAAAGCGCATGATACTTATGCCAAGAATTTATACTTGCCAATCGATGTCCCTTCGATTTTTACTACTTGTGAATATAAGTTTCTAACGATTAGGTGAAAGTCCCTTATATTCTAGTCCAAACCCTAACATGCAAACTAAGTAGGCCTCGCTAATCAACACACAAGGATAAGTTTTACATAAAGCAGTTAAGCAAAATTGCATTCACAATTTATGAAACAATAATTGGATGTAATCCAATTCATATCACACATATATGTTCATGGCTTTGAATTCGCCTCTAGCTAAAGAAATTAGTTACTCATAATTACAATGAAACAAAAATAAATAAAATTAAATATAGATAGAATACACCTAAAACTACAACTGTCACAGGATTCGACTTTAACTCTTGCGTGCTCTCAGAGTCGTCTTCTACACTACTCTCATTTATTTCATCCTCAAATAACTCTCAAGCACGGTTTTTGTAGAGTTTAAGCCTCATTAGAACTCCTACATCCATCTGAATTCAATCCAAAGACACGCACAAACAGCTGCCACATTATCTTCCTTGAAACCCAATCCGAGTAGGACTCTTCTGCCTGTTCGACCTTCAGTCACTAAAACAGCGATAAAATCTTCAATAAGTATCGGAATTCCAATCTGTAAAATCCTATGGAAACTAGACATCCAGAGCTTTCCAACCATATATGGTACGACATGTAATTCTTTCTGAGGCATTCTTGGTGCTCTGTCGAAGTTGGCAATTATGCACAGCACTGTCCAAATTCCACTCGGATTCCTACTTTGCAATCTCCTTGTCTTCCAAACATAATCACTCCTTTAGGACGAATTGAAGTCCTCAAACTATCAGATTATCACTTATTATTATCTGAAAATTAATCTCCCTTTGCAGCTGGAATTAGGTAGAGCGGTGATGATAAGGTTAGGATAAGGTAAGATAAGATAAAGATAAGATAAGGATAATGTTCCTTTACCTCTTCCCTTATCTTCTTTGTCTTAAACTTATTTCTTCATCTTCAAAACAGATTCCTAGCCTCATTAAACTCCCAATTCGTCCATTCCCAGGCTCCATATACATGCACTCCATTTAAGCTCCATTTTGCTCTAAAATGCACCAAAATGCACTTTCTTGCTTCACTTGCCATTTAAACCTACAAACACACGAAAATAGCTTAAATCACTATAATAAACAATAACTAACTACGTAAATGCAAGAAAACAAGCTAACTAAATCGCATAATTACGCTCACATATCATTGTTTATTGTTATTATCATTATTATTATTATTATTATTCAAGTGATGACGGGGACGTTCCATATATCAAATCAAATACAGCCATATATCAAATCAAATCAATATATAGACGGCCAAGTATCAGGGAATTGGAGGAGCGGTGGAGTAGCAAAAGGAAACCTACACAAGTGGGCGGCATCTTCTTGCACGACGTGGACTAAACCAAACGACGAGGATAAAGGCGGCGAAGCGCAAACGACAAATAGAAAAACGCTATAGTAAAAATAGCAGAAATATTTGCAAAACAAAAAAAAGAAAATGGCTAAGTAAAGTGTAGAATTATTACAACACAACAAAAGACTAAAATAATACAACTTGGCCTTATCGGGCGACACGGTAACAATTTCATTGCTTGATTGGCGGGAGAACTCCATGACAATCGTCAGATTATAATCATAATCATCATCGTTGATTTGGGTAGCCCGAGGATGCGGTAGCCATTACTTCATCTCTATTTAGCTCAAAAAGCTCAAGAACCTTTCTCTTCGATTAGCTTTAGAGGAGGATCCGGTAGAGTCGACCCCGAGTTTAATCGGCTCTTCGTAGTTTTGGAACACAAGGAATAGGGCGGATTGCACTTGAGAATAATATCCTGGAAAGAATTGTCACGGTTCCAAATGTGACATAATAAATTTCGACTAGATGGGGTAAATAGGGTGAAGAGTCATCGTCATTGGAGTCAGTAATCGTAGGACCATTTTACATTACCTAAATCTTAGGAGAATAATATTATTTTTATTCGGGAGGTGCAAAATAAGCGATTTTGCCCTTGGTTGACCTTTTCGGTTGACTTTGCTAGGACGTAGCTTGTACGCGCTTGGATGCGGCCCCCAAGTGAGCGTGCTCGTCGCTACGGAGCTCGTAGGCGCGGCGGAACGTCATTCGGAAGTCCACGAATGAGCGTACTACGGGGCGCAATTAATTTGGTAGCGTTCACAGCAATTTCTTTTGGACGGTGTTTCGTAGTTTGGGCTTTAGGCCCACGATGAGCCGAGAGGCAGTCCTTTCTACGACTCACTTGTCTCCCTCCTCTCGGCTACTACGTGCCTCTCCCTCACACTCGGCCTCACCCTCTTCTACTGCTGCCCAGCCAAACCAAAAACTCAAAATTTCTCAAGCCACCCAGCTTCTCCTTCCACTTCCCACAGGAGCCATTTCGGCAATTGATTTCACGAGATTTCATTGTCGGCGCCAATCGAGCCCTTGTGCTCAACATGCAACCCGGGGAACCGGTGAAATTGAAAACCCCGAATTCACTAAATGCACCCAAACCTTTTCGATTAAGTGGTGGCTCGGCCACCCTTCTTCGTCATCATCATCATCCTCGTCGTCTGGACCATTTGGAAACCGGGAAAGGGCTACGTCAAGTGAAGAACAAGACTCGACCATTTTCCGATGACCTGCATTCATTGTCGTGGCCATCAAGCCTCGATCGAACCTCGAGATCATCACTGTGCTGGGCTTGAGGACCTGAGTCGAACCCGGAGTCTGTCGACATTCCGATCGAGATCGTTGAATTCAAAACTTGGCGCGTGAACCTCGAGGCCATTTAGAGCCAACTCAGGCCATAATGCGCCCGACTTTGGTAAAATTCGAATTCCTGGACCTCTAGCTTCATTTTGATGTAAGAATCGTGAGATTTGGTGTCGATTTGATGAACACTGCAATTTTCCAGTTTTAAATGAAGTTTTCAGCCGTAGCCGTGGCGTGATCGGAGTAACGGCGACGGCGTCATCGGCCGTCCCGGCAAGTTATTAGCGTCAGTAAGCCGATTGCTTCGGTCCAACACAGTCGGCAGGAATATACCGGTATATTAGTTAAACCCTTAACGGCGTTAGCAGCGGAATATTCACGCGTTAGAATATTAGTTAACTTTAAGCGTACGGTATGACACGTGTCCTTTCAGCGTGGCCGTAGCGTGGGCGCGTGGCGCGCGTGGGGCCTTCGGCCCGCGCGTGGCGCGCGTGAGGCGCGTGTGACCTCACGGCCCAGCGCGTGGCGCGTGAGAGCCAAACGGCGGCGTGTGGCGGCGCGTGCGGCCGGCGCCTGGCCGGCACGGCCGGCTTGGTTTTGGGAGGTTCAGGCCAAACTCCGTTTTTCGGAGTATCCGACATGATTTTCTTGTAATTTCGTACACTTTACTAATTTGTGGGTTTCAAATTTAGGTTTGGCGACTCGTGGACTCCGTTAGCGTATTTTCGGACCACTTCGGCTTCGGTTTTTGTGAGTGGGCCCCTTCCTCACTTAAATTAAATATTTTATATGCTTTTAATTATATAAATGGTTTTGCCTATACTTTAATTTGACTATTAACTTACTTATTGGCAAACTTAAATTATGTCTACACTATTATTATGATTCTTAGTGTGAGTATTTAGGCAGAACATTTAGGTAGACCTTGTACTTAATGTTATTACTTGGTTTGCTCGGGTAGACTTAATGTTTGTTAGGCAGGCTCGGTAATGTATTAGGCCATGGAACTTAGTGGGCCTCGGCCCATATTTCCATTTGGTTTATGCCATTAAATTGGTGATTTCTGTATTACCTTGTATGCGTATTACAATTACATTACCAACCTATTTCGAGGTTTGGGAATTAATTATTTTAATTCCCTATTTATGTGTTGGATCTTATATTTATTTAGCCGGGCCTTAGGCCGTATTTAGGTGAACTTTGGAAGCGATAATTTCCTATCATATTTGGGTTCACCTAATCTACCATTAAGTTAGTATTTCTATACCTTGGTACATTAATGGTGTATTCTTGGTATTTCACGTATTGTGGTTAATTACTTGGTATTTCGGAGTACGGTACCAGAAATTGCTGTTTAGTGGTAGTTTTAAGTTTATCCCAAAGGGAATTTACCTTATACTATTTTATTTAAGAATATAGTGGCATGTTTTTATACGCTCGGCTTGGGAAGCACACGGTGTTTATTGTCTTGTCCGGGCCGGAACCGACCTTCACGTGATTATTCCACACGCCGTCTACGCTCACTTTATGGATCCATAGTAAGGTGCCGGCTGTTCGAGTCGCATGGGCGCCCGAACTCGTTGTGATGCGGTGCGCCGGCTAACGTGATCGTAGTACATGAGTAACTTATTTATACACCCGGCTGTTCATGACGAATTTATCTGTATGTGAACTCGGTAGTAATACTGCCCTTACTGTAGAGCATTTATCTTGTAGTCGATTGTGATATTATCTTGGATTTTCAAGCGATGCCACACGGATACTTGTATTTGATTTCTGATTTTCCGTATAGCTTTATTTTATGAACCTTTTGATAAAGTAAATTATGCGCGAACGGTGAAAACTGCCGTTTCGGACGGTAAGTACATTTAGTACTTGCTTGATTTTCTACCTATTACTATATTATGTTTCAAGAAAGATGTTACGAAACTTATTACATTTTTTACGAGGGGTTAGTATTTTCAAGGAAAGGTTTTCACAAAATAACTAGCTATGGCCCCACTCACCCCTTTTGTTTTGCGCCCCTCCGGGTTTAGCGGCTTAGAGTTATCGACATCGGGGCAGTGGTATGAAGATCGTTAGAATCTCCTTTGTAATTGTAAATTTTCAGTATGCATTGCCTTGTACATTTGTTATTGTATTCAATTGTTCAATTTATTCCTTATTTTATTGAATTGGCTTTCGTCACCCTCGTGGTGTCGGCCGGCTATCCAGAACTTTTGGGTGTCACGTGCTGTAAGATGGGATACATGTCAATTCGAGATCCATGGTAGTTAAGCTAGAGGACTATAAACTAGGAGGAAAAGAAATCATTTATCAACATATGCGGAATTATTTACGGAAAAAATGTCCTAAAGGGAATCATCACCTTTGGGGAAGGTATTCCTCGATAGGGCTAGCAATAACCAATTCTTATACATAATATATTTACTACATATAAACGTGATGCGGAATTTATAACCACATAAACACAAGGAAAACAATTTTGAAAACTTTTCAACATTTCTTAATTTGGCTATCCATTCATAGCGGCCTAAAGCGTCATTCAATGCACGACAAGAAATATTTGGAATTTGTAATGTCTAGACATTACATAACTGACTTCGAGTTAGTTGCACTTGCTCTCATTTGTTTAGAAGCATTGAATTCTCATTTATGCTATATATTACCAAAACACAAAAATAAGCTATAGAAGGCCGCTTGCTTGAAAGTTAATTGAGAATCGTTTCTCTTTGCAATTTAAATTTTGAGGATATTGTGGCTTTAATAGTAATCATAGATTCCTTGGATTCATGCATTTACTAGAAATTTGAAGAACTTCGGTATTATTGTGATTATTTTTATGATAGGAAAATATAGTCATCTAGGAAGTTTGAACTCCAAATTATTTGAAATACCTATGATGTATTAGATTCTTTGACTACACTTTTAATCATATATGGAATACATTCAACGACATTATTTGGAATTGCACATGAAGAATTTACTTTTGTTTTTATTTACAAATGTTAATGAGGTAAGAGAGAAGTGAGAAAAACAATTATGAGTAAAAAGGAAGAAAATATCGAAAACAATATTTGAAACATGGATAAATAAATAACTACGCAAGTACGTTGTATTTTGAAAAGGTAATTGTCAAATTCCTCGATAAATGGCTGACCGTGTTCTTATTTAGTAACAAACGCATTGTATGTTATGTAATATACTTGAAAGATGATCCTTATTCGTAATACATAATATATCCACTACATAGAAACATGATCGAGTGGTAACCATATAAACACAAAGGAAACGATTTTGAAAACTTTTCAACATTTCTTAATTTGGCTATCCATTCATAGCCTTCTTACCTATATATTCATGAGCTATAGACTCACAATTTATTAACCATTGAACATAGTAAAATATTTACAATAGTTTACACAATGAAGTTCTAGACATGTCTAGGTTTTACGTATTTCATTTCTTCTTACTTGTTCTTACGGCCTCGAGGTTTGTTTTCTTCTTCATTTGCCAATGTTTTGCAATTTTTTATTTTTGTTTGTGCGAGACAACTATACAAAAAAATTAGATTTTTAATCTTCGAAGTGCATGTGGAAATACCACCTTTTCAATTTAAAATGAAAATGTAAGAGTGGCAAACACTTATCTTGAAATTGTTTATCTTGGTAAAACACTTTCACTTTATTTGTGCTTCGTAAATTTAGTTACGTATTCGCTTTTTAAGTTTTTAAATTTTGCGGTTGCGTTGAAGGACAAAAATCTAGTTCAAGTCGATGCCCGAAGTTATGCACAACTCAATTGTATCCTACGAGTGTACATTAGATGATTGCGGTCGCAAGTGTTTTAATAAATACGGCCAAGAGAAAGTTGACACGATATGGTGCATTGCCAAAGGTGATCCTAGTAAAGTTGGTTGTTCTTGTACCTATAAGTGTTGATGTCCACTTTAGAACTATGTGGCAAAAAGAGCTAGTAAGTTTTCTACCTTCGTTTATGCGATGTAATAATTTGAAAATTTTCAGCAGACAATAATTAGCGAAAGCCACGATACAATGTTGTTTATTGTTATTATCATTATTATTATTATTATTATTCAAGTGATGACGGGGGGCGTTCCATATATCAAATCAAATACATGCATATATCAAATCAAATCAGCAATATAGACTGACCAAGTATCCGGGAGTGGAGGAGCGAGTGGAGTAGCAAAAGGAAACCTACACAAGTGGGCGGCAGCTTCACCTTTTGACGCGGACTAAACCAAACGACGGGATAAACGGCAGTAGACGCAAACGACAAATGGAAAAACGCTATAGTAAAAATAGCAAACGGCGCAACACAAAAAAAAAAAAAGAAAATGGCTAGAGGTAAAGTAGTAGATTATTACAACACAACAAAAAGACTAAAATAATACAACTTGGCCTTATCGGGCGACACGGTAGCAATTTCATTGCTTGATTGGCGGGAGAACTCCATGACAATCGTCAGATTATAATCATAATCATCATCGTTGATTTGGGATATGACGAGGATGCGGTAGCCATTACTTCATCTCTATTTAGCTCAAAAGCTCAGAACCTTTCTCTTCATATTAGCTAGGAGGGATCGGTAGAGTCGACCAGGATTTAATCGGCTCTTGGTGGGTCTTTGGAACACAAGGAATAGGACGCGGATTGCACTTGAGAATAATATCTGGAAAAGATTGTCACAGTTCCAAATGTGACATAATAAATTTAAGACTAGATAGTTGTGGGTGAAGAAGTCATCGTCATTAAAGTCAATGCATTAGGACCATTTCGGGGATCCATGGTTAATAGAGGACTATAGCCAGGAGGAAAAGAAATCCTTTATCAAGATATACGGAATTATTTACGGGAAAAATGTCCCTAAAGGAAATCCATCACCTTTGGGAAGGTATTCTCGAATGAGGCCCCACAACAATAACCAATTCTTATACATAATATATTTACTACCTTACCACCAACAGTGATCTAGAATTTTATAACCATAACCCAAGAAAACAATTTTGGCTTTTCAGCATTTTATTGTTTTGCAGCTTATCCATTCATAGCCTTTAGAAAAATCATTAAATGCAGTAAAGACTCTTTGGATTATAATGTCTAGTATTCACAGCTCTTATTAGTTGATGGTATATTTACTCTATTATTTTAATAATAAGTTCTATTTATATATATATTTTAAACACAAAAATAAGCTATAGAAGTACAACTTGTGAAAGTTAATTGAGAATCGTTTCTCTTTGCAATTTAAATTTTGAGGATATTGTGGCTTTAATAGTAATCATAGATTCCTTGGTTCATGCATTTACTAGAAATTTGAAGAATTCAGTATTATTGTGATTATTTTTATGATAGGGAAAATATAGTCATCGAAGAAGTTTGAACTCCAAATTATTTGAAATACCTATGATGTATTAGATTCTTTGACTACACTTTTAATCATATATGGAATACATTCAACGACATTATTGGAATTGCACATGAAAGAATTTTCTTTTGTTTTTATTTACAAATGTTAATGAGGTAAGAGAGAAGTGAGAAAAACAATTATGAGTAAAGGAAGAAAATATCGAAAACAATATTTGAAACATGGATAAATAAATAACTACGCAAGTACATTGTATTTTGAAGAGTAATTGATCAATTTATCAATCGTATTTTGACCGTGTTCTTATTTAGTAACAAACGCATTGTATGTTATGTAATGTATACTTGGAAAGTGATCCTTATTCGTAATACATAATATATCCCTCTGTAGAAACATGATGCGAGTGGTAGTATAAACCTGAAAGGAAAGCAGGTTTGAAAACTTTTCAACATTTCTTAATTTGGCTATCCATTCATATAGCCTTACCTATATATTCATGAGCTTCTCAGACTCTACCGTTGTCTAACCATTGAACATAGTAAAATATTTACCAATAGTTACCACAACAAGTTCTAGACATGTCTAGGTTTTCGTATTTCATTTCTTCTTACTTGTTCTTACGGCCTCGAGGTTTTGTTTTCTTCTTCATTTGTAATGTTTTTGCAATTTTTTATTTTTTTTTGTTTGTCTGGAACAACTATACACAAAAAAAATTAGATTTTTAATCTTCGAAGTGCGTATTGGAAATACCACCTTTTCAATTTAAAATGAAAATGTAGAGTAGCTAAAACACTTATCTTGAAATTGTTTATCTTGGTAAAACACTTTCACTTTATTTGTGCTTCGTAAATTTAGTTATTGTATTCGCTTTTTAAGTTTTTAAATTTTGCGATTGCGTTGAAGGACAAAAATCTAGTTCAAGTCGATGCCCGGAAATTATGCACAACTCAATTGTATCCTACGAGGGTGTACATTAGATGATTAGGTCGCAAGTGTTTTAATAAATACGGCGAAAGTTGACACGTATGATTGCATTGCCAAAGGTGATCTAGTAAAGTTGGTTATTCTTGTACCTATAAGTGTTGATGTCACTAGAACTATGTGGCAAAAGAGCTAGTAAGTTTCTACCTTGGTTATGCGATGTAATAATTTGAAAATTTTCAACGAATAATAATTGTGAAAGCCACTGATACAATGTTGTTTATTGTTATTATCATTATTATTATTATTATTATTCAAGTGATGACGGGGCGTTCCATATATCAAATCAAATACATGCATATATCAAATCAAATCAATATATAGACAGCCAGAGTATCCGAGAATTGGAGGAGAGCGGTGGAGTAGCAAGAGGAAACCTACACAAGTGGTAGCAGCTTCACCTTTTGACGCGGACTAAGCCAAACGACGGGATAAACGGCGGCGACGCAAGCGACAAATGGAAAAAACGCTATAGTAAAAATAGCAGAAACCAGCACAACACAAAAAAAAAAAGAAAATGGCTAGAGGTAAAGTAGCCAGAATTATTACAACACAACAAAGACTAAAATAATACAACTTGGCCTTATCGGGCGACACGGTAGCAATTTCATTGCTTGATTGGCGGGAGAACTCCATGACAATCGTCACTTAGATTATAATCATAATCATCATCGTTGATTTGGGATGACGAGGATACGGTAGCCATTACTTCATCTCTATTTAGCTCAAAAGCTCAGAACCTTTCTCTTCATATTGGCTTTAGAGGAGGATCCCGATGCCAGAGTCGACCAAGGAAGGATTTAATCGGCTCTTGAGTAGTCTTTGGAACACAAGGAGGAATAGGGCCGCGGATTGCACTTGAGAATAATATCCTGGAAAAGAATTGTCACGGTTCCAAAATGTGACATAATAAATTCGACTAGATGGGGTAAATAGGGTGAAGAGTCATCGTCATTGGAGTCAATGTCGTAGGACCATTAGGGATCCATGGTAGTTCATAGAGGACTATAAACGGAGAAAGAAATCCTTTATCAAGATATACGGAATTATTTCTGGAAAAAATGTCCTAAAGGAAACATCACCTTTGGGGGAAGTATTCCTCGATAGGGCCCCACAACAATAACCAATTCTTATACATAATATATTTACTACATATAAACATGATGCGGAATTTATAACCACATAAACCTGAAAGGAAGCAAATTTTGAAAACTTTCCATTTCTTAATTTGGCTATCCATTCTGCTTGACCTAAAGCGTCATTGATACACGACAAAGAAATATTTGGAATTTGTAATGTCTAGACATTTACACTCTTCCCCTTCAGGTTCGTTGCACTTGCTCTCATTGTTTAGAAGCATTGAATTCTCATTTATGCTATATATTACCAAAACACAAAAATAAGCTATAGAAGTACAACTTGTGAAAGTTAATTGAGAATCGTTTCTCTTTGCAATTTAAATTTTGAGGATATTGTGGCTTTAATAGTAATCATAGATTCCTTAGTTCATGCATTGACTAGAAATTTGAAGAACTCGATATTATTGTGATTATTTTTATGATAGGAAAATACCGTAGTCATCTAGAAGTTTGAACTCCAAATTATTTGAAATACCTATGATGTATTAGATTCTTTGACTACACTTTTAATCATATATGGAATACATTCTTGACATTATTTGGAATTGCACATGAAAGAATTTTCTTTTGTTTTTATTTACAAATGTTAATGAGGTAAGAGAAGTGAGAAAAACAATTATGAGTAAAAAGGAAGAAATATCGAGAAAACAATATTTGAAACATGGATAAATAAATAACTACGCAAGTACATTGTATTTTGAAAAGGTAATTGATCAATTTCCTCCAATCGTATTTTCTTAGGTGTCCTTATTTAGTAACAAACGCATTGTATGTTATGTAATGTATACTTGGAAAGTGATCCTTATTCGTAATACATAATATATCACTACATAGAAACATGATACGAAATTGGTAACCATATAAACACAAGGAAGCTTGATTTGAAAACTTTTCAACATTTCTTAATTTGGCTATCCATTCATAGCCGCCCCTTACACTATATTCATAGGCTATAGACTCCTGTTGTCTAACCATTGAACATAGTAAAATATTTACAATAGTTACCACAACAATTCTAGACATGTCTAGGTTTTCGTATTTCATTTCTTCTTACTTGTTCTTCACGATTTCAGGTTTGTTTTCTTCTTCATTTGCCATTGTTTTGCAATTTTTTATTTTTGTTTGTGCAAACAACTATACAAAAATTTAGATTTTTAATCTTCGAAGTGCATGTGGAAATACCACCTTTTGATTTAAAATGAAAATGTAGAGTGGCAAAACACTTATCTTGAAATTGTTTATCTTGGTAAAACACTTTCACTTTATTTGTGCTTCGTAAATTTAGTTACGTGTATTTTCGCTTTTTAAGTTTTAAATTTTGCGATTCTTAGTTAGAGGACAAAAATCTAGTTCAAGTCGATGCCCAGTATGCACAACTCAATTGTATCCTACGGGGTGTGCATTAGATGATTGCGATCGCAAGTGTTTTAATAAATACGGCCAAGAGAAAGTTGACACGTATGATTGCATTGCCAAAGGTGATCCTAGTAAAAGTTGGTTATTCTGTACTATAAGTGTTGATGTCACTAGAACTATGTGGCAAAAAAGAGCTAGTAAGTTTTTCTACCTTAGTTTGTACGATGTAATAATTTGAAAATTTTCAACGAATAATAATTGAGAAATACGATACAATGTTGTTTATTATTTATTATCATTATTATTATTATTATTATTCAAGTGATGACGGGGACGTTCCATATATCAAATCAAATACATGCATATATCGAAATCAAATCAATATATGAACTGACCAAGTATCCGAAGTGGAGGAGGCGATTGGAGTAACGGAAACCTACACAAGTGGGCGGCACCTTCACCTTTTGACGCGGACTAAACCAAAAGCGACGGGATAAAAAGACGTAGAGCGCAAACGACAAATGGAAAACGCTATAGTAAAAATAGCAAGCTATTTTGCAACACAAAAAAAAAAAAAGAAAATGGCTAGAGGTAAAATGGCCAAGATTATTACAACACAACAAAAAGGAGCTAAAATAATACAACTTGGCCTTATCGGGGCGGCACAGTGCTGAATTTCATTTGCTTGATTGGCGGGGAGAACTCCATGACAATCGTCTTAGTTATAATCATAATCATCATTGTTGATTTGGGATGGCAGCGGGATGCGGTAGCCATTACTTCATCTCTATTTAGCTCAGCTCAAGAACCTTTCTCAGTTAGCTTTAGAGGAGGATCCGATTAAGAGTCGACCAAAGTTTAATCTGACTCTTGTTAGTCTTTGGAACACGAGGAATAGGACGCGGATTGCACTTGAGAATAATAATCACTTGGAAAGAATTGTCACGGTTCCAATTGAAGAAATTATGAGATTTGTATGGGATTTCTAATGACTAGCATGCATAAGCAATTCGAAATTCATATGCATAAGACGGATGCTAAATTATCAAAGCATTAGTCATACCGTCCTTGAAGCATAGGTTAATATTTGATATATCTACAAAAATGAAGAACAAAGTGGAGGTAGGGTACATACCTCTTGATCTAGCTTTTAGACCAAGGATGGACCACCTCCAAGCTTTCTCTTCTTGGAACTCCTTGAGCCTAGCCTCACTCCTTGCTTGCTCCACCTTGACCAAATGGAACTCCTCAGAGTTCTCCTAGTCCCCAAAGTTGAAGACCTCACAAGGATCCACACCCGCAGTGATGGAATGGATGATGGATCCTGCTGAAAGAGAGAAGTGTAGCTCTCAATTCCTTTGGGTTTGGCCCAGGTTTGTTGTGAAGAGTGGAGAAAGGGGGAGAGATATTTCTTTAACATTAACCAACTCTATCACAAGCCACAACAAGTTATGGTTTTAAGTATGGTGATGTTCCACTAGTAAAGTTTCAATAAACTTTCAATATAAATAAGTGAGTCAACAATTGACTCCACTCACTCTCTATCACTTTCAGTAGGCCAAAGGGGGTGTTGTGTGGGCTTTAGGCTTTACAATTTCAAGTCATGCTATGCTTGAATAAAGTAGAGGTTAGAGGCCCAATGAGCCAGGATTAGCAGAACTTATTTCGGTAAACCCCAAACGATCTTTTATCGGCTTCTATGATTTTCTCTTAGACTTTTCCTGAGCTAATCACTTAACACTCAATTAATCAAAAGTTATTTTTCCATCATCCCGTGTTGATCCACCATGAAGTGTTGGTGTCTGTTCAGTTTTTAGGTTAATTAGCAAGGGCGGTGAGGTGATTGGTATCAAATCCAGTGATTTATTTTATCCAATCATCTAGTGAATTAAAACTTATTTAATTCTCTATCTTCTTTGATGATTACTAATTAATCAGCATCTACAAGATCCCACAAACCATGGTGACACACTACACATATATCATGGCTACCCAAGCTAATTAAGAAGTTTGTTCGGAGAACCTATTCAATGGAATTACAATGCAATTTGATCCTTCTCTAACACAATACTCTCCAATCACTACTAGGGTATGGATACATAATGTCAAACCCCTAATGTGATTATTCCATGTTATATGATTCAATTGAGTCGTAAAGGAACAATTTCCATCACTACGCTCACTACTTCGGCGAAGATTCCAGGAATCATATCTTAGAGTATTCTTCCTCTCGTAACGAGTTAGAGATCCTTGTTGACCATTCACTTGCCTCCATGGCTAAGTAAACTAACCCCAACTATCACGAGTGAGCACCTCACGAATGGGGTGCCTTTGACTTGCAATCAAAGATTAAGGACTTAACCACAAGACAACTATGATGTCTCGGGTCAAAGGATTACTTACATATTCAATCAGTAGGTTACTTGCTTGACATGTGAGTAGACCTCCATGCAAGTACTCCCTTTTGATTGTATTCGAGTGAACTCATTCCCTCAATGAGCACCTACATACTTGTCATAGTGTCACTACACGAATGTAAGACTTTCCATCCTTCCAATTTGAAGGCGACATAAGGTACGTGCTTTGGTCTCACGGATTGTCGGTATCCCTGCGGCAATCCCATGACCGGAACATTTTGAACATCATGGTTATGAGAAGAAGGTCTCGTAGTCTAACATCATTAGATTACTTCTTCCGTAATCCATTGTCCATGGATTCACTATTTGGACAATATCAACTATTGAGATTGTCCTAATAAGTGACTTTGCCCTTTTGCTGTATTTAGGGTTATCCATACATACAGTCAATGTCCTGAAAAGTTTCTTCCAAAGATTGACTTTCAGGGCATATTTCCAACAATCTCCCACTTGCACTAAAGTCAATCATTAGTGCATTTCAAAGATGCTAGTAGAGTGAACTTGTGCACGTAGGTTAACTATGTTATGCATTAATCCCTTTTAGCTTAAAAAGGGATTTGCTTATTAAATTTTTCCAAAAACATTTAATGATGTCTCTTTTCATTTGTGTTCAAATATTTGATGAGACCTTGAGTCCATGGCTTGAGCTATCGCCCCATTACGTCGTAGTACCTTACTAACGACCTTATGGTTAGGATTCAATCATTGGTTCCGTGTGAACCCTGTCTATTCGAAACACCTTTTGAAGCAGTTTCCAAAACTTTAATATATATGTCTTAACATATATCTCGTTTGCATACTGTATGCAAACATTGCTCCAACTATGAGACCATTGTAGTACCATACTAACAATTCATTCATATGATTAGTTCTTCATCCAACATGAAGATCCATTTGTTAAAATGGGTAATGTTCACTTTGGTTGATAACCTAAGTGAATCCACGCTTCTAGAGTCTCACTCTGATATTCCTTTCTCAAAGGTAATAATATACTCATTCAGTTGCCTTGGTTCTGATCCTGGGACATATCATTATCTCCAAGTGACAACCACGATGGTTATTCACCTTTTGGATATAATCAAACAAGTCCTTACTTGTGTCCCTTTTGTGATTTTAGCGACAAATTCTTTATAAGGGTCATGAAAGCAGTTTCTATATCATATGTAGAAATACTTTCTCAAATCTTCAACATTTGAGATTCAAATACCCCATTTTACTTCATTTAGTCCATTTTAAGTCTATACTTTAAATTGACCGTGTCACCAATTGTCATTCTGAGCAATATATGTATTTCACTAAATCTATCGAATAGATTTCACTCACTACATGTTGCTCAAAAGAATGACATCACTCCCACTGTTTTATTGTAACTAAGTACTCATTCAAGACATTAAGAAAAACATAACGCTTATATATTTTCTTGAATTGAATGCATATAGCTCCCACTAACTTGTGTTGGATCTATTGACAATCAATAAGATCCATTAGCTTATCGATGATGTCTCAACAGTTTTTGAGATATTCAACAATTCAAGTTAATCACAAGTTATTTAAATGAACTTACACAAAAGAATTGCTTCTCAAGTAATTCCTCAATATTGGATTAAATCTAGATTTATATCCAATACCAAATGTGTGACTTGTTTTGTCAAGTCCCTTCATTTAAAACATATGGTGTCAAACATCATATTTCAAGTTTTAGTCATACTAAGACTTTTAAAGTAGTCATATAAGAATTATCCAAATCATTAGTGGAAACATAGTCTCCTACTAAGGATACGGAAATTCAACCATACCTCCTAGGTGGTTGATTAATTCTTAATCAAAACACTACTTAGAGCATTATAGTTACAAGAGATGCCGAAATCGGATTGTCTTGTCGTTAAACTATATGTTGTGACTCATTTTGAAACTATTCCCTTTTGTTTCATCATCTTGTCCATTTGCTTTGTTTTCAGCTTGTTCTCATAAAAGAGAATGATGGACAACTCCCAACATATAACCATTTTATGTTAGGTTGACGAAACCAACATTCATAGGTTATTCTAAGAATGCTTACACAACATAGAATTTTTAACGATTCGTAGAGCTTGAGGCCTTTTAACAATTAAAATGACAAGCTCATTAATAATAGTCATGTACTATTAATTTTGGACAATTATAAACCAATCACATTCAAGTTTATATCCTTTTCTCACCTCCCACTGTTTCTCATGACCTTAATGAGAAATCGTATTTATACATTCAAAGTGTATAATCTTGAAATAAACGGGTAGAGGACATTGTGGAGTAGCTTAATACTTTTAAGCATATTGTTTCCAATTCCACAAAGTTGATGTCTTGTCATTAAGTGACTAAGATCTTTAAACATTTTATAGATTTAGACACTTCATACTTGGTTTGATCACTTACACATTAGACATTTCTTAAAACAATTTATGAATGTCCAATTAGTTGTTCAAAACTACTAGTTGATCCAAGAGTGATCTTGGTTATTGTGGTTAAGTGATAACCAAATATAAGAAACGTTTTTCTTATGTATTTCATTTAGAATACAACAAGACAATATTCAATTCATAACACTACTTAGTGATTAAATATAGAAGGCATTCATCATATTACATTGATATGATAATTTAAACATTCATAATGTTTTAATACAAAAGAATTAGCTCCTACATTAGAGACTAATTATATACCTTCATATAGGCACCAAAAGTGGGTCTTCCATCATATGAAGCCACATAATAAGTTCTTATCAAAATAAGAAAGTTTAAAGACAATCTTTAAGCGCCTAACAAGCTTCCTAAGTAGTTAGCAAAAAATAAGGGCCGAACTCTTCACTCCATATTTCCTTTGCTTTGTTCATCTTCTACTTGGCTCCTTCACCTACATACAATTGCATAGGTGATTAGCATTTTTATATCAAATATAATAATTAGAAGATCTAACATTTAGAATTGAAGATAAGAACAATAACCATACCTTGTGGTTTGTCCTTCAGAGATGCAAGGTATGACCTGCAATTCCTCTTCCAATGCCCGTCTTTTCCACAGTAGTGGCAAACCCCTTTGGGTTCCTTTGCCTTTTTCTTCACTCCTCCTTGGGCCTTAGGAGTGGGTGACTTCAACCCCTTGCCTTTACCTTTGCCTTTCGGCTTAGGTTTGGAAGAGGATGGCTTGTTGTGAGCTACTGCTAGAGTCCCCACAACGTTCTCTTTCTTCATAGTTTTCTCAGCGGTTACTAACATGTTTAGTAACTCAGAGAGAGTACTATCCATCTTATTCATATTGTAGTTCATGACAAACTGCGAAAATGAATCAGAAAGAGAAGCCAAGATGAAGTCCTGGGCCAATTCCCCGTCAAGTGGAGTGCCTAGGCTCTCCAATTGTTCAATGAGTCCAATCATCTTCAGTACATGTTGATGCACTGGAGCTCCCTTGACCATTTTGGTCTTCACAAGTTCACAGACAGTGCTGAAGCGACGGTTGCGCGTCCCTTCACCATATAACTCCCTAAGATGGAGTATGATGGAGAATGCACTGTCCATGCCCTCGTGCTGTCTCTGCAGCTCCTCATTCATGGAAGCCAACAGATAGCACTTGGCTTGTGTATCATCCTCAACGTGCTTGTCATACTTAGCACGTTCATCCTCAGTTGCCTCGGGGCTAAGAGGTATGTGAGAGGGAGCCTTGTCTAGTACGTAAACAATCTTCTCCAACGTTAGGAGAATCTTGATATTACGGTACCAAGATGGGAAATTGTACCCCTCAAGGCAATGCTTGTCGAGTATCTTTGATAGCGTGCTTCCAACCATATCTAAATACATAACAAAATTAAATAAATTAGTTTTATTGTTGAATAAGCCAAACGATTTGGGTCTTTAAAACGAATGACTCAACCCACTATTTTGTCAAATCCCATATCCCTCAAAATGGAACCCGGGAGATTTCAAGTAAAGCTCCTAGTGGATTATGGGAGGCTCACTATTACCAAGCCCACCTCACAATGATATGATGTTGGCTAGCAAAAATAATAATGAGAGGGTACTATTACCCATTCACAACAACCTCTTGTGATTACCCATCTTTGGCCTCTAGGGAACAATGCCTCACAATGATATGATGTTGGCACTATTACCCTTAGTTAAGTTTTTACCCACCATGTCAGGTTCGGATAGGGGTCCAAGTATGACCTCACGATGATACGATGTTGGCCATACTCGTATCCTACCTTTACCACATCAAATGTTGAAATAGACCCCTCCTGAGTATAAGCACATACTTTGCACTCCCCCATAATAGGGTGAAGGCGTGTATGAGTCATAAACGATTGGAGCCTACCATGGTGGAAGGCCACGAAGAAGTGTTCAAAACACCTCTCCACTTTCAACTTAATATTGATTGTAATTGAGGGGTTTTTGAGGTCTCATCGTTTTATTTATTTAATCATATTACAATAAATTGTGTCCTTTGCAAATACTAGTTATTTATAGGCACTTTGGAAGACTATGGACATTGTAGGTTAGTTCAACAACGAGCCAACATTGTTGAATAAGATCTAGGGAAGCTATCGTTTTAATTACGTGCTTTCAATCCAATTAAAACATTTTTAATTGAGCCATTAGAAACGAAAGACAATCATTCATTGCTAATTAGGGCGTTGGACCCAACAAATCTTTAATCTCATGAAAAACCCCTTTTAATATCTATCTTTACCAATAGTTAAAGAAACTCTAGTCTAGTACTAGAGGGAATCAACTAATGAGGTAAAGAAGTAATAAGAATTACAAACCGATTTGTACAAATTCCAACAAATTACATATACTAAGAGGGAGAGAAAGATTATCGTCTAACGTGTTGTGGTCCAATTGAAATAGCAATTAAAACACATTCCCAAGGTTCAAACAATTTGAATTTGTCGGCCTTACTAGTAGCTCAATTATCGTTTAAGGCGTATGTCCATAGTCAACCATTCTACTAACTATTTAATCACATTAAATAATTAATTGAAATGCAACAATTATCAATTAGATTTAGTACATATGGGCATAATTGTATGATGAGTTTAATCTACAAACAAAAATAAAATATCAAAATATTTTGTCCTCAAGAGAGGTGGGGCCAAAATGCAAATACTTAAAAGTTATGGGTCAAACCGCAAATACTTAAAAGTAAATACAACTTATTTAAATTTGCAAAATAGCCCCTAAGGGACCCATCACTAGGTGTGGCCGGTTTGGGGAGTGGGATTTGGAGAAAAAATGTCAAACAATTTTTCAAACAAGTAAGGGCCATGCTTTTCCTTGTCACCTAATGTCCTTGTTGACTTTAAAATAGATTTGGGTATGGTGTGGGTATGGGTTCCTAGTCAAAACTATGATATTTTAAATCTACAAACAATTTTGATAGATAAAATACATACCCAAAACAGAAATTAAAGTAAGAAAAATGAAATGAACACCAAGAACAAAAAACCATGAAACAATTTCAAGATTTGCACTTTCTTGGTGGTTTTTCAAAACAAAAAACAAAAGTGACAAGGGCTAGACTTTCTAGCTTAAAAGTGTGTGAGTGTATATCAAAATAAAACACAAACACTAGCCCAAAAAATCCCCCAAAACCGTGCCCTTCCCAAAGATCAAAAGCCCCAATTTTTGTTCAAAAACTCACTCTTCACTCATGCATTTAAAACACTTTTACATGCATATCTTCTTCAACTCTTGAATCACATTTTTCAACAATTGAAAAACAAAAGATAAACATACTTTGAATGAAGAAATATTATGTCAAACATAAAATCAAAACCCATATGCATAAAATCCAAAAGGACACATCAAATATAAACCTTTGGCTCTTGATACCACTTGAAGGGAAATTATGAGATTTGTATGGGATTTCTAATGACTAGCATGCACCACAATTTATATGCATAAGCAACGGAAGCAATTTATCAAAGCAATTAGTCATGCAAATCCCCTTCAAGAAGCATAGGTTTCCTATTTGATGCATCAAAACAAAAATAAGAACAAAGTGGAGGTTAAGTTTCATTACCTCTTGATCTACTCTTTAGACCAAGGATGGACCACCTCCAAGCTCCTTTGTTTGAAATCCTCCTTGAGCCTAGACTCCCTCCTTGCTTGCTCCACCTTGACCAAAATGGAACTCCTCTAGGTTCTCCTAGTCCCCAAAATTGAAGACTCCTAAGGATCCACACCCACCAAGTGATGGAATGGATGATGGATCACCAAGAGAAGAGAGAAGTGTAGCTCTCTCTCCTCCTTTGGGTATGGCCGGCTGTATATGAGGAAGAAAGGGAGATATTTCTTTTCTTTTTGGTTGACTCACTAATCACAAAAGCCATACAAGTTATGGTGTGAAGTGAGGTGATATATCCTCAGGTAAAGTTTCAATAAACTTTCCACATATAGTAAAAGAATTGAGTCAACAATTGACTCAACTCTCTCTCTCTCATGGCCGGCTATAGGGGTGTTATTTGGGCTTTTGGGCTTTTTACAATTTCAAAGTCATCTTATGCTTGAATAAAAGGCAAGAGGTTAGGGCCCAATGGGCCCGGATTAACCCGAACTTATTTCATTAAGCCCAAAGCGATCTTTTATCGCTTTTATGATTTTCTTAGACTTTCTAATTAATCATAACACCCACCAATCCACGGATTATTTTCCATCATCCACGTGTTGATCCACCACCGAAGTGTTGGTGTACAATCGGTTTAGGCTCTAATTAGCAAGGCAAAGGAGGTGATTGGTATCAATCCAATTGATTTGTTTTATCCAATCATCTAGTGAATTAAAACTTATTTTTAATTTTTATCTTCATTGATGATTACTAATTAATCATCAACAAGATCCCACAAACCATGAGAGTGACACACTACACATATATCATGGCTAAATTATAAGCCACTCAAGAAGCTGTCTCTGAGAACCTATTCAATTGGAATTACAATGTAATTCCTTGATCCTTCTCTAACACAATACCAATCACACTAATAGGGTATGGATACATAATGTCAAACCCCTAATGTGATTATTCCATGTTATATGATTCAATTGAGTCGTAAAGGAACAATTTCCATCACTACGCTCACTACTTCTACCAAGATTCCCGAATCATATCTTTAGAGTATTCTTCCTCTCGTAACGAGGATTAGAGATCCCTTGTTGACCATTCACTTGCCTCCATGGCTAAGTAGCTAACCCCAACTATGCCGTGGACACCCCCCGAATGGGGTGCCTTTGACATAATCAAAGATTAAGGATCTTAAATCCACAAGACAACTATGATGTCTCAGGTCAAAGGATTACTTACATATTCCAATCAATGGAGTTACTTGCTTGACATGTGAGTAGACCTCCATGCAAGTGCTCCCTTTCGATTGTATTCAGTGAACTCATTCCTCAATGAGCACCTACATTGCTTGTCATAGTGTCACTACACGAATGGTCGAGACTTTCCATCCTTCCAATGCGAAGCCGACATAGTACGTACCGGCCCCCTGGATTGCCGTATCCCTCGGCAATCCCATGACCTGAACATTTTGAACATAATGGTTATGAGAAGAAGGTCTCTCGTAGTCTAACATCATTAGATTACTTCTTCCATCAATCCATTGTCCATGGATTCACTATTCGATATATCAATTATTTGAGATTGTCCTAATAAGTGACTTTGCCCTTTTACCGTATTTAAAGGTTATCTATATATACAAACAAATGTCCCGAAAGTTTCTTCCAAAGATTGACTTTCGTGGCATATTTCCAAACAAAGGCCGGCGCGTGCAGGCGCGTGAGGGGGTTTCCCCGCGCGTGGAGGGGGTTTTCCGACCGTTTCCCCCGGCGCGTGGCGGCGCGCGGCGGCGCACGGCGGCGCGGCGGCGGTGGACGGCGGCGGTAGGCTTTCGGGCCCGGAATTCATTTTTCGAGCCCGTTTTCTGCTATGAATATTCATATTTTTGGGGATTCTTTTAAGGCCTATTTTTTTAATTATTTTTAGGAAAGTTCTAATTATCCCCAACTTTAAATAGGTAATTCTTCGGCTCCGCACATTCGAGGGCAACACCGAGATTTCACTCCGATCAATTGTGGAGGACTTTTGCTTTCTTAAATGGTTTTTATGTTTGGAAATGATTATGAAAGTGATTTTTACATGGTTTTAAAATGGATTCCAAAGCATGTTTATTTATATATATTTATTTATAAATATATATGCAATACTTGATAATTGTTTACACAACCATAATTAATTTATTTATGGTAAATACATTTTGTAAATGGATTACCTTGGTGATATGAGATGATTTATCAATTATGTTCGTACATTATGAATTATTTTACACTATGATATTACTTTGCATAAATATGAAAAGATATTGGTTATGATTTGGGAATTATTATTTATGCATTATTGATTTATGGGATTTATGAAAGGGGATTTTGGCTCCTATATCTATACACATGAGTATGTACGTATATTTTCAAACACACTTTTTGTATGTGCTTTCACTACGTTGTAGTACCGTTTTCATGGCCATGTGACGCTTCCTCACATGTACGGGTCACACGCACCGGCACTGGGGGTATTGTCCCAGAAATACCTTAGTGCAAGCTTGTCTTACGCATTATTGTTGTTGTTTATGGGGAAAAGGCCCCACTCTGCGTAATGACTCTGCAGACGTCGCTACGACTTACATGTGTGTGGTACTAGGAGTAATAAATTATTGATTAACGTATTGGACTTGTACGTGATTGAGAGGTCAGTTCCTCAACCCGTGCATGGACGCGCATATACCTTGTGTCGGTTTTCCTCCGTACTATATTATTGGATATCTATGATTTGTGACTTACGGAAATGTACATCTTCGAGATATTTCAAGATACGTTTATAATATATTTCGAACTATACTATGGTAGTATATTTCTACAACTGTCAGGTTTTCAAACAAGTTAATACATTGAAAGAGAAAGGTTTGCGAAAACTTTGATTTTTTGTCCACTCACACCTTTTGTTTTTGCGCCCTTCTGAGTCATGTTGACACCGCCCCCGGCGAGGTCGAGGATACGTGGCAGCCTTCCGATCGTTCATCCCAACTGGTAGGGATCTTTCTCTTTTTATTCGCTATAATAATATCCATCCTCGTTATGGATAGAGATTGTAGGGAACTCGCCATTTTTATTTTCCGCCGGTTCAAAATTAGTACGCCCGAACCATATGCATATTGTCATTGGATTTTATCTATTTAATACAAATTATTTCCTCCACAAGTGTTGTCATGCATTTAATGGCTTCGTCACTTACGAGTGTCGGCAAGACGCTCGCACTTATCCACGTGCACGAGGGTGGGGTGTGTCGCTTGTACGTAGCATAGGTTCGAGAATTCTTATGACAAACACTTTGTGTGGGTCATTCCTTGTACCGAGTATCTCGCTTGTTTCCTTTCCGCGTAGTTATGCCACCTCGACGACAAATGTATTTGACCGACTTAGCCGAAGCTGGGGCAAGTCATTGCTAACGCTAGTCGTGGCGGCAGAGTCGACTTTCCCCGAGATTGCTCGGGGTTAGGTGTATGGGAGCTTGAGGGTGCTGCTACTGGTGAGACGCGAGCTACGGGCTCGGGAGTAGGGGCTGTGCAGGTGCCACCTTCCGCAGCATGGTAGAATTGTCCCAGGATCACGTAGTTACTACAAACGTCTTCTTTCCTCACCGGAAAGCGGTTAGCTGGTGGGACACCGAGGAGAGTACTTTTCCTCGTGGCACTCATGTTACTGGGAGCAGCTTCAAACACAGGTTCCGTATGCGATTTTGCTCACCCCCGAGCATCGAGTCAGAAGAGGAGAGTTCTTGGATCTCGAAACAGGCACTATGACCGTATCCGAGTATGGGACACAAGCCAGAGCTTATGAGGTGGTCTGTCCGCCATGGAGAATAATGCAAATGCAGTTGCACTCGCTCATGAGGGGCCGAGGCGTGACATCGGGATCACACGCTGACACCGATGCACGACTCCATCGATGGAGTTGGAGTTAGCACCGGACATTGAGCAAGCCATGGTTAGTGACTATGCCGGGGGCACCGGTACGGGTGGTGACAGGGACGTCGCTAGGGAAATTTTCTCGTTGGCTGGCCCGAGGAAGCAAATAGTGTGGCTTCAAGAAGAGCTACGTAGCTCTTCTATAATAATATCCATCCCTGTTATGGATAGAGATTTTAGGAACTTGACTCACTATTATTTTTCCGCTGTTTCAAATTAGTACGCTCTGAACCATATGCATATTGACATTGAATTCCGCAACGTTTATTACAATTTAATTTCATTTTCACAAGTGTTGTCATGCATTTAATGGCTTCGTCACTTTCGAGTGTCGGCCAGCACGCTCGCACTCGGTATCCACGTGGGTATCGAGGGTGGGGTGTGTCAGTTTGGTATCAGAGCATAGGTTCAGAGAATTCTTATGACAAACACTTTGTGTACGTCATTCTTGTACTGAGTATCTCAGTATTTCCTTATTCAGAGCTATGCCACCTCGACGTCAGCCAGATTTATCCGACTTTGCCCATCTGGGGCAAGTCATTACCAATGTAGTTCTTGGGAGTATAGGTCGTACTTTCCTGGAGTTTTCTCGTGGTTTAAGAGTTATCATGGGTACGTTAAAAGTTTTCGACTTTCATGCTAGAATTTTAATTGATCCGGGTGCTACACATTCTGTGATTTCCCCTATGTTTGCTAAGAAAGTGAATCCCCAACCCTCACCTCTTGAGTGTGAGTTAGTTATTGCTCAGCCTATGGGGCAGACTAGTGCCATTAAATGGGAATTTAGGGATTGTCCAGTTTTCGTTGGTGACGAACTCATGGAGGCGAATTTCATTCCTTTAAATATCGTTGACTTCGATCTTATTCTGGGTATGAATTGGTTATCCAAGTATCATGCTATTGTGGATTGTCGTACCAAAGTGGTCACATTCCAAACACCGGGTAGACCAGAGGTTGTCTTCCAAGGCGAGAGAAGGGTGTTACAGAACAGTTTGATTTCATCACTAAGGGCGAAGAAGTTGTTACAGAAGGGTTGTCAGGGGTACTTGGCCCATGTGGTGATGAAGGAAGATTCTCCAACCCGTGTCGAGGATGTTCGCGTGGTCAATGAATATCCCGACGTTTTTCCTGAGGACTTACCTGGTTTAGCTCCTGACAGAGAGATCGAGTTCACGATTGATCTGATACCAGGTACGGATCCTATTTCTCGAGCGCCGTATCGCATGGCTCCAGCTGAATTGAGGGAGTTAAAGACTCAACTTCAGGAGTTAGTTGATAAGGGGTTTATTCAACCGAGCACTTCACCTTGGGGTGCTCCGGTGTTGTTTGTTAAGAAGAAGGATGGGAGTATGCGTCTATGCATAGACTACAGGCAACTCAATCGGGTGACGGTGAAGAACCGTTATCCATTGCCTCGGATTGATGACCTGTTCGATCAGCTGAAGGGAGCACGAGTATTCTCCAAGATTGACCTGCGATCTGGATATCATCAGTTGCGTATCCGCAAGGATGATGTGCTTAAGACTGCTTTCCGAACGAGATATGGATATTATGAGTTTCTGGTGATGCCGTTCGGATTGACTAATGCTCCAGCCGCATTTATGGATTTGATGAACAGAGTCTTCCGACCGTATTTGGACCGGTTTGTGATTGTGTTCATCGACGACATTCTGATTTACTCCCAGAGTGAGACCGAGCATGAGGAACATCTGAGGATTGTTTTGGAGAGTCTGAGGACAGCTCAGTTGTACGCCAAGTTCAGCAAGTGTGAGTTTTGGCTGGATAGTATCAGTTTCTTGGGACATGTAATATCTGCTGAGGGCATTTTTGTGGATCCACAGAAGGTGGAGGCGGTGGTGAATTGGGAACAACCGACCAATGTAACTGAGGTGAGAAGTTTCTTGGGTTTAGCCGGTTATTATCGTCGTTTCGTGCAGAATTTCTCATCTATAGCCGGACCTCTTACCAAACTCACCAGGAAGGATGTTAAGTTCATTTGGGATGACAGTTGTGAGCGGAGTTTCCAGGAACTTAAACATCACCTTACTCATGCACCGGTGTTAGTGCTTCTTGATGAGAGCGGTGAGTTCGATATCTACACAGATGCTTCGTTGCATGGTTTGGGTTGTGTGTTGATGCAACATGGTAAGGTCATCGCCTATGCATCCAGACAACTCAAACGGCACGAAATGAATTATCCTACTCATGACCTGGAATTAGCTGCAGTGGTCTTTGCTTTGAAGATTTGGCGACATTATTTGTATGGGGAGACTTGCCGTATCTTCACCGACCACAAGAGTCTCAAGTACATCTTTACGCAGAGTGAGTTGAATTTGAGACAGAGGAGATGGATGGAGTTGATCAGTGATTATAATTGTACCATCGATTATCATCCTGGTAAGGCGAATGTAGTGGCCGACGCCTTGAGTCGGAAATCCCATGGGCAGTTGGCATCGATTAGAACGACCTACATTCCGATGTTGGGTGAGTTGAGGAGCACGGGTGCTACCCTTAATGTGGATAATCATGGAGCGTTGTTAGCTCATTTCCAGGTTAGGTCTGTTTTGGTGGATAAAGTTCGAGAGGCTCAGGGGATTGATTCTGAGTGTATACAGCTTAAGGAGGAAGTTCTTGGCGGTGTGAGAGAAGATTATGTGATCAGGGAGGATGGAGTACTGATGTTGGGTAGTCGATTATTCGTACCCAAAGGTGATAGTGGATTGAAGAGGGAAATCCTGGATGAGGCACACATCTCAGCTTATGCTTTGCATCTGGGCAGTACGAAGATGTACCGTACCATCCGACCTTACTACTATTGGTCAGGGATGAAGAAAGATATCGCCGTGTACGTGAGTCAGTGTTTCACTTGTCAGCAGGTGAAGGCGGAGAGGCAGAAACCTTCGGGTTTGTCGCAGAGGCTTCCTATTCCAGTTTGGAAATGGGAGAATGTTACCATGGACTTCGTGTTTGGGTTACCGCCGACCCGAGCAAAGTGTGATGGTATTTGGGTGATCGTCGACCGACTGACGAAGACAGCTCATTTCTTGCCAATTCGTCAGGATTACCAGCTGAATAAATTGGCGAAGATGTTCATTGATCAGATTGTTAAACTCCATGGAGTACCAGTTTCCATCATATCGGATAGAGACCCGAGGTTCACTTCTAAATTCTGGAAGGCATTTCAGGACGCTATGGGAACGAAACTTCTGTACAGTACAGCTTTCCACCCACAGACAGATGGTCAGTCTGAGAGGACGATTTAGACCTTGGAGGACATGTTGAAAGTTTCGGCCCTTCAATTCGGGGGAAGTTGGGACGATCATTTAGCGTTGATAGAGTTCGCCTACAATAACAGTTTCCACTCTAGCATCGGTATGGCACCGTATGAGGCGTTGTATGGTAAGGCGTGTAGAACCCCATTGTGTTGGACTGAAGTAGGGGAGCGAGCACTTGAGGGCCCAGAATTGGTAGATGACACTACAGAGAAGGTTCAGGTGATTAAGCGTAACCTGAAAGCGGCCCAGGATAGACAGAAGAGTATAGCAGACAAGCACTCTAAGGACCGCGAGTATGCAGTTGGTGATTTTGTATTCTTGAGATTGTCGCCCTGGAAGGGTGTGGTGAGATTCGGTAAACGGGGTAAGCTGAGTCCCCGGTACATTGGTCCGTATGAAATTGTGGCGCGTATTGGCGCAGTCGCTTATCGTTTGGCTTTGCCAGCAGAACTATCTCGGGTACATGAGGTCTTCCATGTTTCTATGTTGAGGAAGTATGTACCACACGAGTCTCATGTACTTCAGCCGCAACCCTTGCAGTTGGATGAGAGGTTGAGTTACGAGGAGGAACCGGTGGAGTTTTTGGACAGAAAAGACAAGGTTCTGAGGAACAAGGTGATACCTCTGGTGAAGGTTAGGTGGAGTAACCATGAGGTAGAGGAGGCTACTTGGGAGACTGAGGAGCATATGAGAGCGCAGTATCCGCATTTGTTTTAGTACTTTTGTTTGTAATTTCGCGGACGAAATTTTATTTAAGGGGGGTAGATTGTTACAACCCGTCCCCAAATTTATGTGAAATTACCAAAATACCCCGGGGTCAATGTTGACTTTGCTGGACTTTTTGAGACGACTTGTAAAAATTTATTTCTTTACATTTTCTCAATGTACTCATCGACACGAACGCGTGGGCGCAAGCGGAACTCAATTCGAGCTAAAATGAACAAGTTACATAACTTAAAGTGTAGGGGCATTTTAGTACTCTAACCCCGTGAGTTAAAGTTAGATTTTGGGTTTAGATTGGTTGCTGTGCAGATAATCCCCAAATTTCTAATCAGCCAAATCCCTAAATTCCCACCCAGCCGACCTATTCTCTCTCTCTCTCTCTCTCTCTCTCTCTCTCCCCTTCTGTCTCTTTAATCATACCGGGAGCATCTCATTTGGACAGCACGAAGGGATCCAATTTCACCAGAAGGCTCGCTGTTTAATTTTCCCCCATCAACCTCCTCTCGCACTTCAGCATCTGGGTTTAAACAGTGATTAGAAGTTTCTTCTTTTGCTGGAAGAAGACATTGAAGTTGTGGGTTGCAAATCTGATGTGTACAGAGTCCAAGGGTTGTACTGTTAGGACTGATTTTCGTGGTCGAAAGCTTGAGTGAATCGAAGTGAGGAGATTGCGGTTGAAGGTTAAGTTTGGGATCCCAAGTCGGGATTCTAGCTAGGATTTGGGTGTCCTTTCGAAACGTATATTTTCTGTGTTCCAATCAATTCTCGTTGATTTGGATTCTTCAGAGGATGCTGCCTTGTGGGCTGGAGAACCCTGCTTAACCAGTATAGTGGCTTGTGGAATGGATTGGCTGTATCCTGTACACTGTTAGCTTTCGTGAATGATGATCAATAGGTTGAAGGGTGACGTCTCTTGGGCTTCACTATATTGTTCTCAGGATTTTTCTTATTAAAAGTTGGCTGGAATGGTCTTCGTAATGCAAAATGTGGGATGGATGCATTCGAATCTGGAATTAAGCCATGACTCCTTGCTAGGGGAGCCCCTTCATCAACACCCATTAACCCCCTCTGACTTTTTCCAAAGCCATCATTGTTGGATATTTGGTACAAAGAAGACTGTTTATTGGTTGAAATGGCCACACTAGAGGACATGAGAATTAATGCAGAACACATCAGAATTGCTGATCAGTTTGTAGTTCCCAGTGGAACTAATAATAATAATTATGCATGGCATAATGAGTCGAATACTCACTACTGCCACCCTTTGATGTGGCAATCTGTTTTGGTGAATGGTCTGTATATATTTTTGTGAATGGGTCCAAGAAAATACATAAGCTCTTAGTATCCCCTACCTACAACAACAACCGCGTACAAAAGCCGTCGTTCTTCCCGCACCCCCTCGTCTCACGTTCCATACACCCAATAATTCTTCGACTCGACGCTTCGAGGCGCAACGCTCGAGGAGATTTCACTCCCGATCAATTGTGAGTGGACATTTACTTTATAAAATGGTTTCTATGGGATTATGAATGATTATGTTTATGATTATATATGGTTTTAAAATGGCTTTTAGCATAAAGTTTACTTATATATATTTATTTATAAATATATATACTTAATGAATATGATTTGTGCTACCTAAGTGATTTATTTATGATAAATTTATATTGATAAATGGATTATTTTGGTGATTTGAGATATTTTATCATTCTTATGATTATATAGTATAAAATGTAGTTTATACTATGATATTTCTCTTGCATAAATACGAATCGATATTTTATTATATTACGTGAGAATGATTATTTACGAATATTTTGGATATATGGATTTATAAATGGGATTTTGGTTCCTATTTACATATGAGTATGTATAAGCATGTTTTCAAACACACTAGGTATGCTTTCACTACGTTGTAGTACCGTTCATGGCCATAGGACAGCTTCTCACATGTATGGGTCACACGCACCGTACCCAGGTATTGTCCCGTAAATACCTTAAGGCAAGTTTGCCTTTTACGTTTATTGTTGTTGTTTATGGGGAAAGGCCTCACCGCGTAATGACTCTGTGTGACGTGGGCCGCGGCGCGTGACTTACATGTGTGTGGTACTAGGAGTACAAAATTATTGATTAACGATTGGACTTGTACTTATGATTGAGAGGTCAGTTCTCAACCCGTGCATGTGATTGCGCATATACCCTCGTGTTGGTTTTCCGTACTTTATTATTGATATATACGAGAAAGGACTATTGGCAATATGTTTTGCTATCTACTTAATATTGTATATCGACATACGTTTTCGTATATACTTGTAAAGTACGTTTTGGATACATATTATGATAGTATGATTTTACTATTATACTGGATTTTCAAACAGGGGTTGAGATTTCTCGTAAAGAGAAAAGCGCCATAAAACTTCATTTTTTGGCTCCACTCACACCTTTTGTTTTTTGCGCCCCTTCAGTCATAGTGAGATCAAGCTTCGGAGAGGTCGAGGATACGTGGCAGCTGATCAGATATCCCAACCACGTAGGGATTTATCTTTCTCGTTATTCATTTATAATAATATCCATCCCCTCGTTATGGATAGAGATTTTAGGAACTTGACTCACTATTATTTTTCCGCTCGTTCAAATTAGTACGCTTCAACCATATGTATATTGGACATTGAATTCCGCAACGTTTATTACAATTTAATTTCATTTTCACAAAGCTGGCTACGCATTTAATTCGCTCGCTACTGAAAGGTCGGCCGCCGACGCCGCATTCCTGTAGATTCACGTGTATCGAGGTGTGCAGGTGTCACTTGCACGAGCATAGGTCTGTAGAGAATTCTTATGACAAACACTGCACACATTCTGTACCGAGTATCTCAAAGATTTCCTTATTCGAGCCATGCCACCTCGACGTCGCCCATTTATCCGACTTTGCCCATCTCGGGGGCAAGTCATTACCAATGTAGTTCTTGGGAGTATAGGTCGTACTTTCCCTGAGTTTTCTGGTTTAAGAGTTATCATGGGTACGTTAAAAGTTTTCGACTTTCATGCTAGAATTTTAATTGATCCTGGTGCTACACATTCCGTGATTTCATGTTTGCTAAGAAAGTGAACTCCAACCCTCACCCTTGAGTGTGAGTTAGTTATTGCCTCCACCCTATGGGCTTACTAGTGCCATTAAATGGAATTTAGGATTGTCCAAACTCACAGACGAACTCATGGAGGCGAATTTCATTCCTTTAAATATCGTTTGACTTCCGATCTTATTCGGCATATATATCCAAGTATCATGCTATTGTGGATTGTCGTACCAAAGTGGTCACATCTCCAAAACACCTAAAACAGAGGTTGTCTTCAAGGCGAGAGAAGTGTTGCAATGCTTGATTTCATCACTAAGGGGCGAAGAAGTTGCAAGGTGGAGTGGCTGCTCGTGGGTACTTGGCCCATGTGTGGTGGATGAAGGAAGATCTTCCAACCCGTGTCAGGATGTTCGTTGGTCAATGAATATCCACGTTTTTTCCCGAGGACTTACTCCGGTTTAGCTCCCGATGTAGAGATCGAGTCTACGATTGATCCGGGACACCAGTACGGATCCTATTTCTCGAGCGCCGTATCGCATGGCCCAAACTGAATTGAGGGAGTTAAAGACTCAAACTCTCGTGGAGTTAGTTGATAAGGGTTTATTCAACCGAGCACTTCACCTCAAGTCTTGCTGTTTGTTAAGAAGCAGTTGACGTGGAGTATGCGTCTATGCATGCACTACTGTTGCAACTCAATCTGGGGTGACAAGTGGAAGAACCGTTATCCATCGTCTCTGATTGATGACCCGTTCGATCACCGAAGGGAGCACGAGTATTCTCCAAGATTGACTCGCGATCTCGGATATTTATCATGTTTATCCGCAAGGATGATGCTTAAGATCGGCTCCGAACGAGATATGGACATTATGAGCTCGTACGCTGCTCGATTGACTAATGCTCCAAACCCGCATTTATGGGATTTGATGAATGTAGTCTTCCGACCGTATTTGGACCGCTTGTGATTGTGTTCATCGAATGACATCTCCCGATTACTCCAGTGAGACCGAGTATGAGGAACATTCCGAGGATTGTTTTGGAGAGTCTCGAGGACGCCGCTTGTACGCCAAGTTCTGCTAGGTGAGTTTTGGCCGGATAGTATCGGGCTCTGGGACATGTAATATCTCAACAGGGTATTTTTTGTGGATCCACGTAAGGTGGAGGTGGTGAGATCAAACAACCGACCAATGTAATCGAGGTGAGAAGTTTCTTGGGTTTAGCCATATTATCGTCGTTCGCACTTCTCATCTATAGTTTCCACCTCACCAAACTCACTGTGAAGGATGTTAAGTTCATTTGGGATGACAGCTTGTGAGCGGAGTTTCCAGAACTTAAACATCACCTTTACTCATGCACCTGTTAGTGCTTCTTGGATGAGAGCTGTGAGCTCACATCTGGCTACGTATGCTTCGCGTTGCATGGTTTGGGCTGTGTGTTGATGCAACATGGTGTATGTCAGCCGCCCATGCATCCGTGACAACTCAAACGCGCACGAAATGAATTATCCTACTCACGCACTGACTAGCCGCAGTGGTCTTTGCTTTGAAGATTTGGCGACATTATTTGTATGGGAGATTCTGTCAGATTCACCGACCACAAGAGTCTCAAGTACATCCCTTACGCAGAGAGGAGTTGAATTTCAGCGTATGAGATGGATGGAGTCGATCGCTGATTATAATTGTACCATCGATTCATCCCGGTGCTTAATGTAAGGGGCCGACGCCTTGAGCCTGGAATCCCATGGGCAAACTCATTGGCACGATTAGAACGACCTACATTCCGATGTTGGGCGAGAAACAGGAGCACGGTGCTACCCTTAATGTGGATAATCATGGAGCGTTGTTAGCTCATTTGTGTTAGTCTGCTTTGGTGGATAAAGTTCTAGAGGCTCAGGGATTGATTCCGAGTGTATACGTCTTAAGAGGAAGTTCTTGGCGTGTGTGGAGAGAAGATATGTGATCAAAGGAGGATGGAGTACCGATGTTGGGTAGTCGACACTGCACTCCAAAGGTGATAGTGGGATTGAAGAGGGAAATCCCGACGAGGCACACATCTCACTATGCTTTGCATCCGGCGTACGAAGATGTACCCCACTCATCCGACCTACTACTATTGGTCGTGGGATGAAGAAAGATATCGCTGTGTACGTGAGTCGCGGTTTCACTTGTCGCCAGGTGAAGTGAGAGGCGTAAACCTTCTGGTTTGTCGCAGAGGCTTCCTATTCCGCCTTGGAAATGGGAGAATGTTACCATGGGACTTCAGGTTTGGGTTACCGCCGACCCGAGCAAAGTGTGATGGTGATTTGGGTGATCGTCGACCGACCGACGAAGACAAAGCCATTTCTTGCCAATTCGTCAGATTACCACCGAATAAATTGGCGAAGATGTTCATTGATCGATTGTTAAACTCCATGGAGTACCCGCTTCCATCATATCTAGATAGAGACCCGAGGTTCACTTCTAAATTCCGAAGGCATTTCAGACGCTAGCGGGAACGAAACTCGTACGCACAGCTTTTCCCACCCACAGACAGATGGTCGGGGCCTGGGAGAGGACGCATTTAGACCTTGGAGGACATGTTGAAAGTTTCGCCCTTCCCCAATTCGGGGGAAGTTGACCATCATTTAGTTGGATAGAGTTCATTTCTACACAACAGCTTCCACTCTAGCACGGTATGGCACCGTATGAGGCGTTGTGTGGTAAGGCGTGTAGAACCCTTACTGTGTTGGACTCGGGCAGTGGAGCGAGCACTCGAGGGGGGGCCCACTGGTAGATGACACTACGTAGAAGGTTCAAAGATTAAGCGTAAACCCGAAAGTCGGCCCAGATAGACAAGAGTATGTGCATGGGCACTCTATGACCGCGAGCAGGCAAACTGGGTGATTTTGTATTCCTTGAGATTGTCGCCCGGGAAGTGGTGGTGAGATTCAGAATGTGGGTAAGCCGAGTCCCTGCATACTGGTCCGTATGAAATTGTGGCGCGTATTGGCGCAGCCGCTATCGTTTGGCTTTGTCAAACAGAATCATCTCTGGTACATGAGGTCTTCCATGTTTCTATGTTTGAGGAAGTATGTACGCCACACGAGTCCATGTACTTCACCAACCCTTGCAAAGCTTGATGAGAGGTTGAGTTAGCGAGGGAGGAAACTGTGGAGTTTTTGAATGCAGACAAGGTTCCGAGGAACAAGGTGATACCGGTGAAGGCTAGGGTGGAGAACCACGAGGCAGTGGCGAGGCCACTTGGGAGACCGAGGAGCATATGAGAGCCGCAGTGATCCGCATTTGTTTTAGTACTTTTGTTTGTAATTTCGCTGACGAAATTTTATTTAAGGGTGATTGTTACAACCCGTCCCCAAATTTATGTGAAATTACCAAAATACCCCTGTGTGGGTCAATGTTGACTTTTGTTGACTTTTTTTGAGACGACTTGTAAAAATTTATTTCTTTACATTTTCCTCAATGTACCTTACCACACGAACGCGTGAAGCAAGCGGAACTCAATTGAGCTAAATGAACAAGTTACATAACTTTAAAGTGTAGGCATTTTAGTACTCAACCCCGTGAGTTAAAGTTAGGATTTTGGGTTTAGGATTGGTTGCTGTGCAGATAATCCCCTAAATTTCTAATCAGCCAAATCCCTAAATTCCCACTCCAGCCGACTCATTCTCTCTCTCTCTCTCTCTTCTCTCCCTTCTGTCTCTTTAATCATACCGAGCATCTCATTTTGACAGCACGAAGGATCCAATTTCACCAGAAGGTCACGTTTAATTTCCCCCATCAACCTCCTCTCGCACTTCAGCATCTGGGTTTAAATAGTGATTAGGAAGTTTCTTCTTTGCTGGAAGAAGACATTGAAGTTGTGGGTTGCAATCTGATGTGTACAGAGTCCAAGGGTTGTACTGTTAGGACTGATTTTCGTGGTCGAAAGCTTGAGTGAATCGAAGTGAGGAGATTGCGGTTGAAGGTTAAGTTTGGGATCCCAAGTCGGGATTCTAGCTAGGATTTGGTGTCCTTTCGAAACGTATATTTTCTGTGTTCCCAACTAATTTGTTGATTTGGATTCTTCAGGAGGATGCCGCCTTGTGGGTCGGAGAACCCTGCTTAACCAGTATAGTGGTTTGTGTGGAATGGATTGGCTGTATCTGGTACACTGTTAGCTTTCGTGAATGATGATCAATAGGTTGAAGGTGACGTCTCTTGGGCTTCACTATATTGTTCTCAGGATTTTTCTATTAAAAGCTGGCTGGAAAATGGTCTTCAATGCAAAATGGGATGGATGCATTCGAATCTGGAATTAAGCCATGTGACCTTGCTAGGGAGCCTCTTCATCAACACCCATTAACCCCCTCTGACTTTTTCCAAAGCCATCATTGTTGGATATTTGGTACAAAGAAGACTGTTTTATTGGTTGAAATGGCCACACTAGAGGACATGAGAATTAATGAGAACACATCAGAATTGCTGATCAGTTTTGTGGAAGTTCCCAGTGGAACTAATAATAATTATGCATGGCATAATGAGTCGAATACCACTACTGCCACCCTTGATGTGCAATCTGTTTTGGTGAATGGTTCGTATATATTTTGTGGAATGGGTCCAAGAAAATACATATGTTTTAGTATCCCCACTACAACAACAACGGCGGTACAAACATTGTTCTTCCCGCAATTCTCGTCTCAATGCCCATACACCCACACCCTTCACTCGGCCGGGTGAGGCAACGCCGAGTGAGATTTCACTCCCGAACACCGTGGAGCGGACATTTACTTTATAAAATGGTTTCTATGATTATGAATGATTATGGGTGTTTATGATTATATATGGTTTTAAAATGGTTTTTTAAAGCATGTTTATTTATATATATTTATTTATAAATATATATACTTAATGAATATGATTTGTGCTACCTAAGTGATTTATTTATGATAAATTTATATTGATAAATGGATTATTTTGGTGATTTCGAGATATTTTATCATCTATGATTATATAGTATAAAATGGTTTATACTATGATATTTCTCTTGCATAAATACGAATTGATATTTTATTATATGGTTTTGGGAGAATGATTATTTATGCAATATTCATATATGGGATTTATAAATGGGATTTTGGTTCCTATTTACATATGAGTATGTATATATGTTTTCAAACACACTAGGTATGCTTTCACTACGTTGTAGTACCGTTCATGGCCATAGACGCTTCACATGGGGATGGGCCACACGCACCGTACCTGTAAGTACGTCCTGTGAACAATTAGTGCAAGCTTGTCTTACGTTTATTGTTGTTGCTTTATGGGGAAAAGGCCTCACTGCGTAATGACTCTGGTGGATGCATTGCTGGCTACTGTGATTCTACATGTGTGTGGTACTAGGAGTACAAATTATTGATTAACGTATTGGACTTGTGTACCTAAGTGATTGAGAGTCGCCTCAACCCGCATGTGTGATTGCGCATATACTCCTTGTGTTGGTTTTCCCGTACTCCTTATTATTGATATATACGATGAAAGGACTATTAAGTAATATGTTTTGCTATCTACTTAATATTGTATATATTGACATACGTTTTCGTATATACTTGTAAAGTACGTTTTTGGATACATATTATGATAGTATGATTTACTATTATACCGGATTTTCAAATGTGGGGTTAGTACTGAAAGAGAAAGGTTTGCGAAAACTTTGATTTTTGTCCACTCACACCTTTTGTTTTTGCGCCCCTTCGTGGCCTGCAGGAGACCGTTTCGGGAGAGGCCGAGGATACGTGCGCTCGATCGATATCCCAACCATGTAGGGATTTATCTTCATATTCAGCTTATAATAATATCCATCCCCGTTATGGATAGAGATTTTAGGAACTCGATCACTATTATTTTTCCGTCGTTTCAAATTAGTACGCTCCGAACTATATGCATATTGACATTGAATTCCGCAACGCGATTACAATTTAATTTCATTTTCACAAGTGTTGTCATGCATTTAATGGCTTCGGTCACTTTCGAAAGTGCCTGGCCGGCTCGCACTCGGTATCCACGTGGGTATCGAGGGTGGGGTGTGTCAGTCCCTTCCCTCGAAATCAAGTCATCTTCGAAGACGTTGCGAAGATTTCCATTGAAATCTCGAGGATTTTTTAGATCTTAAGTCTGATCCCCACGGTTTTGGACACCCCGACATCAAGAACTACTTTCCTCCGTTGAATTTTTAAGTTTCCCGTCAAAACCTGGCTCGCCCCAACCTCCCTTCTGGTATGTGACACGCCACTGACAGTGGCGCCGTTGGAATCCCCAACAAAGCACACCCAGCTCCGGCTGGATTGAACTAGCCACCCCAAGGCTTTCTAGGCCAATCCCCTTGCTCGACCCACACTAAACCTGGCAAATCTTGGGCCTAGGCCTTCCAATTTTTTTTTTCTTTCTGCCCCACGTGGGCTTGGGCCTCTTGCCCACTTCTACATGCTGGTATGCAGCCTATCAAGTGCAACCTTTGGGTCTGCAGCTCGAAAGCCCGGCCTGCTCTAATTCTTAGCCCATGCCATTCACACCCCATAGGCCCCGTAAACCTACGATCATCTACATGTTTGTGTTGTACATATTGTTATTGTTCTATATATTGCGTTTGTTTGTAGGTACCATGAATTTAAAGTTCATGTTTTTAAGTCGAAACTAAAGTTTCGAAAAAGTGCCATAGAAATATTTTTTATGTCTTCTAAAACTCATCACTCATGTAGAGACCCGTAGTTCTCCATAATTAATCCAATAAACAAAACCATGTCTTAGAACTCGAATGTTCTAACTTTACTGCTTATGGAGAATTTATTTTCCATAAGCACCAACCATGATTTGTTCCCTCCATCTAATGGATTATAGAACCGTAACAAGTTCGATTTCACTGACATGGAAGTTTCTAGTAGAAACTACTTTATGTGGGTACACGTTGTGAAGCTCTGCTTGACTGCCGAGAAGCTGAGAAACATTGAAGTAACCAATAGCATGGATAGAGCTAAATAAGCCTCCGCCATGATCTTCATTCAAAGACTTATGTCTAAACATTGTAAATGGAAGTACCTCGATGAAGAGGACTCCATGGCTCTTTGACTCGCTCTACAGACTATTCCAATCATGAAAATATGATCTTGCCTGAAGCAAGACATATCCTACCTAACACAAGACATGATTGAAACCCATTCGCGAATAATTACAATTTTGAAGTTTATAGAATATGATCGAATTTTGATTGGAGAAATTTTTTTGGTCCTTCCATGCTTCTTAACATGGTCTCGAAGAAGCACTATAGAAAGCAGACTAAATTCTCGAGTCTGATTACTACCACATTGCTCACTAAAACGCACAACTATGAGAGAAAGGTACCCTACAGCTTTGGCAGGGATGTACCGAAGGACACACTTTACTTTGGCACAGGTATACCAAAAAAAATTTGCTCATCCATTTTCTGCTGAAGAGTTCCGAATAGTGGTAGAATCAAGGCATACTAAGGGGGTGGCATCAAGCCCAATTGTGTGATCCCTTGGCACCAAGACTCAAAACTTCAAGAATAAAGGACAGTATTCTCGAACCTCAATTGTGTTGAATCTACTTCCATTTTAATGGAAGAGATCATTGGTTATGCACTTGTCTGTGCCCCTACCAATGTTGTTAAGGAGTACCATTCCCGTAGTGAATCTGTGAGACTAATTTTGCACCAGCTAACATATATGGAAGAGCAGAATTTTGACATGGAAGGCCATGTTAGCCGAACCCCGTATCTAAAAATTGGTTTACTTTTTGAACAATTTTCTATATTCCCGGATTCAAGTTTGGTGTTTGCTTTAGTGATGAAAAATGTTATGGATATTGTCCTTGAATATGAGTTAATTGAATCATGTTTCTTATGTGACCGAATTCAATTAAACACGTGATTAGGTATAAATGTGGGGAAGTTAGTTGTGTGGATGAATGCGCTACTATGCACACTAACTTCATACCTAAATCACTCGTCTAGTAACGAATTTAGTTCTATCCAACCTGATTAAGAGCTTTGACACCGCTCCTCGTTGTCTTAATGGTACTAAATTACCATTAAGGGACCTGATATTCTCTCCGTTTCGAAAGAACATCATTGAGTTTTAAGGATATTTGAAAGAACAATGATCATGAAACCATTGTAGAAAATAAAGTGAAGTATCTTTGCATCAGCTCCAAAATATGAAGCCTTCAGCTATGTTTTGGGGCTAATGGGCTGCCTCCTAATTAGGACGTGCCACATATAGGCCGACCTGGAGCCGAGTGATTCGAGCAATTCACTTGCTTTGGCACGACCGTTTGGGACATTCATATCGAAACACGATGCAACGTCTTACACAATGCATCACCTTACCTGGAGTAAGCATTTTGTGGCTACAAGCACACTTTGCCAAGCCTGCTTGTTGGGGATATTGGATTTTTATATCATCCATAGTAAATATACTACATACCTTCTTTTCGGGTTTTTGAACATCGCATTCCCCATGTTCGCCCCAAAACAACCTCGCAAAAGCTATCATAAAGCGCATTATCAATTGATCACCCGGACCTTGGTGAATGCGCCAAGCTTTTTAGTTTCTGCCTAGGGCTATGCAATCTTGTATGCAGCTATGTTGGTCCACATGAGGCCCATTGCATCCAATACTATTTTGGTGTTACAATTGGTAACTGGGTACAAACTTGACGTTTCGTACTTACGCATTTTGGGTGTGCATCTCATGTGCCATATTGCATCGCTACAATGTACCAATATGGGTCCTCAAAGAAGGATGTGAATCTTTGTCGATTATGATTCTCCTTCGAATTAGCTCTTTAAAGCCCTTGCACGCGATCTCTTTACCGCCATTTTGCGGATTGTCACTTCTATAAGACAATCTTCCCGTTGTTAGGGGAAGATAAGAACTTTAATGTTCTTGAAGAACGGCACAAATTATTGTAGACGTCCCCACTATATCTCACATCGATCCCCATATTCTAAATTTCAGAGTTTTGCTCCAGACGCTTTCTCTGATCTAGAAAAGTGACGAGATCACACATAGTAGTTGTAAATAATGCCTGCAAGGATAGATGTGCGTAACGAACATTGAGTTAACATTCCCGAAGGATGTGCTGCCTCGAAAGGACTGTTGGCCGCCTCTGCTGGACAGTCTGGTACGTTGGCGGTTGGCCAATCAATCTATTCTTGGCCTGAAGCGCGACAGATCACTCAGTTCGAAGGATTCACCTCCGGATAAGTGGAGAAACATGGCATAAATGAATCCCTTCCTTATTCACTATCTCAACCATTCCACCTCATGAAATTAATCCAGATTATCCCAAGACTTGAAGTTCTTGGTCCATTATGCATGTATGAATGAGTTATGGAATTGGAATGAGATTATCATCGATGATATTCAAGTATATGGTAGCTACCCGAAATAGTGAAAAACGACGATAATGAACCGCGTTCCGTTGATGAATGTCGACGTAAAACTGATTGGTCAACTAGAAACAATCCATGTCGAATTAGATTCCTTAGTGCAACGGAAAGTGTTTGGGCTGGTAGTTCCAACACCATCCAATGCAAAAGGAAGTGTAATGAGATTAATGAAATAGTGCGAAATAACGCCGCCTTATGGTGCAAGGCTTCTCTCATATGCCTTGGATTAATAGCAACTTATGAACGTGGTTTTAACGTATCCTCTTGATTCATTGAGGGGTTCACTTTACGGATTGGAAGAATCCTAGTGGATATGGTAAACCCGTCTAAGTGAATATTTTGATCAGTTAGGGATATGTGAATAAACTATGCCCCTACGTGTACAAAACTGAATTTGCTAGAGTTGCAGTCTATGTCGATAACATGAATCTCACTTAGAATGTGAAAGAGCTTGAGAATATTGTCTCGCACCTAAAGTCGAAATTTGAGATGATAGAATTTGGGAAAACTCATTTCCATCTCGACCTAAAGTTTTGAGCAAAGTTCAAACGGTATTTTGGTCCACCTGTCAAACTACACCCATAAAGTGTTGCCTTCGAGTACACCCATGATCGTACATACGCTAAATGCAAATGAGACACTTAAAGAGGTTGTGCAACCTGAAGTTCCATATCTAAGTTCAATTAACGCTTTATTGTACTTAGTCCATTGCATTGGGCAAGACATCTCCTATGCTGTTAATCTTTTGGTAAGATATAACACTACGCCTACACGCTACCACCAAATAGGTGTTAAAGATAATTTTTTGTTACTACGAATTTGGGCTTATTCTATCCTTACGCATCTTGAAATGAACCACAACCCCTTGGTTCGTGGAAAGATGTCTACTTTGTGGGATACGCTGAGACAGACTATTTGTCTGATCTGTATAAGGCATGTTTCCAAACGAATTATGTCTTTACCGTTAGGAACACCATATTATCTTGAAGGTCAACCAAATAGACCTTAGTTATGACGTCTTCAAGCTTATCGCCATACATGAAGCCATACGTGCACATGGGAGTATATTCGAAGTACCTGCAGCTTTCATCTATCGTTGAGTCCCAACGATGATCTATGTAGACAACGCCGCATGTATCGACCAGACCATAGTAGGATACATCCAAGAAGTCAACACCAAGCATATTGCGTCTACATCAGCATGAGCATCAGAAGATTGAAGTCAAGCAGATTCAATTCAAAGACAACCTTGCCGACCTCTTCAAGAAGTCAGTGCCGAAGTCAACCTTTCAGAAGCTTGTTCAAGGATTTGGTATGCACAAATTTTCCCATTTGCAACGCTTGTAGACCTCAAGAGGAGTTTTGTCGAACTCAAGGGGAGTATCCTGAAGTATATGCACTTGACCTTAATGTACTCTTTTTCTCTACAATCAGGATCATTTTTTCCATTAGGTTTTTGTTACCTGACGAGGTTTTGATGAGGCACCCATATCGAGATGGTCATACCTTTGTGTGTTTTCTTACTACTTACGTTCTGAAGATGTTAAATATCGACATTGCACTAACTCACATTTTTCTCCTTAGACTATGGGTTTTACCATAGCCAGGTTTTGGTGAGACTTACTCTTTTGTGCAAATCCCTATATGAGACTCACGTGTTCTCCATCAGTGCCTACAAGACGGCTTCATCAACTACTTCAACTTTCAAAGTGAAAATTTGATGTGTCTACTACTAGAGTATTTACACACTCAAGGGGGAGTGTTACAATTAATATTGGCATAGTGTGATTGTGTAAATTCTAAGTAGAGATAAACTAGGAATCATTCGGAATCTATAAGATCTTTCCTTGTACAACTTGTATTACTTGGAGAGCAAGTTTTTCTCCCTCTTATTACTATAAATTAAAGCACTAGGCATAAGGAATATTATCTTAGAATTCCTTAAGCCCTTCTCTCTTGCTCTCTTCCCTCTTGATGCACCCCTCTTCATCTTTTCTCTAGATTTTAGGCCACAACAAGAATTTATTTTTTCTCTTCACATGCTAATTTTAGTTGAAAAGTGGCGATTAAGTTACTGTCTTTAAATTGTAACAATTCAATTAAATTATAACAAGTGAAACGTTATAAACTAAAGTGAAACTGAAGTGGGGTTCACTCCACATCGAACTTCAACTAAAGTGGCGATTAAGTTATTGTCTTCCATATGTATGTATGCATGCATGCCTATTTTTACAACAACAACAAAAAATGGGGACTAGTTGTGGGCAGACCCTCTACAGCCCGGATAAAATGCCTATAAAGGTCCTCCGGGACCTCCCAAATATTTCGACAGGGAGGACAGACCTACGACTAGGACTATATGGGCTAC